>CM069413.1:175070138-175670138 GCA_035609135.1 Eleutherodactylus coqui
TCTTACTGAAGATATACTTTAACCTTCTCGAGCTTATCACAGGCAGCTGTCTTCTCTTCCCACTGCTGCCTTGTAGTTTCTAATTCTCCTTGTATTTCTATTTTCTGCTCTTCCACAGAATCCAGACACAAAGCACTCTTCTCCAGTCTGTCTTCCAGATCCACCACCTCATCCTGAAGTGTTGCAATCTGCTCTGATAGGTTTCTCTTAGCTTTTGCATCCTCCCCTACTTGCTTGAGGAGCACATTTTTCTCATCTTGCATAGCCTTCAGGTGTGCACTGAGACCAAACTTCTGCTGCTTCTGTTCTTGCAGTAACTTCTGAGACTCTTCACTCTGAGCTTCCAGCTTCTCCTGCAGCCTGCTCACCTGCTCAGACAATGCTGTCTGCACACTGTCACCTTTCGTTATCTTTATTTGTAGCTCTTGAAGCTGCATCTCTACTGTGTCTTTCTTGCATTCATATGCATTCTTGTCTTCCAACAACCCCTTCACCTTTTGGGACAGCTCAAGACACTCACTTTCCAATGTTTCTTTCACTTTTTCAAGTTGCTTCAACAGCTTGGACAGTTTCCCCACAGCTACAGCATGACTCCGTTCCAGCTCCTGGATTTGGGTTCCATGTACTTCAGCTTCCTCATCCAAGCTCATCTGTAGCTGGGACACCAGTCTCTCAAGCAGCACTTCCTGGTTTTCCTTGTGACCCAGTAAGTCTTCCAAGAACTCTGCTTGCTTTTTGGTCTGACTGCACGCAGCTTTCTGTATTTCCAGCTCTTCCTTGAGCTGACTTACTTGGCACTCCCAGTCACCATTTTTCTTTGCTAGCTGCATTTTCAACTCTGCAACCTGATTCTGCAAACCTGTAGTTTGATTACGTGCATCTGTAGACATTCTTTCTAACTTGCAACACGTCATCTCCAACTCTTGGGTTTTCATTTGCAGTTTCTTACAGTCCTGTTCATACTGCGCAGCTTGTGCCTCCAGACATACTCTGCGGTCAGCCTCATCTCTGGCTACATCTCTGAGGTCTTGTATCTCTTCATGGGCTGATGAAAGATATTCCTTAAACTTTTCTTTCTTACTTCTCATTTCTTTTAAGCGCTGTTCATACTGAACATTCCTCTGTTGCAGCAACACTCGGCGATCAGCTTCCTCCTTAGCCAACCTCTCAAAATGCCCCTTCTCCTTTAAGAGAGCTGCACCTTTTGTTTTCAGCTGCTCCACCTCTTGAAGACTATTGCCAGAGACAGTGACACCGGGCAACAACGTTCTTTAGTCCAGGCTTTGCCTGGGTTTATTGCAGCAGAAACAAAACCAAAACGGAAATAAACACCTGCTCGTCTGTGTGCTCACTATACATGTGCTTGTTCCTGACTACTCACTGTCAGAATACTTCTTGCTTGCTGCACACAGCCAGTCCGGTCCTCAGACCTGTGGAGGTCCCACCACACCCTCCTGGGTGTTGAGGTTAGGGGCGTCACCCTGTCAACCTCGCCTTTGGCGCTCTCAGCCCACACGCTGGGCTAGCCGGGCTCCTTGCTCCACAGTGCCCTCTCTCTGGCTCTCAGCCAGATGCTCTCTCTGGCTCTCTCAGCCAGACGTTTTCTCTCTAGGCCCTGTAGGCCCAGGCTTTATAAGGCCTGGTACCAGCCTCACCTGGTACGTGGGAGTGGCCATCCCACCCTTCGCTTTGACCACTCCAGGAAAAGCCGGCCCGAACTATGCGGCTTGGAGCCACTTAAAAAACTACAGCGTGTCAGTAACATAGCGTTACTGACACAGAAATGCTGGCTTCCTCCACCGAGCCCAGGCCGCTCGGTGGCACGTATCCACCCTCCAGCACTTTGTCAGTCACTGTCTCACAATATATATATATATATATATATATATATATATATATATATATATACACACACACATATATAGTGGCAAGTCGGGGGATTACTCGCCTCTGTATCGTCCACCTTTCTACCCGGAGTGGCAACCACACGCACAGGAACTGCTCAGATGTGGATTTCTTTATCTCTGTCTCCTGCCAGCCTTTATTTACCGCACATCACACAAAGGAAACAGAGTCCAAATAAACATTCTTCAGTAAAACAAAGTCCATATAAGCATCCCACCTGGGTGTTTGAGGTTAGGGTTGTCGTCCCTGTCAACCTCGTGCCTTTCCAGGTCTGCACTGGACCCTGGGACGAGCAGCCCCTCCAGCTCCACTGAGCTGTCTCTCTGGCTCTCTCAGCCAATGTCTCTCTTGACTGTAGCAGGAATGCACACTTATATCCCATTTCCTGACCCCACCTGTGGGCGTTTTTCCTTTTCTCAGGCAGCAGAATGCCTGTCTGTTGCCCCCTACAGGCCATTTTCTGTAGTGCACCTCTACAATATATACATACTTACAAGATCCAACATTCAGTAATGTCACAGCTCACCTCCTCCCCTCCCTGCACAGGCAGGATAACACTCAGAGGAGACACCTATGTACAGATAACATAGCAGCCACCATTCACAATAGTCTCAGCTCACCTCCTCCAGTCCCTGTACAGGCAGAATTACACTGGGTGGGTGGCTGGGGATGTCAGCTGCCAAGCAGCTTAGGGCTGCTGGCTGGCAAGTTATGGCGGCTGGCTGGCACGCACATTAGGGCGGCTGGCTGGCACGCACGTTTGGGTGGCTGGCTGGCACGCACATTTGGCGGCTGGCACGTTATGGCAGCAGGTTGGCATGTTATGGCAGCTGGCACGAGGTTATGGGGGCTGGCAAGCAGGTTAGGGCAGCTGGCTGTGACGCACGTTATGGCGGCAGGCAGGCATATTAAAGGGGTTGTCCCGCGCCGAAACGGGTTTTTTTTTTTTCCAATAGGCCCCCCGTTCGGCGCGAGACAAACCCAATGCATGTGTTAAAAAAACAAAACGTTTAGTACTTACCCCCCGAATCCCCGCGTTGCGGCGACTTCTTCCTCACCTTACTAAGATGGCCGCCGGGATCTTCACCCACGATGCACCGCGGGTCTTCTCCCATGGTGCACCGTGGGCTCTGTGCGGTCCATTGCCGATTCCAGCCTCCTGATTGGCTGGAATCGGCACACGTGACGGGGCGGAGCTACGAGGACCAGCTCTCCGGCACGAGCGGCCCCATTCACCAGGGAGAAGACCGGACTGCGCAAGCGCGTCTAATCGGGCGATTAGACTCTGAAATTAGACGGCACCATGGCGACGGGGACGCCAGCAACGGAGCAGGTAAGTGAATAACTTCTGTATGGCTCATAATTAATGCACAATGTACATTACAAAGTGCATTAATATGGCCATACAGAAGTGTATACCCCAACTTGCTGCCGCGGGACAACCCCTTTAATTTTGACAATTCTCTGAAGATGTATTTAAAGTAGGTATTAGAAAATGCAGTAATAAAAAAGGAAGATACAGTAATGTCGCATTAATGATACTCTGACTTCAACCCTCTCTCTCTCTTATTCTCCTGAAGATTGATTTATGAGACAAATTCCCCACTAGTGAATTTAGATGAAACAATTAGACTGTAGATTAGTTAGATTTGACTGTAAGATTTTATGAAGCAGAGAGACAAGTGACTGGGTACTAATCCTGGCTTGGACTTCACCAGGCAGCTATAACTCACTGTTAGATGAAGATGGACCTCAGGAAGGATCTTCTATTCCTCTGCGGCTTGATGTCAAGGGAGCAGGTTGGTCACCTCACTCTACCTTGGGTAAACAATAACTTGCTGAACTACTCCTCTTCTTCGATCACGGAACTGCAACCTCTCCTTACCTACACTTGGCTGAGTCTGACTAACTGCTCTGCATCACTTCCTTTTATAAAATCTCTCTCTTCTGCACTCTTGCATAAGAACTTGTATCTTTGCTTCCCGCCCTTAGGCTCTGCACCAGTAAGATTACACCTGAGACTCAGTCAATGGGAGAACAGCTGACATCAGGGTTGAGCTCCATGCTTAGAGCAGAAGGGGAGACACAGGGTCTCTCCCACAGACAGCACCCTCTGGATCCAGGGACGGCATCCAGACAGATGAGATAGGACAAGTGTACCGTGAGTGTTCTGTAAGACCCCCTGGGCCACTTCAGCTCCCCCCTACTTAAAAACACAGCCGCCCTCAGCTGTACTGAGCTGCGAGAAGTGGAAAGGTGTGCCTACCCAATATGTGTGACAGTACATACATTGAGGGTTTTTGTTAGTTTAAGTGGTTTTGGTTGGATAAGAACAGAATCCTAACTCCCAGCTTGCTATGGGGCACTTACATCTCTTCTCCCCAAAGGCACAAAGAAAACGCATAACATTTGATGCAATAAAGGCATGAGAAATGTACTGTATGGTAGACAACCTGTAAGGAAGGGAATTTTTAAGTTAAGCAACAAACATGGCACAACATTACTTTGGAGTCATGTGCAAAGTTTAGCATGTATATTCTAGAAGAAAACATGCAACAAAGCTTGATTTTTGGCACACCTTCTGTTGATGGCGTGATAGCCGCTAGGAAGTGCAAGAGTCCATATAAAACATGAGTCCACAATGCAATGGTGCGGTGCACTAATATAAACATCTCTGGAAAGATTGTAGAAGAGATGTGAGCATCAACAATAAACAATAAAACTGGTAGCAAACTTCAAGAAGTCTTTTGAGGCACATATCTTAAATGTTGCAATAACTTTTAAACTTGGAACTTGTAGGACACTGAGCTGTCTCTGAGGACGATGAGCTGGGTTGTGGCAAATGTTGCAATAAATAAAGATATTTCGGAATCCATAGGATTAATAAACTGAAGCTTGTAGAATTAGCCTATTCCAGAAATCTTGATGGTGGTTGGCCCTGTGTGGACCAGGCAGGTCTTAGGGTTATGGACAATGCTGGCAATCTTCTTCTGGGGGTTGGTGATGCTATGGGAGAAGCTGGTGTGGAGTTGAATGAATTGGATGAAGTAGAAGAACTTGAAGCTGAGGGACTTGGTGAGGTTTCTGTGGAATTGGGTGGTGGTGCTTGGTATACTAGATGTGAGAATGGATTCAAATACCAGAGCAATTGATTTTCCAGGCTGAATGAAGATGGGCATTCTTGGACTGCTTGAGGGGCAGGTTTGATGAATTATTCTTCTCCATCTGACTCTGTAGGTAAAGCAGGTTGGGCAAGACAAATTTTAAGGCGGTTATGGTGGACAACTTGGATCTTTCCATCAAGATGGAAAGATCCAATACTGGATATGACTGTGATTACTCTACAGTGGTGGTGTGTTCCGAACAGGTATCTCATTTTACGATATGGTGTTCTTTCTTCAGCCAGACCCAGTTTCCAATTTGCAGGTCTGACATGTGGGCATGTTTGTTGAAATCACAAGTTTGTTTTTTCCTCTTCCAAGCGAGTGTCGACAATTTCTTCAGCTTCTTTGAGTCGTCTTTGGTAGTCCTGGATCCAGTTGGATTTGGGCATTGGGTTGTGATCATCAGCTACTTTGATTCCTAGTTTTAGATCTGAGGGCAATCTTCCTTGGCAGCTGAACATCAAATAATAAGGAGTGTATCCGGTGGAGCAATGTGGGGTATTGTTGTACGTGTAGATTAATTCCAGTAATAATGTGGACCAATATTCTCTCTGCTTGGTTGGAATTGTTCTGAGTAACTCTAGTATGGTTTGATTGGCTTTTTCACAGAGTCCATTTTCTTGAGGGTGGTAAGCGATGGTACGAAGCTTCTTACAATCATAGGTGTCACATAATTCCTGGAAGAGTTGTGATTCAAATGCGGGTCCTCTATCTGAAAGTATTTGATCAGGGCATCCATAACTGAGGATGTAGTGTTTCCGGGCGATGGCAGCGGTGGTTCGGGCAGTGAGACTGACAGGGATGACAACTGTAAACTTTGTGTACTGATCAATTAATGTGAGGACATAGCTATACCCACACTTACTGGTTTCTGCTTTTAGATGGTTGATGGCAAGGATTTCCAAGGGCTTGGTGGTAATGATGGGATGCAATGGGCTCTTTGATCATGTGGGGCTCTCCTTTTTATTTCACAGATTGTGCACTCCTGACATCATTTTTCTCTTTCATCTCTCATGCCAATCCAGTAAAAGCGCTGGCGGATTACAGCTTCATTTTTTTTGGACTCCAAAGTGTCCGGATTGATCATGGTAGGCAAGGAATACTTTACTAGCATATCTGCGGGGAATTACTATTTGGCGTAGCTGATGTCCAGAGGCAGGATCAATAGAACATTTTTCTTCAAGAGCAGCCTTTTCCGTTGTCTCCATAATCGCTGCAGCTCGGGGTCCATAGATTTACGCAGTATGCTTTTTGTGATGGCTCCTGTGAGCAAATGTTCCTGTAAATTTCCGAAGGTCCTACTGTCTTGCTGTAATAGGAACCATTTTTTTTTTAAGTGTCTTCTGTTTCTGTTGGGCATTTAGAAGAACTGGTTTGGCAATTCTGGTGGGCTGGCTGTAAGGTGAAGTCTGGCATCTTGAATTCTTCCCATGTCTACTCTTCAGGGTAATTGTCTAATTCTGTGGGTAGTCGAGAGAGCGTCAGCATTTGTGTTGCTCTTCCCTGCGCGGTATTTGACTTTGTGAAGTTGGCTAGGCGGGATAACCATCTTTCTTCCAATGCCCCTCATTTTGCAGAGTTCAGATGGGCAACTGGATTATCTGTGTATGCTGTAAAGGTGGCGGCAGCAAGGTAATCCTTAAATTTTTCCATCACAGCCCGGACTAGTGCAAGAGGTTCCAGCTTGAAGGAACTGTAAATTTGATGATTTTTCAGCGCCCTTTAGTGAGCGGCTGACATAAGCGACTACCCTTTCCTTGCCCTTTTGCACCGGTTTAAGTACAGCGCCTAAGCCCTTTAAGATAGCATCTGTATAGAGGTTGAACAGGAGCAGATAATCAGGATAGGCAAGAATGGGGGTAGTAGTTAGCTTCTCTTTTAAGATCTGGAAGGCCTGCTCTTGTTCTTCTTCCCAGTTTATAGCGACGGGCCTACTAAATGTTTCTTTTAGGTGCCCGCACAAAACTTCTTGAAATGTGGCTGCAATCTGCGCAAACTTGAGGATGAAGCACCTGTGTTACCCCACAAAGCCTAGAAAGCGCCTGACCTCTTCTAAGGTTTTAGGAATAGGCCAATTCTTTACAGCGCTCACCTTATCAGGATCTGGGTATACCCCCTCGGCACTGACAATATGTCCGAGATAGCGCACCTTAGTCTGCAGTAGATGACATTTAGATGGCTTTATTTTCAAGCCATGATCAATGAGAGTCTGAAACACTTCACTAAGGGGTTGGGTATGCTCCTCATACGTTTTGGAGTAAATGATTACGTCATCTAAAACAGGAGAGATTCAAAATTTTTGTGACCTAAGCACCTTTCAATGAGTCTTTGGAAAGTGTCGGGGGCGTTAAAGAGGCCGAAAGGCATGCAGTTAAATTAAAGTAGCCCCATAGGGGTGGTGAAGGCAGTTTTTTCCCTATCTGCCTCACTCATGGGTACCTGCAGATATCCACTGGTCAGATCCAAAGTGGAAAAATATGCATCAGAACCCAAGGCTGTCAGGAACTCCTCAATGCGAGGTAGAGGGTAGGCATCTTTGTATGATGATAGGATGAAGGTGGGATAAGCCTATACCTCTCCTTAATAGGCACATAGCCATTGGTGGGAATAGAGTGGCAGAGGACCTTGACCTGGCCAAAACCAAGGCTACGTCTGCTGAAAGAGTCTTTCTTTTCTAGAGCCACATTTTTTATTCCCTGCACCTAACCAGGGGTGTCTGAGTATCCCCAATCTGTAGCTCAGAGAGCCAGGATGGAGTCTGAGTAGAACCTGCCTGTACGGACTGAGCCACCTGCAACACACTGCCAATCTCACTTGCAAACTCATCATTGGGCTCCAGTAGGGACACTTGTGCCACAGCAGTATATTTATTCAGCTGTGCAGGGATATTCCCAATATGGATGAGGTGGACCGGCACCTTCCCATTGGTTACAGTAGTCAGGCTCCGGGCAGCCAGTAGATATGGGTGACCATCTATGGGGATGGGCTCTACTATTGCCTCATAAGCACGGCCATGTAAGCCTGGAAGTGTCTGGCACCAGAAGACAAATTCAGACTTTGGCGGGACTACAACCGGTCTGATATCTTTCACACGGCTCTTCCCACATGGCCCTGCAGATTGGCAAACCACTGCTGAGCTGATAGGGCTTTTATAGTGGTCTTTTGCACAGCTCGCTGGGCCGGGGACGCTGCAGGGACATTACTCTGCAGCGCTTCCAACATCCCTGCATAGCAGTTCTTTAGTATATTCATGCCCAGGGTGATGATTGGTGCATTCATGTCATGCACATCTACCACCAGTATCCCCTGCCGGCGTAGCCCCGCCTTCCCAGCTACAACAGTTGGTTCCCAGTACCCCACTATAGGTACGGGCAGGCCGTTGCTCGCCACAACTATTTGGACGGACAGCGGAGAACATCAGGGGATAAGTATTTTTCAAAGTCACGCTTACAGATAGTGGTGACTTGGGGCCCGGTATCAATGAGTGCTGGCAGGGCCATATCATCCACATATAACATCACTTCTGGACGGCAGCCTACATACCTAGAAATTCCCTTTGCCACATGTGGACCCATTGCCTGCCCTCCCAGGGTGCGGTCCTCCTGCCCAGGGGATGCCCGTTTAAATGGCAGTATGTTTAAATATTATGTCCATTTTGGCGGCAATGCTCACAAATTGGCCGCAAGGGGCGTGGATAACTTCCGGCCGGCCGATGCGGTCCAGGTGTGGTAACCGACACTCGGGCAGTAATGTCTGGAGCATTGGACGTCGGCTTTCTAACTCGTTGACTTTCTGGCATAGCACTGCAACACTATGAGTCAGCTCGGTCAGCTGCTTCTGCATCTCTAGCAGTGGAGCAGACATATCACTGCTAGATTGTTCCGCCTGTCTGTATATGTCCCTTATGGGGGCGGGGCAAGCTCACGTCACTCAACACATTCATTCTCATCTTAGGCTCCTCCCCCTCAACGGTCTGGGGCTCCGAACCCAGAATAGTAATGGCCAGTTCTTTGAATTGTAAGAATGGACTATCGGGGTGCTGCACCGACAGCATCTTCAGCTCCTGAAAGTCTCCGTTAATGAGCACTCAATAAGCTGTTCCCTAAGAGCCTGGTCTGCACCAGCAGCCTCCTTAGTGTCGGCCATTACTACGGCCTTCATGTCCTCCTGCAGGGACAGTGCACATTCTCTTAGGGTCTCCCCAACTCTATGACTTTTATAAAGGAAGCGTTTCTTTATTTCCGACATGATATGTTTATCAAAGATAGTCTGTAGCCTATCCATAATGTCTTCCACCGTCTTTTTGTACTCACGCGACCATGTCTTAATTTCTCTGGCAGCGGTACCTTCTAGATGGTCCTAAGCAATAGGGCATAGTTACCAGTGCAAAGCTAGGGGTGCTAGTAGTCGCAGGGGCTGATTCTGCAGGCGCACCAACTGATGCAGCAGCATTAACTGGCGCAGCAACGCCTGCAGGGTTATCAATGGCTTGTTGGTTGCCAGCGGGGTTATCTGCAGCAACCGACATTTTGATTTTATGGTTGTAAGGCACACAAGGAACTATCCTGTTCATAGGAAGCCAAGATTTGGGGGTTGTAATGCCCCAATGAGCTTACTGTAAGTATGCAATCCACACGGGTTTAACTCGCAGCACACCTCAGGGTTCTTCAAACCAAACCGAAAAGGGGACTAATAAGTCCAACGGGTGCACGCCAGCAATGTGGGGGTCAGAGCCTCAGAAGACCCCCCAAAGTATATCACAGTATCTCACAAAAAGGTTCGTGGCAGCATCCAGGGCGTAATGCAAAAATAAATAATTTATTCCTCCAAGAACATGCTACGTTTCGACCCTCATGGGGTCTTTCTCAAGCATAGGGATATCATTCACAAAACAGCACTATATAACAAAACAATCCATATACCACCACCAATCACCCTTACAGATTCCCATGTGTGTGCAATAATCATTACCTTCAGGCTCAACCTCCCAGTCCAGTAGTTTTCCATTACCAATAGCATGGGGCATGGTCTCCACGGCTGTCTCCGTGTGCAGTATCCACCACTAATGACCGGCGTTTGTATCGACCTACTGCGCATGTGCGGGAAATATCCGTTCCCGCAAGCGCTCTTTATGCCCTCTGAGCGACGGGATTCATCCAGTGTAGCGCTTCTGCGCGATTCTTTACCTTAAGATATCGCGAGAGCTCCCTGTGTCAGACAAATAGACTCACGGGGCTCTGCACTCCCAAGCCTCTAGTTACAGGGCAGTCCCGTGCAAATGGGCGGAGCTAAGGATCTCTGCTCCAGGTCTTTGGGTCATAGTTATCCCAACTTAATGGATCTCACACTCCCAGGAATGTCCTTGCAAGCGGCAAAGTGATTAACGAGGCGGCGTGGGACTGGGGGCAGGGGGGTGAGGGGTTTAGTCAATTAGCGAGCAAAGGTAGTGGGGAGGGAGGAGTTAGAACAGGAAGTAGTAAGGAGAAGAGCGGGAAAAGCCACAAACGACCGAGGAGTGGAAGAAGAAGGACGTAGGAGGAGAGCAGATGAGCGGAAGAAAGATAGGAGCAGCAAAAGATAAAAGAACAAAAAGCAAGTCGGGGAGCGCAGAAGACAGGAGTCGGGCAAGAGAGAAGCCATCAGCTGACAAGCTTAGAAGAGTCGGGTGGAAGACAGTAGCAGCGGAGGAAGAAGAAAGAAAAATGGACGACTTACGTGCCATGATCCAGGAGGCAGTGATGCAAGACGGCACCGGATGGCTTGAAGAGGTGCTGGCAAGCTGCAGGACGATCGCCGGAGCCAGAGAACCAGCCGGGGAAGAAGGACAGCAGCGGAGATCGGGAGAGGAGCCAGACTGCACGCAAGAACCGCCGCAAGGAAGACCGCAGCAGAGACCTGGAAAGGAGCCAGCCAGCACGCAAGATACACCACGAGGAAGACCGCAGCAGAGACCTGGAAAGGAGCCAGTCAGCACGCAAGAGGCACCGCGTGGGAGATCGCAGCGGAGATCGGGAAAGGAGCCAGTGAGCCCGCAAGAGGCACCGCGAGGGAGACCGCGCCGGCGAAAGCAGCCCCCGGCGAGGCTCAGTCCGAGCCCCGCGCCGAAGAGGGGAGGAGGAAGAGCCAGCCAGGGCAGCGCAGGCACCAGGAGGGACGGAGGAGCAAACCGGAAGTCGGCGCCGGCACTGAGAGGTACGGCGGGAGGACCGGCATCGGAGGCTCAGAGGACTGTGCCAGCGGAGGGTCCGGAGCTCGGAGGACGGCGCTCGGGAGCGACAGCGGGCGCCGAACTGATGCAGCATCGCGCAGCCGGGCGCAGGATGACCGGACTAGTGCGAGGTGAGCGGAGTGCGAGCAGCGGAGAGGAGCAGGGGAGCGCGCGGTCCGGCCGCACGTCCCCGCAAGATGGCGGCGCAGCGCACGTGGCGGCACAGGTAGCGCCGAGGGCGAGAAAAAGAAGGAGCCCGTTGGGCAGGGGGGGAGGGGGTGGGGGGGATAGGGAGAGAGAGGGGGAGCACGGATAGTTGGGGCCCACGCAACACCCCCCTGACACACAGCCCGGGTAGCACCAGCGGGTCCAACAGCAGCAGAGAGGGGGGAAGCAGGTCACGCTACCCTTCAGTGTCAGCACAGGGCGCAGGGTCAGCACGATACATGGAGGGAAACAGGCCATTTAGGACCCCACACAGCCCTCAGGGGGGAGCGGGGAGGGTACATTTAGACACATGGCCTAGCCAACTTCCCCCCCCCTCCCCGGTACATG
Source organism: Eleutherodactylus coqui (assembly GCA_035609135.1). Classification (NCBI taxonomy): domain Eukaryota; kingdom Metazoa; phylum Chordata; class Amphibia; order Anura; family Eleutherodactylidae; genus Eleutherodactylus; species Eleutherodactylus coqui. The sequence continues at coordinate 175,081,971 of CM069413.1, forward strand.
GACACATTTCAGTCCTGCCACCCCCCCCCCCCCCCCCCACAACAACTCCCACCCTCCTTTACCCTGTACCAGCGCCCACCAGCCCAGACCAACGAATACAGACAATGCTATGTGAACCCCCACTACATTCCCCCTCCAGCAGACCCCGCAGTTTACCTTCCCACACATAGCCAGGCCCCACGCCGGAGCTCTAAGAAGCAGGGCCAAGGCGCCAGGCAGAGGCAGAAAGAGCGAGCCAGACAGGAGAGGCAGGATAGAGAGTTCCAGGCGCAGCTAGAGAAGGCCAGCGTAGGGCGTAGTGCCAGCAGCAGGCCGCGCGAGTCAAGCGACGAAGTGCCTAGCAGTGACCAGGACGAGTATTGCGTGCGAAGGGAGCAGCCACGGAGAGCGGACCCGCAGTCATCCCTTTATCGGAAGGTCCGGGAACGCCGTAGGTGGCAAGAGCTTGCGCAGGATCGGTCAGGGCCGGACCAGCCTGGCACGTCCCAGTCGGATGACACGAGGAGGGTTCGGCGATCGAGTGGTCGGCAGCCCGCGTATGAACTAGGACGGAACCAAGGGAGCGGTACAGCGAGGGCATCACCCTTGGCAACGCCGGAGGTCCGTCCAGTTGGTGAGTCTACCCTATACAATGTTCTTAAAAGTGTGTCGGATCCCGCAGCGGGTGCGGAAAAAGATGATTTGGTGTCGGTTCTGAGGTCGCTGTTGAGCAAGGTTGATTCAGAAAAGGGGCTTTCTGTGTCCTGTGTGGCTCCAGGGGGCGCAGGCCCGCCTGCGGGTAATATTGGTGCTTGCTCAGCAGCGGGCACAGAAAGTGTTCCAACGGATAGTTTACAATATGCTGATTCGTTGTTTTGTGGGGTTGCCCCTTTAGGGGTGGGTCTGCCCGATGATGTTGTGGAAAAGATTAAAAATGGCTTGTATATTGATATATGGTCTTTGCTTTCTTCGGACCACGTAATGGTTGACAAGGAGCGGTCGTCAGAGCGAGGTGCTGACAAAAAACCGAAGATTGCAAAAACTTTTGGTAATTGGTTGCAGGCTTTTGTGATTTTGGTTCATGTAACGTGTCAGTTTCAGCCGCGCAAAGCGACGGAGATGATGGTATATCTAAATACCATTTATAGCGCGTATCGGTTGCACGGAGGTGCAGCGTGGTGGCGCTATGACGAAGATTTTCGGCGTCGCGTGTCGGGAACGCATACGAGTTGGGCCTCTAAGGCCACTGATGTATGGATTCAGCTGATCCTAGCGCAGCGTCCAGCCAGGACTTCCTTTCCCGGGGGAGCCGCGGGAGGGGCATCTCAACCACCCGCGGCATCTCCAAGGCCGAATGGCTCCTGTTGGTTGTACAATGAGGGCCATTGTCGATTTTACGCAACCTGCAAATTCCGGCACGAGTGCTCGGTATGCGGGGGGCAGCATGCGGCGATCCGCTGTTTCAAGAAACAGAGGTCGGTACCCGCGGTGGGTAGCACCGGCGGAAATGCGAACTCCGGTGAGAAGCCAGTACCTGGATCCGTGGTTAAACATGTACCACAGGAAACAGGAAGCAGAAATCCTTAGGTCAGGATTTCGAGAAGGCTTCAGAATTCCGTACGCGCATCAGCCTGCCACTATGTTATGCCCCAATTTGAAATCGGCAAGGGACGATATCGAATTGGTAAAAGAGAAGGTTCAAAAAGAAGTGGAGTTGGGCCGGATGGCCGGCCCTTTCAGTGATCCTCCTTTCGAGAACTTGCGAGTGTCTCCTTTGGGTCTGGTACCTAAGAAGGAAACCGGGAAGTTCTGACTGATACATCATTTATCGTTCCCGATAGGGGGATCGGTCAATGATGGCATCTCAAAAGAAGAAGCAGCGGTAGCCTACACGTCGTTTGATTGTGCGGTTCGGTTAGTAAGGTCGGCGGGTAGATTTGCGCATTTGGCTAAAGCTGATATTGAATCAGCGTTTCGTTTGCTTCCGGTTCACCCGGAGTGCTTTCATCTTTTGGGTTGTAGAATCGAGGACCAGTTTTTCGTCGACATGTGCTTACCGATGGGATGCTCGATCTCATGCTATTTTTTCGAGTTATTTAGTTCCTTCCTTGAATGGATGTTAAAGTATGAGACGGGCATCACATCGGTGATCCATTATTTGGACGATTTTTTGTTTGTCGGCTCAGAGACATCGGGTGATTGCGGTTTCCTAATGACGAATTTTAAGAGGTTAATGCGGTTAGCGGGGGTCCCATTATCTGAGGAAAAGACAATGGGCCCAGTTACATGCCTAACGTTTTTAGGGATAGAAATTGATTCGGTGGATATGGTGTTCAGGTTGCCGGCGGATAAAGTGGCCAGGTTGCGGCAAACGGTGGGCGAAGTGGCTAAGTGTAAAAAGGTGACGCTGCGGCAGGTTCAAGTTTTGTTGGGTCTTTTAAATTTCGCCTGCAAAGTGATTCCCATGGGGCAGCCGTTTGCCAGGAGACTGTCATTGGCAACTGTGGGGGTCCGCGAACCACATCATTTTATACGTGTGACGGCAGGAATAAAGGCGGATTTGCATTTATGGACGGTGTTCCTGCATTCTTTCAACGGGCAGGTGGTATGCCCTAGGGAAGATGTGGAAGGAACCGACATCAGTTTGTTTGCCGATGCGGCCGGTTCGGGCGGCTTTGGCGTGATCTTCAACAGCCATTGGTGCAGGGAGTCCTGGCCAAGGTCATGGAGAGAAAAACGGTGGACGAAGAACGTAACTCTGCTGGAATTTTTCCCGGTGGTGGTAGCAATTGAGTTATGGGGAGCAGAGTTACGAGATCGGAGAGTCTGTTTTTGGTCGGATAATGCGGCGGTCGTACAGACGATAAACAAACAATCGTCGGCGTCCCCGCCGGTTTTGGCTTTGTTGAGACACGTGGTGCTAAGATGCTTACAGGGCAATATGTATTTGCGTGCGAAGCATGTCCCGGGATGTGACAACAGAGCAGCTGATGCACTCTCTCGTTCACAGATGGAGCTGTTCAGGGAACTGTACCCGCAGGCGGATGCCGAAGGGGTACGCTGCCCGCCTTCCTTATGGAATCTGGCAGAGGAGAGTTGTTGAAGCTGGTGGAGTCATCGGTGGCGGCTGCAACGTGGAGAAATTACAATTCAGTTTGGTTATCATGGTTGAAGTTTGCAGGTGGAAAAGTGGTAGGAGGTGAAAGGGCAAGGTCAGCAACCTTGGATATGCTGACGGAGTTGCGTAAAAAGCGTTTGTCGGTGGGAGCAGCCAAAAAGCATCTAGCGGGAGTGGCGTTTTTGTTAAAATTACACGGTAGGCTAGATGTGACTAAGGATTTCGTGTTCCAGCAAATAATTCGCGGGTGGAAAAAAGAAAAGGTCGAGACGGATACGCGCCGTCCAATCACGTTTCCAGTATTGACAAGCCTGTTGTCAGTTTTGGAGGCGGTCTGTGCGGACGAATACGAAACACTGTTGTTTAGAACGGCTTTTTCATTAGCATTTTTCGCGGCCTTACGTATCGGAGAGATGGTCCCGGCAAGTAAAGTCAAGTTGGGTGGCCTACGGGCAAACGACGTTATAGCTACGGGATCAGCCATACGGATAGGTATAAGGAAGTCGAAAACGGATATATATGGAAGAGGTAAATGGCTCACCATTAACCAATTAGGGGCACAATGGTGCCCGGTTCAGGTTGTCAGTGAGTTCTTAAAAAAGCGCCCACAGAGCGGGCAGTTTTTAGTACATGCCTCTGGTTCCCCGCTCACGCGTTTCCAATTTTCGGCGGTTTTACGTTCGGCGTTAAAGAAGTGCGGTTTGGAGCCGGGGGAATTCGGGACGCATTCTTTTAGGATTGGGGCCGCAACGACAGCGGAAGCCCATGGTATGTCGGAGGACGGTTTAAAACGATTGGGGCGATGGAAATCGCAAGCGTACAAGTCATACGTACGACCGGATCGTACGGTAGACGTGGTTTTGGAATAGGATTGATGTGTACGAAAGACTTAGCGTTATGTAGGCGTTTTTTCTTGCAATTTGCGGGTATTTGCTATGTTTATCTTGTTTCAGCGTCTGACCCATGGCATGTTTGGATCATCGGCCACTCGTTTATCTATTGGGCAGAGAGAAGAGCGGCCACTCGACCTATGGGACGGAATCTGGGTCTGAGTGGCGCGCTGGTAAACTGGATGGGTGTGCGGGGGCTTCAATGGCCCAGGATTCTACAATTCGTGCTTAAAATCAGCAGGTGGACCCCCCGGAGAGTTATACTGGTCGTTCACGCCGGGGGGAACGACTTAGGAAGAACAAAAATGAACGAATTGCTAGTACTCATGAAACAGGACATGATGCGTTTCCGGGACTGTTTCCAGGATTGTGTGCTCGTATGGTCGGATATCGTGGCCAGGAGATGCTGGAGGGGTGCCAGAGACGGTGACGCGATTGAGCGAGTAAGAAGATTGATAAACCTTAGGATGTCCAGATTCGTTAAATCATTGGGCGGAGTGGCAGTTCGCCATTGGGAACTCGAGGACAAGGAAAGAGGAGCACTTAGGGATGATGGAGTGCACCTTAACGATGTTGGTTTGGACACGTTTTTGTCAGGACTGCAGGACGGTGTGGAGATGGCGTTGGCTAGGGTTGGCGTGGTGGGGCGGGATGCGCCATAGGAATACGGCGCATACCACGTGCCGGGAGCTTCCCATGCGGGCTACGGCTTAGAGGAGGGTTTGCAAGCCCGAGGTAACAAGGGGCTTACGAACGTCCTGTGGCCGTTACGGTAATAAAAGTTCAACAGTTTAGGCATGGGAAAGCGTGAGGAATTTAGACTTAGGTAATTAGGTTAAAAGTAAAGGTTATAATATATGTTTGAAAATGTTAATAACGCTGTGGCCAACCCACGTTTTTCAGCAAGAAGTTGTAAGTATTGGTTATTATAAGATATGTTTATTATATGGTAAGTGAGCGTATGCTTAGGATTAGTATGCCCCCAGTCCTCCCATGACACAGATTGTGAATTTAACATATCTCAGTTCTATAGGAATATCAAACTTGCCCCATAGTAAAACACACTTATTTGAATTTAACCCTTTTGTTCTCATCATGCAGAAAAAACTTCTCAGTGCTGTTTTCATCTTCAATCTATTCAAGGATATCTTTTATGTTGTATATCATATATCATAGGGTCAAAAACATATTGCACTATGCAAAAAGCGCAAAGACAAAAAGGCATCAGGGGAAAATGGACCTTAAAGGGGACCTGTGAATTTACTCAGAAACGATTCCATGTGCAAGGGGGTATATTTCACATCCTCACTAGGAGAGTTATACTTGGTCCTATATCGGGCCGGGGGTTCAATTCCTTCGTTGAGTCATAAAACACATGGAGAGAGTCGAGGAGATGTCCCAGTCTGTATCCAAGACCTATGAAGGGAGCCATGACATTTTGCACTATGGAATCTGTAATAAATAAAATAAGTAAAAATAATTAAAAACAATACATGGTGACGTGGCAGATGTAATAGAAATATCCACTATCCCATATTCCTAAAGAACGAGGCGGAAAAGAAATCAAATGTGTGGCATATAATCATAATCCAAATTAAGTCCTCTTGGTGACATTGTATCCAGTGTGAAGATCCAGCGCAATTCGCATCTCTGTAACAAAAGGGTTCTGTCACCGCCTCTCTGAAGCGGTGGAACAGAGTCAATGACCCTGTATCTCAGTTGGCTAACTGAGTGTCTCTGTTCAAAAAATGTTTGGGAACTGGAAGTTCCTTGTTCTGAGTCCGGATAGTGCTTTTGTGTTCGTTAACTCTTTCACGAACTTCTCTCGTGGTATGTCCCACGTAGCCCAACCCACAAGGGCACGTGAGTAGGTATACCACAAATGTGGACCGACAGGAATATCTCCCTTTGATTTTAAATTTCTTCCCTGTCAGGGGATGTGAGAACTCATCGCCTTTTATCAGATTGCTACAGCGTGCACATGATAGGCATGGAAAATTGCCTTTTTTGATTGGAGCCAAGACTTGTTGGTTCAAACTTTCTTTTTGTGAAACAAAAGGTTTTACCAAATGGTCCCTCAAATTCCGGCCTCTGCGGTAGGCCATGATTGGGAGAGATGCAAACTCCCTAATATCGCATCCTGTTTCTAGGATGGACCAATGTTTCTTTATTATTTTTCTGATTCTATCGCTGTCAGGGCCGAAGGTGGAAACTAGAGGGATCCTATGATTTTCCTGGCGAATCTTAGTTCTGCGTACTTCTGACCTTGGGATAGATTGAACCTTCTCCACAGTACTCCTAATGAGTGGTCCAGGGTATCCACGGTCTAAGAATTTTTTTGCCATTTGTTCTAATCGAGAGTCAATAAATTCGTCGTCGGTTACTTTACGAACCCTCAGACACTGACTCCAAGGGAGTGATTCAAGAGTCCTTCTGGGGTGATTGCTCTCATATCTTAAAATGTTGTTTCTGTCTGTTGTCTTGACGAACAAATCGGTACATATTCTTCCTGTTCTTTTAATCACCATCACGTCCAAAAATTGGATGTTGGTAAGTGAGTAATTTACCGTAAATTTTAGATCGGGGTCTAGGTTGTTGGTTTCTTCACAGAATTTCTTAAGCTGCTCTTCATCACCAGTCCATATTAGGAAGATGTCATCGATGTACCTGTACCACTTATTAACTAACGGCCAGAGGTCAAGTGTGCATAGTAATTCCTCCTCGAAAAACCTCATATACGCATTAGCGTATGTTGGCGCAACATTAGCGCCCATTGCGGTACCCTGTCGCTGCCGGTAGTACACCCCCCCCAAACAGAAAATAGTTATTTGAGAGGATGTACTCCAGCAGCGACAGGGCAAATGAAACGCATCCTGGGGTCCAATCTGTCTTTTGTAAAAATCTATGGATCACATCCAACCCCTTCATGTGACTGATAGAGGTGTAGAGGGATACTACGTCTAGAGTTACTAGAAAAGCTGACTCACTGATTTCTAGGCCCTCAATTTTGTCAAGGAAGTCACCTGTGTCCTTCAGATATGAGTTTGCTCCTTCTGCTAGAATTCTCAAGGTTTTGTCCAAAAATCTGGATATATTACAAAAAACAGAGTCACAACTAGCCACTATGGGGCGGCCCGGTGGATTAGTCAGATCTTTGTGGACCTTAGGGAGCACATAGAAATTAGGGATCCGCCCATTTGCACGGGACTGCCCTGTAACTAGAGGCTTGGGAGTGCAGAGCCCAGTGAGTCTATTAAACCCCCGGCCCGATATAGGACCAAGTATAACTCTCCTAGTGAGGATGTGAAATATACCCCCTTGCACATGGAATCGTTTCTGAGTAAATTCACAGGTCCCCTTTAAGGTCCATTTTCCCCTGATGCCTTTTTGTCTTTGCGCTTTTTGCATAGTGCAATATGTTTTTGACCCTATGATATATGATATACAACATAAAAGATATCCTTGAATAGATTGAAAATGAAAACAGCACTGAGAAGTTTTTTCTGCATGATGAGAACAAAAGGGTTAAATTCAAATAAGTGTGTTTTACTATGGGGTAAGTTTGATATTCCTACAGAACTGAGATATGTTAAATTCACAATCTGTGTCATGGGAGGGACATTCCTGGGAGTGTGAGATCCATTAAGTTGGGATAACTATGACCCAAAGACCTGGAGCAGAGATCCTTAGCTCCGCCCATTTGCACGGGACTGCCCTGTAACTAGAGGCTTGGGAGTGCAGAGCCCCGTGAGTCTATTTGTCTGACACAGGGAGCTCTCGCGATATCTTAAGGTAAAGAATCACGCAGAAGCGCTACACTGGATGAATCCCGTCGCTCAGAGGGCATAAAGAGCGCTTGCGGGAACGGATATTTCCCGCACATGCGCAGTAGGTCGATACAAACGCCGGTCATTAGTGGTGGATACTGCACATGGAGACAGCCGTGGAGACCATGCCCCATGCTATTGGTAATGGAAAACTACTGGACTGGGAGGTTGAGCCTGAAGGTAATGATTATTGCACACACATGGGAATCTGTAAGGGTGATTGGTGGTGGTATATGGATTGTTTTGTTATATAGTGCTGTTTTGTGAATGATATCCCTATGCTTGAGAAAGACCCCATGAGGGTCGAAACGTAGCATGTTCTTGGAGGAATAAATTATTTATTTTTGCATTACGCCCTGGATGCTGCCACGAACCTTTTTGTGACTTACTGTAGGTATGGCCAGAGGCCTGGACTTTGTCACACTGATGCCACACTCTAATTGGACACTCCGGATGATGTCGCAGAAATAATGGAGACGAGTCCAGTTTAATTTAGTAATCTGAGAGTGGGCAGATTTACAGAGTTTGGTATTTTGCAACAAGTAAACTTTACAATTCTCTGAAGACATATTTAGAGTAGGTATTCAAGACTGCAGTAATACACAAGCAAGATACAGTAATGTCGCATTAATGATGCTCTGACTTCAACCCTCTCTCTCTCATTCTCTTGAAGGTTGATTTACAAGACAAATTCCCCACTAGTGAATTTAGATGAAACAATTCAGTTAGATTTGACTGTAGGATATTATGAAGCAGAGGGACAAGCGGCTATAAGGCTATTCCTGGCTTTAACTTCACCGGGTGGCTTTAACTCCCTGTTAGATGAAGATGGACCTTAGAAAGGATCTTCTATTTCTCTGCGGCTTGATGTCAAGGGAGCTAGTTGGTCACCTCACTCTACCTTGGGAAACTGATAACTCACTGAACTCCTGCTCCTCGCCGACTACGGAACCTCAACCTCTCCTTACTCACACTGACTGCTAACTGTAACTTCCTTTAATAGCCGATCTCTCTCTCTCTCTCTCTCTCTCTCTCTTGCATAGGGACTGGTGTCTTTGCTTCCCGCCCTTGGGCTCTGCACCAGTAAGATTAAACCTGACTCTCAGTCAGTGGGAGACCAGCTGACTTAGAGCAGAAGGAGAGACACAGGGTCTGTCCCACAGACAACACCCTCTGGATCCAGGGACGGCATCCAGACAGATGAGATAGGACAAGTGTAACGTGAGTGTTCTGTAGGACCCGCTGGGACACTACACTTCCTAGTAAGTATTTAATTTCCCTGCAGCACCACCGCATGTAAAGTTAAGCATTGCTCAGTGTACATTCATATCAATGGGTTGTCTGTGTAATGCCAGACCAGAGGGGTCCTCCAGAGACAAAGACACTCATGCAACCACATCCAAATATGAGTATCAGGATCCTGAACAGGTGAGCCTCTTCTATTAACAGATCAGTACTTAATAAGTTATGTAGAAACAGTTTTACAAAGTGGACAACTCCTTTTTAAGGGGCGACAGACATGATGGTAAATCCACTAGATTGTGTTTGATCTTCAATTGATTTCATTATTGATAGAAGGTGATCACAAAATATAGAATGTTTCTTACAAAATATCTTGAGTCTTCACGTATTCGATCAGGTCAATTATAGCTACCTTTGAGGGATGTGAGGATATGAGTCGGTCGGGACTGATCGTTGTCTAAGGCCATAAGATTGGCCTATTAAAGAGCGACTTCTTAATCTGGGTTTGTTCGTTGGAAGGGTCTCGAAAACAGAAGAGGTCTGTTGTATAAACTGAAGGCAGTCTGACGGAGGCGCACTAATCCTATGGCTCTGAATAAAGGAAGGTCCATTAAACACTATGATATATTGACGGAGAAAATAGACTCTTCATACATTGAAATGTGGAAACTGCTCGAAGGCGTCCAACTATTTACGCCACCAAGAATGCGGTAACCAAAATGATACAGCAGCACTTGTTGTTATAGAGGTATGCAGCCGATGTAAGTAAAGTGGAGCGTAACCGCACAACCTTGGTTGAAAAAGAACAAAAACACTCTTGCTGCAGGAAGCAGAGACAGTGTTGCTGGATAGTATATATAAACATACCACAAGTATGCCGCTCTGAAGAAATGCCTCCTGCCGCCACCAGGAACAAGGCCGGGCACTTTAATTGACACCAGCTTGTAATAAAGATTTATAAAGCTGCACATGTATTCTCCCATAAGCCTCTGTCTACTGACATTGCTGTGGTTCTTGGTCAACACTTTCACAGGCTTTGCTGTACGTCACCAAAACACTTTACAAAACGGCCATTCATAATAATTGTGTTATGCATTATCAGTAGATATTGAACTGCTGTTTAAAGGTACATTACACAATAAACACTCCTGCATTCTATAAAGAAGACGCTTTTAAATAAAATATAAATACGTCACAGAAGGGAAAATATAAAAACCAACAATCACTGAAAACGGCCTTATGCTTACAGACTGAGGAGGGGAAACGTGCACCAACTGCAGCATGCAGATAGCAGACTGCCAAACGAGGGAGCTAATTGCACCTGTGAGGGACACCGATGAGACAGCCACTCACACAGCCTCTTAATATAGAGGGGGATGGCTGCTTGGTATATACTCCTACACAGAGTGGATACAAAGTGCCAGACCTTCTGACACATGTAGTCCACCTCCAGTCCAACCTATTAATGACATCATAATAGTTGGGCGTGTTGTCCTGAACCTCAATAAGGGAACCACATTGGTACTGCCACCCTGGGCTCCCCCAGGCGTTTAAAACCACACTGCATATAAATAATATATAATAAATGCGAGGTATTAGTTGGAAACATGCTGCCGTTTTCAGTGATTGTTCAAATAAAATACAACTACTATAATACTGCCCCCCTATAATACTGCCCCCTATGTACAAGAATATAACTACTATAATACTGCTCCTATGTACAAGAATATAACTACTATAATACTGCCTCCTATGTACAAGAATATAACTACTATAATACTGCTCCTATGTACAAGAATATAACTACTATAATACTGCCCCCTATGTACAAGAATATAACTACTATAATACTGTCCCCTATGTACAAGAATATAACTACTATAATACTGCCCCCTATGTACAAGAATATAACTACTATAATACTGCCTCCTATGAACAAGAATATAACTACTATAATACTGCCTCCTATGAACAAGAATATAACTACTATAATACTGCCTCCTATGAACAAGAATATAACTACTATAATACTGCCCCCTGTGTACAAGAATATAACTACTATAATACTGCCCCCTATGTACAAGAATATAATTACTATAATACTGCCCCTATGTACAAGAATATAACTACTATAATACTGCCCCCCTATAATACTGGTCCTATGTACAAGAATATAACTACTATAATACTGCCTCCTATGTACAAGAATATAACTACTATAATACTGCCTCCTAAGTACAGGAATATGACTACTATAATACTGCCCCCTATGTACAAGAATATAGCTACTATAATACTGCCCCCTATGTACAAGAATATAACTACTATAATACTGCCCCCTCTGTACAAGAATATAACTACTATAATACCCCCCCTATGTACAAGTATATAACTACTATAATACTGCCCCCTATGTACAAGAATATAACTACTATAATACTGCCCCCTATGTACAAGAATATAACTACTATAATACTGCCCCCTATGTACAAGAATATAACTACTATAATACTGCCCCCTATGTACAAGAATATAACTACAATAATACTGCCCCCTATGTACAAGGATATAACTACTATAATACTGCCCCCTATGTACAAGAATATAACTACTATAATACTGCTCCTATGTACAAGAATATATCTACTATAATACTGCTCCTATGTACAAGAATATAACTACTATAATACTGCCTCCTATGTACAAGAATATAACTACTATAATACTGCCCTCTATGTACAAGAATATAACTACTATAATACTGCTCCTATGTACAAGAATATAACTACTATAATACTGCCCTCTATGTACAAGAATATAACTACTATAATACTGCCTCCTAAGTACAGGAATATGACTACTATAATACTGCCCCCTATGTACAAGAATATAGCTACTATAATACTGCCCCCTATGTACAAGAATATAACTACTATAATACTGCTCCTATGTACAAGAATATATCTACTATAATACTGCTCCTATGTACAAGAATATATCTACTATAATACTGCTCCTATGTACAAGAATATAACTACTATAATACTGCCTCCTATGTACAAGAATATAACTACTATAATACTGCTCCTATGTACAAGAATATAACTACTATAATACTGCCCTCTATGTACAAGAATATAACTACTATAATACTGCCTCCTAAGTACAGGAATATGACTACTATAATACTGCCCCCTATGTACAAGAATATAGCTACTATAATACTGCCCCCTATGTACAAGAATATAACTACTATAATACTGCTCCTATGTACAAGAATATATCTACTATAATACTGCTCCTATGTACAAGAATATAACTACTATAATACTGCCTCCTATGTACAAGAATATAACTACTATAATACTGCCCTCTATGTACAAGAATATAACTACTATAATACTGCTCCTATGTACAAGAATATATCTACTATAATACTGCTCCTATGTACAAGAATATAACTACTATAATACTGCTCCTATGTACAAGAATATAACTACTATAATACTGCCTCCTATGTACAAGAATATAACTACTATAATACTGCCCCCTATGTACAAGAATATAACTACTATAATACTGCCCCCTATGTACAAGAATATAACTACTATAATACTGCTCCCTATGTACAAGAATATAACTACTATAAAATATGGTCACATTCATCCTGGACTGCCAGCATGAACAGGGTACAGGGGGGCAGCTAAGATGGATGCGGGAAAGCAATGGTATTAGTGGCTCGATGCAGAACGGACAGAGAGCACCTCTGCGGGAGGGTAAAGGCCTGGATATCTCAACCATGCAACATAAATGCAGAATAAACTAAGCAAAATCCTTTCCCTGCAGACCCCTACCCCAGGAGGCAGCACTGCCTAATCTGCGGGTCGATTACTTTCGACAGGTGCGGACCCACATTCGTACCTGGACCACTACAAATCCCTACCAGGGAGCCATGAACACACGGGGTATAGTACATGAACATAAACAGAACTAGTACAGACAAACCAAAACACCGAAGTCAGACACACAGCGGCTCTAAACAGGAGGACTGCTCAGGGATCACTGGAAATTAATCAGCAACTCCCAGGCAGCAAGAGCTGGATCTTATAGAGAGGAGGGAGAAGCTGATTCGCTGACAGACATGTCAATCGCCAGCCACACCTCTCAGACACTAGCAGGACTAATTAACCTAGACTAGAAGGCACAGGAGCTGTTAACCCTGGCTAGTCTGGAGAGACCCTAAAGAAACTAGGTGTGCTGGCAAATAATTACCCATGTGCTGACTGAGACTTGACAAAGAATACAAGTACAAGAATATAATTGCTATAATACTGCTCCCTATGTACAATAATAATCATCTTTATTTGTATAGCGCCAACATATTCCGCAGCGCTTACATAGAGAGGGGGAATACAGAAAGACAAAAGTACAAACATTACAGAACCACGGTGACATAGTAATCAATTGATGGAAACAATAGGGGTGAGGGTCCTGCTCCAACGAGCTTACATACTACAAGTAATGGGGTGATACAGAGGGTAAAGGGGCTCGCGGTGTGCACAGTAAGGCGAGGTGCAGAGTGAGGGATGCTATACACATAGACAATGGTCAGATATTTAGCCGTATGATGGCAGAATCGGTATGACTGCAGAAGCGGTTTATGATGGCTAGCAGGGATTGCAGTCAGTAGGTCAGGGAGCAGGTCAGGGAGCATGTTATCAGGTGGAGTACAGATCTGATGAACAAGAATATAACTACTATAATACTGCCCCCCTATGTACAAGAATATAACTACTATAATACTGCCCCCTATGCACAAGAATATAACTACTATAATACTGCCTCCTATGTACAAGAATATAACTACTATAATACTGCCCCCTATGTACAAGAATATAACTACTATAATACTGCCTCCTATGTACAAGAATATAACTACTATAATACTGCCCCCTATGTACAAGAATATAACTACTATAATACTGCCCCCTATGTACAAGAATATAACTACTATAATACTGCCTCCTATGTACAAGAATATAACTACTATAATACTGCCCCCTATGTACAAGAATATAACTACTATAATACTGTCCCCTATGTACAATAATATAACTACTATAATACTGCTCCCTATGTACAAGAATATAACTACTATAATACTGCTCCCTATGTACAAGAATATAACTACTATAATACTGCTCCCTATGTACAAGAATATAACTACTATAATACTGCTCCCTATGTACAAGAATATAACTACTATAATACTGCCCCTATGTACAAGAATATAACTACCTTAAGGGCTCAGTCAGACGGACGTTTTTTCGCGCGATTTGCGCATGCGCATGCGTCTGGCGATTTTTTTAAAACCATTGCTTTGCAATGGTATCGGACACATGAGCGCTTTTTATGCGCTCGTCCGATAAATTATGGAACAAAAAAATCGCAGATCGCACCTATCTGCGATCTGCGATTCCTGTTCTCTTTTGTATATGCGCTCAATGAGGCCGGCGGCAGCAGCGCCGACCCCATTGAGAACATATAGAAGACAAATCATTCTTCTCTGCCACAGCTGTAACAGAGAAGAACGATGTTTGCCCATTGAATTCAATGGAGCGGCAATACAGCCGCTCCATTGAAAGCAATGGGCTGCCGGCGTGCGCGGGGTGAATTGTCGGGAAGGGGTTAAATATATAAACCCTTCCCTCCAATTCATCCTAAAATGTGTTAAAATAAAAAAAAAATTGTATACTCACCTTTCCGCTGCAGCCGGAGTCCAGCCGCGGCCGCTGTCAGTTCTCCTGAACTGGTTCTTGGCACTATTCAGCCGGCGGGGTTTTAAAATCCCCGCCTGCTGATTGATCTGCCTCTGATTGGTCACAGCCTGACCAATCAGAGGCCAGTTTCACTCACACACCCATTCATGAATTCATGAATGGGTGAGTGACTGCTGCCTCTCAGCGCTGAGCCAATCAGGGGCAGGTCTGACTCACATCCATTCATGAATTCATGAATGGGTGTGAGTGAGGCATGCCTCTGATTGCCTCAGCGCTGAGCCAATCAGGGGGCAGGTCTGACTCACACCCCCTTCACACCCACTGCAGGACGGCCGCTCGGAGCTCCAGCTGCCGGGAGAAGGTAAGTACATATATATTTTTTATTTTTACACATTTTAGGATGCATTGCAGGTAAGGGCTTATATATTTAAGCCCTTACCGACAATTCATCCCGGGCTCGCCCGCAGCGCATTGCTTTCAATGGAGACGGCTGTATTGCCGTCTCCATTGAATGCAATGCGCTGGACAGCTCCGGCCCGTTTCTAATGAAACGCGGCTAGGAGCAGATTTGCGGGCGATTTGCGGGCGACTTGCGCGCACCGGTCACGCGATTTGCGGATGCGCATCCGTCATGCGATCCGCAAATCGCGCGAAAAAACGCCCGTCTGACTAAGGCCTAATACTGCCTCCTATGTACAAAAATATAACTACTATAATACTGCCTCATATGTACAAGAATATAACTACTATAATACTGCCCCCTATGTACAAGAATATAACTACTATAATACTGCCCCTATGTACAAGAATATAACTACTATAATACTGACTCCTATGTACAAGAAAATAACTACTATAATACTGCCCCCTATGTACAAGGATATAACTACTATAATACTGCCCCCTATGTACAAGAATATAACTACTATAATACTGCCTCATATGTACAAGAATATAACTACTATAATACTGCCCCTATGTACAAGAATAAAACTACCTTAATACTGCCTCCTATGTACAAAAATATAACTACTATAATACTGCCTCCTATGTACAAGAATATAACTACTATAATACTGCCCCCTATGTACAAGAATATAACAACTATAATACTGCCCACTATGTACAAGAATATAACTACTATAATACTGCCCCCTATGAACAAGAATATAACTACTATAATACTGCCTCCTATGTACAAAAATATAACTACTATAATACTGCCCCCTATGTACAATAACATAACTACTAATATAGTACCGCTATGTACAAGAATATAACTACTATGATACTGCCCCCTATGTACAAGAATATAACTACTAAAATACTGCCCTCTATGTACAAGAATATAACTACCATAATACTGCCCGCTATGTACAAGAATATAACTACTATAATACTGACTCCTATGTACAAGAATATAACTACTATAATACTGCCCCCTATGTACAAGAATATAACTACTATAATACTGCCCCCTATGTACAAGAATATAACTACTATAATACTCACTTCTATGTACAAGACTATAACTACTATAATACTGCCACCTATGTACAAGAATATAACTACTATAATACTGCCCCCTATGTACAAGAATATAACTACTATAATACTGCCCCCTATGTACAAGAATATAACTACTATAATACTGCCCCCTATGTACAAGAATATAACTACAATAATACTTCCCCCTATGTACAAGAATATAACTACAATAATACTGCCCCCTATGTACAAGAATATAACTACCTTAATACTGCCTCCTATGTACAAAAATATAACTACTATAATACTGCCTCCTATGTACAAGAATATAACTACTATAATACTGCCCCCTATGTACAAGAATATAACTACAATAATACTGCCCCCTATGTACAAGAATATAACTACTATAATACTGCCCCCTATGTACAAGAATATAACTACAATAATACTGCCCCCTATGTACAAGAATATAACTACAATAATACTGCCCCCTATGTACAAGAATATAACTACCTTAATACTGCCTCCTATGTACAAAAATATAACTACTATAATACTGCCTCCTATGTACAAGAATGTAACTACTATAATACTGCCCCCTATGTACAAGAATATAACTACTATAATACTGCCCCGTATGAACAAGAATATAACTACTATAATACTGCCCCCTATGTACAAGAATATAACTACTATAATACTGCCCCGTATGAACAAGAATATAACTACTATAATACTGCCCTCTCTGTACAAGAATATAACTACCATAATACTGCCTCCTATGTACAAAAATATAACTACTATAATATTGCCCCCTACGTACAAGAATATAACTACTATAATACTGCCCCCTATGTACAAGAATATAACTACTATAATACTGCCTCCTATGTACAAGAATATAAGTACTATAATACTGACCCCTATGTACATGAATATAACTACTATAATACTGCCTCCTATGTACAAGAATATAACTACTATAATACTGCCTCCTATATGCAAGAATATAACTACTATAATACTGCCTCCTATGTACAAGAATATAACTACTAATATAGTACCGCTATGTACAAGAATATAACTACTATGATACTGCCCCCTATGTACAAGAATATAACTACTAAAATACTGCCCCCTATGTACAAGAATATAACTACTATAATACTGCCCCCTATGTACAAGAATATAACTACTATAATACTGCCTCCTATGTACAAGAATATAACTACTATAATACTGCCTCCTATGTACAAGAATATAACTACAATAATACTGCCCTCTATTAACAAGAATATAACTACTATAATACTGCTCCTATGTACAAGAATATAACTACTATAATACTGCCCCCTATGTACAAGAATATAACTACTATAATACTGCCTCCTATGTACAAGAATATAACTACTAATATAGTACCGCTATGTACAAGAATATAACTACTATGATACTGCCCCCTATGTACAAGAATATAACTACTAAAATACTGCCCCCTATGTACAAGAATATAACTACTATAATACTGCCCCCTATGTACAAGAATATAACTACTATAATACTGCCTCCTATGTACAAGAATATAACTACTATAATACTCACTCCTATGTACAAGACTATAACTACTATAATACTGCCCCCTATGTACAAGAATATAACTACTATAATACTGCCCCCTATGTACAAGAATATAACTACTATAATACTGCCCCCTATTAACAAGAATGTAACTACTATAATACTGCTCCTATGTACAAGAATATAACTACTATAATACTGCCCCCTATGTACAAGAATATAACTACTATAATACTGCCTCCTATGTACAAGAATATAACTACTATAATACTGCCCCCTATGTACAAGAATAAAACTACTATAATACTGCCCCCATGTACAAGAATATAACTACTATAATACTGTCCCCTAGGTACAATAATATAACTACTAATATAGTACCGCTATGTACAAGAATATAACTACTATAATACTGCCCCCTATGTACAAGAATATCACTACTATAATACTGCCTCCTATGTACAAGAATATAACTACTATAATACTATCCCCTATATACAAGAATTTAACTAACATAATAATACTGCCCCCTATGTACAAGAATATAAGTACTATAATACTGCCTCCTATGTTCAAGAATATAACTACTATAATACTACCCCCTATGTACAAGAATATAACTACTATAATACTGCCCCCTATGTACAAGAATAAAACTACTATAATACTGCCCCCTATGTACAATAATATAACTACTATAATACTACCCCCTATATACAAGAATATAAGTACTATAATACTGCTCCCCATGTACAAGAATATAACTACTATATCACTGCTCCTATGTACAAGAATATATCTACTATAGAACTGCCCCCCTATGTACAAGAATATGACTACTATAACACTGCCCCCTATGAACAAGAACATAACTACCATAATACTGTACCCCTATGTACAAGAATATAAATACTATAATACTGCCCTCTATGTACAAGAATATAACTACTATAATACTGCCTCCTATGTTCAAGAATATAACTACTATAATACTGCTCCCTATGTACAAGAATATAACTACTATAATACTGCTCCTATGTACAAGAATATAACTACTATTATACTGCTCCTATGTAGAAGATTATAACTACTATAATACTGCACTCTATGTACAAGAATATAACTACTATAATACTGCCTCTTATGTACAATAATATAACTACTATAATACTACCCCCTATGTACAAGAATATAACTACTATATTTCTGCCCCCCTATGTACAAGAATATAGCTACTATAATACTGCCTCCTATGTACAAGAATATAACTACTATATTAATACCACCTATGTACAAAAATATAACTACTATAATACTGCCCCCTATGTACAAGAATATAACTACTGTAATACTGCTTCCTATGTACAAGAATATAACTACTATAATACTGCTCCTATGTACAAGAGTATTACTACTATTATACTGCTCCTATGTAGAAGATTATAACTACTATAATACTGCCCTCTATGTACAAGAATATAACTACTATAATACTGCCTCCTATGTACAGGAATATAACTACTATAATACTGCCTCATATGTACAATAATATAACTACTATAATACTACCCCCTATGTACAACAATATAACTACTATAATACTTCCACCTATGTACAATAATATAAATGCTATAATACTGTCCCCTATGTACAGGAATATAACTAGTATAATACTGCCCCTTATGTACAAGAATATAACTACTATAATACTGCCTCCCATGTACAATAATATAACTACTATAATACTACCCGCTATGTACAAGAATATAGCTACTATAATACTGCCTCCTATGTACAAGAATATAACTACTATAATACTGCCTACTATGTACAAGTCTATAACTACTATAATAATACCCCCTATGTACAAGAATATAACTACTATAATACTGCCCCCTATGTACAAGAATATAACTACTATAATACTGCCTCCTATGTACAAGAATATAAGTACTATAATAATACCCCCTATGTACAAGAATATAACTACTATAATACTGCCCCCTATGTACAAGAATATTACTACTATTACACTGCTCCTATGTAGAAGCTTATAACTACTCTAATACAGCCCTCTATGTACAAGAATATAACTACTATAACACTGCTCCTATGTACAGGAATATAACTACAATAATACTGCCCTCTATGTACAAGAATTTAACTACTATAATACTGCCTCATATGTGCAATAATATAACTACTATAATACTGCTCCTATGTACAAGAATATAACTACTATAATACTGCCCCCTATGTACAAGAATATAACTGCTATATTACTGCGCCCCTATGTACAAGAATATAACTACTATAATACTGCTCCCTATGTACAAGAATATAACTACTATAATACTGCCCCCTATGTACAAGAATATAACTAATATGATGCTGCCCCCCTATGTACAAGAATATAACTACTATAATACTGCCCCCTATGTACAAGAATATACCTACTATAATACTGCCCCCCTATGTACAAGAATATAACTACTATAATACTGCCCCCTATGTACAAGAATATAACTACTATAATACTGCCTCCTATGTACAAGAATATAACTACTATAATACTGCTCCCTATGTACAAGAATATAACTACTATAATACTGCCCCATATGTACAAGAATATAACAACTATAATACTGGCCCACCTATGTACAAGAATATAACTACCGTAATACAGCTACTATGTACAAGAATATAACTACTATAATACTGCTCCCTATGTACAAGAATATAACTACTATAATACTGCCCCATATGTACAAGAATATGACGACTATAATACTGGCCCACCTATGTACAAGAATATAACTACCGTAATACAGCTACTATGTACAAGAATATAACTACTATAATACTGCTCCCCTATGTACAAGAATATACCTACTATAATACTGCCTCCTATGTACTAGAATATAACTACTATAATACTGCCCCCCCTATGTACAAGAATATAACTACTATAATACTGCCTCCTATGTACAAGAATATAACTACTATAATACTGCTCCTATGTACAGGAATATAATTACTATAATACTGCCCCCTATGTACAAGAATATAACTACTATAATACTGCTCCCCTATGTACAAGAATATAACTACTATTATACTGCTCCCTATGTACAAGAAAAATAACTACTTTAATACTGCTCCTATGAACAGGAATAAAATTACTATAATACTGCCCCCTATGTACAAAAATATAACTACTATAATACTGCTCCCTATGAACAAGAATATAACTACTATAATACTGGCTCCTATGTACAAGAATATAACTACTATAATACTGCTCCTATGTATTAGAATATAACTACTATAATACTGCTCCTATGTACAAGAATATAACTACTATAATACTGCCCCCTATGTAGAAGAATATAACTACTATAATACTGCCCCCTATGTACAAGAATATAACTACTATAATACTGCCTCCTATGTACAAGAATATAACTACTATAATACTGCTCCTATGTACAAGAATATAACTACTATAATACTGCCCCCCATGTACAAGAATATAACTACTATAATACTGCCTCCCATGTACAAGAATATAACTACTATAATACTGTCCCCTATATACAAGAATATAACTACTATAATACTGCTCCCTATGTACAAGACTATAACTACTATAATACTGCTTCTATGTACAAGAATATAACAACTATAATACTGTCCCCTATATACAAGAATATAACTACTATAATAATGCTCCCCTATGTACAAGGATATAACTACTATAATACTGCCTCCTATGGACAAGAATATAACTACTATAATACTGCCTCCTATGTACAAGAATATATCTACTATTAAACGGCCCTCTATGAACAAGAATATATCTACTATAATACTGCCTCCTATGTACAAGAATATAACTACTATAATACTTTCCCCTATGTACAAGAATATAACTGCTATAATATTGCCCTCTATGTACAAGAATATAACTACTATAATACTGCCCCCTATGAACAAGAATATAACTACTATAATACTGCCCTCTATGTACAAGAATATAACTACTATAATACTGCCCTCTATGTACAAGAATATAACTACTATAATACTGCTCCCTATGTACAAGAATATAACTACTATAATACTGCCCTCTATGTACAAGAATATAACTACTATAATACTGCCCCCTATGAACAAGAATATAACTGCTGTAATATTGCCTACTATGTACAATAATATAACTATTATAATACTGCCCCTATGTACAAGTATATAACTACTATAATACTGCCTCCTATGTACAATAATATAACTACTATAATACTGCCCCTATGTACAAGTATATAACTACTATAATATTGCCCCCTACATACAAGAATATAACTACTATAATACTGCTCCTATGAACAAGAATATAACTACTATAATACTGCTACCTATGTACAAGAATATAACTACTATAATACTGCCCCTATGTACAAGAATATAACTACTATAATACTGCCCCCTACATTCAAGAATATAACTACTATAATACTGCCCTCTATGTACAAGAATATATCTACTATAATACTGCCCTCTATGTGCAAGAATATAACTACTATAATACTGCTCCCTATGTACAAGAATATAACTGCTATAACACTGCCTACTATGTACAAGAATATAAGTACTATAATACTGTCCCTTTGTACAGGTATATAACTACTATAATACTGCCTTCTATGTACAAGAATATAACTACTATAATACTGCCCCTATGTACAAGTATATAACTACTATAATACTGCCCCCTACATACAAGAATATAACTACTATAATACTGCCCCTATGTACAAGAATATAACTACTATAATACTGCTCCTATGTACAAGAATATAACTACTATAATGCTGCCCCTATGTACAAGTATATAACTACTATAATACTGCCCCCTACATACAAGAATATAACTACTATAATACTGCCCCCTATGTACAAGAATATAACAACTATAATACTGCCCCCTATGTACTAGAATATAACTACTATAATACTGCCCCCTATGTACAAGAATATAACTACTATAATACTGCCCCCTGTGTACAAGAATATAACTACTATAATACGGCCCCCTATGTACAAGTATGTAACTACTATAATACTGCCCCCTACATACAAGAATATAACTACTATAATACTGCCCCTATGTACAAGAATATAACTACTATAATACTGCTCCTATGTACAAGAATATAACTACTATAATACTGCTCCTATGTACAAGAATATGACTACTATAATACTGCCCCCCCTATGTACAAGAATATAACTACCATAATACTGCTACTATGTACAAGAATATAACTGCTATAATACTGCCTCCTATATACAAGAACATAACTACTCTAATACTGCTCCTATGTACAAGAATATAACTACTATTATACTGCTACTATGAAGAAGATTATAACTACTATAATACTGCCCTCTATGTACAATAATATAACTACTATAATACTGTCCGCCTATGTACAAGAATATAACTACTATATTACTGCCCCCTATGTACAAGAATATAACTACTATAGTACTGCCTCCTATGTACAAGAATATAACTACTATAATACTGTCCGCCTATGTACAAGAATATAACTACTATATTACTGCCCCCTATGTACAAGAATATAACTACTATAGTACTGCCCCTATGTACAAGAATATAACTACTATAATACTGCTCCTATGTACAAGAATATAACTACTATAATGCTGCCCCTATGTACAAGTATATAACTACTATAATACTGCCCCCTACATACAAGAATATAACTACTATAATACTGCCTCCTATGTACAAGAATATAACTACTATAATACTGCCCCCTATGTACAAGAATATAACTACTATAATACTGCCCCCTGTGTACAAGAATATAACTACTATAATACGGCCCCCTATGTACAAGTATTTAACTACTATAATACTGCCCCCTACATACAAGAATATAACTACTATAATACTGCCCCTATGTACAAGAATATAACTACTATAATACTGCTCCTATGTACAAGAATATAACTACTATAATACTGCCCCCTATGTACAAGAATATAACTACTATAATACTGCCCCCTGTGTACAAGAATATAACTACTATAATACGGCCCCCTATGTACAAGTATTTAACTACTATAATACTGCCCCCTACATATAAGAGTATAACTACTATAATACTGCCCCTATGTAGAAGAATATAACTACTATAATACTGCTCCTATGTACAAGAATATAACTACTATATTACTGCTCCTATGTACAAGAATATAACTGCTATAATACTGCCTCCTATATACAAGAACATAACTACTCTAATACTGCTCCTATGTACAAGAATATAACTACTATTATACTGCTACTATGTAGAAGATTATAACTACTATAATACTGCCCTCTATGTACAATAATATAACTACTCAAATACTGTCCGCCTATGTACAAGAATATAACTACTATATTACTGCCCCCTATGTACAAGAATATAACTACTATAGTACTGCCTCCTATGTACAAGAATATAACTACTATAATATTGTACCCTATGTACAACAATTTAACTACTATAATACTTCCAGCTATGTACAATACTATAACTGCTATAATACTGTCCCCTATGTATAGGAATATAACTAGTATAATACTGCCCTTTATGTAAAAGAATATAACTACTATAATACTGCCCTCCATGTAAGAGAATATTACTACTATAATATTGCCTCCTATGTAAGCTAATATAACTACTATAATACTGCTCCTATGTACAAAAATATAACTACTATAATACTGCCGCCCTATGTGCATGAATATAACTACTATAATACTGCCCCTATGTACAATAATATAACTACTAAAATACTGCCTCCTATGTACAAGAATATAACTACTATAATACTACCCCCTATGTACAAAAATATAACTACTATAATACTGCCGCCCTATGTGCAAGAATACAACTACTATAATACTGCCCCCTATGTACAAGAATATAACTACTATAATACTGCCTCCTATGTACAAGAATATAACTACTATAATACTGCTCCTATGTACAAGAATATAACTACTATAATACTGCCCCCCTATGTACAAGAATATAACTACCATAATACTGTACCCCCTATGTACAAGAATATAACCACTCTAATACTGCCCTCTATGTACAAGAATATAACTACTATAATACTGCCCTCTATGTACAAGGATATACCTACTAAAATACTGCCTCCTATGTACAATAATATAACTACTATAATACTGTCCCCCTATGTACAAGAACATAACTACTATAATACTGCCTCCTACGTACAAAAATATAACTACTATAATCCTGCCCCCTATGTACAAGAATATAACTAGTATAATACTGCTCCTATGTACAAGAATATAACTACTATAATACCGCCCCCTATGTACAAGAATATAACTACTATAATACCGCCCCCTATGTACAAGAATATAACTACTATTATACTGTCCCCTATGTACAGGAATATAACTACTATAATACTACCTCCTATATACAAGAATATAACTGCTATAATACTGCCCCTATGTACAAGAATATAACTACTATAATATTGTCCCCTATGTACAAGAATATAACTACTATAATATTGTCCCCTATGTACAAGAATATAACTACTATAATACTGCCCCCTATGTACAAGAATATAACTACTATAATACTGCCCCCTATGTACAAGAATATAACTACTATAATACTGCCCCCTATGTACAAGAATATAACTACTATAATACTGCCCCCTATGTACAAGAATATAACTACTATAATATTGCCCCCTATGTACAAGGATATAACTACTATAATACTGCCCTCTCTGTACAAGAATATAACTACTATAATCCTGCCCCCTGTGTACAAGAATATAACTACTATAATACTGCTCCCTATATACATGAATATAACTACTATAATACTGCCTCCTATGTACAAGAATATAACTACTATAATACTGCCCCCTATGTACAAGAATATAACTACTATAATACTGCTCCTACGTACAAGAATATATCTACTATAATACTGCTCCCTATGTACAAGAATATAACTGCTATAATACTGCCCCCTATGTACAAGAATATAACTACTATAATACTGCCCTCTATGTACAAGAATATAACTACTATAATACTGACCCCTATGTACAAGAATATAACTACTATAATACTGCTCCTATGTACAAGAATATAACTACTATAATACTGCCTTCTATGTACAAGAATATAACTACTATAATACTGCCCTCTATGTACAAGAATATAACTACTATAATACTGCCCCCTATGTACAAGAATATAACTACTATAATACTGCCCCCTATGTACAAGAATATAACTACTATAATACTGCTCCTATGTACAAGAATATAACTACTATAATACTGCCTCCTATGTACAAGAATATAACTACTATAATACTGCCCCTATGTACAAGAATATATCTACTATAATACTGCCCCCTATGTACAAGAATATAACTACTATAATACTGCTCCTATATACAAGAATATTACTCCTATAATACCGCCTCCTATGTACAAGAATATAACTACTATAATACTGTCCTCTATGTACAAGAATATAACTACTATAATACTGCTCCATAATCCACAATTTGTACATCAGCAGAGCATCTTTTTTGGCATGGCGATACGATTGGTTGGTTTTTTTCCCCTGCCAACCCTTTGATGATCCCCTCCGGTGTCCATCATTCCATCATCACTAGGATAGCGCTGTGCCTGTATCACATGTTGGCTGCACTCATCTATGGCTGATCGGTGAGCTGCTCTGATGCCTAGAGGTGTTTCCTTCATCAGATGTTGAGCGTTCTGCCTTTCTTTCACTTGTATGTTGAGGACCTTCCCCGTTGAGGTCCCTGTAAGTATTTAAAGCAGGAATATTTTTGGCATTTGTTGGATATTTGATCCAGCGCCCCGCCGCCGCTTATTGAGGTGCCGCTTTAATAAAGGAGAAGTTGCAGTGTACAGCTCTATTCTGCACTCGTCGTGTTCTTCCACTTGGTGACGGTGCGTTATGCTGATGTAGGAAAATTACTCGTGATTGGTACATGAAAACCCTGTACGCAATATGATAAATACCTCCTAGAATAGGCAGAGGGCGCCACCCAGAGGATCTCCGTAAAACTGTACATAAAAACGCAAATTTAGTGCAGAATATTGTTGTGACATTCAGTGATGAAATGTTTGTTCTTCTTATTTCATTCATCTAATTAATGTATAATCAGAATCCGACTTCTATTAATAAAGGCCCTTTGCTGTAGTCCAGAATTTTGTAAGCAATGAGGTGATATCAGAGCCTCCGGCCCCTTTATCAGAGCCCCCATCCTCTTTGTTATAGCCCCTACCACCTTTATTAGAGCCCCTGGCCCTCTCACGATTGGCCCGTCCCTGTACGGGAATTCTCATGGTACTCAGGGGGTTTCTCATGTAACGGTGTGGGGAGTATTCAGAGAATGGCGCGATCGACGACAACAGCGAAAGGGGATCCTGCGGACAGATACAACTCCTCACTAAAAGGGGTCGGAGGAGGATGTCAGGAATCGTTCTGACCAACAGGCTGCACAGTCAGCTGAATACAACGCTGGAGCTCCAACTAACGTGTCCGAACACACAACTCGCCGTTCCTCCGCACGGATGGTATAACAGCAGACGACCAGTTCCAGCGCCATTGTGTCTAAGAGAAACAGAAAGACTCCAGTGGGCAAAAGAGCGCAAAACTTGTATCACTGAGCAGCGGAGAAACATCTCCTGGTCAGATGGGTCCAGATTTATGTTGCTGATGGGAGGTCAGAATTTGGTGCAAGCAGCATGAATCGCTGACCCCTTCCTGTCAGCCGGTCAGAACATGTCAGCACTGCCATCTAATCTGCTGCGATTACAAGAAGCTTCCTGTCCACAGGGGCCGATATTCCTGCAGAATGTTTTTGTCACCAAGTGGAATCTACACCGCAAGGAACTGCTACGGATCTGAAGGTCAAAGGAGTCCAACGCCACTAGATGGGGGATAATAAAAGGGCCTCTTAGTGTACATTTTCTTCTCTCTTTGCACCTCTAATATCTGGATTTCCTCATACATTGTTGATATAAATATGTATGATTGAAGTGCTCCGGTCCATCGTTATCTACCCCCAGGTGCAGTGACTGAGACACAAGGCCCACGCTGAGGAGCTGGGGGGGTAGGCACTTGTCATGGTGGCTCTACCAGCCTCCTCCCCGGAGGGACACACATAACCTTGGCCCAAGTACCGCTGGGCCTCTTCCAGGCAACGCTGGGACAGCGGTTACCTGTATAGTAGTGTAGTGGACTGAAGAAGTTGTCACTCGTGACGCCATCGTTCCTTCACACTGTTGATTCTTCGGCAGTAGAAATCATAGAGTCCACACACAGTTATGCTTAAATACCTCAATCACTGGGAACGGGTCGTGACTGGAACTTTACTTCTTAGAATACAATACTTCACCTGCCAATGCAGGATGACAGTTAGGCAAGGTCAGGGAGGAGACACAGAATGACACCGGACCTACAGGCTAAGTAGGACGAGGGAAGGGAACACTCCCCTGATACTCACTTGTACTCTGTAGCGTGAACACTGCATGGCGGGCTCCTTTTTTCCACTCACTCAAGGTAGGGTTCCTGGGATGGCGACATCAGGATACCTCTCCTCAGCTTCCATCCTTCACCACATGAGGGTCAAAGGTACCCCCATGTGGCCGGCACTCTCTCTCAAGGCACCCAAAAGAACAGAACAGAATCACCCAGACTCACTATTTGCAATGACCTATATAGTGCAACGCCACATGACTAGACAAACTTGTTACAATTTCCAGACATATCCCAGCCACTTGCAGACATTAACCTCTTACATGCTGCAGCTGTGCAATACGCATAACTAAAAACAAGACAATGTGCACAGAGCATCCACACTGAAGACATGACATGTATGACTATTATGGAGGGGTCAGATATATAGACTTTGGGCCACTACACTGGGAGCACAAGAAGCTCCAATGCAATGTCAAGAAAGAGGGCTAGAATGGAGGAAAGAGAAGAGCGCCCAGCCTGCTGCTGCAGCTCAACAGCACTGCATGTATAACGTGGCCGAGGTGCAGGAGGCATGATGGTGCGGCAGTGACAGATGGAGGCAGAGGTGGCACATATGTACAACAATGTGCTTTAATGATCGCCAACCAATAATTATATATACACACACATCACTGAGAGGTTACGTCTACTTTCATGTTATGTAATAAAATTTTGGCATAAACTTTCTCTCTTAAAGCAACAGTACGCTACATATGTTTTGCAACTCAAAATACACTTCCTCATCAAATGGCATCCCTCGCTGACTTGTACATCTCTCCTCACCACGTCTTGGCAGCAGCAAGGCAGATAGCTACACACGGCTAACAGCGTGTTTTGCAACTTCTCTTGTCTGCAGCATAACCGCTATATATACCATGTATGTCCCATAGGAGCAGCGTGCTCTGCGCACAACGCTGTAACATGTCGTAGACATCACTTCATACACCCAGAGGTCGTTGGATCACAATCCAATTCCAATTCTATTGGCTCAGTGGAGTCCGGCTCTTGGATACTCTGTAGGCCGCTCCTCTCCGTGCTTTCCTGTTCTCTACGGCTGCTTTCCATTCCCGTATCCTTCCTGATGGCATCCACTGACCATTTCAAGTGGCATCTCTTTTCCAGCGCATTCGCCCTCATCCCGTGTCCAAAGTGCGTCAGTCTCTGTCTGGTGATCTCCGCTTCCAGGGACGCCTCCGGGGAGATATGGTCCTGGACAGCTTTGTTGGTGACCCTCACAGTGCAGGGGATTCTAGAAGCTTTCTCCCAGACTGCAGCTTGAAAGCGTCTTCTGTCGCTCTCCTCGGTGTCCGCGTCTCACAGCCATATGTTGTAATCGGGAAGACGATGGCAGTGATGAACCTTCGTTTTATGGTGACCGAGACATCCTTGCACTTCCATATTGGGTCGATGCCCCCCATGGCCGTACGCCCCAGTGCTAATCATCACTTCATCTCACCTGTCGAGCTGCCACTATGGGCGACCCAAGGAACACAAAACTAAGAACCACGTGGATTTCCCAGGTTCCACATCACCATATGGATGGCTTAAATCCCGCATTACAGTACTGAACTCCGCGTTACACTCTAGGCCTTGTGCTCACGGCGCCAGTACTGACCCTTCGTCATAACATCATATCATGTGCATCACACGACAAGCCCTTAACATTACTACTATCTAGTCATTAACCCTTTACCCTATAGCTAATGCGCCATAACTACAATAACAACGTCATAGTCCTGTGAGTCCATCACCCCCACCCTGGCCAGGGATTGACCTCATGCAATGCTGAGGGTTGTAGTCCTCTCACACACACTGGAAGCCTCTGTTGTTGCTCACTTCGCTCCTCATCGGCAGCATCTGCAGGAATTCTTCAGCTCCGTTGCCGCGGTAAATCCAAAGCGAACTGTATTAAAGATCTGCTGCCCACAGGATGTGCTATCTGCAATGAAGACTGATCATCGCGGTCCTTAGACTTGGCTAAGACACTGACCGGCTTAAGGATATCAGTGCGCCGGATTGCCCGGAGACTAAGAGACTGCATAGCCGCTTGTTTGTTAAATAAAGCTCAGTTGCAAGTAATGGACGCCGTACGGGTGAGACTCCTAACCAACGGTAACTGGCAGACGCCTACACCAGAGGATCCCCAATCCTCCAGTCCGACCACTGGACCTCCGGCCTGGGCCTTCTTCCTCCCTTCCTTATCTGGTCTCACCAACCCACCAGCATCTACAGGGAACCGGTGGAAGAACATTGCCTGCAAGATCCGCAGTCATTTCAAAGAAATGGAAATTGTTGTTGCCTGGGGCATTAAAGGGGTTGTCCCGCGAAAGCAAGTGGGTCTATACACTTCTGTATGGCCATATTAATGCACTTTGTAATATACATCGTGCATTAATTATGAGCCATACAGAAGTTATTCACTTACCTGCTCCGTTGCTGGCGTCCCCGTCTCCATGGTGCCGTCTAATTTTCAGCGTCTAATCGCCGGATTAGACGCGCTTGCACAGTCCGGTCTTCTTCTTTTCTGAATCGGCCGCTCGTGCCGGAGAGCGGCTCCTCGTAGCTCCGCCCCGTCACGTGCCGATTCCAGCCAATCAGGAGGCTGGAATCGGCAATGGACCGCACAGAAGCCCTGCGGTCCACCGAGGGTGAAGATCCCGGCGGCCATCTTCACCAGGTAAGTAAGAAGTCACCGGAGCGCGGGAATTCAGGTAAGCACTATCTGGTTTTCTTTTTTAACCCCTGCATCGGGTTTGTCTCGCGCCGAACGGGGGGGCTATTGAAAAAAAAACAAACCTGTTTCGGCGCGGGACAACCCCTTTAAGAACCTATATCCTACAGTGCAGCTTGGCAACCTGCATTAGTGGCCCGGCAGCCCGCTTACATTACACCTCCCTTGTTTCTACATTTGTTATTCATGACAATTTGTGTGAATTTGTACGTGAAACGATAGTTTCCATTGCTATACCCAGCGGGACCGTATGATGTGCAAGTATATCTAAAAACAACAATAGGGGGCGCTGTTGAGGTATTATTCCACCTCTCTTATTTGCATATTACCCAGAGGAGCGTGCATGGCCATTTGAGTCTCCTCACTCACCGTCTAGGTGCTCTTCCTAAGGAGAAAAGATGATGTCTCTGACCCCCACCCAAGCCTCTCACTAGCAAGCCAGAATCCTGATGAAGAGCAATTACCCTGAAACAGCTGTCTGTACATGGAGTCTGGCTTTGCTTTCACTTCCCGGTCATTGTTACAAGGCTTGTACAAAGAGTCTGGCTTTGGCTTGAAGGAATGTTGCCTTCCAACAGGTGGCGCTGTGCAGGTATTGTTCCATTAGCACCTTCAATCCGTCACGGGTAGCACAGTGTTCTATAGCGCCACCTAGTGAGGCAAATACTTCTTGTGGCAAGTATTCTGTGAAGTATATTGTTAATGCTTCAGTCTGCAGAAACTCCATGACGTTGTGTAACACGAGCTGCACTATACGCTGGCAATCTCAGTTTACGTGATCCCTGCAGACGGCTGTTATTTTGTCATTCCGTACATTATTCGTCAGTTCCAAATTACAGGGGAGCGATTGCTGTGTGATCTTCAGAGAACAGAACACAAGATGCCTATAGAGCTCTGTAAGCGGCAGCCAAGAGCGCTGAGGAGAGTGACTATATGTATTCCTCGTCAGACTGAGAAGGAATTGGCAGTGGCTGAGGATCCCCCGGCCCCCCGGCCGTCCCCCGCCCGGCCCCCGCCTCATTCCTAATTTAAAACTTCAGACCTTATTTAGACTTCTGTTCAGTTTGGATATTTTCATGTCGATCCAAAGCCTCTTATATTGTCTCGGTCTATTTGCATCACGGCTTCTCATACACTTTCCAGGCCGACTCGCTGCACTACCTCCGGCTCCATCGTGGGCTTGGATTTCAGAATGTGGGCTTTTTTTTGGAATTGCTGATTGCTCCTTTGAAATGGGTCCAATCGCCCCTCGGAGTCAGACGTTACCTCTAGAACACGATGCATACAGCGGGCATTATTTACCAACAAGGGACTCGCTCCCTGACTGCCATGTTGGTAGATCGGAGCCACTAGGCTGGTTTCACATCTGCGTTGGAACCTCCGGTCAGAGGCTCAAAACACGGAAGGCAAGGCTCTGCATGCGGCACTTGTACTTCATCCAAAAGCCGGGCATCTGAGCGGAAACCAAAGGGGGCCCGTAGCAGTCAACGGGGTCCGTCCGGCGCTGTTCGGTTCTGTCCTGAAATGGCTGTCTGTTCCGCTGTCGGGATTCCTCTTTCCTGCTGCCCAAACAGAACAGGAAAGTGAAACCCCCGGCCAGATGTGAAACCGCCCCATAGGTTGTATTCACTAATCATTAAAGGGCCAGTACACCAACCACTTCAGGGTTGCCAGCTGCGTGGGGGATATATATCCATCCATCCAGTGGTGTTTGTGGGAGCGGCAGTGTTTATGGACATCCCTTAGAAGATCCCAACAATCAATAAAGGGGTCGTCGACTTCTGAACTATTACTGATCTATCATCAGGAGAGATCATCGATAGTAATCGGTAGGGATTAGCGGAGCCGGATTAGGGCCGGAAAATACAGATACTTGGGCTCACCGATAAAAGGAAGAACGTTAACTTTAAAGGGGTTTTCCAGGGACAGACCCCCGCCGGTCTACTATCGATGGCCGATCCTGAGATCATCATCAGTAGTATTTCCCTGGAAACCCCCCTAAACAGTAAATGTATCCCGGACACATCCCGAACAAGCATTGCCTCCGCCGCTCCTGTAATCACCTCCGCTTTCAGGGTCTGGATTACAACTTTGCGCACTTTTGCGACTGCAAATTCGGCAGTTGGGTTTTCGAAGTCAACTTTACGAAGCAAATGACTTGCAGAGAAGAGCCGGAGCCCCAAGACGTTGTGGACCCTTCGCTGATCCTTCAGCGTCTTTACTTCTGTTTAGTTGTGAAGAAGAGCGTCCGTGAGCCGTCCGCGAGAGGTGAATAACTCCGGAGAGCTCGCTCCGTGAAACGCAGGATGGAGCGCAGTAGCGTGCCGCACCTGAAGCCTCACACTAAGGGCTCATGTCCACGGGCAAAATAAGAATTAAAATCCGCAGCGGATCACCCGCACACGGATCCGCGCTCCATAGGGATGCATTGACCACCCGCGGGGTAGATAAATACCCGCGGATCGTCAATAAAAGGGATTTTTAAAAAAATGGAGCATGAAAAAATCCGGACCATGCTCCATTTTCATGCGGGTCTTTTCGGAATTTACTCACACGCTCCGTTTCTTCTCTTCGCGGCGGCGCCATCTTCTCTCCGTCGCGGCCGGATCGTTTTTCTTTGGGATGGCGCATGCGCGGGGCACGTCACCGACGTCATCATGCGCATCCGCCGAGCCGAAGAAAGAAGATCCGGCCGCGACGCAGAGAAGATGGCGCCGCCGCGAAGAGAAGAAACGGAGCGGATGGGAGGTGAGTTTATTCTCATTTATTCTTATTTTCAGCGCTCATGTCCGCGGGGCAGGAGGGACCCGCTGCAGATTCTACATGGAGAATCCGCAGCGGATTTGATTTTCCCTGTGGACATGAGGCCTAAGGCTGGGTTCACACAGGGCGGATTTGCCGCGGTTTTTCCATTGTGGTTTTGCTGCAGAAGAACTGCTTCTGGGGAAAAACCGCTACAAAGGTTAATTTTGGCTTGTGGATTTTCCTGCGGATTTTCCTGCAGATTTTGTTTTTTTCCGCAGCGCTTTTTTACATTTTGCTGCGTATTTTGGTGCGGATTTAGCTGCGTCCATAGAGGTCTATGGACAAAAAAGCGCTGCGGAAAAGACAGAAGAATGGACATGCTGCTTCTTTTAAAACCGCGCCACAGTTGCATTTCCACACTGCGGCTGTGCGGAAAAATCCGTCCTGTGAGAACAGATTTTTTCCAAAACTCATTTGTGCTGCATTGCACTGCAAACGCAGCGGTTTTGCCGCAGTGCGGATATGCAACAGCAATCGGGCGGGAAAACCGCAGCAAATCCGCCCTGTGTGAACCCAGCCTAAGGCCGCCTGCAGACAGCTAGGTCGGATCCGGCTGTGAGAATTCTCAGACCCGATCCAAGCTCCTGCAGAGAGCAGCGCGGTACTCACCTGGTCCCGCGGCTCGGATCCTTCATGTGTCGGCAGACGGCGCATGCGCAGATCGGAGTCGGGGAGTGACATTTAGAGCATGCCGCAATTTGTTTTCTGCACGTGATTTCGCGGCCGTCTGAATAGGATTGCGTATTGTAATGCAATCCAATGCAGGCATGTACGGGCGGAAATTCTGTGGGAAATCCCGTCGCGGAATTTCCGCCCGTGTGCAGGGGGCCTAAGAGAGAATGGCACGGACAGAGTGAAACTTGCAGATTCCACATCTTCTCATCATTTTTTTAACTTTTTGGCTGCCTTATTTGCCTAATGGTTAATCCGGCGCTGGGCACTACTGCTCGGGTCCCCGATCAGCTGTTCGCTGGGCTGCTCTCAGTGTGTATGGAACCGGAAGCAGATGGCTCCATACACTTGGCAGTGGCTCTAGTTGGCATGTCAGGTGCAGCTGCCAGGCCTGGCATGAGCACCCGGATAGATGCCGGGACCCACTTCACCTGACGAGAGATGGGTCACTGGGGCCCGGGGTGCTGGGTCTGATTTGAAGTGTTCCCGCTCACCTCCCTCTCGCTCCCCAGCAGCTGTGTTGGGCGCGCCGCGATAAGGGGTCATGTGACAAACACATCCTCGCTGTAGTCATTTCCTGGCTTCAGCGTTAGTGAGGCCAAGAAACATCTGCAGCGATCAAGTGATCGTCACATGATCTGACTACATGGAAGTCAGCGGAGGACGGCGCGCCCAACACAGCTGCTGGGGAGCGGGACTGGTTGCTGGTTTGTAAATTAAATACAAGTGGATATTAGGGGCATTATTTCTGAAAGGGGAACAAAGGGAAACATTATTTATAGAAGGGGGCATTATTAGTGAATGGCGACAAAGGGGGTATCATTACTGAGTGGGGACATTAGCACTTATAGCTAACTGGGGGCATTTTTACAGTGTGAGGGTCACTATAAGCAGCATTTACTGTGTTGGGCCTAGGAGGGGCACAAAAATGGGGACAGTAGTACTGTGTGGGACACCATAGCTGGCATTATTACTGTCTTGGGTACTATAGAAAGGGAAATTGTGTAAAGATGTAGATAACGTAAGGAGGGTCATAGAAAAGCAAGAAACAAAAGATGTCTGTTTGAGAAATTCCACAGAGACAAATTATGGCTGGGAGAAGTCATCATCACGGTCTGGGCCAGATACAACAGAAAAGGAGTACTGAATGACTGCAGCCAGAGAGGACGTCACCTGAAACCACTGGATATAACGGTACTGTACTGACTTCTGTGATATACAGAGCTCCTTTGTAGAGCCGGTATCTACCGTTATACGGTCCCTGTATGCGTTGCTGCAGATTTACTGCCGCATGTGTCGTGACGCACTACAGAGGGGCCCAAAGGGCCACACAAGCCTACAGCCAGCACTAGCAGCTTTCGTTGAATCCCAAGTATTAAGGATTGTCTTCTTCTGGCACTGTATACACTGACAGCAGCTCAGGGGTCCCAGCCGCAGACCACCTGACAATCTAATATCGATGACCTTTGTATTTCTCCTGACGGCAGCGCACATTTCTAATTCAAATGAATGGAACGTTTATTGGAAGTGAATTTTGGCACATCCTTTTTAAGATCCTCCCTGAAATCCACCATGTGAACACACCCTTATACTGAACCCTTCATGGGTCCCGTGCGGCTCATTAATATTCATGTATTCACTGCTCACCCTGCCCTCTACTGCCCCCATAGTAATAAAGAGAGAGAGGCGGATGAGCAGTAGATAGCTACGGGCAGGATGGGCGCGGTGCAAGGTGGAAAATCATCTCCTATCCTCCATCTTATATGGGTTGTAGAAGATTAGAAATTTCTCTTTTCGGAAACAGAGCAGCTCTTGCTCACAGGTTGTGTCTGGTACTGCATGTTTCACTTGAATGGTACACAAATGAAGTAGAAGAGGACAGTGCCCCAGATGGAAACAAGACAAATGTTAGGGTATTACGGGTATTACGGGGTGCACTATGACACCTGACAGCCTGGATCTTATTTCGGCTACCCGGGGCAGCCGTTCTCTTGCTGTTCCTGTGTGAATAGCCTTTTACTTTCCTTCAACACTACAGGAGTTATATCCTAATGTTCTCACGCAGCTGCAGGGTAATTGGCCATTACCTCCCTATTTAGTTGCACTGGGGATCCTCCTCCTTGTCCGAGGATTGCTGTTTATTTGTGTCTTGCTCCTAGTAAAGTAATTTTGTGTTTGATTCCCATGCACCAACCCTTGGACTTGTTATCTGGATTTGCCTGAACTCTGCCTGCCCGACCCTCGGACTTGTGACCCGGATCTTGTTTGAACATCGCCAGCCCTGACATTCGACCGTATCCTTTGGCCTATCTTATGGTGCATTGCACTAGAGTCGCCGACCGCCATGGGTCAGCCACCAACTACACCGTGACTACTCCAAGAGGTAGCGGCCTGGTCGGTTCCCACAGCGAAACCAGATCCCTGTACAGAGGTTAAAGGGTGAATACCAGGGTACCGCCAGGATAATGCCCTCAGGTTTAGCCCAAAGCCAAACTGGTTAGTTGGTACAGTGGGTCCACACCCCCTGGTAGTAACACTGGAGGACCTTTGTGTATATGCCTCAGTGGGTAAGAGGGAATCTTTGTCCAATACGGACATCCACCATGGAGAGTGCCAGTTGCAGCCGTCCAATCTAAATCAGTGGTCCAGGGTAGCAAGTGGGGTGAAAATAAGAAAAGAGGCCGACAGCCCTCCAGGACAATCCTGCATGTGCCAAGCCAATCAATCAGTAGAAAACAACTGGAAGTTAGGTTACTAACTTCACCAGAGAGGTATGTAGGTCCAGGAGGACCTCCGCCGACTCCTTGTCTTCATTGATCCAAGTAGATGGTCCAGGGGTACAGCAACACTCGGGTCAGATGAAGGGATTACTATTTGATCTGTTTATTGGAATTTACAGCCAATGAGAACGTTTCTTTTAAAGCAGAAATAGTAAAAGGACAAATAAAATTAAAACAGTGTAAAATGTAATGAGCCAATAAGAACAATGGGATAACAATACCCCTTTTTCAAGCAGTAGCTGTAAGTGTCCCCGTGGCAGGTATATATAGTAGACGCCCAATAATGGGGAAATGGCGGGAAGAAAAGGACGCCAAGGCGACAGGGAATTAGGGGCGAGCTGGAAGCCTTCGCTCCCGGGAATGGAAGTTGGGTGTGTGTTCTGG
The DNA here is from genome assembly GCA_035609135.1 of Eleutherodactylus coqui. Taxonomy (NCBI): domain Eukaryota; kingdom Metazoa; phylum Chordata; class Amphibia; order Anura; family Eleutherodactylidae; genus Eleutherodactylus; species Eleutherodactylus coqui. The sequence continues at coordinate 175,119,890 of CM069413.1, forward strand.
CGAGCGGAAACACCGCTGGTGCGATTTTATATATATATTTTTTCTGTTATATTATTAACCCCTTCTCATCCCAGGGCAGAACTGTACGCGCTGTGTGGGAAGCTATTACCATGAACTGGCATACATTTATGCCCTTTGGATGGCGTGTGCTCAGAAGCTGAACATGTGCCACCCATAGTGGCAGTTGGCTGTGACTGACAGCTTGCCTTCCCCTGCAATAGCGGGCATTGGTGAGAACACTCCCTCTGTGATGTCATCAGCCTTCTGCTATTTAATCGTAGAGAGCCAATGGGGTTGCTATAACAATGTCTGGGTCTGCCAGGTATTAGTATATCTTTACGCCACCAGGAACTCCTGGTTGAGTAAAGATTGACAGGGGGGTGACACCCCATATTACCTGATTGGCTGCACATCTGTTAGCCCTGTAGGTCCTGCAAGGCCACTATGGAATCCCAGCTGGCAGCATTGAGCGGAGGAGCGGACTGGCAGCGGTGAGCGAGGGAGAGCGTGGTGAGCAGGGGAGCGCCACTGATGGAGCAGTGAGAGACATGAGCGGCAGGGTCGGCCAGCACGGACCTGCCAGGTGGCTGCTGGGAGACACAACTGAAGTGGCGGCTGGAGCATACAGGCAGCGCTGAGCGATGGAGCGCCGCTGAGGGAGCAGAGAGAAGCGGCGTAGGGGTCGGCTGACACGGAGGTGACAGACGGGTGCTCGGAGACAGGACTCAAGTGGCGGGCAGGAGGCATTCCGAGTCGCCACAGCAGAAGAGCCATGCATTGATGTTTGGCAGTGGTGCAGCCTTAGGCTGATGGTTTGTGGTCTTCTCAGGTGTACATTATAAGATGTTAATGATGCCATGTTACAGCTCACAATGTACGCCTAAAAAGACCACAAACCCTCAGCCTAAGGCTGCACCACTGCCACACATCAATGCGCACACTGTGCTGCTAGGACCTTCCAGACTTGACCCTATCGGAAGCTAGGGATGTGACTGGGGTGTTCCTTTCTGTCAAACCCCTAACTGGTGGCGTCAAGATACACTAATACCGGTCTGTCATGCCTGTGATTGTAATGATTAGCAATCATGTGCTGCAGTACAGAAGTACTGCAATATATTAGCAGAGCGATCAATGGATCGCAGGTTCAGGTCACCTATAAGAACAAAAAATGTAAAAAGTAAAAAAAAAACTTTTTAAGGACTTTTCTCTCCGTTAAAATAAAACAAAAAGCAATTATTATCACCACATCTGCAAGGACCTGTACAATTAATTCAGCACACTTTGTATCCTGCTTGACAAAAACTGTACAAAACAAAAAGAAAAAAAACACCCCAAATGCTTTTTATGTTCATTTCACCTTCCAAAAAATTCAATAAAAGTGATCAAAGCCATCTGTACCCAAAATAGTACCAATAGAAACTACTGCTTGCCATGCAAACATACAGCCCCCACAGAGCTCCGTCCATGGAAGAATAAAAAAAGTCATGGGACTTTGAATGCAGCGATGCGAATAAAAAAAAAATTAAAAAAGGGTTTCATTGTCCAAAGTGGAAAAACCTTTAAAAACATACAGTTTTGGTATTATCGTTATCATAATGACACACGGAAATAATTTTTCATGTAATTTATGCTGCATGATTAATACTGGCAGAATTAATGATTTTTCCCTCGGCCTCCCAAAAAATGTAATTGGGGTTCTACAATACATTATATGTATGCAAAAAAAGTAGCGATAAAAACTACAGCTCCACACGCAAAAAACATCCCTCATACAGCCGTGGCGGCCAAAACAGTTATGGCTCCTGAAAAGTGGAGATGGAAATCAACAAAAAAATTGCTGCGTCCTTGAGTCCAAAATGGACCTTGTCACTAAGAGGTTAAATAATAACTTAAAGGGGTTCTGTCATTCTGTCTACCTATTCCTCCCCCGCCAATCTTCTCGCCTTCGACCGACCTCTACTTCCTGTTATATAACGTCCATTCTTGGTATTCTGCTCCCTGCAGGTCGGTGTACCGGTCACTGGTGACGGAGTGTTCACTGCCTAGTAGGGAATGATGAATCCTATGCTAAGCTATTACCGGGACTGTGCATGTGTGCTGTGCCACAGCGAGTGGTAATATACTATTGCCGAGAGGCATAGCGCATGCGCAGTCCCGGTAATAGCTCGGCATAGGATACGGCATTCCCTACTAGGCAGTGAATGCTTCGTCACCAGTGACTGGGTACACCGACCTGCCAGAAGGAGAATGCCAAGAATGCATGTTATATAACAGGAAGTAGAGGATCCGGCCGGTAGGAGGTGAGGTGACCCGAGGGCCTGGAAGAGCCGAGAGAAGAGAGGGGAGGAGAAGATCCGGTAAGAAGACTGATGGGGGAGGAATAGGTGAATACTAGTAATTATTAGAAAATTATAGTACCAGTGTTTCTGGAGGTGCAATGCACCACACAGCTCTGCTACATGCACGTCACACACACAGCTCTGCTACATAACATGCGCCTGACAGACACAGCTCTGCTACATGCTGTGCACCTGACAGATGCAGCTCTGCTACATGCCATGCACCTGACAGACACAGCTCTGCTACATGGCATACACGGCACAGAAACAGCTTTGATACATGACATGCACCTGACAGACATGACAAGCGCATGTTGCAAACTCAGCTCTTCTACATGACATGCACATCACAAACACAGCTCTGCTACAAGACATACTCCAGTTCAACTACATTTATGCTGACTGCACACATGACACACACAGCTCCTGGATACAGTGATCAGCCCCTGGTCATATGATCCCTGACTTTACCCACACAGGTAATCACATGACGGTGTCAGCATTACAGGTCCTGGTAGTTTCTGTTGGCTTATCCAGTATACAGTACTACCAAACTCCAGCATGGCTCCTCCCACAGCAGTGACATCACTGCAGGTCCTTCAGCCTGCCAGATCTCTGTGGTGGCGGTAGGTCGGTGTCTCCTGTCAGGTCTGCTGATCTGTGGTGGCGGTAGGTCGGTGTCTCCAGTCAGGTCCGCTGATCTGTGGTGGTGGTAGGTCGGTGTCTCCTGTCAGGACCGCTGATCTGTGGTGGCGGGTGGTCGGTGTCTCCTGTCAGGACCACTGATGTGTGCTGGCGGTAGGTCGGTGTCTCCTGTCTGGTCTGCTGATCTGTGGTGGCGGTAGGTCGGTGTTTCCTGTCTGGTCTGCTGATCTGTGGTGGCGGTAGGTCGGTGTTTCCTGTCTGGTCTGCTGATCTGTGGTGGCGGTAGGTCGGTGTCTCCTGTCAGGACCGCTGATCTGTAATGGCGGGTGGTCAGTGTCTCCTGTCAGGACCACTGATGTGTGCTGGCGGTAGGTCGGTGTCTCCTGTCAGGACCTCTGATATGTGGCAGCGGTAGGTTAGTGTCTCCTGTCAGGTCTGCTGATCTATGGTGGCGGTAGGTCGGTGTCTCCTGTCAGGACCTCTGATATGTGGCAGCGGTAGGTTAGTGTCTCCTGTCAGGTCTGCTGATCTATGGTGGCGGTAGGTCGGTGTCTCCTGCCAGGACCGCTGATATGTGGCAGCGGTAGGTCATTGTCTCCTGTCAGGTCCGTTGATCTGTGGTGGCGGTATGTCGGTGTCTTCTGCAGGTCTTCTGATCTGTGGCGGAGGTAGGTCGGTGTCACCTGTCAGGACCGCTGATCTGTGGTGGTGGTAGGTCTGTGTCTCCTGTCAGGTCCGCTGATCTGTGGTGGCGGTAGGTCAGTGTCTCCTGTCAGGTCTGCTGATCTGTGGTGGCGGTAGGCCGGTGTCTCCTGCAGGTCTTCTGATCTGTGGTGGCGGCAGGTCGGTGTCTCCTGTCAGGACCGCTGATATGTGGCAGCGGTAGGTCAGTGTCTCCTGTCAGGACCACTGATGTGTGCAGGCAGTAGGTCGGTGTCTCCTGTCAGGTTTGCTGATCTGTGGTGGTGGTAGGTCGGTGTCTCCTGTCAGGTCCGCTGGTCTGTGGTGGCAGTAGTTCAGTGTCTCCTGTCAGGTCTGCTGATCTGTGGTGGTGGTAGGTTGGTGTCTCCTGCAGGTCTTCTGGTCTGTGGTGGCGGTAGGTCGGTGTCTCCTGTCAGGACCGCTGATATGTCGCAGCGGTAGGTCAGTGTCTCCTGTCAGGACCACTGGTGTGTGCTGGCGGTAGGTCGGTGTCTCCTGTCAGGTCTGCTGATCTGTGGCTGCGGTAGGTCGGTGTCTTCTGCAGGTCTTCTGATCTGTGGAGGCAGTAGGTCGGTGTCACCTGTCAGGACCGCTGATCTGTGGTGATGATAGGTCGGTGTCTCCTGTCAGGACTTTTGAGTTGTGTCTGACATTATAACAGCTTAGTTATATTCTCAGTGTGTTCGGACCAGCTACTACAGCATCAGGGGCGGAACTATGACTGCACTAGGGGTGGAGCTATGATTGTGCCAGGGGGTGGAGCTATGACAGCACCAGGGGCAGAGCATGAGAATCACTCACTCACATACTTACATACTAATGGATAAGTGGTCGTTAGTAGTTTGGTTGATTTTTTATTTTTTTTTATGACAGAACCCCTTTAAGCAAAGATATCAAGACTGGACTGATGACATCATCAGGACTCAACTACACATTTTTGGATCATGCTCCCTTTAAATTTCATGTTTTTGTTTTGTGCAGCAATGTGGAATACTATATATTAGCTTTTGCAAATACCAGAGCCCGATCTAATGATGAAACCTGCTTAGGTTGGAGTCACATGGTCATATGCAAATTTAGTCTGAACGCGAATCGGACAGCACATTGACGCTTTGTGCTGTCTGATCTGCACGGGTTACGCACATTCCATGTCCGATGAGAGCAGAGCATGCACTCTACCTCGTAGGTTATAGTGGCGCCATGTGGTGTCCGAGGAATTACACGCACGTCACACGGCCCAATAATACAGCCACGTGAAATGGTCCTCAGAGGTTCAAGATCTCACATCCCATTCTGTGACTATAATTCTGCAGTGTAAAGTCTGTTCAATGTTAGAACTCTGATTTTCTTCAAGGGGAAGTTTACTCTTAAAGGGGAAGTTCACTCTTAGCAAGCAGGATGCTTAACCCTAGGCAAGTGTTAAGAGTTTTTGCAGCAAAGACGCCAGAAGATCAACTCAGATCTGGGGCCCCCGAGGCTGAGGACGCAGCTGTGTTTATATTGTTGTGTCCGTTTATGCAGTGCTCCGGACATGCTGCGTGCAGGACGTGTATACAATGTGGGGACTTTCCCTTTAATTAATTTCTTGCCATCGAGTAGTAAGTTATCGAATCCATCGCCTGGAATGACCTGCGAGGCATTATTTACTGTGCGGCTTTTACTGTGGACAGCTAATACACCCAGATAATAATAGCAACGTAGTCAGCGACCGCTGCGGCTTCTTATCTGCTGACTGTAAGACCGGAGTAAATAACGGTGAGGGCGTGGAATCATCCAGGCTTACAGTTGGGGTGTTCGCTGTCAACTTGAGGTGAATGATGATTACAAAATCTGTTTTGCCACTTTCATTGCATTTTCTAATACGTTTTAAAAGGGTTCCCGGGAAATAGAATATAGCAGGGCCCAATATGGCAGAGCCCAGACTGTGGAGAGTGCTGAGGTGCACAACTGCAAGAGCCTGTTCACAGCGACCTTCTGGTCCCGGGAAAAAACCTTGCCTAGTGGCCAGAGGTGGCAGACCATGTGAATTTCAGTTGTTGCTGCTAGGAGCAGCTCTGCTCCAAATTTTTTCTTTCATCTTGGGCTGTGCAGACTATTGCGCTCTCAGTCTGCAGCCAATTATACAGAGTATAGGGGCAGAACTGGTCAGGCAGGGACAGTGGTAGTGTACAATCCTGTCAACAAGTACCCCAAAAAAGCACCTGTTTAGGGCTATCTGTGACCATCTACATTTAACTCCATGGCTGCTGGTAGTTGTAGTACCTCATTATTGCACAGCTAGGTCTGCTTGCAGTCTTCTGAATAATTTTTTTCCTGGCTGTAGTTTGCGCTGTCTCACTCCAACTGCAGGCCAATAAGAATTCAAACATTTTTTACACCGCTGTGTGTCTGCTGTAAATTGCACGCACGGTGACAGACCCCCATACAGGGAAACTCACATTGGCGCAATATAGCCTGCATTGCATTGCATTGCACAAAAATTACCATAAAAAAACAGAAAATCCTTACGGCTAGCTGTGACTCTCTGCATTTCACTGCGTGGCTGGTGTGAACTCAGGAGTATCAGTATTGCATATTGCACAGCTCGGCGTGCTTGCAGTCTTCTGAATTATTTTTTTCCTGCCCACAGTTTGCGTTACAAAAGCGCTGTCTCACTCCAACAGCACGCCAATAAGAATTGAAACATTTTTACACCACTCTGTGTCTGCTCTATTCGTAATCCACCATGCTGAGGGGTAGGGGTAGGGCTAGAGGACGTGGACGCGGGCGAGGACGCGGAGGCCCAAGTGAGGGTGTGGGTATAGGCCGAGTTCCTGATCCAGGTGATTCACAGCCGGCTGCTGCGGGATTAGGAGAGAGGCAAGTTTCTGGGGTCCCCAGCTTCATATCACAATTTACGGGTCCACGTCGTAGACCTTTATTACAAACTGAGCAGTGTGAGCAGGTCCTGTCGTGGATGGCAGAAAGTGCATCCAGCAATCTATCGACCACCCAGTCTTCTATGCCATCCACTGCTGCAACTCTGAATCCTCTGGCTGCTGCTCCTTCCTCCCCGCCTTCTCACTCCATGAAAATGACACATTCGGATGAGCAGGCAGACTCCCAGGAACTGTTTTCGGGCCCCAGCGCTGATTGGGAAAAAATGGTTCTTCTCCCACCTGAGGAGTTTGTCGTGACCGATGCCCAACCTTTGGAAAGTTCCCGGGGTCCGAATGATGAGGCTGGGGACTTCTGGCAACTGTCTCAAGAGCTTTCGGTGGGTGAGGAGGTCGATGATTATGATGAGACACAGTTGTCTATCAGTGAGGTAGTAGTAAGGGGAGTAAGTCTGAGGGAGGAGCGCACAGAGGATTCAGAGGAAGAGCCACTGGATGATGAGTTGACTGACCCCACCTGGTTTGATAAGCCTACTGAGGACAGGGCTTCAGAGGGGGAGGCAAGTGCAGCAGCAGGACAGGTTGGAAGAGGCAGTGGGGTGGCCAGGGGTAGAGGCAGGGCCAGACCGAATAATCCCCCACGGGATTCCCAAAGCACCCCCTCGCGCCAAGCCACCGTGCAGAGGCCAAGGTGCTCAAAGGTGTGGCAGTTTTTCACTGAGAGCGCGGACGACCGACGAACAGTGGTGTGCAACCTTTGTCGCGCCAAGATCAGCCAGGGAGCCACCACTACCAGCCTCACCATCACCAGCATGCGCAGGCATATGATGGCCAAGAACCCCACAAGGTGGGACGAAGGCCGTTCACCGCCTCCAGGTTGCACCACTGCCTTTCTCCCTGTGCCCCAACCTGCCACTCAGATCCAACCCCCCTCTCAGGACACAGGCACGAGCGCCTCCCAGCCTGCACCCACACCCTCACCTCCGCTGTCCTCGGCCCCATCCAGCTATGTCTCTCAGCGCAGCGTCCAGCTGTCGCTAGCAGAAGCGTTGGAGCGAAACCGCAAATACGCCGCCACGCACCCGCACGCTCAAGCTTTAAACGTGCACATAGCCAAATTGATCAGCCTGAAGATGCTCCCCTACAGGCTTGTGGAAACTGAGGCTTTCCAAAACATAATGGTGGCGGCCCCACGCTACTCTGTCCCCATTCGCCACTATTTTTCACTGTGTGCCGTCCCAGCCCTGCACGAGCACGTCTCCCGCAACATTGTACGCGCCCTCACCAACGCGGTTACTGGCAAGGTCCACTTAACCACGGACACGTGGACAAGCACAGGCGGGCAGGGCCACTATATCTCCCTGACGGCACATTGGGTGAATTTAGTGGAGGCTGGGACCGAGTCAGAGCCTGGGACCGCTCACGTCCTACCCACCCCCAGAATTGCGGGCCCCAGATCGGTGCTGGTATCTGTGGCGGTGTACGCCACCTCCACTAAACCTCCCTCCTCCAGCGCAACCTCTACCTCGCAATCAAGACGTATCAGCAGCAGCACGTCGCCAGCAGTCGGTGTCGCGCGGCAGCACAGCGGTGGGCAAGCGTCAGCAGGCCGTGCTGAAACTACTCAGCTTAGGAGAGAAGAGGCACACGGCCCACGAACTGTTGCATGGTCTGACAGAGCAGACCGACCGCTGGCTTTCACTGCTGAGCCTCCAACCGGACATGGTCGTGTGTGACAACGGCCGTAACCTGGTGGCGGCTCTGCATCGGCAGCCTCACGCACGTGCCATTCCTGGCCCATGTCTTTAATTTGGTGGTTCAGCGCTTTCTGAAAGGCTACCCACACTTGTCATACCTCCTCGGCAAGGTGCGCTGGGTCAGCGCACATTTCCGCAAGCCCAACACGGACGCTGCCACCCTGCGGACCCTGCAACATCACTTTAATCTGCCAGTGCACCGACTGCTTTGCGACGTGCCCACAGTGGAACTCTACGCTCCACATGTTGGCCAGGCTGTATGAGCAGCGTAGAGCTCTAGTGGAATACCAACTCCAACATGGGCGGCGAAGTGGGAGTCAGCCTCCTCAATTCTTTACAGAGGAGTGGGCATGGATGGCAGATATCTGCCAGGTCCTTGGAAACTTTGAGGAGTCTACCCAGATGGTGAGCGGCGATGCTGCAATCATTAGCGTCACCATTCCCCTGCTTTGCCTGTTGAGAAGTTCCCTGCAAAGCATAAAGGCTGACGCTATGCAGTCGGAGGCGGGGGAAGACAGTACGGATAGTCAGAGCACCCTCATGTCTATATCTCAGCGCGTTGAGGAGGAGGAGGAGGGGGAGGAGCCTGAGGAGGAGGAGGGGGAAGAGACAGCTGGGCCCACTGCAGAGGGTACCCATGCTGCTTGCCTCTCATCCATTCAGCGTGTATGGCCTGTGGAGGAGGAGGAGGATCCTCAAAGTGATCTTCCTAGTGAGGACAGCCATGTGTTGCGTACAGTTACCCTGGCACACATGGCTGACTTCATGTTAGGATGCCTTTCTCGTGACCCTCGTGTTAGACGCATTCTGGCCACTACGGATTACTGGGTGTACACACTGCTCGACCCATGGTATAAGGAGAACCTTTCCACTCTCATTCCCGAAAAGGAAAGGGGTTCGAGAGTGTTGCTATACCACAGGGCCCTGGTGGACAAACTGATGGTAAAATTCCCATCCGACAGCGCTAGTGGCAGAAGGCGCAGTTCCGAGGACCAAGTAGCAGCGGAGGTGCGGAGATCAGGCAGCATGTTCAGCGCAGGCAGGGGAACACTCTCCAAGGCCTTTGCCAGCTTTATGGCTCCCCAGCAAGACTGTGTCACCGCTCCCGAGTCCAGGCTGAGTCGGAGGGAGCACTGTAAGAAGATGGTGAGGGAGTACGCAGCAGATCGTACCACCGTCCTCCGTGACGCCTCTGCTCCGTACAACTACTGGGTGTCAAAGCTGGACACGTGGCCCGAACTCGCGCTGTATGGCCTGGAGGTCTGGTTTGCCCTGCGGCTAGCATCTTGTCAGAGAGGGTGTTTAGTGCGGCTGGGGGAATCATCACGGATAAGCGTACCCGCCTGTCAACTGACAGTACCGACAGGCTAACACTCATAAAGATGAACAAAGCCTGGATTTCCCCAGACTTCTCTTCTCCACCAGCGGACAGCAGCGCTACCTAAAGACCTTTGTCAATCTGTGTATGATATTTGTCCTCCTCCTCCTGAAACCTCTCGTAATCACGCCGAACGGGCAATTTTTCTTAGGGCCAAAAGGCTCAGTCATATAACTTTTCTAAATAATATTTATCTGTTTCAATTCTCATTAACCCTTTCCAATCCAACGTGTTTCTTGGTTTTCTCAGGGAGCTTACTCTTTTCTGCCATTATGCAACAGCGCTATATGCTGGCTAAAGCCAGTACTGCATGAGGGGATACGTTGGATAGGCTCCGACAGCAGAGAGTCTGGCAATATACAGTAAGAGAACCCAGACAGACGTCTTCCAACATCGGAGCTGTTCAGCCTTAAATCATAATGTCTTCACAGGTCAGACAGTGGATTGGAAAGGGTTAAAGCATTGAAACTTTCACCTGAACCAATTTTTTTTTAGACTGGGCTGCCTCCAGGCCTAGTTAATAATTAAGCCACAGTACGCAAAGTGATTAATGGGTTTCACCTGCCCTCTGGGTTGGGCATGGGCAATTTTTCTGGGGTACATTTGTACTGTCAGTACACCAATTTTTCGGGCCCTCGCCTACAATGTAATCCAAGTAATTTTTATGGGCTTTGCCTGCACTCGTGCTACACCACCGTGTCTGGGGTTGGCCTACACATTTGCTACAGAAATGTAACTCTGTTCTGCCTACCTATACTTCTGCCACAGTAATGCTACAGGGGTCTGACTATACTTCAGCAACAGAAATGTTACTTCGGTCTGCCGATACTTCTGCTCCTGAAATGTTACCTTGGTTGGTGTATACTGTTACTACTGTAATTTTACTAATACTGGGCTCTGCCCATAATGCTTCAACGGAAATGTTACTGGGGCAGGTCTATACTGCTATAACAGAAATGTAACTAATAGTGGGCTCTGCCCATACTGCTTCTACGTAAATGTTACTGGGGCCTGTCTGAACTGCTACTACTGAAATGTTACAAATACTGTGCTCTCCCTATACTGCTGCAACGGAAATGTTAATCTGCTGCTTTACCCATACTGCTTCAACAGAAATGTTACTGGGGCCTGTCTGTACTGCTACTACTGAAATGTTACTAATACTGGGCTCTGCCCATACTGCTTCTGCGGAAATGTTACCGGGGGCCTGTCTGTACTGCTACTACTGAAATGCTACTAATACTGGGCTCTGTCCATACGGCTTTTACGGAAATGTTACTGGGGCCTGTCTATACTGCTACTACTGTAATGTTGCTAATACTGGTCTCTCCCTATACTGCTTCTACGTAAATGTTACAGGGGTCTGTACCTACTGCTGCCAATGAAATGTTACTGGGGTCTCTCCCTACTGTTAGTACTGAACTGTTACTGGGGTCTGTCTATACTTATACTACTGAAATGTTACAGGGGTCTGTCTATACAGCTGCAAATGAAATGTTACTGGGGTCTGTCTATACTGCTGCAAATGAAATGTTACTGGGGTCTGTCCCTACTGTTACTACTGAACTGTTACTGGGGTCTGTCTATACTGCTGCAAATGAAATGTTACTGGGGTCTGTCCCTACTGTTACTACTGAACTGTTACTGGGGTCTGTCTATACTTATACTACTAAAATGTTACTGGGGTCTGTCTATACTGCTGCAAATGAAATGTTACTGGGGTCTGTGCCTACTGCTGCCAATGAATTGCTACTGGGGTATGTCCCTACTGTTGCTACTGAAATGCTACTGGTGTCTGTCCTACTGATGCTACTGAAATGTTACTGGGGCCTGTCTATACTGCTACTACTGAAATGTTACTAATACTGGGCTCTCCCTATACTGCTGCTACGGAAATGTTACTGGGGTCTATCCATACTCTTACCACTGAAATGTTACTAATTCTGGGCTCTGCCTATACTGCTGCTACTGCTATGTTACAGGGTTATGGAAACGGAGGCTTCCCAAAGACATGATGGCGGTGAGGCCACGCTACTAGGTCCCCAGGCGCGACAATTTTTCTGCAACGGAGTTACTTGGAAAGTGCATATAACCACGGACATGTGGACAGGACATGTACTGCCTCAAAAACATCCCCCTCCTCCTCCAACAATGAAAACATTCTTTGCAAATGCTTTCGCAGTGGTCCGTCTGGCGGCAGTCCAAGAATTTCACCCTAAACGACACAATAGGAAATCCCCCCCGCGCGCGCCACGGCCCACTTAATCCTGGCCACATTCCGAAAACCAACTAAATAAAACCGCGCTAACAGGTCTGCACTCCACAACTTCATCCTGGCCACATTCCGAAAACTAACTAAATAAAACCGCGCTACTAGGTCCACAGTCGCGACAATTTTCCACCAACGCGGTTACTGGGAAGGTGCATATAACCACGGACACGGGGACTGGACACGTACTGCCTCAAAAACATACTCCTCCTCCTCCAACAATGAAAACATTCTTGACAAATGGTTTTGCAGTGGTCTGTCTGGCTGCAGTCCAAGAATTTCTCCTTAAACGACACAGGGCAAGGGACAGAGTTGCAGCAGGTACCAACCCTAAATGGAAGGAGGCCAGCTGAGAACCATATACTCCCGGAATGATTTTGGACTGACTGATGATGAGGCCTTTACCTGTGATCATCTTTGGTAATTCCTAAGAAAGATGCGTGGCAGTAGCCGGAAACTTGGATTGCTATTTGATAACACTTTGAAATGGACAACGGAAACCATATGAATGAAGCCTTTCAATTTTCCGGAGTGCAGACTTTCAGTACCTTGAGTATCCTTTTCATTGCAATCAAATGCCCCTCTCTTGTCTCAGAAAATACTAGCTTTTCCACATAGGTGTTGTCTATCTGTCTATACTGTTACTACTGAAATCCCACTAATACTGGGCTCTGGCTATACTGCGGTTACGGAAATGTTACAGGGGTCTGTCGATACCGTTACTACTGAAATGTAACTGATACAGGGCTCTGCCTATACTGCAGCTACTGAAATGTTACAGGGGTCTGTCGATACTGTTACTACTGAAATGTAACTGATACAGGGCTCTGCCTATACTGCAGCTACTGAAATGTTACAGGGGTCTGTCGATACTGTTACTACTGAAATGTAACTGATACAGGGCTCTGCCTATACTGCTGCTACTGAAATGTTACTGGGGTCCGTTTATACTGTAACTACAGAAGTGTTAATAGGGTCTCCCTAGACTTCTGCAACATAACTGTTAGTGTGGTCAGCTTATACCTTTGCTACAGGAGTATTACAGGGATCTGTGCATACTATGGGTTGCACTAAGTGTTCCCATCGCAGTGTTGAAGTACATGGCCCAAAAAAAACTAACCCAGACTGACTGGGGCATGCAGTGTGGGCCGAAGCCTACCTGTATTTTATCTGACATTACCTCAGCTGTGCTGGGCACTGCAGTGGGATACATTTATGTACAGCCAGTGGGTTCCAGGGAGCCACCCCTGCTGTGGGTCCACAGGGACTTCACATAGGGGAGTTGTACGTGCCTGTGTATACTTATAAAAAACCCCGGTCAGACTGGGGCATGCAGTGTGGGCCGAAGCCCACCTGCATTTAATCTGACGTTACCTCAGCTGTGCTGGGCAATGCAATGGGATTTATTTATGTAATGCCGGTGGCTTCCTGGGACCCACCCATGCTGTCGGTCCACACGGAGTTGTACCTTCCTGTGACTATTTATAAAAAAAAACCCGGTCTGACTGGGGCATGCAGTGTGGGCCGAAGCCCACCTGTATTTAATCTGACGTTAGCTCTACTATCCGGGGCACTGCATTGGGACAAACTACAGGATCAATACATCGCTAATGAGACGTGCACAGCTACGCTAGCATTGGAGTCCGCTGTAGGCCCGCGATTGCTGAGGGTTTGTGCAGAGGCCTATGTCCTGGCTGCAGTGACAGTCTGCTTCCTGCCTAGGATCGCTGAAGCTGTGGGCCGAGGCCTATGTCGTGGGCGCGGTGCAAGTCTGTCATGTTTGGCCGCTCAGATTTATTAATTGTTCATGTCTTGGGTTTCCTAGGACCCAGCTATGCTGTTGGTGCCCACTTAGTTCCCATTGCGGTGTTTGACCTGTCTGGCACAAAGACACTGACTGACTTGGGCTGGGGGCAGAGCGCAGACGGCTTTCCCGTTGCAGTGTGGATTGAGCTATGCGACACCTTGACAGAATGAATAGTGTGTGGCACATGGATTCCCCATTTCTATGCCCACGTTTGCAGCTCCTGACGGAGGTGGCACAGGATTATATTTCTCATTGCTTCTGTACAGCATTGTGGGCCATCGCCCCGCCCCTTTTAAAGAGGGTCGCTGCCTGGCCCTGCCAACCCTCTGAGGTGTGTGCCTGCGGTTCCTCCTCATGGCAGATGCACTTATAAATAGACATGAGGGTGGTGTGGCATGAGGGCAGCTGAAGGCTGCGCAGGGACACTTTGGTGTGCGCTGTGGACACTGGGTCGTGCGGGGGGGGGGGGGGTTGGGCAGCATGTAACCCAGGAGAAGTGGCAGCGGAGTGTCATGCAGGCAGTGATTGTGCTTTGTTGGAGGTAGTGTGGTGCTTAGCTAAGGTATGCCTTGCTAATGAAGGTTTTTCAGAAGTTAAAAATTGTTGGGAGGGGGGGCCCACTCTTGCCGCTATTGTGGCTTAATAGTGGGACCTGGGAACTTGAGATGCAGCCCAACATGTAGCCCCTCGCCTGCCCTATCCGTTTCTGTGTCGTTTTCAGCACTTTCTTGGGTTTTCCAGATTTTCACAAATGAAAACCTTAGCGGGCATCGGCGATATACAAAAATGCTCGGGTCGCCCATTGACTTCAATGGGGTTCGTTACTCGAAATGAACTCTCGAGCATCGCAAAAAGTTCGACTTGAGCAACGAGCACCCGAGCATTTTGGTGCTCGCTCATCTCTAACTGTGATGTATCTGTCCACAACACTTGCTTCCACTCACTTACAGTCCGTCGCTCCGAGCACCATCGCAGGCGCCGCTGTGCATTCTCTGCTGTGATGTCGTGTACAGCCGCTCGTCCGTTGTGACCCATCGCATGCTGTTCCCTACGGAGGATTCTGATGCTAATGGATGTCCCCGTGGTCTGCAGACAGGTCCCACCAATCTACTATTCATGACCTACCATAAGCATAGGCCCTCACTAGCTCACAACTAGGCAACCCCTTTATTCTTCACCCTATGGAAAAAAAACCTTAAAGGGGTTATCCACATCAGATGACCCATACATCCACCTCTAGCCCTCAGTCACATGACCCTTGTCTGGAGCATTCAGTCCACCACATGTGTTTATTTTTTTCTTTCCCGAGTTTTTGACAAATGACTGAACATTTCATGACATGATGTGATGTAACTCAGTGAAGACCTCTTCCATATCCTATCCGGCACAGCCTGATGTTCTGCTTTATGTTGTCTTGTGAAATCTTCACTAAACATTTATTCTTTTCAATTCTTTTTTCTTTTTAAAGTTTGGACAATTTTTTGTTCTAGTGAAACTTCCTTGTTTTAAAACAGCACTTTGTGTTCACATTTCTAACTTCCTTTTAAGAGCCAACATGGGAAGATATATCCGGCCATGAAGACGAGAAAACCTCGGAGGAAATTACCGCACAGCAGCGAAAATGAAGCCAAAAGTCACCAACAATAAGAAAAAATGAAGTTTCAATGCAAAGATAAGCTCAATGCCAGTTAGGTAGGACAACAGCTAAGGTCCTGAGTCAGGAAAATGTATGTGTATGTTATGTAGCACCCTTACTAGGGCTCAATGGGATTGTTCCCAGAAGCCAAGTAACCTTGTAGATGAGATACCTTTTAATGGCTGACAACAATACATGGTTTTAGCAGCTTTCCAACCTACGTAGGGTTGTCAGGCCTAATCGCTCACGCGGGCGTACAACACCTGCGTATTATGTGCATATTTTTTCCAAGGTAATACCTGGTGCTAAAAGCCCATTGATTTGACTGGGCCACTCGCACCTGAGTGCAGCATGTCCTCTTTTGGTGTGTATGTGAGCCCTTACTGACAAAGATGCATATACCATAGAGGCTCTAATGGCCTCCTGTCACCAGCATTGCATGCCTTCCCATCTACTGTGCCACATCATTCTTCCTGTCCCTCGCCAGACCCACGGGGTACGCATGCAGGCTCAGTCCTCCTCTTAAAGGGCCAGCATGTGTACCTAGTTTTTTATTCCCAGTCTATCCCAGCCCTTCCTGGCTTATGTAAGGCAGTTCCCCCAGCTAAAGGTGTCTGATTAATAAGGTTCCTGGTGTTGGAAGCAAAGCTGTTCTGTATCCTGATTCCCTGCTGTCTTGACCCTCAGCTTGTATACCCAGCTTTCCCAAACTCTGCCTATCCTGATCTCAGCCTGTTTTCTAACTACATCTGATTGCTGCCTTCCCTGACATGCTGCTTGTTTACCTTAAACAGTAGCATAAAGTATGTCTGTCTTGACCTTGACCTATTATTTCTGTCATAGATTCCATTCCTGGTACCAGCCCTGATGCCTTTTGAGCTGTCCAGGTCAGCTGTCATAGCGCTGGGACTCCTCCTGATGAAACACCCAAGAGGTTCCCTACAGCAAAGAGCAGATCTCCCAGAAAGGGAATAAAAGATGAAAACCAGGGGAACTCTTAAAGCTGACCTCAGGAGTAGCCCAAAGTGATATCAATCAATGACATAATGGGCCCACGTTACAGAGGCAGACCATATGGCTGCTATGGGGCCTCTGCAGAGAAGGGGCCCAAGTTGACTTCATCACTTATTTTCATGGTGGGGTGAGAGCCTGTGCAGCTAACCTCTCTATAATTTCTACAAAACAGGCATTAACCCAGGGAAATGGGTGCAATCAAGTGTCCATTCCTCCTGTTCTAGGTGGTTGAGGGTGAGGTGGTGGTAAACAGCACCAAAAGTGGATCAGGTTTTAATTTGTGTAATTGGGCACCCTCACCAATCACTCAACTCAACCTCCAGCGGACATCGAGCAGTACACAGGGACGGGGACCTGCAAACACTTGATAGTGGGGAATCTGGAAACCAGCAGTGACCTTGGGTCCCTCTTCGCAACTCTCCAGCATCATCTGATTGACTCAGCTCTTCCAGGACTTCTACCTTTATTCTATGCTGGATCTTCATGCTTTTACTCTTAGCTTGATAAAGGGCTATATGGCCTGAAAAATTGTTTGTATATACTATGAACATTTGTAATAAAAGCATTCATACATTTTTGAAAACTCGAGACGTGAGTGTGCAGCGTCCCAGTGGCCACCGAGACACAAGGCCCACTCTGAGGAGCTGGGAGGGTAAAGTGGGCACTTGTCACGGTGGCTCTTACCAGGCTCCTCCCCGGAGGGACGCACGCCACCTCGGCCCAAGTACTGCTAGGCCCCTTCCAGGCAACGCTGGAACAGCGTTAACTTGTATACATGTGGTAGACTGTAGACTTGTCACGCGTGACGCCACCATTCCTTCACACCGGTATGATCCTCGGCGGAGAAATGAAGGAAGTCCACACACACACACAGTTCACTTTAGTACCAGGAAAAGCTTTACTTGTAACTTGACATCATACAGCTTAATACAAACCAGTCCAGGCAAGACAGTAGACTGTGAGTTCAGGAAGGAGACCCAGGATGACACCGGTCTCACAATCCACGTTATCTGTATGGTACGGCTCCTGGAAGTGGAACACTCCAGAGGAGGATTGGGGTTGGATCACTCCACAGACACTCATTTGATTCAGCTTGGATCACTGCACGGTGGACTTCTTTCTCTCCACTCAGTTCTCACTTTCAGATAATTGTTTTGGGGATAGGGACACCAGGGTACCTCTCCTCTTCCTCCATCACTTCACCACATGAGGGTTGAAGGTACCCCCATGTGGCCGGCACTCCACTCCACACTCAACCGTTGAAGATGATGAAAGACCCAGACATGTCTCACTCACTCATACTTAGAGGGTCTAACACACCAAGTGACTAGACAGATATCGATACGTTTCCAGACATAGCCCAGCCACTTTCAGACATTAACCTCTTATATGCTGCAGCTGTACAATACACATAACAAGAGACTAGACATTTTGCACAGTGCATCTACACGAAAGACATGACATGTATGACAATTATGGAGGATCCAGGAATATAGACTTCAGGCCACCACATGTGCAATCTGATATTTTGCTTCTGGTTGGTGCAATATATAAAGGGAAATACACCAGCATGCCCATGCATTCTCGTAACTAACATAACAAGCAATTCTATCACATCTGTAACCTGGTTGGCCTGTGGAGGCCTTTATGGTGATGGTGCAACACCAGGTTCAGAATGGCGCAGCAGCTGACAGCCGGAGACGAAGGCCAGACTTCCACTCCATCGGAGGGCGCCATACTTAAACGTTTCGTAAACTTGACCAAACTTTCTCATTGGAATATGTCTCTCAAAATTTTAACCTACCATAGATCCACCTTCATATTCTATTTACAACATAGTGGCCTCAATGCACCGTAGGCGACAACATCTGCACATAATACAGACAGTAACTCTCGTGCATTTTCAGAGCTCCGCCTACTCGCGGACTCCCCACACTGTGGGTACATAAGGTACATCAAATATAGCTGCGCTAAATGCATGACCCAGGGAGGCCAGCATAGACTCACAGCTCACCCCCTCCAATGACCACATATACACTTGGCTTTGGATAAATGGGGCACAGCAGCCATTTTATTGACATTCTTAACAAAAAACGTAATCAAGTAACATACCATACCACTAAATCTGGTGCTAAACATATTTATTAACAACGGACCTTGCCCCCAATCACACCGACAGGTTCAGGGGCACCACAAGCCGCTCTTGGGAGGCTAATAACCATAAATCAAGGCTGGAAGGGATTTACCGCCCCCCCCCCCCCCCACCCCCCATTAGCCAATCCACACAGCACCAGACATCAACCAAGTTACACAAAGGAGGGAGTCTTATCAGGGGAGACCATACCCACTCAACTCCCTCCTAACCAAGTGAAACTGACTCCAAGGAACCCGCATCCTCCAAAGCTGCCATGAAATTAATACTCCTCACCTTCCCCGCTGTCCTCAAAACAAACTCCACTCGGGCGGGACTCCTCACTTCATACTCCCTAAAGATGGCGTTCTCGCTCATCAACCCCCTCGTATATCCTATCCGCCCACTTCTCCTCCCCACTAATCAAATCTAATAATCTTGACCCCCCCATGTCATGCGGGGCTTGCTCTTAATGGGCCCCTGTGGCCCCCTTGCTCTAGCCCCATACTGTACATCACTTTTTTCACTTTTCAATGGCACATAGCGCCTCTGTGAAGCGTCCTTCCAAACTGGTACATCTTACATGGCACATCATCAACCCCCACATACCCAGTGCACCATATTAAACTAATGTATACTCAAAACTAAGAGCCATCCACGTAACCAGTACACATATCAACTGACCGCATATGTCCGTCACAGTCCAATAGTCCGTCAAGCGTGCTCACACTTAGTAATAGACGGGCCTCACGTATGGGGCAGCTTTTAACTGGGTTTTATTTTCCTATTATGTACTTCAGGACCTTTGAAGGCCCCCCCTTCCCCCTTAAATTTAGACCTTGAAATACAGTAAGAACCATCATCTTCAAATGGAGAAGGCTTGGAGAGCAGTGTAGCAACGTGCTACAGCAGCCTGAAAGCCTCCCCTTGAGAGGGTATTTTTCCCCATTTTGTGCTGTTAGTTTTGCATCTCTATACACGGCTTGGAGAGCCGTGGTGACTTCTGGTGACTCCCCAGAAGTTGTCGGCAGGAACAGCTCATCCACAGCATTACTGGAAGGAAAAGCTGGAAGCTAATGTCAGTCCCCTGAGAACCGTGTCAGCAACATTTTGTGTTTGCAAGTGTAATGAAAGTCTATGATCAACCTCAGGTGAATATAATGTAACTACTGAAAAACCAAGTACTCTCTGTGTCCCTGCAAATAAAAATATACAAGTAGTTTTCACCATCCACAGTCTGTGGCCTGAGGTCTCTCCCCATTATCAACATCCTGCACTGAGGTACCACACTATCGCTTCAGTGACAAGGACAACTACCCTTATTATTGTTCAGTTCTCCACTCTTGTATTTTTATTTTTTGTTCGGAATGAGTTCCTACCCATATATGGACTGGCGTCAGGATAAAGTAACATCCTACCCTGCCCGATACCGCCGGTAGCAGGCCACCAACTGCCTATATTATCTATTTTTATCATTTTATTTTAATCATTTTTTACCACTCTTGCATGTGGCCCACCGGCAGAGAGCATGCTTCCCCACGTTGGAGGGGAGCAGCAGAGCCAGCGTTGACAACCATCTTATTCCTCGCTGCTTCACCCTTGTCATTGGTCTGCACTCGGTCTAGCTCACTGCAAGTGCTGTCCACTGTAAGAACACCATAGAATAATCCCACCTAGTGCTGGTGGTGCGGAGCTGCTTTGATACCTCAACTTGGACATTATCGAAGGGACCGTGAGGTCTGTCATCTGCCCATTAACTCTGGTAAATCTGATCTTGGCTACAGAACAGTAAGCTAGAACACAAGGCAATCCTTCATCCGAATGGCTGAGTAGAATCAGGCAGTGTTCAGGGATTTAGCAGTGGAGGCGGTCCATGGGGGTCACAGACCATGGTCAACTAGCTGGATGAATGAACTTCTTACATGAGGTGACAACACCGATGTTAGTGGGTTCCTGAGAGTAAACCTAAAACCCAATAAACATAAAATTGGAATACAGAAGATTGACCATGCTGAAGAGCGGTCACTGACAGCGGGCCTCATGTGGTGGATTTTGTAGGCTTACTGCAGGGGAGACCGTCGGGCTGGATGACTCAATTTTTCTCCTCTAGATCACTATTGGGAAGCGTTTAAAGAAGGCTGGTCAGAGGTCTTACGTGACATCCTACTGAGGCTGGTGGTCAGGGGCCGTACTTGACATCCTACTGCGGGTGGTTCTACGTAACATCCTGCTGCGGGTGGTCAGGGGCCGTACGTGACATCCTGCTACGGGTGGTCAGGGGCCGTACGTTACATCCTGCTGCGGGTGGTCAGTGGCCGTACGTGACATCCTGCTACGGGTGGTCAGTGGGCGTACGTTACATCCTGCTGCGGGTGGTCAGTGGCCGTACGTGACATCCTGCTGCGGGTGGTCAGGGGCCGTACGTGACATCCTGCAGCGGGTGGTCAGGGGCCGTACGTGACATCCTGCTGCGGGTGGTCAGGGGCCGTACGTGACATCCTGCTGCGGGTGGTCAGGGGCCGTACGTGACATCCTGCTGCGGGTGGTCAGGGGCCGTACGTGACATCCTGCTGCGGCTGGTCAGGGGCTCTACGTGACATCCTGCTGTGGGTAGTCAGGGGCTCTACGTGACATCCTGCTGCGGGTGGTCAGGGGCTCTACGTGACATCCTGCTGCGGGTGGTCAGAGGCCGTAAGTCACATCCTGCTGCTGGTGCTCAGAGGTCGTACGTGACATCCTGCTGCAGGTGGTCAGTGGCCGTACGTGACATCCTGCTGCGGGTGGTCAGGGGTCGTACGTGACATCCTACTGCGGGTGGTTCTACGTAACATCCTACTGCGGGTGGTCAGGGGGCCGTACGTTACATCCTGCTGCGGGTGGTCAGTGGCCGTACGTGACATCCTGCTGCAGGTGGTCAGTGGCCGTACGTGACATCCTGCTGCGGGTGGTCAGGGGTCGTACGTGAAATCCTACTGCGGGTGGTTCTACGTAACATCTTACTGCGGGTGGTCAGGGGCCGTACATGACATCCTGCTGCGGGTGGTCAGGGGCCGTACGTGACATCCTGCTGCTGGTGCTCAGGGGCCGTACGTGACATCCTGCTGCGGGTGGTCAGCGGCCGTATGTGACATCCTGCTGCGGGTGGTCAGGGGCCGTACGTGACATCCTGCTGCCGGTGGTCAGGGGCCGTACGTGACATCCTGCTGCGGCTGGTCAGGGGCTCTACGTGACATCCTGCTGTGGGTGGTCAGGGGCTCTACGTGACATCCTGCTGCGGGTGGTCAGGGGCTCTACGTGACATCCTGCTGCGGGTGGTCAGGGGCTCTACGTGACATCCTGCTGCGGGTGGTCAGACGCCGTAAGTCACATTCTGCTGCAGGTGGTCAGTGGCCGTACGTGACATCCTGCTGCGGGTGGTCAGTGGCCGTACGTGACATCCTGCTGCGGGTGGTCAGGGGTCGTACGTGACATCCTGCTGCGGGTGGTCAGGGGCCGTACGTGACATCCTGCTGCGGGTGGTCAGGGGCCGTACGTGACATCCTGCTGCGGGTGGTCAGGGGCCGTACGTGACATCCTGCAGCGGGTGGTTAGGGGCCGTACGTGACATCCTGCTGCGGGTGGTCAGGGGCCGTACGTGACATCCTTCTGCGGGTGGTCAGGGGCCGTAAGTGACATCCTGCTGCGGGTGGTCAGGGGCCGTAAGTGACATCCTGCTGCGGGTGCTCAGAAGTCGTACGTGACATCCTGCTGCGGGTGGTCAGTGGCCGTACGTGACATCCTGCTGCGGGTGGTCAGGGGCCGTACGTGACATCCTGCTGCGGGTGGTCAGGGGCCGTACGTGACATACTGCTGCGGGTGGTCAGGGGCCGTACGTGACATCCTGCTGCGGGTGATCAGAGGCCGTACGTGACATCCTGCTGCGGGTGGTCAGGGGCCGTACGTGACATCCTGCTGCGGGTGGTCAGGAGCCGTACGTGACATCCTGCTGCGGGTGGTCAGGGGCCGTACGTGACATCCTGCTGCGGGTGGTCAGAGGCCGTACGTGACATCCTGCTGCGGGTGGTCAGAGGCCATACGTGACATCCTGCTGCTGGTGATCAGAGGCCGTACGTGACATCCTGCTGCGGGTGGTCAGGGGCCGTACGTGACATCCTGCTGCGGGTGGTCAGAGGCCATACGTGACATCCTGCTGCTGGTGATCAGAGGCCGTACGTGACATCCTGCTGCGTGTGGTGAGGAGACGTACGAGACATCCTGCTGCGGGTGGTGAGGAGATGTACGTGACATCCTGCTGCGGGTGTTAAAGGGCGGTACGTTACATCCTGCTGCGGCTGGTCAGGGGCCGTACGTGACATCCTGCTGCAGGTGGTCAGGGGCTGTACGTAACATCCTTCTCCGGGTGGTCAGGGGTTGACCGTGACATCCTGCTGCGGTTGGTCAGAGGCCGTACGTTACATCCTGCTGCGGGTGGTCAGGGGCCATATGTAACATCCTGCTGCGGGTGCTCAGGGGCCGTACTTGACATCCTGCTGCGGGTGTTCAGGGGTCATACATGAAATCCTGCTGGGGGTGGTCAGGGGTCGTACATGACATCCTGCTGCAGGTGGTCAGGGGCTGTACGTTACATCCTACTACGGGTGGTCAGGGGCCGTACGTGACATCCTGCTGCGGGTGGTCAGGGGCCGTACGTGACATCCTGCTGCGGGTGGTCAGGGGCCATATGTAACATCAGTGCTGCGGGTGGTGAAGGGCTGTACGTGACATCATGCTGCGGGTGGTCAGGGGCCGTATGTGACATCCTGCTGCGGGTGGTCAGGGGCTGTACGTGACATCCTGCTGCGTGTGGTCAGGGGCTGTACGTTACATCCTGCTGTGTGAGGTCAGGGGCCGTACGTGACATCCTGCTGCGGGTGGTCAGGGGCCGTATGTGACATCCTGCTGCGGGTGGTCAGGGGCTGTACGTGACATCCTGCTGCGGGTGGTCAGGGGCCGTACATGACATCCTGCTGCGGGTGGTCAGAGGCTGTACGTGACATCCTACTGCGGGTGGTGAGGAGACATACGAGACATCCTGCTGCGGGTGGTGAGGAGACATACGTGACATCCTGCTGCGGGTGGTCAGAGGTCATACGTGACATCCTGCTGCGGCTGGTCAGGGGTCATACATGAAATCCTGCTGCGGTTGCTCAGGGGCTGTACGTAACGTCCTACTTCGGCTGGTCAGGGGTCGTACGTGACATCCTGCTGCAGGTGGTCAGGGGTCGTACGTAACATCCTACTCTAGGTGGTCAGGGTTCGTACGTGACATCCTGCTGCAGGTGGTCAACAGCCATACGTGACATCCTGCTGGGGGTGGTCAGAGGTCATACGTGACATCCTGCTGCGGGTGGTCAGGGGCCGTATGTGACATCCTGATGCGGGTAGTCAGGGGCTGTACGTGACATCCTGAGAAAGGTGGTCAGGGGTCGTACGTGACATCCTACTGTGGGTGGTCAGGGGCCGTATGTGACATCCTGCTGCGGGTGGTCAGAGGTCGAATGTGACATCCTGCTGCCGGTGGTCAGGGGCCGTACGTGACATCCTGCTGCGGGTGGTCAGGGGCCGTACGTTACATCCTGCTGCGGGTGGTCAGGGGCCATATGTAACATCAGTGCTGCGGGTGGTGAAGGGCCGTACGTGACATCCTGCTGCGGGTGGTCAGGGGCCGTATGTGACATCCTGCTGCGGGTAGTCAGGGGCTGTACGTGACATCCTGAGGCAGGTGGTCAGGGGCCGTACGTGACATCCTACTGTGGGTGGTCAGAGGTCGAATGTGACATCCTGCTGCCGGTGGTCAGGGGCCGTACGTGACATCCTGCTGCGGGTGGTCAGAGGTCGAATGTGACATCCTGCTGCCGGTGGTCAGGGGCCATATGTGACATCCTGCTGCGGGTGGTCAGGGTCCATATGTGACATCCTGCTGCGGGTGGTCAGGGGCCGTACGTGACATCCTGCTGCGGGTGGTGAGGGGCCGTATGTGACATCCTGCTGCGGGTGGTCAGGGGCTGTATGTGACATCCTGCTGCCGGTGGTCAGGGGCCGTATGTGACATCCTGCTGCGGGTGGTCAGGGGCCGTATGTGACATCCTGCTGCGGGTGCTGAGGGGCCGTATGTGACATCCTGCTACGGGTGGTCAGAGGTTTACGTGACATTCTGAGCGTGTGGTGAGGAGACGTACGTGACATCCTGCTGCGGGTGGTCAGGGGTCATACGTGACATCCTACTCCGGGTGTTCAGGGGTCGTACGTGACATCCTGCTGCAGGTGGTCAGGGGCCGTACGTGACATCCTACTCCGGGTGTTCAGGGGCCGTACGTGACATCCTGCTGCGTGTGGTGAGGAGATGTATGTGACATCTTGCTGCGGGTGGTCAGGGGCGGTACGTTACATCCTGCTGCAGCTGGTCAGGGGCCGTACGTGACATCCTGCTGCGGGTGGTCAGGGGCCGTACGTGACATCCTGCTGCGGGTGGTCAGGGGCCGTATGTGACATCCTGCTGCGGGTGGTCAGTGGCCGTACGTGACATCCTGCAGCGGGTGGTCAGGGGTCGTACGTGACATCCTGCTGCGGGTGGTCAGGGGTCGTACGTGACATCCTGCTGCGGGTGGTCAGGGGTTGTACGTGACATCCTGCTGCGGGTGGTCAGGGTCCGTACGTCACATCCTGATGCGGGTGGTCAGGGGATGTACGTGACATCCTGCTGCAGGTGGTCAGGGGCTGTATCTTACATCCTGCTGCAGATGGTCAGGGGCTGTACGTGACATCCTGCTGCGGGTGGAGAGGAGTTGTACATGACATCCTGCTGCGGGAGGTCAGGGGCCATACGTGACATCCTGCTGCGGGAGGTCAGGTGCCATACGTGACATCCTACTGCGGGCGGTCAGAGGTCGTACGTTACATCCTGCAGCGGGTGGTCAGGGGCCGTACGTGACATCCTGCTGCGGGTGGTGAGGAGTTGTACATGACATCCTGCTGCGGGAGGTCAGGGGCTGTACGTGACATCCTGCTGCGGGAGGTCAGGTGCCATACGTGACATCCTGCTGCGGGAGGTCAGGTGCCATACGTGACATCCTACTGCGGGTGGTCAGTGGCCGTATGTTACATCCTGCTGTGCGAGGTCAGAGGTCATACATGACATCTAGCTGGGGGCGGTCAGAGTCCGTACCTGACATCCTGCTGCGGTTGGTCAGGGTCTGTACGTAACATCCTGCTGCGGGTGGTCAGGGGCCGTACGCAACATCCTACTCCGGGTGGACAACAGCCATACGTGACATCCTGCTGCTGGTGATCAGGGGCCGTACGTGACATCCTGCTGCGTGTGGTGAGGAGTCGTATGTGACATCCTGCTGCGGGTGGTCAAAGGCTGTACGTGACGTCCTGCTGAGGGTGGTGAGGAGATGTACGTGGTATCCTGCCGCGGGTGATCAGGGGCTGTACGTGACATCCTGCTGCGGCTGGTCAGGGGCTGTACGTGACATCCTGCTGCGGCTGGTCAGGGGCCGTATGTTACATCCTACTGTGCGGGGTGAGAGGTGATACATGACATCTAGCTGGGGGCGGTCAGAGGCCGTACCTGACATCCTGCTGCGGTTGCTCAGGGGCCGTACGTAACATCCTACTTCGGGTGGTCAGCGGTTGTACGTGACATCCTGCTGCGGGTGGTCAGGGGTCGTACGTGACATCCTGCTGCATGTGGTCAGGGGCTGTAAGTAACATCCTGCTGCGCGTGGTCAGGGGTCGTACGTTACATCCTGCTGCGGGTGGTCAGGGGCCATATGTAACATCCTGCTGCGGTTGCTCAGGGGCCGTACGTGTCATCCTGCTGCGGGTGGTCAGGGGCCGTTCGTGACATCCTGCTGCGGGAGGTCAGGGGCTGTACTTGACATCCTGCTGTGGGTCGTCAGGGGCCGTATGTGACATCCTGCTGTGTGTGGTCAGGGGCCGTATGTGACATCCTGCTGCGGGTGGTCAGGGGCCGTATGTGACATCCTGCTGCGGGTGGTCAGGGGCTGTACGTGACATCCTGCTGCGGGTGGTCAGAGGCCGTACGCAACATCCTACTTCGGGTGGTCAGGGGTCGTACGTGACATCCTGCTGGGGGTGGTCAGGGGTCGTACGTAACATCCTGCTGCGGGTGGTCAGAGGCCGTACGCAACATCCTACTTCGGGTGGTCAGGGGTCGTACGTGACATCCTGCTGGGGGTGGTCAGGGGTCGTACGCAACATCCTACTCCGGGTGGTCAGGGGTCGTACGTGACATCCTGCTGTGTGTGGTCAGGGGCCGTATGTGACATCCTGCTGCGGGAGGTCAGGTGCCATACGTGACATCCTGCTGCGGGAGGTCAGATGCCATACGTGACATCCTACTGCGGGCGGTCAGAGGTCGTACGTTACATCCTGCAGCGGGTGGTCAGTGGCCGTATGTTACATCCTGCTGTGCGAGGTCAGAGGTCATACATGACATCTAGCTGGGGGCGGTCAGAGTCCGAACCTGACATCCTGCTGCGTGTGGTGAGGAGACGTACGTGACATCCTGCTGCGGGTGGTCAGGGGCCGTACGTGACATCCAGCTGCAGGTGGTCAGAAGTCGTACGTGACATCCTGCTGCGGGTGGTCAAAGGCTGTACGTGACGTCCTGCTGCGGGTGGTGAGGAGATGTACGTGGCATCCTGCTGCGGGTGGTCAGGGGCTGTACGTGACATCCTGCTGCGGCTGGTCAGGGGCTGTACGTGACATCCTGCAGCGGGTGGTCAGGGGCCGTACGTGACATCCTGCTGCTGGTGCTCAGGGGCCGTACGTGACATCCTGCTGCGGGTGGTCAGGGGCCGTATGTGACATCCTGCTGCGGGTGGTCAGTGGCCGTACGTGACATCCTGCAGCGGGTGGTCAGGGGTCGTACGTGACATCCTGCTGCGGGTGGTCAGGGGTCGTACGTGACATCCTGCTGCGGGTGGTCAGGGGTTGTACGTGACATCCTGCTGCGGGTGGTCAGGGTCCGTACGTCACATCCTGATGCGGGTGGTCAGGGGATGTACGTGACATCCTGCTGCAGGTGGTCAGGGGCTGTATCTTACATCCTGCTGCAGATGGTCAGGGGCTGTACGTGACATCCTGCTGCGGGTGGAGAGGAGTTGTACATGACATCCTGCTGCGGGAGGTCAGGGGCCATACGTGACATCCTGCTGCGGGAGGTCAGGTGCCATACGTGACATCCTACTGCGGGCGGTCAGAGGTCGTACGTTACATCCTGCAGCGGGTGGTCAGGGGCCGTACGTGACATCCTGCTGCGGGTGGTGAGGAGTTGTACATGACATCCTGCTGCGGGAGGTCAGGGGCTGTACGTGACATCCTGCTGCGGGAGGTCAGGTGCCATACGTGACATCCTGCTGCGGGAGGTCAGGTGCCATACGTGACATCCTACTGCGGGTGGTCAGTGGCCGTATGTTACATCCTGCTGTGCGAGGTCAGAGGTCATACATGACATCTAGCTGGGGGCGGTCAGAGTCCGTACCTGACATCCTGCTGCGGTTGGTCAGGGTCTGTACGTAACATCCTGCTGCGGGTGGTCAGGGGCCGTACGCAACATCCTACTCCGGGTGGACAACAGCCATACGTGACATCCTGCTGCTGGTGATCAGGGGCCGTACGTGACATCCTGCTGCGTGTGGTGAGGAGTCGTATGTGACATCCTGCTGCGGGTGGTCAAAGGCTGTACGTGACGTCCTGCTGAGGGTGGTGAGGAGATGTACGTGGTATCCTGCCGCGGGTGATCAGGGGCTGTACGTGACATCCTGCTGCGGCTGGTCAGGGGCTGTACGTGACATCCTGCTGCGGCTGGTCAGGGGCCGTATGTTACATCCTACTGTGCGGGGTGAGAGGTGATACATGACATCTAGCTGGGGGCGGTCAGAGGCCGTACCTGACATCCTGCTGCGGTTGCTCAGGGGCCGTACGTAACATCCTACTTCGGGTGGTCAGCGGTTGTACGTGACATCCTGCTGCGGGTGGTCAGGGGTCGTACGTGACATCCTGCTGCATGTGGTCAGGGGCTGTAAGTAACATCCTGCTGCGCGTGGTCAGGGGTCGTACGTTACATCCTGCTGCGGGTGGTCAGGGGCCATATGTAACATCCTGCTGCGGTTGCTCAGGGGCCGTACGTGTCATCCTGCTGCGGGTGGTCAGGGGCCGTTCGTGACATCCTGCTGCGGGAGGTCAGGGGCTGTACTTGACATCCTGCTGTGGGTCGTCAGGGGCCGTATGTGACATCCTGCTGTGTGTGGTCAGGGGCCGTATGTGACATCCTGCTGCGGGTGGTCAGGGGCCGTATGTGACATCCTGCTGCGGGTGGTCAGGGGCTGTACGTGACATCCTGCTGCGGGTGGTCAGAGGCCGTACGCAACATCCTACTTCGGGTGGTCAGGGGTCGTACGTGACATCCTGCTGGGGGTGGTCAGGGGTCGTACGTAACATCCTGCTGCGGGTGGTCAGAGGCCGTACGCAACATCCTACTTCGGGTGGTCAGGGGTCGTACGTGACATCCTGCTGGGGGTGGTCAGGGGTCGTACGCAACATCCTACTCCGGGTGGTCAGGGGTCGTACGTGACATCCTGCTGTGTGTGGTCAGGGGCCGTATGTGACATCCTGCTGCGGGAGGTCAGGTGCCATACGTGACATCCTGCTGCGGGAGGTCAGATGCCATACGTGACATCCTACTGCGGGCGGTCAGAGGTCGTACGTTACATCCTGCAGCGGGTGGTCAGTGGCCGTATGTTACATCCTGCTGTGCGAGGTCAGAGGTCATACATGACATCTAGCTGGGGGCGGTCAGAGTCCGAACCTGACATCCTGCTGCGTGTGGTGAGGAGACGTACGTGACATCCTGCTGCGGGTGGTCAGGGGCCGTACGTGACATCCAGCTGCAGGTGGTCAGAAGTCGTACGTGACATCCTGCTGCGGGTGGTCAAAGGCTGTACGTGACGTCCTGCTGCGGGTGGTGAGGAGATGTACGTGGCATCCTGCTGCGGGTGGTCAGGGGCTGTACGTGACATCCTGCTGCGGCTGGTCAGGGGCTGTACGTGACATCCTGCAGCGGGTGGTCAGGGGCCGTACGTGACATCCTGCTGCTGGTGCTCAGGGGCCGTACGTGACATCCTGCTGCGGGTGGTCAGCGGCCGTATGTGACATCCTGCTGCGGGTGGTCAGGGGCCGTACGTGACATCCTGCTGCCGGTGGTCAGGGGCCGTACGTGACATCCTGCTGCGGCTGGTCAGGGGCTCTACGTGACATCCTGCTGTGGGTGGTCAGGGGCTCTACGTGACATCCTGCTGCGGGTGGTCAGGGGCTCTACGTGACATCCTGCTGCGGGTGGTCAGGGGCTCTACGTGACATCCTGCTGCGGGTGGTCAGACGCCGTAAGTCACATTCTGCTGCAGGTGGTCAGTGGCCGTACGTGACATCCTGCTGCGGGTGGTCAGTGGCCGTACGTGACATCCTGCTGCGGGTGGTCAGGGGTCGTACGTGACATCCTGCTGCGGGTGGTCAGGGGCCGTACGTGACATCCTGCTGCGGGTGGTCAGGGGCCGTACGTGACATCCTGCTGCGGGTGGTCAGGGGCCGTACGTGACATCCTGCTGCGGGTGGTTAGGGGCCGTACGTGACATCCTGCTGCGGGTGGTCAGGGGCCGTACGTGACATCCTTCTGCGGGTGGTCAGGGGCCGTAAGTGACATCCTGCTGCGGGTGGTCAGGGGCCGTAAGTGACATCCTGCTGCGGGTGCTCAGAAGTCGTACGTGACATCCTGCTGCGGGTGGTCAGTGGCCGTACGTGACATCCTGCTGCGGGTGGTCAGGGGCCGTACGTGACATCCTGCTGCGGGTGGTCAGGGGCCGTACGTGACATACTGCTGCGGGTGGTCAGGGGCCGTACGTGACATCCTGCTGCGGGTGATCAGAGGCCGTACGTGACATCCTGCTGCGGGTGGTCAGGGGCCGTACGTGACATCCTGCTGCGGGTGGTCAGGAGCCGTACGTGACATCCTGCTGCGGGTGGTCAGGGGCCGTACGTGACATCCTGCTGCGGGTGGTCAGAGGCCGTACGTGACATCCTGCTGCGGGTGGTCAGAGGCCATACGTGACATCCTGCTGCTGGTGATCAGAGGCCGTACGTGACATCCTGCTGCGGGTGGTCAGGGGCCGTACGTGACATCCTGCTGCGGGTGGTCAGAGGCCATACGTGACATCCTGCTGCTGGTGATCAGAGGCCGTACGTGACATCCTGCTGCGTGTGGTGAGGAGACGTACGAGACATCCTGCTGCGGGTGGTGAGGAGATGTACGTGACATCCTGCTGCGGGTGTTAAAGGGCGGTACGTTACATCCTGCTGCGGCTGGTCAGGGGCCGTACGTGACATCCTGCTGCAGGTGGTCAGGGGCTGTACGTAACATCCTTCTCCGGGTGGTCAGGGGTTGACCGTGACATCCTGCTGCGGTTGGTCAGAGGCCGTACGTTACATCCTGCTGCGGGTGGTCAGGGGCCATATGTAACATCCTGCTGCGGGTGCTCAGGGGCCGTACTTGACATCCTGCTGCGGGTGTTCAGGGGTCATACATGAAATCCTGCTGGGGGTGGTCAGGGGTCGTACATGACATCCTGCTGCAGGTGGTCAGGGGCTGTACGTTACATCCTACTACGGGTGGTCAGGGGCCGTACGTGACATCCTGCTGCGGGTGGTCAGGGGCCGTACGTGACATCCTGCTGCGGGTGGTCAGGGGCCATATGTAACATCAGTGCTGCGGGTGGTGAAGGGCCGTACGTGACATCATGCTGCGGGTGGTCAGGGGCCGTATGTGACATCCTGCTGCGGGTGGTCAGGGGCTGTACGTGACATCCTGCTGCGTGTGGTCAGGGGCTGTACGTTACATCCTGCTGTGTGAGGTCAGGGGCCGTACGTGACATCCTGCTGCGGGTGGTCAGGGGCCGTATGTGACATCCTGCTGCGGGTGGTCAGGGGCCGTACATGACATCCTGCTGCGGGTGGTCAGAGGCTGTACGTGACATCCTACTGCGGGTGGTGAGGAGACATACGAGACATCCTGCTGCGGGTGGTGAGGAGACATACGTGACATCCTGCTGCGGGTGGTCAGAGGTCATACGTGACATCCTGCTGCGGCTGGTCAGGGGTCATACATGAAATCCTGCTGCGGTTGCTCAGGGGCTGTACGTAACGTCCTACTTCGGCTGGTCAGGGGTCGTACGTGACATCCTGCTGCAGGTGGTCAGGGGTCGTACGTAACATCCTACTCTAGGTGGTCAGGGTTCGTACGTGACATCCTGCTGCAGGTGGTCAACAGCCATACGTGACATCCTGCTGGGGGTGGTCAGAGGTCATACGTGACATCCTGCTGCGGGTGGTCAGGGGCCGTATGTGACATCCTGATGCGGGTAGTCAGGGGCTGTACGTGACATCCTGAGGCAGGTGGTCAGGGGTCGTACGTGACATCCTACTGTGGGTGGTCAGGGGCCGTATGTGACATCCTGCTGCGGGTGGTCAGAGGTCGAATGTGACATCCTGCTGCCGGTGGTCAGGGGCCGTACGTGACATCCTGCTGCGGGTGGTCAGGGGCCGTACGTTACATCCTGCTGCGGGTGGTCAGGGGCCATATGTAACATCAGTGCTGCGGGTGGTGAAGGGCCGTACGTGACATCCTGCTGCGGGTAGTCAGGGGCTGTACGTGACATCCTGAGGCAGGTGGTCAGGGGCCGTACGTGACATCCTACTGTGGGTGGTCAGAGGTCGAATGTGACATCCTGCTGCCGGTGGTCAGGGGCCGTACGTGACATCCTGCTGCGGGTGGTCAGAGGTCGAATGTGACATCCTGCTGCCGGTGGTCAGGGGCCATATGTGACATCCTGCTGCGGGTGGTCAGGGTCCATATGTGACATCCTGCTGCGGGTGGTCAGGGGCCGTACGTGACATCCTGCTGCGGGTGGTGAGGGGCCGTATGTGACATCCTGCTGCGGGTGGTCAGGGGCTGTATGTGACATCCTGCTGCCGGTGGTCAGGGGCCGTATGTGACATCCTGCTGCGGGTGGTCAGGGGCCGTATGTGACATCCTGCTGCGGGTGCTGAGGGGCCGTATGTGACATCCTGCTGCGGGTGGTCAGGGGTCATACGTGACATCCTACTCCGGGTGTTCAGGGGTCGTACGTGACATCCTGCTGCAGGTGGTCAGGGGCCGTACGTGACATCCTACTCCGGGTGTTCAGGGGCCGTACGTGACATCCTGCTGCGTGTGGTGAGGAGATGTACGTGACATCTTGCTGCGGGTGGTCAGGGGCGGTACGTTACATCCTGCTGCAGCTGGTCAGGGGCCGTACGTGACATCCTGCTGCGGGTGGTCAGGGGCCGTACGTGACATCCTGCTGCGGGTGGTCAGGGGCCGTATGTGACATCCTGCTGCGGGTGGTCAGGGGCCGTACGTGACATCCTGCAGCGGGTGGTCAGGGGTCGTACGTGACATCCTGCTGCGGGTGGTCAGGGGTCGTACGTGACATCCTGCTGCGGGTGGTCAGGGGTTGTACGTGACATCCTGCTGCGGGTGGTCAGGGTCCGTACGTCACATCCTGATGCGGGTGGTCAGGGGATGTACGTGACATCCTGCTGCAGGTGGTCAGGGGCTGTATCTTACATCCTGCTGCAGATGGTCAGGGGCTGTACGTGACATCCTGCTGCGGGTGGAGAGGAGTTGTACATGACATCCTGCTGCGGGAGGTCAGGGGCCATACGTGACATCCTGCTGCGGGAGGTCAGGTGCCATACGTGACATCCTGCTGCGGGAGGTCAGGTGCCATACGTGACATCCTACTGCGGGCGGTCAGAGGTCGTACGTTACATCCTGCAGCGGGTGGTCAGGGGCCGTACGTGACATCCTGCTGCGGGTGGTGAGGAGTTGTACATGACATCCTGCTGCGGGAGGTCAGGGGCTGTACGTGACATCCTGCTGCGGGAGGTCAGGTGCCATACGTGACATCCTGCTGCGGGAGGTCAGGTGCCATATGTGACATCCTACTGCGGGTGGTCAGTGGCCGTATGTTACATCCTGCTGTGCGAGGTCAGAGGTCATACATGACATCTAGCTGGGGGCGGTCAGAGTCCGTACCTGACATCCTGCTGCGGTTGGTCAGGGTCTGTACGTAACATCCTGCTGCTGGTGATCAGGGGCCGTACGTGACATCCTGCTGCGTGTGGTGAGGAGTCGTATGTGACATCCTGCTGCGGGTGGTCAAAGGCTGTACGTGACGTCCTGCTGAGGGTGGTGAGGAGATGTACGTGGTATCCTGCCGCGGGTGATCAGGGGCTGTACGTGACATCCTGCTGCGGCTGGTCAGGGGCTGTACGTGACATCCTGCTGCGGCTGGTCAGGGGCCGTATGTTACATCCTACTGTGCGGGGTGAGAGGTGATACATGACATCTAGCTGGGGGCGGTCAGAGGCCGTACCTGACATCCTGCTGCGGTTGCTCAGGGGCCGTACGTAACATCCTACTTCGGGTGGTCAGCGGTTGTACGTGACATCCTGCTGCGGGTGGTCAGGGGTCGTACGTGACATCCTGCTGCATGTGGTCAGGGGCTGTAAGTAACATCCTGCTGCGCGTGGTCAGGGGTCGTACGTTACATCCTGCTGCGGGTGGTCAGGGGCCATATGTAACATCCTGCTGCGGTTGCTCAGGGGCCGTACGTGTCATCCTGCTGCGGGTGGTCAGGGGCCGTTCGTGACATCCTGCTGCGGGAGGTCAGGGGCTGTACTTGACATCCTGCTGTGGGTCGTCAGGGGCCGTATGTGACATCCTGCTGTGTGTGGTCAGGGGCCGTATGTGACATCCTGCTGCGGGTGGTCAGGGGCCGTATGTGACATCCTGCTGCGGGTGGTCAGGGGCTGTACGTGACATCCTGCTGCGGGTGGTCAGAGGCCGTACGCAACATCCTACTTCGGGTGGTCAGGGGTCGTACGTGACATCCTGCTGGGGGTGGTCAGGGGTCGTACGTAACATCCTGCTGCGGGTGGTCAGAGGCCGTACGCAACATCCTACTTCGG
This sequence comes from Eleutherodactylus coqui, assembly GCA_035609135.1. Lineage (NCBI taxonomy): Eukaryota > Metazoa > Chordata > Amphibia > Anura > Eleutherodactylidae > Eleutherodactylus > Eleutherodactylus coqui. The sequence continues at coordinate 175,154,575 of CM069413.1, forward strand.
GTGGTCAGGGGTCGTACGTGACATCCTGCTGGGGGTGGTCAGGGGTCGTACGCAACATCCTACTCCGGGTGGTCAGGGGTCGTACGTGACATCCTGCTGTGTGTGGTCAGGGGCCGTATGTGACATCCTGCTGCGGGAGGTCAGGTGCCATACGTGACATCCTGCTGCGGGAGGTCAGATGCCATACGTGACATCCTACTGCGGGCGGTCAGAGGTCGTACGTTACATCCTGCAGCGGGTGGTCAGTGGCCGTATGTTACATCCTGCTGTGCGAGGTCAGAGGTCATACATGACATCTAGCTGGGGGCGGTCAGAGTCCGAACCTGACATCCTGCTGCGTGTGGTGAGGAGACGTACGTGACATCCTGCTGCGGGTGGTCAGGGGCCGTACGTGACATCCAGCTGCAGGTGGTCAGAAGTCGTACGTGACATCCTGCTGCGGGTGGTCAAAGGCTGTACGTGACGTCCTGCTGCGGGTGGTGAGGAGATGTACGTGGCATCCTGCTGCGGGTGGTCAGGGGCTGTACGTGACATCCTGCTGCGGCTGGTCAGGGGCTGTACGTGACATCCTGCAGCGGGTGGTCAGGGGCCGTACGTGACATCCTGCTGCGGGTGGTCAGGGGCCGTACGTGACATCCTGCAGCGGGTGGTCAGTGGCCGTATGTTACATCCTACTGTGCAGGGTCAGAGGTGATACATGACATCTAGCTGGGGGCGGTCAGAGGCCGTACCTGACATCCTGCTGCGGTTGCTCAGGGGCCGTACGTAACATCCTACTTCGGGTGGTCAGCGGTTGTACGTGACATCCTGCTGCGGGTGGTCAGGGGTCGTACGTTACATCCTGCTGCGGGTGGTCAGGGGCCGTATGTGACATCCTGCTGCGGGTGGTCAGGGGCTGTATGTAACATCCTGCTGCGGTTGCTCAGGGGCCGTACGTGTCATCCTGCTGCGGGTGGTCAGGGGCCGTACGTGTCATCCTGCTGCGGGTGGTCAGGGGCCGTTCGTGACATCCTGCTGCGGGAGGTCAGGGGTCATACGTGACATCCTGCTAGGGGTGGTCAGGGGTCGTACGTGACATCCTACTCCGGGTGGTCAGTGGTCGTACGTGACTTCCTGCTGTGTGTGGTCAGGGGCCGTATGTGACATCCTGCTGCGGGTGGTCAGGGGCCGTATGTGACATCCTGCAGCGGGTGGTCAGGGGCTGTACGTGACATCCTACTCCGGGTGGTCAGTGGTCGTACGTGACATCCTGCTGTGTGTGGTCAGGGGCCGTATGTGACATCCTGCTGCGGGTGGTCAGGGGCCGTATGTGACATCCTGCAGCGGGTGGTCAGAGGCCGTACGTAACATCCTACTTCGGGTGGTCAGGGGTCGTACGTGACATCCTGCTGGGGGTGGTCAGGGGTCGTACGTGACATCCTGCTGCAGGTGGTCAGGGGCCGTACGTAACATCCTACTCCGGGTGGTCAGTGGTCGTACGTGACATCCTGCTGCGGGTGGTCAGGGGCTGTACTTGACATCCTGCTGCGGGTGGTGAGGGGCCGTACGTGACATCCTGCTGCGGGTGGTCAGGGGCCGTATGTGACATCCTGCTGCGGGTGGTCAGGGGCTGTACTTGACATCCTGCTGCGGGTGGTGAGGGGCCGTACGTTACATCCTGCTGCAGGTGGTCAGGGGCCGTATATGACATCCTGCTGCGGGTGGTCAGGGGCCGTACGTGACATCCTGCTGCGGGTGGTCAGAGGCCATACGTGACATCCTGCTGCGGGAGGTCAGGGGCCGTTAGTGACATCCTGCTGCGGGTGGTCAGGGGTCATACATGAAATCCTGCTGTGGTTGCTCAGGGGCCGTACGTAACATCCTACTTCGGGTGGTCAGGGGTCGTACGTGACATCCTACTGCGGGTGGTCAGGGGTCGTACGTGACATCCTGCTGCGGGTGGTCTGGGGTCGTACGTGACATCCTGCTGCGGGTGGTCAGGGGCCATACGTGACATCCTGCTGCGGGTGGTCAGGCTCCGTACGTCACATCCTGATGCGGGTGGTCAGGGGATGTACGTGACATCCTGCTGCAGGTGGTCAGGGGCGGTATGTGACATCCTGCTGCGGGTTGTCAGAGGCCGTACGTGACATCCTGTTGCGGGTGGTGAGGAGTTGTACGTGACATCCTGCTGCGGGAGGTCAGGGGCCATACGTGACATCCTGCTGCGGGAGGTCAGGTGCCATACGTGACATCCTGCTGCGGGAGGTCAGGTGCCATACGTGACATCCTACTGCGGGCGGTCAGAGGTCGTACGTTACATCCTGCAGCGGGTGGTCAGTGGCCGTATGTTACATCCTGCTGTGCGAGGTCAGAGGTCATACATGACATCTAGCTGGGGGCGGTCAGAGTCCGTACCTGACAACCTGCTGCGGTTGCTCAGGGTCTGTACGTAACATCCTACTCCGGGTGGACAACAGCCATACGTGACATCCTGCTGCTGGTGATCAGGGGCCGTACGTAACATCCTACTTCGGGTGGTCAGCGGTTGTACGTGACATCCTGCTGCGGGTGGTCAGGGGTCGTACGTGACATCCTGCTGCATGTGGTCAGGCGCTGTAAGTAACATCCAGCTGCGGGTGGTCAGGGGTCGTACGTTACATCCTGCTGCGGGTGGTCAGGGGCCATATGTAACATCCTGCTGCGGTTGCTCAGGGGCCGTACGTGTCATCCTGCTGCGGGTGGTCAGGGGCCGTTCGTGACATCCTGCTGCGGGAGGTCAGGGGCCGTACGTGACATCCTACTGCGGGCGGTCAGAGGTCATACATGACATCCTGCTGCGTGTGGTGAGGAGACGTACGTGACATCCAGCTGCAGGTGGTCAGAAGTCGTACGTGACATCCTGCTGCGGGTGGTGAGGAGATGTACGTGACATCCTGCTGCGGGTGGTGAGGAGATGTACGTGACATCCTGCTGCGGCTGGTCAGGGGCCATACGTGACATCCTGCTGCGAGTGGTCAGTGGCCGTATGTTACATCCTGCAGTGCGGGGTCAGAGGTGATACATGACATCTAGCTGGGGGCGGTCAGAGGCCGTACCTGACATCCTGCTGCGGGTGGTGAGGAGATGTACGTGACATCCTGCTGCGGCTGGTCAGGGGCCGTATGTTACATCCTGCAGTGCGGGGTCAGAGGTGATACATGACATCTAGCTGGGGGCGGTCAGAGGCCGTACCTGACATCCTGCTGCGGTTGCTCAGGGGCCGTACGTGACATCCTACTGCGGGTGGTCAGGGGCCGTACGTGACATACTGCTGCGGGTGGTCAGGGGCTGTACGTGACATCCTGCTGCGGGTGGTCAGGGGCCGTAAGTGACATCCTGCTGCGGGTGGTCAGAAGTCGTACGTGACATCCTGCTGCGGGTGGTGAGGAGATGTACGTGACATCCTGCTGCGGGTGTTAAAGGGCGGTACGTTACATCCTGCTGCGGCTGGTCAGGGGCCGTACGTGACATCCTGCAGCGGTCGGTCAGTCGCCGTACGTAACATCCTACCTCGGGTGGTCAGGGGTCGTACGTGACATCCTGCTGCAGGTGGTCAGGGGTCGTACGTAACATCCTACTCCGGGTGGTCAGGGGTCGTACATGACATCCTGCTGCGGTTGGTCAGAGGTCGTACGTTACATCCTGCTGCGGGTGGTCAGGGGCCATATGTAACATCCTGCTGCGGGTGGTCAGGGGCCGTACGTTACATCCTGCTGCGGTTGGTCAGGGGCCGTACTTGACATCCTGCTGGGGGTGGTCAGGGGCTGTACGTTACATCCTACTACGGGTGGTCAGGGGCCATATGTAACATCAGTGCTGCGGGTGGTGAAGGGCCGTACGTGACATCCTGCTGCGGGTGGTCAGGGGCCGTATGTGACATCCTGCTGCGGGTGGTCAGGTGCTGTACGTGACATCCTGCTGCGGGTGGTCAGGGGCCGTACGTGACATCCTGCTGCGGGTGGTCAGAGGCCATACGTGACATCCTGCTGCGGGTGGTCAGGGGCTGCACGTGACATCCTGCTGCGGGTGTTCAGGGGTCATACATGAAATCCTGCTGCGGTTGCTCAGGGGCCGTACGTAACGTCCTACTTCGGCTGGTCAGGAGACGTACGTGACATCCTGCTGGGGTGGTCAGGGGTCGTACGTGACATCCTGCTGCGGGTGGTCAGGGGCTGTACGTAACATCCTACTCTAGGTGGTCAGGGTTCGTACGTGACATCCTGCTGGGGTGGTCAGGGGTCGTACGTGACATCCTGCTGCGGGTGGTCAGGGGCCGTACGTGACATCCTGCTGCGGATGGTCAGGGGCCGTACGTGACATCCTGCTGCGGGTGGTCAGGGGCCGTATGTGACATCCTGATGCGGGTAGTCAGGGGCTGTACGTGACATCCTGAGGCAGGTGGTCAGGGGTCGTACGTGACATCCTGCTGCGGGTGGTCAGAGGTCGAATGTGACATCCTGCTGCCGGTGGTCATGGGCCGTACGTGACATCCTGCTGCGTGTGGTGAGGGGCCGTATGTGACATCCTGCTGCGGGTGGTCAGAGGTCGAATGTGACATCCTGCTGCCGTTGGTGAGGGGCCGTATGTGACATCCTGCTGCGTGTGGTCAGAGGTTTACGTGACATCCTGCTGCGTGTGGTGAGGAGACGTACGTGACATCCTGCTGCAGGTGGTCAGGGGCCGTACGTGACATCCTACTCCGGGTGTTCAGGGGCCGTACGTGACATCCTGCTGCAGGTGGTCAGGGGCCGTACGTGACATCCTACTCCGGGTGTTCAGGGGCCGTACGTGACATCCTGCTGCGTGTGGTGAGGAGATGTACGTGACATCTTGCTGCGGGTGGTCAGTGGCCGTACGTTACATCCTGCTGCGTGTGGTGAGGAGATGTACGTGACATCCTGCTGCGGGTGGTCAGAGGTCGTACGTTACATCCTGCTGCGGCTGGTCAGGGGCCGTACGTGACATCCTGCAGCGGGTGGTCAGGGGCCGTATGTTACATCCTGCTGTGCGGGGTCAGAGGTGATACATGACATCTAGCTGGGGGCGGTCAGAGGCCGTACCTGACATCCTGCTGCGGTTGCTCAGGGGCCGTACGTAACATCCTACTTCGGGTGGTCAGCGGTTGTACGTGACATCCTGCTGCGGGTGGTCAGGGGTCGTACGTGACATCCTGCTGCATGTGGTCAGGGGCTGTAAGTAACATCCTGCTGCGGGTGGTCAGGGGGTGTAAGTAACATCCTGCTGCGGGTGGTCAGGGGTCGTACGTTACATCCTGCTGCGGGTGGTCAGGGGCCGTACGTGTCATCCTGCTGCGGGAGGTCAGGGGTCATACATGATATCCTACTGCGGTTGCTCAGGGGCCGTACGTAACATCCTACTTCGGGTGGTCAGGGGTCGTACGTGACATCCTGCTGCAGGTGGTCAGGGGCTGTACGTTACATCCTACTCCGGGTGGTCAGTGGTCGTACGTGACATCCTGCTGTGTGTGGTCAGGGGCCGTATGTGACATCCTGCTGCGGGTGGTCAGGGGCTGTACTTGACATCCTGCTGCGGGTGGTGAGGGGCCGTACGTTACATCCTGCTGCGGGTGGTCAGGGGCCGTATGTGACATCCTGCTGCGGGTGGTCAGGGGCCGTACTTGACATCCTGCTGCGGGTGGTGAGGGGCCGTACGTGACATCCTGCTGCGGGTGGTCAGGGACCGTATGTGACATCCTGCTGCGGGTGGTCAGGGGCTGTACGTGACATCCTGCTGCGGGTGGTCAGAGGCCGTTAGTGACATCCTGCTGCGGGTGGTCAGGGGTCATACATGAAATCCTGCTGCGGTTGCTCAGGGGCCGTACGTAACATCCTACTTTGGGTGGTCAGGGGTCGTACGTGACATCCTGCTGCGGGTGGTCAGGGGTCGTACGTGACATCCTGCTGCGGGTGGTCAGGGGTCGTACGTGACATCCTGCTGCGGGTGGTCTGGGGTCGTACGTGACATCCTGCTGCGGGTGGTCAGGGGCTGTACGTGACATCCTGCTGCGGGTGGTCAGGGGCTGTACGTGACATCCTGCTGCGGGTGGTCTGGGGTCGTACGTGACATCCTGCTGCGGGTGGTCAGGGGCCGTACGTAACATCCTACTTCGGGTGGTCAGCGGTTGTACGTGACATCCTGCTGCGGGTGGTCAGGGGTCGTACGTGACATCCTGCTGCATGTGGTCAGGGGCTGTAAGTAACATCCTGCTGCGGGTGGTCAGGGGGTGTAAGTAACATCCTGCTGCGGGTGGTCAGGGGTCGTACGTTACATCCTGCTGCGGGTGGTCAGGGGCCGTACGTGTCATCCTGCTGCGGGAGGTCAGGGGTCATACATGATATCCTACTGCGGTTGCTCAGGGGCCGTACGTAACATCCTACTTCGGGTGGTCAGGGGTCGTACGTGACATCCTGCTGCAGGTGGTCAGGGGCTGTACGTTACATCCTACTCCGGGTGGTCAGTGGTCGTACGTGACATCCTGCTGTGTGTGGTCAGGGGCCGTATGTGACATCCTGCTGCGGGTGGTCAGGGGCTGTACTTGACATCCTGCTGCGGGTGGTGAGGGGCCGTACGTTACATCCTGCTGCGGGTGGTCAGGGGCCGTATGTGACATCCTGCTGCGGGTGGTCAGGGGCCGTACTTGACATCCTGCTGCGGGTGGTGAGGGGCCGTACGTGACATCCTGCTGCGGGTGGTCAGGGACCGTATGTGACATCCTGCTGCGGGTGGTCAGGGGCTGTACGTGACATCCTGCTGCGGGTGGTCAGAGGCCGTTAGTGACATCCTGCTGCGGGTGGTCAGGGGTCATACATGAAATCCTGCTGCGGTTGCTCAGGGGCCGTACGTAACATCCTACTTTGGGTGGTCAGGGGTCGTACGTGACATCCTGCTGCGGGTGGTCAGGGGTCGTACGTGACATCCTGCTGCGGGTGGTCAGGGGTCGTACGTGACATCCTGCTGCGGGTGGTCTGGGGTCGTACGTGACATCCTGCTGCGGGTGGTCAGGGGCTGTACGTGACATCCTGCTGCGGGTGGTCAGGGGCTGTACGTGACATCCTGCTGCGGGTGGTCTGGGGTCGTACGTGACATCCTGCTGCGGGTGGTCAGGGGCTGTACGTGACATCCTGCTGCAGGTGGTCAGGGTCCGTACGTAACATCCTGATGCGGGTGGTCAGGGGATGTACGTAACATCCTGCTGCAGGTGGTGAGGAGTTGTACGTGACATCCTGCTGTAGATGGTCAGTGGCCGTACGTGACATCCTGCTGCGGGTGGTGAGGAGTTGTACGTGACATCCTGCTGCGGGAGGTCAGGTGCCATACGTGACATCCTACTGCGGGCGGTCAGAGGTCGTACGTGACATCCTGCTGCCCGTGGTCAGGGGCCATACGTTACATCCTGCAGCGGGTGGTCAGTGGCCGTATGTTACATCCTGCTGTGCGAGGTCAGAGGTCATACATGACATCTAGCTGGGGGCGGTCAGAGTCCGTACCTGACATCCTGCTGCGCTTGCTCAGGGTCTGTACGTAACATCCTGCTGCGGGTGGTCAGGGGCCGTATGTGACATCCTGCTGCTGGTGATCAGGGGCCGTACGTGACATCCTGCTGCTGGTGATCAGGGGCCGTACGTGACATCCTGCTGCGTGTGGTGAGGAGACGTACGTGACATCCTGCTGCGGGTGGTCAGGGGCCGTACGTGACATCCAGCTGCAGGTGGTCAGAAGTCGTACGTGACATCCTGCTGCGGGTGGTCAAAGGCTGTACGTGACATCCTGCTGCGTGTGGTGAGGAGATGTACGTGACATCCTGCTGCGGGTGGTGAGGAGATGTACGTGACATCCTGCTGCGGCTGGTCAGGGGCTGTACGTGACATCCTGCAGCGGGTGGTCAGTCGCCGTATGTTACATCCTGCTGTGCGGGGTCAGAGGTGATACATGACATCTAGCTGGGGGCGGTCAGAGGCCGTACCTGACATCCTGCTGCGGTTGCTCAGGGGCCGTACGTGACATCCTGCTGCGGGTGGTCAGGGGCCGTACGTGACATCCTGCTGCGGGTGGTCAGAGGCTGTACGTGACATCCTGCTGCGAGTTGTCAGAGGTCATACGTGACATCCTACTGCTGCTGGTGATGAGACTACGAGACATACTGCTGCGGGAGGTCAGGTGCCATACGTGACATCCTGCTGCGTGTGGTGAGGAGACATATGTGACATCCTGCTGCAGGTGGTCAGGGGCCGTACATGACATCCTGCTGCGGGTGGTCAGGGGCCGTATGTGACATCCTGCTGCGGGTGGTCAGGGGCTGTACGTGACATCAGGCTGTGGGTGGTCAGGGGCGGTACGTGACATCCTGCTGCGGGTGGTGAGGAGACATACGAGACATCCTGCTGCGGGTGGTCAGGGGCTGTACGTGACATCCTGCTGCGGGTGGTCAGGGGCCGTACGTGACATCCTGCTGCGGGTGGTCAGGGGCGGTACGTGACATCCTGCTGCGGGCGGTCAGAGTTCTGTCATGACATCCTGCTGCGGGTGGTCAGAGGTCATACGTTACATCCTGCAGCGGCTGTCCAGGGGTCATACGTGACATCCTGCTGCGGGCGGTCAGGGGCCGTACGTGACATCCTGCAGCGGGTAGTCAGTGGCCGTATGTTACATCCTGCTGTGCAGGGTCAGAGGTCATACATGACATCTAGCTGGGGGCGGTCAGAGGCCGTACCTGACATCCTGCTGCGGGTGGTCAGGGGCCGTACGTGACATTCTGCTGCGGGTGGTCAGGGGCCGTACGTTACATCCTGCTGCGGCTGGTCAGGGGCCGTACGTGACATCCTGCTGCCGATGGTCAGGGGCCGTATGTGACATCCTGCTGCGGGTGGTCAGCAGCCAAACGTTACATCCTGCTGTGGTTGGTCAGGGGTCGTACGTGACATCCTTCTGCGGGTGGTCAGGGGCTGTACTTGACATCCTACTGCGGGTGGTCAGGGGCCGTACGTGACATCCTGCTGCGGGTGGTCAGGGGCCGTATGTGACATCCTGCTGCCGGTGGTCAGAGGTCATACGTGACATCCTGCTGCGGGTGGTCAGAGGTCATACGTGACATCCTGCTGCGGGTGGTCAGAGGTCATATGTGACATCCTGCTGCGGGTGGTCAGAGGTCATACGTGACATCCTGCTGCGGGTGGTCAGAGGCCGTACATGACATCCTGCTGTGGGTGGTCAGAGGCCGTACATGACATCCTGCTGCGGGTGGTCAGAGGCCATATATGATATCCTGCTATGGGGGGTCAGGGGCCGTACATGGCATCCTGCTGCGGGGGGTCACAGATCGTTTGTGACATCCTGCTGCTGGTGGTGTAGTGACCTGGAGGGTCCTACAGAGTAGTCAAAGGACTTAATAAGTTTCTGGGATCTCACTATGAGCCTCAAGGTGACATAGGAGGGGCCCCACCTGAGATAGAAGCTGTTATTCCTGAAATAGCTATCCCAGCAACAGTTACTGATTGGTGCTTTAGCTGCAGCTAACAGATTGGTGCTTTAGTTGCAGCTTACTGATTGGTGCTTTAGTTGCAGCTTACTGATTGGTGCTTTAGTTGCAGCTTACTGATTGGTGCTTTAGTTGCAGCTTACTGATTGGTGCTTTAGTTGCAGCTTACTGATTGGTGCTTTAGCTGCAGCTAACAGATTGGTGCTTTAGTTGCTTAGCAACACCAGAGCCCACCTAGAAAAGATAATTTTAAGTATGCATACGCTGCCAGTTGGCAGTTGGAGATTGGGAGCTGAGGGGGGCAGATGCAAAGACAAGAGAGGAATATAGTGTGGTGAGACAGCGAGTGTGTCATCAGAGGAGATACATGGAGGAAGAGAGTAGTGGAGTTCCTCCTCCATCCTGAGTGAGGGCTCCCACCCACTTGCCTTTTTTTCATGCTATATTGCTGCTTTTTTCACGCGATTGTCAATGGGACTTTTTAATGTTAAAAACGCACCAACTTGCAAAGCGTTTTTAACATTAGAAAGTCCCATTGACAATCGCTTGAAAAAAAGGCAAGTGGGTGGGAGCCCTAAGGAAATCGGAGACAGTCAGAGAGAGGTCATCATAATAGTGAGTGTTAGCTCCCCTTGTGCAGTTAACCAGCCGTGGAATATAATCTACCCTGCACGAGCCCCCCCAGCCTGTCACTGACAGCCCGGACAAAGGGAAGGGAACATCTTTATTGCATCCAAATAACCTTCACCCTGAGAGAAGTAGGAAATCTGACCCTGTCAATGTGGATACAATGTAACGGTTCTTGTTATCATTGCTCCCAGATCCACCAGAGTGAACTGCCTCTATGACCTGACATTACATAGTAAACTGCAGGCCTTTGGTTTACTGGGATCCAGTTGGCAGGTACCTAAACTACGCAAAGACTCTTACCAACCACCTGCTGCAGGAGTCGCCATATATGTCAGAGTAGCGGCCACTGTGATCAAGTGTAAACTGACACCACCCATTCGGGCTACCTCTAGCTCGCCGCAGCTGGAGGGTTAAAGCATGGCATCTGCAAACAGGATAGTGACCGCTGTGACCTATTTCACGTTGGTGTACCAAATATCAAAATTTTAAAGGGCCAGCCCCCATTTTTGGCAGATCACGCCAAAAGTAAAGCGGACTCTATAACATGCCTGACGAAGGTGATAATGAACAAACTAGCACTCGTTCAGCCCAGAGCTCAACCTCCTTCACACCGCTGACAATGCCCTATTGCCTAGGCGCCCCTTGGCTACCATGATACAGTGGAGAGAGCCATACCTTTCATGAGTTTAAGAGTAAAATGGGAGACGTGTTCTGACTTTATCTACTCACAATGGAACAAAAAGTTGAGATATTTATAGTACAATTAGAAGGGGCTGTGGCTCGGGAAGTAAAAACCTGGCCCGTCAGCACAAAACTGGCGAAGAAATATCTGAACATCTGCAGGGTATTGTTGATGTCCGTACTATGTCAGAGATCGAAAAGCGGTTCTTCAATAAAAAACAGAAGCCTGACGAGTCCCTTCGAGACTATGCCTTATGCCTACATGAGGATATGAGGGTAGTGGTTCAGACTGATCCCAGAGAGGCTGACGAGGCAGATCAAGCTCTCCAAGAACAGTTTATAAAGGGAACACAGACAGAAAACCTCTGTAGCCGATTAAAAATTATATCCATCCAGCACCCAGATAGTAGTTTTCTGGAGTTTAAAGAACTGGCCATACCAGTGCTGAGAACAGAACTTCAGGTGGCCAAATTAGGCAAAATCGGAATCTTCACTGGTCTGGGTAAAGAGAAATTGCTTCAACATGGCAAACGGAAACAACCCCGACAGGCCACACAGACAGGTACTCTTACGGAAGAATCCTCGCATGAAATGCAGAAACAAATGGCCGAGCTAACCCGTAATATGGCGGCGTTGTGTAAGAAGATGGGAGAGTTGGAGTGCCAGAGGTCATCTCCACAGCCAGTGTCTGCTGAGCATAGACTCCCTCCTGGGTCACTGCGACCTACCAGAGTCTATTCTCGAGGTGCATATCCCTACTGTAAGCACTGTCACCACTATGGCCACCAAGAATGTAAGTGCTGTGTGTTAAACAGATATCCCCAAGGAAAGAAAGACCGCCCCCCGATGGACAAAGAATAGGTCCAGTCATCCCCAAGGGAGTATCTAAGTATGTCGGGCCATGTTCGGAAGTGATAATATATATGCGGACAGCATACCTTTGCCAGCATTGCTGGATACTGGGTCACAAGTGACCACTATTAAGAAAATAGACTTTGAGAAATATTGGACACTAGTCGCACTGAGCAGCCCACCAAAAACACTGATAAATGTCACAGCCAGCAATGGACTACCGGTGCCAGTAGCAGAATACTGGGAACCCACAGTTCTCAGTAGAAGAGCTAAGCTACCAAAACAAGGTATCTCAGTAGTAGATGTTCTCAATACAAATGCTCCAGTCGTGACATTAGGAATGAATATCCTATGCTATTGCTACACGGAGATATTAAAGCCCAACAAGTGGTACTGCAGAAGGCCGTCCAAGCTTTGTCGGCCCAGCAGAAGTTCTCACATTCTAAATGGTTATGTGGGGTAAGCTCGAATCAAAGACATAAGACCAGTGATAGTGCCCCCAGAATCAGAGTTCCTACTCTTGTGTCAGACCCATCCAGGATTGCAAGGGAAAGACTATGAGGCACTGGTTGAGCCTATTCCTATTGATGGACATCCATTCTTAGTGGCTGCCAAAAGCCTTGTTGTTGTAACTGATGGAAGAGTTCCAGTTAGGGAATAACTCCGTCCAACTAAAAAAATATGCCGGAATATCACAAATCTCTCTGTTGTCACCTGAAGATGTTCTTGACTCCAATAAGATAAAAGTACAGCAATGTACCCAGCAGAAACAGCTATACTTTCAAAGACCCGAGTCCTGGATGGCTGATCTACGTATTGGAGACTCACAGACCACTATGGATTAAATACAAGGAGTATGGGACGTGGCCTGAGAAAACCAAGCTGCCTTTAGCAAACATGCTATGGATTTTGGTTACGTCAAAGGCATTTCCCACACTTACCCACGGATGGTCACGCACCCGTAAAAGAACGACATCGCCCAATACACTCTCTTCATACCAGTAAGTTAAATATTTGATTCAAGAAATAAAAAGTTAACAATATAATTCGGGAAAGTTACAGTCCCTGGGCTGCACCTATAGTACTGGTTAAAAAGAAAGATGGTAGTATGCGGTTCTGTGTTGAATACTGCAAATTAAATAACATCACTTACACAGATGTGTATCCACTGGCCAGATCTGTAGAGTCCCTGACGGCTTTATTTCTCCAGGTTAGATCTCACCAGTGTTTATTGGCAGGTCCCCATGTACGGGATAGATCCTGAGAAAACAGCCTTCACTACTCCTATGGGTCTGTTCAGGTTCAACTGTATGCCCTTCGAATTGTGCAACGCCCCAGGCACTTTTCAAAGACTTATGGAGCGTTGTCTGGGTCATAAGAACTTTGAAACTGCTTTGCTGTACCTAGATAATGTAATTATATATTCCAAAACCTACCAGGATCATCTGGAACACCTGAGAGAAGTATTTCAGATCCTTATTACTCATGGACTCAAGGTGAAACCATCCAAATGTCATCTACTGCAAACACAAGTCAAGTACCTGGGTCACATTATCAGTGCCGATAGAGTATATCCAGATCCTGAGAAAACAGAAGCTGTCAAAAACTGCCCTAACCCAACGACTTTGAAAGATTAAGGTTAGTAGGCTACTACAGGCGCTGTATACCAAATTTTGCTTGCATTGCTCCACCACTGCAGGAAATATTGAGAGGGCATTCGAAGTAACCCCATCGTAAACCTATTCCTATTAACTGGGGAGAAGAGCATGCTTTTCAAGTTCTCAAGGAAAAACTAATTACACACCCAATTTTAGCATATCCTGACTTTACCAGTCTTTTAATCTTTATATGGACGCTAGCCTCAAGGGATTGGGCGCAGTCCTGAGTCAGTGCAAGAAGGGAGAAAGAGAGTGATTGCTTATGCCAGCAGTTCCCTGAAAGGCTCAGAGCGAAATGATCAAAATTATAGTTCCTAAAAATTAGAACTACTGGCGCTCATTTGGGCTATCATGGAGAAATTCAGGGACTGTTTAGCAGCCGCAAAGTTCTTGGCCTATGCTGACAACAATCCTATTGCACATTTAAATTCCACAACGCTAGGAGCTTTGGAACAGAGATGGCTCTCCAGGTTAGCCAATTCTGACTTTAGTGTGAAATACCGAGCTGGTAAAGCTAATACCAATACTGATGCACTGTCCAGACTACCTATAGTTATAGACTACTCCCCAGAAGATCAATAGGAAGAGGTAGAAATGCCTGATTTTAGAATTTGGCCAGCTCATCTGCCATGGATTCATTCAGCAATACCCCAAGACTTTCAAAATGTCAATCAAAAATGGCTACTGCTACAGAAAGACAGACAAACTTTCGGAGACCTACAAGAATATTTGTTGTCAGGAACAATCACAAAAGGGATTGTCCGAAAAACCTCAGACCCGGAGCTCCAATATCTCTGAAGACGGAGAAAAAGGCTGTTCCTGCAAAAAAGGTCTCATGCTAAGGAGCGCCACAGATCCTACCTCCGGTCATCGTGTGCATCAGATACTGATTCCCCATCGGGATGCTAGTCTAGTTCTGGCTTCTTATCATGATCATTTGGGACATTTCGGGGTACATAAGCCACTATCCGACGTTGGTTCTATTGCATAGGAATGAGGGTCGACATAGAGAAGTGGTGCCAAGAGAGTGCCACCTGTGAGGCCCGACAAAAAGCTAGATCTGACCAGAAAGCTGCCCTTCATCCCATCATTATAGGTAAACCATTGGAACTCTTAGCCATAGATCACTTGAAGATTAAGCCTAGCCTGTCGGGATATAGCTACGCACTGACTATGATAGATCCCATTCACTGTGGCTATACATGTTAATGACCTAACTACTAAGACCATAGCTGCTATCATGTGAAAACACTTCATCCTATACGATAAATGTCCTGAGAAAATTCTCTTGGACAGAGGTTCTGCCTTCAAGTCTCAGTTGTTCCAAGAACTGTGTGGTGTCTACCAGTGCCGGAAACTTCAAACCACCGCTTTCCACAGGGAAATGGGCTATGTGAAAAAGTGAATCAGACCATCATAGAGCTACTCCGAACCATCCCTTCAACTCACACCTCATTGTTCCACTGGGTGTACTGTTACGGCACTCTGACCCCCCGAGCGCCAGGTGGGGTGCTCTGAACTTCCCGCACCCCACTGTCCCTGCCTACTTGCCTCAACCCTGGCTAACCCCAGGCGGACAACTGGACGGCGGTCCCTATCCTGCCTAGGGACCTGGTGACTACAAAGATGAAACTAACTGACGGGGGACAGAGTGCCGACAAAAAAGGCAGATGGAATGACCAAACAGGAAAAGACTGAGCTACAGGCAAACTGGAAAGAACGCTGACTAGCAACTAGGACTTACTGAGACAGGCTGCAGACAGAAGTGACTAGCGGCTGACAGAACCAATAACTAGCAGTGAGCTCAGGTCACTGCCAGCCTTATAACTACAAGACTCCGCCTGGGGGCGGAGAGTGGGAGGAGCCAACTCCCCCACTGCTGCATAAGAAAGGTGGAAGAGTGCGGGCGGCACCCTACGGGCATACACGCCCACGCCGCCGCACACCGGCCGCCCCACTTCGCCGGGAGAGCCCCGATCCCGAAGCTCCAGGACGCCGGAGCCGACGCCAGAGCGGCGCACGCCGACTGCGGGACCCCGCACCGCGTGCATGGTAACATGTACCCCTTATTACCTGATGTTCGACAGACAGGGAAAATTACCTTCAGACTTGGCGTTGGGAATTCAGGTTCCTGATTAAATCAATCCCTTACCAACAACAGAATGGGTACAGGATCATCAATGTCAACTTAAAGAGGCCCAACTCATTGTGGATACCCGTCTGGAAGGTGTAGGGCAGAAACAGCAAGCTGACTTTGACAAACAAGCTCCTGCAACGGCGCTACAGATTGGAGATTGAGTATGGCTCCGTAAAGAACAACGCACAGATAAACGTGATGCTGTGGAGAAAGGATTATATTACATCACTGAGCCTAACAGAAAATCTCAGATTGTGCACCATAATTGACCCAAGTTATACACGTCCTCCACCGGAATTAACAGACTCTGATACCGGGAACAGACTCCGAAGCTGAAACAACAAGAGTACAGGACACTAAGTCCATCGCCCCTTGATGTAAATGACCTATGGGGCTGCTATCAGCATCCATTGATGAACTTGCAATCTCCAGTACCACAAATGCTATAGCAGATTTTGAGACAGAACCTATCGCAACTTCCCCCCCCGTTCGGCGCGAGACAACCCCGATGCAGGGGTTAAAAAAGAACACCGGACAGTGCTTACCTTAATCCCCGCGCTCCGGTGACTTCTTACTTACCCGGTGAAGATGGCCGCCGGGATCTTCTACCTCCGTGGACCGCAGCTCTTCTGTGTGGTCCATTGCCGATTCCAGCCTCCTGATTGGCTGGAATCGGCACGTGACGGGGCGGAGCTACACGAAGCTACACCGAGCCCCATTGAGAAGAGAAGAAGACCCGGACTGTGCAAGCGCGTCTAATTTGGCCATTAGACGGCGAAAATTAGACGGCAACCATGGAAACGAGGACGCCAGCAACGGAGCAGGTAAGTAAAAAACTTCTTATAACTTCTGTATGGCTCATAATTAATGCACAATGTACATTACAAAGTGCATTAATATGGCCATACAGAAGTGTATAGACCCACTTGCTGCCGCGGGACAACCCCTTTAAGCTGTGTGCCCTGAGAGACTACTTAGAGAAATGGCAATGTTCAAGAATTGGCCCCAAGAGACTACTTGGTGGTCTGTTACTTTGTTTCTTGTTTATTGATAAAGGCCACAGTAATAAGAGACAGTCTCTCCTGCCATTCGGTAAAGTAAATATCTCAGAGACTTTGAAAACTGGACTTCACAGATAAAGTTGATATGCTTTCTTTTTCAGGTTGTTCTCATTCATGTGGACTTTACAGGCCTTATGAATCATGACCTTTGACTACTGCTAACTTTTGAATTCTTTACTTCCAGATTACCCGCATTACATTACATTTAAAAATATTTAATGCATAATGAAGATATTTGCAACCTTCAGAATGTGGGGAGAAGGATAATGTATAGAGATGAGCGAGCACCAAAATGCTCGGGTGCTCGTTACTCGGGACGAAATTTTCGCAATGCTCGAGGGTTCGTTTCGAGTAACGAACCCCATTGAAGTCAATGGGCGACCCGAGCATTTTTGTATTTCGCCGATGCTCGCTAAGGTTTTCATTTGTGAAAATCTGGGCAATTCAAGAAAGTGATGGGAACGACACAGCAACTGATAGGGCAGGCGAGGGGCTACATGTTGGGCTGCATCTCAAGTTCCCAGGTCCCACTATTAAGCCACAATAGCGGCAAGAGTGGGCCCCCCCCCCCTCCCGCACTGTCAGCATAAAGATCGTTCTCCTCTTCCATAGCTGTAACAGCTGTAGCAGAGAAGAACGATGTTAGCCCATTGAATTCAATGGAGCCGGCAATACAGCAGGTTCCACTGAAAGCAATGGGCTGCCGGCGATCGCAGGATGAAGTGTCGGGAAGGGCTTAAATATATAACCCCTTCCCTGCAATTCATCCAGAAATGTGTTACAATAAAAATATATACCGGCGTATAAGACGACCCCCCAACTGTCACCTTATACGCTGGCAATACAGTGGAGTAAAGAATAAAAATCATTACTTACTTCTTCTGACGTTCTGCGGCGCTCCTGCAGGCTGTTGCTCCCTCCTGGTCCACGGCAGAGTATTGCTTTCTGGACGCAGGGCTTGAAATCCCCGCCTCCAGAAACACAGCCAATCACAGCCATTCAATGACATCATTGTCATTGGTTGTGATTGGCTGAAGGCACATGTGTTTCTGGAGGCGGGGATTTAAAGCCCTCCATAGAGAAATCAATGCTCTGCCGGGAACCAGGAGGGAGCAACAGCCTGCAGGAGCGCCGCAGAACACCAGGAGGGAGCGACAGCCTGCAGGAGCGCCGCAGAACGTCAGAAGAAGTAAGTAATGATTTTTATTCTTTGCTCCACTGTATTGCCGGCGTATAAGGTGACAGTTGGGGGGTCGTCTTATACGCCCTGTCGCCTTATACACCGGTATATATTTTTATTGTAACACATTTCTGGATGAATTGCAGGGAAGGGGTTATATATTTAACCCCTTCCCGACAATTCATCCTGCAATCGCCAGCAGCCCATTGCTTTCAGTGGAACCTGCTGTATTGCTGGCTCCATTGAATTGAATGGGCAAACATCGTTCTTCTCTGCCACAGCTGTTACAGCTGGGGCAGAGAAGAAGGATTTGTCTTCTATATGTTCTCAATGGGGTCGGCGCTGCTGCCGCCGGCCCCATCGGGCGCATATAGAGACGATTTATGGCCTTAAGAAGGACCGTTGGGGTTCTTGAAACCTAAAATACTCCTAACGCTCTCCCTATAGCAGCTCCAACACGATAGCACTTTCCCTGAACTAATGTCAGAATGCATCTGAGGCGAGCCGCGGGAGGGGCAGATTTCAATACTCGGGTGACACCTAATCTCGCCAGCCACTCACTGCAGGGGGGTGGTATAGGGCTTGAACCTTGCAGGGGGAAGTTGTAATGCCTTCCCTGTCTTTCTATTGGCCAGAAAAGCGCGCAAATTTCTCAGGGAAGAAAGTGAAAGTAACTCGAACATCACGTGGTGCTCGCCTCGAGTAACAAGCATCTCGAACACCCTAATACTCGAACGAGTATCAAGCTCGGACGAGTATGCTCGCTCATCTCTAATAATGTAAGCTAGCTGGGATCTAAGACTCTGTCTTAACCCAACAATTTTCTCCAAAATACTTGCAAGTACTCAAATTTCCTTTCTCAACAAAATGGACTATCATAATCATAGTTGGGTAATCTGCCTCATCTTGCGGTTTGTAGTTGATGCCGAGAACGGCTGTGTTTAAAATAGGGGGGAACTGTAGTGACCGGGAGGGTTCTACAGAGAAGTCAAAGAGACTTAATAAGTTCCTGGGATCTCACTATGAGCCTCAAGGGGACATAGGAGGTGCTGCACCTGAGATAAAAGTTGTTATTCCTGAAATAGCTATCCCAGCAACAGCTTAATGATTGGTGCTTTAGTTGCTTAGCAACACCAGAGACCACATAGAAAAGGTAAATTTAAGTCTGTAAACACTGTCAGTTGGCAGTTGGAGTTTGAGAGCAGAGGAGGGCAGGAATATAGTGCGGTGAGACAGCGAGTGTGTCATCAGAAGAGATAGAGGGAGGAAACACAGAGAGTAGTGGAGTTTCTCCTTCATTCTGAGAAAGGAAATTGGAGCCAGTCAGGAAGAGAGGTCATCATAATCGTGAGTCTTACCTCCCCTTGTGCAGATAGCTGACAGTGGAATAGCCCCTCCAGCCTGTCGCTGAAACCCCGGACACGGGAAAAGGTAACATCTTTATTGTATTCAAATAACCTTCACCCTGAGAGAAGTAAAAAATCTGACACTGATCCCTGATTGGCTATCGGGGAAATATGGAGATATATTAAAGGGTCTGGTCCTCCTTTGGTCAGCGCTAGGGACAGATTCATCCAGGTTAAATTCTTGCACCGCATATACTATACCTTCTCTTGTTTATCTTTTTTTTCTGTTCTCCTTTTTTCCTGTTGTATTTGGCTTTTAAACTTCAAGCCCCTCCTTCTTTTTTTATGTCCTTTGATTAGCAACAGCCGATAAAGGTAAAATAACATTTCTAGCCAAATATTATCCGCTAGGAGGAATGTATATAAATACATAGATAATGATGATTTCTTTGTTACTGTATTTATGCAATGTGATGTACCATTGAGATGAGCATCTGCAGTGCCGGCTGCCTCTGTTTGTTTGCTTATTATGCTGGCTAAATAAAAGTTACTTTAAAGAAAAAAAAAGAGATCTGACTCTGTCAATGTTGATACAATGTATCTGTTCTTATCATTGTTCCCAAATCCACCAGAGTGAACTGTCTCCATGACCGGACATTGCATAGTAAACTGAAGGCCTTTGGTTTACTGGGATCCAGTTGGCAGGTCTCATTATTTCATTACCATAAGTAAGGTTTTTCTCATATAAAGGCACTGGCGTCACATACAGATATCAGCAGTCAGTACCTAATCTACGCTGTATCCTCATGGGAGACGCACGATAATACCGCAGAACGTGCTGCGATCTCTTTGTCTCACCACCTTGCTGCAGGAGGGAATTCCCTGTGTAAATAGACCCGCTGCTCACAATGCACAAAACTCACACATTTTCTTGCCCTTGTGACTGCACCCCGACACATCCTACAAGTAGACTGCGATGTGCCATTGATAACTTAACCCCTTACACACCCGGCACCATTTTTCCCCTTTAATCGGCAACCTGGAGGTACAAAATGTAAAGGAACAGTTGCAAAACATCTGCAATGCCCTGGCTCTATGCGCCCCCCCCCCCCCCCCCACCCACACACACACACACACACACACACACACACACACATACGCAGTCGCCTGTAAAGTCAATGTCTGGATATGGGCAGATAATTGATCTACACAATGTCTACCTACCGTACGGACCCTCTATGCTGGAAGTGCTTCAATGAATCTGCTCGCAGTGACAATCGATGAAGGAAGTGCTGTCCTCATGTTGGGGCGGCAGCACAGGAGGGATGTCCAGAAGGGCCTGATGAGCGGGGCAACAAGAAAGGCACAGAAGTAGATGATGCCAGTCACATGAGACTGGTCTCATATGGCTATGTCTGTGCACACTAGAGAAATTTGATGGACTATTACGGATGTATGTGACCAGGTTATATGTGTTTTGGCAATGTGGGGTCTAATTATGTTAATATGTGTGCGGATAATGCGGGGTTAATTATCAGGGAGAGTTCAAGTCTGGCTATGTAAATGTATGTAGCGGTCTGGCGAGGCACTTCATAGAGAAGCCATGATGTGGAAGAGATGTACCACAGTTATATGATGTACCTTGTGAGCCTACGGTGCATAAAGCCCATGAGTGGGCGGAGCTCCAAATTTACGCGAGCTGCTTTGCGTTATGTGCTGACTCCGCCTCCGTCCATCACCGCCGAACCAAACATGACCCCACCACCTGTTTCACTACCAAGGAAGTCAAGTATAACATTTTCTAAAATTGTCTGCTTTCCCGTCTCCATAACATAATTCTTATCTAAGGAGAAGCGGCATGAAGGGCTGACGAGCCGCCCGGATTTGGTGATGTCATCCAGGAGGACGTGTTGTTGAGTGACTCCCAAACCCTTAAGTTTAACAAGTAGCAAAATGTATCCGGGCCTCTCAGCCCCCTCACCTTCTTTTTGAAAGGCCTAGCACCCCGGAATAACAGAACCAAACTGGGTTCAAACATTTGAGATCTTTTTTTCTTTTTTGTCATCAAGAACAAAAAGACAATAAAGAAACTTATCTGGAGCGGCATTTTATTGGCTGACAGCAGGTAGCAGAGCTCGGACGTCACGCCAGGAACCAGCGGCTCACATAGAGGGGGGGACATAATAGCAATCTACTGAGGACGTGATTTTATTATGGGGAACCCACAGCTCCACCATCCCTTTCTGAAGGCCATTAGTCCAGTCAAGCCGATAAGTGGAGGAACAGTGATCACACTTGAGTGCTGCTCTTGTTTATGAAGACTAAAGCTGGGTTCACACTTGACTGAAATACCGCGGAAATCTCACAGAATGACCGCATGGAAATACCGCAAGATTTCCACAGGAGAAATGCAGCATCAAAACCTGCGGCCTTTTGCCCCATAGAGAGGAAAGTGGCCGCCACAGAAACAGGGAAATAATTGACATGCTGCGTCTTTGAATTCTGCGCGGCATCTCAATTTCAGCGTGGTTTGGCAGCAACAGATTGGCCACAATCAGTGGACGAGACTTTTGCAAATCTCGTCCGCTTTGCTGCCTAATCCCGGGATTAAAGTGTAGTGTGTGCACAGAGACAGACACCCATCCGCACACTGTAACAGCAGGAGAGGCTGAGTCTGTGGAGATCCTTATCACAATGTCTGCAGATCTGTCAGCTGCAGCCTCTGAGTACACAGGAACCACCTGTGAAGATAACTCCTCCCCTGTTGCTATGGGAATGTCCTTGTTACTGTAGAAGTGCTGTGCCTAACAACAGAGAGTGGATTGCAAAGGAGCGGGAAGGGAGACCCATAGCGGCAGCCACTTCAAACATGACTAACACAAGCTTGAACAGGGAATAAATATTATACCAGAACCAAGCTCATAACATAAATGTATCACCAGAATCAACTTCAGTACACAGATACAATACCAGAAGCAAGGACATAAAATAAATACAGGAAAAAAAGCTCAGTACGTAAATACCGAAGCAGAACTAAGTGATTGTATTGCAGGGTGCTGGTGGGCTTACAGCGACACCTTGGAACATCAGAGAGGAGACAGAGCTGGGAGGAGGATGATTCATGTAGCTCTACAAGGCACTGTTGCATGGAGGATGATCATCTGATT
Source organism: Eleutherodactylus coqui (assembly GCA_035609135.1). Lineage (NCBI taxonomy): Eukaryota > Metazoa > Chordata > Amphibia > Anura > Eleutherodactylidae > Eleutherodactylus > Eleutherodactylus coqui. The sequence goes on from CM069413.1 coordinate 175,176,804, forward strand.
ACCAACTTCAGAGATGCTGCATATAATGTATAACAACCAATCACAGCACAGCTTTCATGTTACCTCAGCAGTATAATATATAACAACCAATCACAGCACAGCTTTCATGTTACCTCAGTATAATATATAACAACCAATCACAGCACAGCTTTCATGTTACATCAGCAGTATAATATATAACAACTAGAGATGAGCGAACACCAAAATGTTCGGGTGTTCGTTATTCGTAACGAACTTCCCGTGATGCTCGAGGGTTCGTTTCGAACAACGAACCCCATTGAAGTCAATGGGCGACCGGAACATTTTTGTATTTCGCCGATGCTCGCTAAGGTTTTCATGTGTGAAAATCTGGGCAATTCAGGAAAGTGATGGGAATGACACAGTGACGGATAGGGCAGGCGAGGGGCTACATGGTGGGCTGCATCTCAAGTTCACAGGTCCCACTATTAAGCCACAATAGCGGCAAGAGTGCCCCCCCCCCCCCCCCCCCACTGTCAGCATAAAGATCGTCCTCCTCTGGCACAGCTGTAACAGCTGTAGCAGAGAAGAACGATGTTTGCCCATTGAATTCAATGGAACCGGCAATACAGCATGTTCCACTGAATGCAATGGGCTGCCGGCGATCGCAGGATGAATGGTCGGAAAGGGGTTAAATATATAACCCCTTTCCTGCAATTCATCCAGAAATGTGTTACACTAAAAATATATACCGGCGTATAAGGCGACGGGGCGTATAAGACGACCCCCCAACTGTCACCTTATACGCCGGTAATACAGTGGAGCAAAGAATAAAAAGCATTACTTACGTTTTTAGATGATCTGCGGCGCTCCTGCAGGCTGTCACTCCCTCCTGGTCCACGGCAGACAAGCTTTCTCCACGAAAGACTTTAAATCCCTGCCTCCAGAAGCACATGTGCCTTCAGCCAATCACAGCCAATGACAATGATGTCATTGAATGGCTGTGATTGGCTGCGTTTCTGGAGGCGGGGATTTCAAGGCTTGAAATCCCCGCCTCCAGAAACACAGCCAATCACAGCCATTCAATGACATCATTGTCATTGGCTGTGATTGGCTGAAGGCACATGTGCTTCTGGAGGCAGGGATTTAAAGTCTTTCGTGGAGAAAGCTTGTCTGCCGTGGACCAGGAGGGAGTGACAGCCTGCAGGAGCGCCGCAGATCATCTAAAAACGTAAGTAATGCTTTTTATTCTTTGCTCCACTGTATTGCCGGCGTATAAGGTGACAGTTGGGGGGTCGTCTTATACGCCCGGTCGCCTTATACGCCGGTATATATTTTTAGTGTAACACATTTCTGGATGAATTGCAGGAAAGGGGTTATATATTTAACCCCTTTCCGACCATTCATCCTGCGATCGCCGGCAGCCCATTGCATTCAGTGGAACATGCTGTATTGCCGCTCCATTGAATTCAATGGGCAAACATCGTTCTTCTCTGCTACAGCTGTTACAGCTGTGCCAGAGAAGAAGGATTTGTCTTCTATATGTTCTCAATGGGGTCAGCGCTGCTGCCGCTGGCCCCATTGAGCGCATATAGAATGCATCCATAGCGAGCAGCGGGAGGGGCAGATTTCAATACTCGGGTGACACCTTATCTCCCCAGCCACTCACAGCAGGGGGGTGGTATAGGGCTTAAACGTTGCAGGGGGAAGTTGTAATGCCTTCCCTGTCTTTATATTGGCCAAAAAAAAGCGCTAACGTCTCAGGGAAGAAAGTTTAATTTACCAGAACACTGCATGGTGTTCGTTACGAATAACGAACATCCCGAACACCCTAATATTCGCACGAATAGCAAGCTCGGACGAACGCGTTCGCTCATCTCTAATAACAACCAATCACAGCTCAGCTTTCATGTTACCTCAGCGGTATAATATATAGTAACCAATCACAGCACAGCTTTCATGTTACCTCAGCAGTATAATATATAACAACCAATCACAGCACAGCTTTCATGTTACCTCAGCAGTGTAATATATAGCAACCAATCACAGCGCAGCTTTCATGTTATCTCAGTATAATATATAACAACCAATCACAGCGCAGCTTTCATGTTACCTCAGCAGTATAATATATAACAACCAATCACAGCAGAGCTTAATGTTACCTCAGTATAATATATATAACAACCAATCACAGCACAGCTTTCATGTTACCTCAGCAGTATAATATATAACAACCAATCACAGCACAGCTTTCATGTTACCTCAGCAGTATAATATATAACAACCAATCACAGCGCAGCTTTCATGTTACCTCAGTATAATATATAACAACCAATCACAGCACAGCTTTCATGTTACCTCAGCAGTATAATATATAACAACCAATCACAGCGCAGCTTTCATGTTACCTCAGTATAATATATAACAACCAATCACAGCACAGCTTTCATGTTACCTCAGTATAATATATAACAACCAATCACAGCGCAGCTTTCATGTTACCTCAGTATAATATATAACAACCAATCACAGCGCAGCTTTCATGTTACCTCAGTATAATATATAACAACCAATCACAGCGCAGCTTTCATGTTACCTCAGCGGTATAATATACAACAACCAATCACAGCACAGCTTTCATGTTACCTCAGCAGTATAAGAAATAGCAACCAATCACAGCGCAGCTTTCATGTTACCTCAGCGGTATAATATACAACAACCAATCACAGCACAGCTTTCATGTTACCTCAGCAGTATAAGAAATAGCAACCAATCACAGCGCAGCTTTCATGTTACCTCAGTATAATATATAACAACCAATCACAGTGCAGCTTTCATGTTACTTCAGTATAATATATTACAACTAATCACAGCACAGCATTCATGTTACCTCAGCAGTATAATATATAACAACCAATCACAGCGCAGCTTTCATGTTACCTCAGTATAATATATAACAACCAATCACAGCACAGCTTTCATTTTACCTCAGCAGTATAATATATAACAACCAATCACAGCGCAGCTTTCATGTTACCTCAGCGGTATAATATATAACAACCAATCACAGCACAGCTTTCATTTTACCTCAGTATAATATATAACCACCAATCACAGCGCAGCTTTCATGTTACCTCAGTATAATATATAACAACCAATCACAGTGCAGCTTTCATGTTACCTCAGTATAATATATAACAACCAATCACAGCACAGCTTTCATGTTTCCTCAGTATAATATATAACCACCAATCACAGCACAGCTCTCATGTTACCTCAGTATAATATATAACAACCAATCACAGCGCAGCTTTCATGTTTCCTCAGTATAATATATAACAACCAATCACAGCACAGCTTTCATGTTACCTCAGTATAATAAATAACAACCAATCACAGCGCAGCTTTCATGTTACCTCAGTATAATATATAACAACCAATCACAGCACAGCTTTCATGTTACCTCAGTATAATATATAACAACCAATCACATCACAGCTTTCATGTTACCTCAGTATAATATATAACAACCAATCACAGCGCAGCTTTCATGTTACCTCAGCAGTATAATATATAACAGCCAATCACAGTGCAGCTTTCATGTTACCTCAGCGGTATAATATATAACAACCAATCACAGCGCAGCTTTCATGTTACCTCAGTATAATATATAACAACCAATCACAGCACAGCTTTCATGTTACCTCAGTCTAATATATAACAACCAATCACATCACAGCTTTCATGTTACCTCAGTATAATATATAACAACCAATCACAGCACAGCTTTCATGTTACCTCAGTATAATATATAAAAACCAATCACAGCACAGCTTTCATGTTACCTCAGCAGTATAATAAATAACAACCAATCACAGCACAGCATTCATGTTACCTCAGCAGTATAATATATAACAACCAATCACAGCGCAGCTTTCATGTTACCTCAGCGGTATAATATATAACAACCAATCACAGCACAGCTTTCATGTTACCTCAGTATAATATATAACAACCAATCACAGCGCAGCTTTCATGTTACCTCAGTATAATATATAGCAACCAATCACAGCACAGCTTTCATGTTACCTCAGCATTCTCAATATCCAGCAGTTGTTTAGTGATACGTTCGGCAGATGCATCATCTTGTAGTTGAACACGCCTCCCGTTGCTCGTAATGCCTTTTGCTTTTGTGCTTGAGATGGAAATCAAACAATCTTTGTCTGGGGGGCATAACTGTCGACGACGCTCGCACGCGCCCCACCTATCGTAGGATAGAAGTACTATGACAATACTCTTCCCAGGAGTGCACTCAACAACTTCCCAAAGTTTCATGGCGATTGGATGAATGGTGTAGTAATGCAGAAAGGACAAACAGACAGACAGACATTCATGTTTATATATATAGATGACATCAGGAAGTGAGAGAATTAGATTCCGTACGTAAAATTTTGACGCTAATTCTTTTGCGCATAGAATTGAATAATCGAGTTGGGACCCATTACCTTTTCCTATTTATGACATAATCAATGCTCGGGCCAAATTTCATGTTTCTACGACATTGGGAAGTGAGAGAATTAGTGGCAATGATGGAAATCGAACGATCTACGTGGGGGGGGCATAACTGTCGACGACGCTCGCACGCGCGCCATTTATCGTAGCATAGTTGTACTATGCCAGTAATCTTCCCAGGAGTGTACTCAACAACTTCCCAAAGTTTCATGGCGATCGGATGAATGGTGTAGTAGCGCATAACGGACAGACAGACAGACACGCAGACACACAGACAGACACGCAGACAGACAGACAGACACACAGACAGACACGCAGACAGACAGACACGCAGACAGACAGACACACAGACAGACAGACACGCAGACAGACAGACACACAGACAGACACGCAGACAGACAGACACACAGACAGACACGCAGACAGACACGCAGACAGACAGACACACAGACAGACACGCAGACAGACAGACAGACACGCAGACAGACAGACAGACAGACATACACGCACGCATACATTCAATTTTATATATATAGATGGAAATATTAACACTGAACCCTTTTTTTATAAATGTCGATTCTTACAGATATCTCGACTTTCTTAGTTGTCATTTGAAATCTTGTAAATTAAATGTCCCCTTCGATCAGAGGTGCGGAGAAGCTGCTCGTCAGATGACCTTCAGCCAGCAAGCTCTTGTGTTAAAAGATAGATTTGCTGATAAGCGTTAACTCGTTGCGTCGCTGGAGAACTCGGTGAGTGGAGCGGGAGCCTGAACACAAGGCATGTGTCTGTAAGCCCGAAGACCTGATGAGTGCCGAGCAGGGAAGGGATAACACAAACTCCTCTACAGCGTTTGCTTCATGCTTCACTCGGACATCAGAGATGTCTTATGTCACCAAGATGACCCGCTTGTAAAGGCCCGGCACCATTATTTGAAAAGGGAAATCTTTGAAGAACCTTCTGGCACCATCAGCCTGAGGAGAAGATCTGGTAGTAAATACAGTCCCAGAACTAAGTGATTGTATTGGGGACGCTGGTCAGCTGACGGTGGCACCTTTTCACATCCCTACAAATGAACCTCCCCATGGCGCCAGTCTGCTGCCTCCCGCCATGCCAGCGTACCTCCAGCAAGACAAGCAGAAGCTGAGACCTCGTAGAAGAGGAAATTCTGTTATGTGGAGCCAAACTGTTAATCAGTGTCAGCAACACGACCCACTGATGCCCCCTGCAGGGCGAGATTATAGGGATGAGAAGAGGCACGAATGCTTTGGAGCCTCCACCATATCTGGGCCTCCACTACCGTCACAGGAGGAAGATACCTGGGCGTTGTATGGGCCTCTTAGCTCTGTTATTTCAGCACTGCAGCTGTATAATGGCGGTATTATTTAAGCACTACGTGGCTTTGCTAAGTACTTTAGTGGTGTTATGGTGGTATTCAGGTCTATACAGCTCTGTTATTTGGATGATGCTACTTTGTGTATTGTATGGCGGTATTATTTAAGCACTATGTTTTTGGTATTTGGGTACTGCTGCGGTATTATTCTGTGTATTGTATGATGGGATTTGTTATCTGGGTACGGCAGCGGTATTAATTAGGCATTATATGGCGTTCTTATCTGAGTGCTGTTGTATTATTGTATGGCGATATTAATTAGACTCTGTGGGGCTTTCTTCAGGGACTGTAGTGGTATTATTTGGAGTATTGTATGGGAGTATTATTTAAACATTCCAGAAGGCTCTCCACGGAGCCCAAGCCCTCCCAGCACCCTCGCCGTGCCATAAAATCATTGGCCTTTTGGCTACATGCGAAGTAGGGGTTCAGTCCCTCAGCAGGCGGACGCGGGTACCTGAAGGGTCCACATGTTATAAATGGCTCACAGCAGTCACAGCTCTGGCACTGGTCTTACATAGTGCAATACGCCGCACAGCGCCCCCTGCAGTGATATCATGCTGCGAAGCTGCAAGGAGCTCCATACCGTGTGATCTGATGTCAGAGCCCGGATTGAAGCGGAGGCGCCAGGACCGCCAGTTTCTGGATAATTTCTTTGATTTGAAATTCTCCAATAAGTATATCAAATTGGTTTTCTAAGCCAGACAGCCCCTTTAAGAACATTTTGGTAACTTTTTTTTTTTTAATTGTGGATTATTTTTATTATTTTTTACCATTTAAAAAAAATATATCCCAGCAAACCACCTAAATATGTGATGAGCAGTGCCCGGGGCAGAGCAGCTTGTGCTGGCACAGACCTCACTAGCACCCCCTAACTAGACCCTTGGGAATGCGGACCTTTATTCTCACTTTTGCGCCACTTCCAATGCAAGGACATCCCACGTGACCTCCATGCCGTTGTCTCTACAGACCGATGAGCCACGTTTGGTTCATCTCCTGTTGTCCATTATGAATCGTTTCTCGCGAGGCGTTTTATCTCCTGGAGGTGCAGTTGGAATCGTGTTTGGTGTCTTTGCTTCATGTGAGAATCGGCGCCGCAGGATAAGGCTGTAAGAACGGTAACCTCAGCCACAACGTCAAGGTGCCGGGGGAGATTGAGGCGTCGGTTACTGACCGCATTCTGGCGTAAGGCATTTCTTAGAACTAAAATATGAACGAGAACCACAAGGTGAGGCTCATTTTTGTGTGTTTTCTGTTTTTTCGTCACTCTTCATCCTTCTGTCCAACCGTCTGATGTTGCGTTACATAACTCAGCAGCGCTCTTCCGATTGTTTCTGTCGCCGTATAATTAATGGCTTTCCGCTCAGTTTGTGGCTATTATATTGATAACCATGTTTCCTGTAGAATAAGGAAGAAGGTTCCACAGAGATGATTCTGGTATTCTGGACACAACGAATCTTACAAGCTCTGAGGATTCCAGTAATCGCCATCCGCAGTGCTGAGGTGGCAGTTCGGCGTTCGGAGGATTCTTGCTTAAAGTCAGGCTCCTGGACCCCAATCCAAAAACATTTGCAACTACGTCTCCTTTAATCAAGAACACTTTTGTCAGAGACCACCGCTGCGGCGGCCAGCGTACCTCTCCAGGCAGTCGTGATATGCGTCCTGCGCCTCTCAGACACCCGAATCTGACATCTGTCCAGTCCCTGACACTACCTCAGAGGGCGCACATACTTGGCTGCACTCTTAAAGGGCCAGCCCACACTTTGTAAATTCCCCCCTGTCAGTCATCCGACATCCCTCATGGAGGGTGCCTGAGTCTGTGGTCAGCTGTTGATCCTGCGTAAGCTGCTATTCAAGTGTGTCCTGATTCTCCAGTTCCTCACTTTGGCTATTGCAGACTTCGTTCCTTTCTCCGTTCCTGACCCTGGCTTGTAATGTGGCCACGGCCCTGTCTGGACTTCTGGCCTTTTGTACAGTGCTGAGCCCTTTCTATGTGCCCCGGCCCCCAGCTTGTTCCTCATTCTGTGCCACCCACTGCACCCAGATTGTCTATAGTAGTTCAGCTGCCACATTACTGGGGCCCCTTCCAGAGTAACGACCCGGGGACCCCGCAGTAAAGCCCAGAGCTCGACTAGTGAGATTAAAGGGTGAAGACCGGCTTTCTCAGGAGTCGCCTCTGCTGATCCCAACAGATTTGTTCCAGGAGAGAAGTTCGTATCCACGATATTCATGCGCCAATTCAGATTCTACATGGATTGTTCGCCCTGCAGAGAGAACCATTGCTGTTGGCGGCACATCCCACATTCACAAAGGGGATTTCTTGTGGCTGCATGAAGGATGCAATAATGCAACAAATGAGTGTTTGCTCAGTTGTCAGCAGCCGATCACAGCTGTACGTAAGGAGGGAGCCCTGTTCCGCTCTTGCCCCTTACTGTAAGCTGCAGCATTGGTGCTCATACAGTAGCCCAGTGACCATGACAGGCCCTGCTGCCCTTTATGGCTGTCATCAGTGACATGGACAGCATGTCAACACCCAGAGAACAGCCTCCACTTTAGGGAATAATAGGAAATGAGCCCCAACCCCTCCAGAAAGTGTCTGAAGCTTGTAGGGTCATCAACATGCTAAAGAGAACATTGAGACCACCTTTGGAATTTCTAGGACTTGTGGTTAAGATACGGTCCCGATGCCAGAGTATTCTAAGTTAGTTGAACTTCCATGCATGGTTATGTAAGTTAGGCCGGCCACATTAAACACTTGTGTGCGCACCAATAATGACTTTTCAGTTAACCTTCAGGCCTGCTGTGCTTTAGGAAGTGTTTGAGCACCAGGTATGTAGACAATAGAGACTTACCCAGAGCTCAACTGTGTAGGAGTGGATTGTGATTGGAATGTTCCTATAAATGTACTGGTGAATTACCGATTACAATATACCACAAACTAGGGAGGACTATTTCCCTTGTTAAAGGACTACGCTAAACTATTTGCAATTTAGAACTTTGATTGCCTAATTACAGTTGCAACGTGCGACAAGCGGGAAGAGGCCTGCACTCTCTCAGCAGTTTCTAGGATGTGGCTGAGGAGCAGTGTTACAGTGGCGATGAGTGCAACACACTCTTTGTAATCTTGCACACCGTTGAAGTTATACAGCAGGATCTGGACAACTAATGGAATTAGGTGATCATGACGCCAGTGCCTGAATTAAAAGCTTTTGGTAGCGAAACAAGACTAAGACACGTTTGTAAGTAAACTACAGGCACACCATTTACTTTCAGGCCCATGGTTGTCTGCATTAATATTAAACATCAGAAATTGCATATACAAGCTGCATATATGTAGTTTAACATTTTATACATGGATAAACCAGCCTTGGGGAAGCAGTATCTGAGCTAAGGAGGGAGCTATATGGAGAGAGAGACTGACGATAACTGAACATTAACCCCTTATCAACCCCCCTGACAGTATTGCCAACCTGAAGCCCTAGCTAATATTTCTCTAGTACTCATGAAAATCCTATAAAGTTTCTCTACTGCTTGTCTGAAGCTTGTGTCTGTGTTGTAGAAAGCAGAGCTGGTTTGAATGGATGTCAGGTTTGGAAAAACAGTTTCTCAGCATCAGGGTGATTTAGTAGCTCTTGCATGCAGGATTTCTTTAAAGTTTACATAACGTGTCTTTAATTACAACAGGACACGAGAGAGGACAGCATGGCTGCGGCCATTTCTCCCCCCTGCTTCTCACTCTCTCCACTCCAACTCATCTCATCACCAACTTACTCCATACTCCCCCTTTACTTCCGTCTCCCAAGACTGTTATAATTTCTAACTGCGCAACACGTTATGAGCTGGAAACCTCCTCCTTTTTTCCTCACTCCGAGTGCTAGTCACAGCTCAGCTCTAGGTAAGTGATTTATGACCATGAACTGCCTAATCACCATTAACTATTTAGTTCCCTATCCTGACTCCCTCTTCTTATTGAATGAAGTCCAGCATCACTACCCTTTGTTAAATGAACTAGTAGTTAGAACAGTTGCTCTTAACTTGCAGATAAAGTATTTCTATTCTGTAATGCCAGTCCAGGTCACTACACGTTCTCATTGTCTCACTGAAAGTGTGTGTTGCCAATATTGTAAGCATTTGGTTCCACTGTGACGTATTGTTCTTTCTGCCAAAGTTTAGTTAGTAGTAGTGAGGATTATGTCGCGGTCCCGTAGAGTCTAATTGTTTCCTTTCAGTTGAACATCATCCATTTTCAGTTAGTTGTTTGAAATAAAGCTCTTCTATTTTTGTAATTCTGTTGTCTATATTGTATCCTGTAATAATCTGTGTGCATACTAACCCTGTGACTTAGAATCGGGACAACAGTCAAGCAAACAAGTGTTTATGGCCAATAGCTGGCCTGTGTAAAATGATGCTTATATGTCATATGTGGCAGTTGTGGGTCTGTCATATCTTGGCCATAGTGAAGAGTAGCTGCAAAGAGTGTCTCCTTCTTCTGGAGGACCCATTCTGTCCTGCACTACATAGACAGTCCATTGATTTGAATAGACACCGTGTAATGCTTCATTCTCCCTGTGGGGGAGCTGCAGGGAAACTGAACACTTCAAGGTTCCCCGCAGAGCTAGTAGGAGAGATCCCTTCCATATTACTCAGACATCATTATGTAATGTTCTTCTGGGAGAAAGCATCTTAGTAAGAACTACAAATCACTTTTCTGACACTTACATGTTGCGTTAAACAGTAAAAAAATGCTCTTCTCTGGCAGTACTAAGTTCTCGCCAACAACTCTACTGCCGTCTTTACTAACAACTATCTATTGATCGGACTGGAGCGCAAGAAAACTAATTAAGGTAACAAATATCAGTCAGGATTTCTCTTAGGTCAGAGGAACCTGGAATCCGCTGCTGATTAAGTATGGAGAGATTTATTCTGAACTTCTCATTGATCCTAAAGAACGTTCCACCAGCTTTCATAAAAGAAACCATCGCGACTTCCAAAATAAATGTATCTGTCATTAATCATAAGAGCCATAACTGCTCTACACTGACAGTCAGGACTCTTTGGTGATGTGAGAGCTCCCCCTGCTGGTGGGGCACTGGAACTCTCTGCTCAGCACACAAGGAGAATGGTGACAACTGCTATTAGATTCCTTTATAAGGTTTTAATCCCGAAAAGCTATCTAACCCCTTCTGGACTAGGGAACTCAAGAAATATTGTGTTTTTTATCTCCCTGCACTGCCGCCAGCAGTCATTAGTATTACCGCCCCAACACGCAGGTACAGGCTAGCGGCTGCCTGCATTGCACATCACTGGAGTCAACAGTTTGGATAGAAGAAATAGATCATTTGTCGCCACCTCTACCTGGATGGTGATTGACGGGGGAGGAACCGGTAAGGCCATGTCACCAACATGGCAGCCAATTACTCTAATAATTCCGATGGGAAAGTTGGTGTGATATATCAGACTGGGGGAGAACGGGTGCTGGGTGTTACTGTAACTTTATTAGTTCTCCTGGTAACACAGTGATTGTTCTTCATTACGGGCAATGTAACGGATGGCGGTATGGCAGGACATGTGACGATCGTCCTTATGTCAGGTGATTGCAGCACACGTGTCATCGCCACCCAAGCAGACCTCCCATTTCCCGCAGCGGCCAAACCTCTTTCCAAATTCCGAGAATGAGATCCTGTTTCTGATAAACCAGAATGTCGACGACCAAAAGCCGTTAGTGATGAAGCCCCAGCGGCCGGCGTTCTGGGCTCATCCAGCAGTAATGCATGGATATGACGTCATTCAAAAGAATGCACAAATCTCGGGGGAAACCGGCCTTCATCTGCAATGACAAATAACAGCCCGTATAAGGGCGAGCACCCACTGGCGTTTGCGTTTTCCGCGGGAAAAAAACGCAGCGTTTTCGCCGCGTTGCCCGCGATTTTTCCGCGCGTTTTTCGCTGCGTTTTTCGCTGCGTTTTCGCGGCTTTTCGCGGCTTTTCCGTTAATTTCCATTGACTTTCATGGGTGCATTAGGAGAAAAATAAGGACACATATGCAACTGACATGTTCCTATGTTAAAAACGCAAACGCAACGCAAAAAAAAACGCCAGTGGACAGGAACACATGTTATCTCTATGCCTGTGCAGGAAAAACGCAAAACGCAGGTAAAAAAACGCCAGTGGGTGCTCGCCCTAAGGGTATATTTACACGTAGTGGATATGCTGCAGAATGTCCGCTGCGAGCTGGGAGCGCTGCCAGCAGAGCGTCGACTAGTATGACATCAGCTGCGGATGGGCGGCTGATTTACAGTCACAATCCGCACCAATGGTCAACATGAATTGAATTAAAAAAACAAACAGATGGCAATACAACATCATCTAGAATCCCCCAACCCCCCTCATCCTCTAACATAGCCCCTCCAGATAGTCCAGGCCTCTCGGTCTTCAGAAGCCACAATGTCTCCTACCTTCATTCATGCTTGATCCACCTCCCTTGATGTACAATGCAGATTTGTTTGTTTGCAACACACTTTCTTAATAAAAATAGATTGTTTAAAAAACTCCGCACCAATGGTAAAGATTTGACTGGTTTTTGGATGAGGAAATGCTATGAAATTTTTTGCGGAAATTTCTACTGCGGATATACCGCAGCATTTCCACCACATGTAAATATACCCTAAGTCAGCTTGAGGTACACTGCCACATTGAGAATGGCTCCAGTAGTAACAGTATCTCCTATATCAACCCCAATAGTAACAGTGACCCCTATATTGGCCTTAGTAGTAATAGTGTCCCCTACAGTGGCCTCAGTAGTAACAGTGACCCCTATATCGGCCTCAGTAATAATAGTGACCCCTATATCAGCCTCAGTAGTAATAGTGTCCCCCTACAGTGGCCTCAGTAGTAACAGTGACCCCTATATCAGCCTCAGTAGTTATAGTGTCCCATATAGTGGCATCAGTAGTAATAGTGGCCCCTATATCAGCCTCAGTAGTAATAGTGTCCCCCTACAGTGGCCTCAGAAGTAATAGTGACCCCTATATCGGCCTCAGTAGTTATAGTGTCCCATATAGTGGCCTCAGTAGTAATAGTGTCCCCTATAGTGGCCTCAGTAGTAACAGTGACCCCTATATCGGCCTCAGTAGTAATAGTGTCCCCTACAGTGGCCTCAGTAGTAACAGTGACCCCTATATCGGCCTCAGTAATAATAGTGAACCCTATATCAGCCTCAGTAGTAATAGTGTCCCCCTACAGTGGCCTCAGTAGTAACAGTGATCCCTATATCAGCCTCAGTAGTTATAGTGTCCCATATAGTGGCCTCAGTAGTAATAGTGACCCCTATATCAGCCTCAGTAGTAATAGTGTCCCCCTACAGTGGCCTCAGAAGTAATAGTGACCCCTATATCGGCCTCAGTAGTTATAGTGTCCCATATAGTGGCCTCAGTAGTAATAGTGTCCCCTATAGTGGCCTCAGTAGTAACAGTGACCGCTATATTGGCCTCAGTAGTAATAGTGTCCCCTACAGTGGCATCAGTAGTAATAGTGACACCTATATTGGCCTTAGTAGTAATAGTGACCCCTATATCGGCCTCAGTAGTTATAGTGTTCCATATAGTGGCCTCAGTAGTAATAGTGTCCCCTATAGTGGCCTCAGTAGTAACAGTGACCCCTATATCAACCTCAGTAGTAATAGTGTCCCCTACAGTGGCCTCAGTAGTAATAGTGACACCTATATTGGCCTCAGTAGTAATAGTGACCCCTATATCAGCCTCAGTGGTAATAGTCTCCCCTACAGTGGCCTCAGTAGTAATAGTGACACCTATATTGGCCTCAGTAGTAACAGTGACCCCTATATCGGTCTCAGTAGTAATAGTGACCCCTATATCGGCCTCAGCAGTAATAGTGTCCCCTACAGTGGCCTCAGTAGTAATAGTGACCCCTATATCGGCCTCAGTAGTAATAATGTCCCCTACAGTGGCCTCAGTAGTAATAGTGACACCTATATTGGCCTCAGTAGTAATAATGTCCCCTATAGTGGCCTCAGTAGTAATAGTGACACCTATATTGGCCTCAGTAGTAATAGTGACCCCTATATCGGCCTCAGTGGTAATAGTGCCCCCTACAGTGGCCTCAGTAGTAATAGTGTCCCCTATACTGGCCTCAGTAGTAATAGTGTCCCTATATCGGCCTCAGTAGTAATAGTGTCCCCTACAGTGGCCTCAGAAGTAACAGTGACCCCTATATCGGCCTCAGTAGTAACAGTGACCCCTATATCAGCCTCACTAGTAATAGTGACCCCTATAGTGGCCTCAGTAGTAATTGTGACACCTATATTGGCCTCAGTAGTAATAGTGTCCCCTATATTGGCCTCAGTAGTAACAGTGACCCCTATATCAGCCTCAGTAGTTATAGTGTCCCCTATAGTGGCCTCAGTAGTAATAGTGACACCTATATCGGCCTCAGTAGTAATAGTATACCCTATATCGGCCTCAGTAGTAATAGTGTCCCCTACAGTGGCCTCAGAATTAACAGTGACCCCTATATTGGCCTTAGTAGTAATAGTGTCCCCTACAGTGGCCTCAGTAGTAATAGTGTCCCCTATAGTGGCCTCAGTAGTAATTGTGACACCTATATTGGCCTCAGTAGTAATAGTGTCCCCTATATCGGCCTCAGTAGTCACAGTGACCCCTATATCATCCTCAGTAGTAATATTGTCCCCTACAGTGGCCTCAGTAGTAATAGTGACACCTATATTGGCCTCAGTAGTAATAGTGTCCCTTATAGTGGCCTCAGTAGTAATAGTGACCCCTATATCGGCCTCAGTAGTTATAGTGTCCCCTATAGTGGCCTCAGTAGTAATAGTGACCCCTATATCAGCCTCAGTAGTAATAGTGTCCCTTACAGTGGCCTCAGTAGTAATAGTGCCCCCTATAGTGGCCTCAGTAGTAATAGTGACCCCTATATTGGCCAGAGTAGTAATAGTGTCCCCTACAGTGGCCTGAGTAGTAATAGTGACCCCTATATTGGCCTCAGAAGTAATAGTGTCCCCTACAGTGGCCTCAGTAGTAATAGTGACGCCTATATCGGCCTCAGTAGTTATAGTGTCCCATATAGTGGCCTCAGTAGTAATAGTGACCCCTATATCAGCCTCAGTAGTTATAGTGTCCCCTATAGTGGCCTCAGTAGTAATAGTGACCCCTATATCAGCCTCAGTAGTAATAGTGTCCCTTACAGTGGCCTCAGTAGTAATAGTGCCCCCTATAGTGGCCTCAGTAGTAATAGTGACCCCTATATTGACCAGAATAGTAATAGTGTCCCCTACAGTGGCCTGAGTAGTAATAGTGACCCCTATATTGGCCTCAGTAGTAATAGTGTCCCCTACAGTGGCCTCAGTAGTAATAGTGACGCCTATATCGGCCTCAGTAGTTATAGTGTCCCATATAGTGGCCTCAGTAGTAATAGTGACCCCTATATCAGCCTCAGTAGTTATAGTGTCCCCTATAGTGGCCTCAGTAGTAATAGTGACCCCTATATCAGCCTCAGTAGTAATAGTGTCCCTTACAGTGGCCTCAGTAGTAATAGTGCCCCCTATAGTGGCCTCAGTAGTAATAGTGACCCCTATATTGACCAGAATAGTAATAGTGTCCCCTACAGTGGCCTGAGTAGTAATAGTGACCCCTATATTGGCCTCAGTAGTAATAGTGTCCCCTACAGTGGCCTCAGTAGTAATAGTGACGCCTATATCGGCCTCAGTAGTAATAGTGACCCCTATATCGGCCTCAGTAGTAATAGCGTCCCCTATATTGGCCCCATTAGTAACACTGTACCCCAGGGGCATAACTATAGGGGATGCGGTGGCACCTGGGTCTAGGAGTCTTAAATGGCCCATAAGGCCTCTCTTCTCCATATAGGGAGCTCAGTACTGTGAATAAAGCATTATAGTTGGGCCCTGTTATGGATTTTGCATTGGGACCCAGGAGCTTCAAGTTACACCTCTGTGTATGGGTACAGATGGGGGGGCAGCTGAACTTTTGCACCCGGGCCCCTGAGCCTTTAGTTATGCCCCTGGTGTCCCCTATATTAATAATAACCCCCACAGTGGCATCAGTATTAATAGTGACCCCCACAGTAGACTCAGTAGTAATAGAGCTCACCCATGAACTTACCTCCTCCTGGTCTTCAGAGCACCGCTGCTCCTCTTCTCTGCGCTGCTGCAGTTGGAAGTGTGTGCCCCAGTGCCTCCTCCCTTCTACTGTCCTGATGTCAGTGTTTGCATCCTGCAGCAGCGCCACTGATTGATTACCAGCCGGGGAGCCGTGGCTGATAATCACCTTAATAGTGACTCGATGTCCCAAAAGCACATGAAAAGCGGGACAGATGTCCCAAAAGTGGGACAAGAGCCTTGGGGGTCGCTGGGGACAGTTGGACACCTGTCAAGCAAACAAGTGTTTATGGCCCATTGTTGGCCTGTGTAAAATGATGGGTATGCATCATATGTGGCAGTTACAGGTCTGTAATTTCCCACCCAAAGTGAAGAGTAGCTGTGAAGAGCGTCTCCCTTCTGGAGGACCCATCCTGTCCTGCACTACATAGACAGGCCATTGATTTAAATAGACACCATGTAATGCTTCATTTTTTCCCTGTGGGGGAGCTGCAGGGAAACTGAACACTTCAAGGTTACCCCACAGAGCTAGTAGGGGAGATCCCTCTCATATAACACAGACTTCATTGTGTAATGTTCTCCTGAGAAGAACCATCTTAGGGCGCCCACCCACTGGCGATTTTTTTTTCTTTGCGTTTTGCGTTTTTTCTCAAGAGCAATTAGAATTGAATGTACTCCTGTCCACTGGCGTTTTTTTTTTGTGTTGCGTTGCGATTTTTAACATAGGAACTGTCAGTTGCATATGTGTCCTTATTTTTCTCCTAATGCACCCATGAAAGTCAATGGAAATTAATGGAAAAGCCGCGAAAAAAACGCAGCGTTTTTCACTCACGAAAATCGCAAACGCCAGTGGGTGGGCGCCCTTAGTAAGAACTACAAATCATCTAATAGACACTAAATTGGGACGTCCGGCACCTTATTTAGGATCCACTGCTGCACTTGACTAAAAAAAAGCCAAAAAAAGCCAAAAAAAAAGCAAAAAAGAAAAGCTAAAGTTTAATCAAGGTGTGAAAACCCTAATAAATAGCATTTCTCTGCTGTAGACATATATTGCAGTTGCTGATGCTTGTGGTCCGCCGCGCTCGGATGCTTCCAGCATTGGATACATTCTGGCCATTTGTCCTGTTGTGCTGAGAAAAATGAGCAGCGGCCGCCGATCGCTGCAGTGAGCCGTCACCCTGGGGGATGCGGTGCTGGGAGTCTGTCACCAGCTTACATAATCCGCTGCTGCCATAACTGTCCCTGCAAAGGAATGTGATGACAGAAAGCATGGAGCGAGCCGTACAAGTGGGAACATATAGCTCCGAGGAAATAGATCACTTTCCAAAGGACATCTGCTAAAGGGATCATCACATGCACAAAGTTACAGGACCAGGTGCATGCTGGGAAACGGGAATTACAAAACACTGGATACAAAGAAAATACAGAATGATTGTTTCCCATGGCGGCCGAGCAGAGCATGGCATCGGGTGTAGCAGGCGGCTGACACTGGGGCATTTTATCATCAGAGTGTTGTGCATTGCGAGACACCCAGAACTCGCATGGAGATGTAACCCCTGATGCGCCATGAGTGACTTTTCTCTTGCAGTGACGCCGAGATACAAGAATTGCAGAATGTCCTATTTGTGAGGGATTTTGCTCAAGAATCACCCATTCTTCCCTATGGGACCAAAAAGATCACATAACCGTCTCCTGTGAGGGTGACCGCCCACTACAGTATTTTTTCACTGCAAAATTCGCAGCAGTTTTTTTTTTCTGCAGGGGTCTATGGGACTTGTAATGTTAAAATCGCGATCGCCCAAAATCGCAATTAACAAGTCCCATAGACCCCTGCAGAAAAAAAAAACGCTGCAAATTTCGCAGTGAAAAAAAACTGTAGTGGGTAGTCACCCTAAATGTGAGTTTCATGCAAGTACGACGGAAGTTTCTGTTTCTACTTTTGGGAAGAACAGGTGAAAATCACAAGTGCAGAGATGTAACACAATAGTCTTGCATCTCATTGAGTTTCTCAGACCAATCTTGCCCTCGCTCATGTAAAAAAATAGTGATTAATCTTCCAGGTGACTCTGCGCTAAGAAGAATGCCCCTGTTTGGCATAACGAATGTGGCTGGGTCCTGTCCACCGATTATGCAATCGCTATAGTGCAGTGGGCACTGCCAGGTGAAGATGCCTGCAGAGGTGTGTACTGCTTGGCACAAAGAAATACCCTAGGGAGGAGAGAGAGGGCAAAGGACAGGCTACAGAGTGACATGGCGGCAGCATTACCAGTCTGTCACCAAGGTGCTGTACGTGGGGAGGACAGCGCAGGGCCCAACCAGAAGACACAAACTGCGTGGGGTAGTGGGAGTCTCCTTTCCCACAAGGACATGGTCCTGAAGAAGATGACGGCACCGTGTACCCGCATATGACAACAGCAATGTGGATCTGAGAGGCTGGAGCAAACTGCTAGACATGGAAGTGCAGTGGCCCAGCAGGTCCTACAGAACAGTCACAGCACACCTGTCCTGTCACACCTGTCTGTATGCTGTCCCTGGGTATAGAAGGTGCCGTCTGTGGGAGAGACCCTGTGTCTCCCCTCCTCTTCTAAGACTAAAGCTTAACACTAATGTCAGCTGGCCTCCCATTGGCTGACAGTCAGGTTTAAGTTTACTAGTGCAGAGCCCAAGGGCTGGAAAACCCCAAAACATGTCCCTATGCAAGAGTGGGAGGAGTCCAGAAAGTGCGGGAAAAAAACAGAGGAGATAAAAGGAGGAGTTAGTGAGCAGCTAGGAGACTCAGCCAGGAGTGAGAGAAGAGAGGTTGCAGTAAGTCATCTTGGAGAGGAGTTACCCGTACTAGAGCAAGCCAGGAGTTTAGCACGTTTTCTCTTCCAAGGTCGAGCAAGGTGTAAACCCGCTCCCTTGGCATCCCACAGCAGAGGAGAGAAGAACCTTTCTGAGGTCCATCTTCATCAAACAGTGAGTCATAGCTACCTGGTGAATTCAAAGCCAGGATTAGCTGTTCAGCAACTTGTCCCTCTGCGTCATCTACACTTCACCAAAATCCAAATAAACCAGAACAGTTAGTGGGGAAATTGTCTAATCAAATCAGGTCAGGAAGAAAGTAAAGGAGAGAGCATTGAAGTCAGGTACTTATCTAATCAATATCCCTGTATCTTCTCATCGTGTGCGATTGCCTGCCTGGGAATTCATCTGCGTGTATCTGTTTCAAGTGCTTATCCACTGTACTGTTAATCAGGTTGTACTTCAAATACCAAAAATGTACACTCCCAGATTTCTAAAATATTGCTGGACTTGACTCTATTATTTCTTCAACATAACCCCCCCCCCCCCCCCCCCCCAAGGGTCTAGACGGAGTGTTGGAGACACCATGACAAAACTAGGCCTCCTGCAATATGTGATACAGTAGGTTCTTTGGGGCGTTGCAGAAGAACATCCAATGACGTTAGTTTGTGCACACTAGGGACATTGTGACACACAATTTCAGACTGATAGAACATCTGCCCGAAGGAACGGTGACGTACGACCGCAAGAGGGCTTTATGGTTACAAGTGTTAGTAATTGACGGCGGTACAGTTACTGAGCGATGTTATTGTAGGGGCCCAGAGGGTGCTCCAGAATAGTCACACTAACATTTGGTCCTGTCACACCTGTCTATGCGATTCCCTTAGGCATAGAAGGTGCTGTGCATTAAAGAAACCCTGTAATCCCCTTCCTAAGCTGAGGGCTTAGTGCTGGCAAGAGCTGGTTGCCTATTGGCTATATGTCATGCCTCCACTGATTGGTGGGAGAGTTCAGAGGGGGAAAACACTAACATTTGTCCCTATGCAGAGAGGGTGGAGTTTTGAAGAAAGTGCAGGAAGGGAAAGGAAGTGGAGGAGGAGTCAGTGGAGAGCAGTGAGAGGAGAGGAGAGTCTGCAGCAAGTGGTGGTCAGAGAAAGAGGTGTGTCAGCAGTTCAACCGTGTGTGCAGTGATTCAGCAGTCCAGGAAGGGTAGCGAGGTCCCTTTCCGCTCCCTTGTCTTTCCAGCAGCGAGCAGAGAAGAGTTGGAGGTTATCGTCCCACCTAACAGTGAGTTAAACAACCCGGTGAATTCATAGCCAGGATTAGTTCAGCGGCCATTACAGCTCTCATTCCACGCCTGCATACTACACTTCCAGTAAGCCCTTCAGCTAGTAACAACTGGGGAAAGAGTAATACTGAGTACCCTCTAGAATAAGAGAGAGAGAGAGAGAGAGAGAGAACGCTGAAGACAAGTGTGAATCTAATTGTAAATCTACTGTTTTCTTTGTGTCAATCAACTGCATCATTGTTGGCTCTGCGCACCTGTGTAACACTAGACGTTTATCTATTATTACAAAAAGCTTCAGTAAATCTGCATGCTCCCAGTTTACTAATACAAGCTACTTGACACGTCTCAAGTTATTCCACCATCATTACACTTGGGAGTTCAGGTTGGAGTACTGGCGTCACCCGTGACAAAACTACTACTGATTCTAAATGTATGCTTATACGTTATTTGTGCCACTGTGCGACAGCTGAGCAGAGCACCATTACCGCCACTGCCAGGAGGAATTACAGAGCCACCTGTGACAACCATCTTATCATCCCCATGGTCTCAGCCACTTTGGCACGCTCAGCTCGACCGTTGCATTATGGATAAGGATTTACGATGCTCGATGAAAAGTCAACTGTGACAGGGACAAGGCTCTTCAGGGTTAACAGTGCTAGGCACCATTAAGAGCTGTGAGAAAGAAATGTGCATAAAATGGCTATTCGCACCTACGTTACGTGAAATGTCCATAGGTGGGTGGAGCTCTGAAATGTAGGATGTACTCTGGAACATACGGAGAGAGTGATGCCGTGGACCTTGGAGAAATAGTATGGAGTATTACTACTAATATGGGAGTCACCAGATAGTACCAAGTGCCCCGTCACCCCAAGGGAGGAGGAAAATGTACCCTGACACCTACGGTGTATTTAACCTGCGAACTGCGGCATACGGTGACCTCCGTTTTTTGTAATGTCTAAAGCACCTCCTAGGGAGCAGAAGTACGAATGAACCTGCCCGCTCATTAAAATATATTTATATAAAATGCCTCCGCCTGTCATCGCCGCGCCATCCCGTGCATCACCACCCGCGAACACGTACAAGACATGATCTAGCAGCTCTCCTATAATGTAGCTCTCATCACATGGGGAGGCGAGCCGAACGAGTGGGTGACGTCTCCGCTCAGACAGGCAGATACATCGCTGGCTCCTTCAGATGAGAAATCCTTCAGCCTAGCCCATATATAAGTGATCAGAGCGACGGAACGAGCGCCGTCTAACCCGAACGAGAAGTGAACGAGCCAACGATAAACGGAAAGGGAACGATTGTCATCCGTCGTTTGGTCCTCGGCTTCTGTTTAGACTGAACAATTATCGTTCCCTTTTGCTCGGTTGACTGATTTGTTGAACGCTATTGGTTCCGTCTAGAAGCGTTATAAGACGCTGAGTGATTATACTCCAAGATCCCAGCGTGGCTGAGCTGCCAGATAGAATGTCGGCGCCCCGGTGGGGGTTCTGCAGCTCTGATGTACGGTGTTTGTTACGGCTCCGTTTACATCTCTGTTCTGCATCTGGCACAAAGTTGTGGATAGCGCAGCATGCCGGTGGTACGATAGCAGCAGGAAGGACCCCATTATAGTCACTACTGGGATGTCGCAGTCGTTTTGTGCAGGACTGCTGCAGTATTAATGATGCACAAAGCTCTTCTCTGCCCCAGAAAAGTTAAACGACAACTTTAGCTCTGCTACATCTGTGCAGGACTAGAAGAGTTGTCAGAATCTGAGCCCTTGATGAAACGCGTCTCTTACTGACACGGACGGCGCTCCGTTACATCATGTTGTACATTTCATTCCTGGCTCTGTTCTGCGGTTCGGGTTTCAGGGCTGCAGCGGCGTTCTTGGATCTCTCAGTCTCATTTCTATGAACCTGCATGTGCGCCGTGTACTTCTCAGCGTGCACAGATCTGCTTTCACACTAAGCAGATGCTGTAGATTCCGTCTTCCCTGTGACTTCACCGGACCTACAAGGCTAAGAATAACTTTCCTAGGAGTTGGAGAGTTCATAAATAAGCAGAGCGTCTCCCCGGGGGGGGTCAATGGTCATATACCGGTACGGGAAGATCTTGGCCCCGCACCAATGGAGAGAGACCTGAGCTGCCCCCAGGATAGGAGAAGTGCAGGATGAGGCCTGGACCATCTACAGAGCCTCGGAGAACTTTCTTGGTGCTTCCAAGCTCAGGATATCAGCAATTAAAGCTGCGTCATGAGCAGCAGAGCCAGCGAGAGTGCGGACACAGCTACAGAGAGGTCAGCCAGTGGGGTAGCAGAGCTAGAGAGTGGCCCAGTGGTCCAGGCACAGCCCTGCGA
Organism: Eleutherodactylus coqui; assembly: GCA_035609135.1. NCBI lineage: Eukaryota > Metazoa > Chordata > Amphibia > Anura > Eleutherodactylidae > Eleutherodactylus > Eleutherodactylus coqui. The sequence continues at coordinate 175,199,229 of CM069413.1, forward strand.
CAGACATGGCGGTGGAAGCTGTATATAGGCAGCAGCAGGCTGCATTACCAAGCTGGGGTATAGCCATTGACCGCAGCAACCAGACACCAGGGGGCCCTAATGACCAGGGGGCTGAAAACAATATCGCTCCACATGGAAGGAGGGGGGTCTCCCTTCCCATAGTCCTCCTTTTGAAAAACACCCCAACAACTGTCTACTTTCTGTTGCCACTGGCAGAAAATGGAATGCCGACTCAATATCAGCTTTCACCAGCAACACCCCAGACCCGTATTTTCTCACCCACCGAACAGCGGCGTCAAACGAAGTATACTCCACCGAACAAAGCTCAGGGTCTATACCATCTTTAACCGACGCCCCTTTAGGGTACAATCAATGATGAATCAACTGAAACTTATGTGGTTCTTTCTTTGGTACTACCCCTAACGGTGAATCAATGAAGCCCCTTAAAGGCAGTTCCCTGAATCGTCCCGCCATGTGACCTCAACAATCCTCCTTAACCAGTTTTTTGGTTACCACGGTTGGGCACAGCAGTGCCAACCGTAAGTTCTTTTTGGAAGATGGGACTACATGATCCAGGGGCGGAATTTTGAAACCATCCCGAAAACCCTCAAACAGCAGCTTTGCTTTTTCCCTATCCTGATATCTATTTAGGAACGGGACCATCTCTTTCTGTTTCACTGGCGTTGTCCCTTTTTCCACCAAAACCCTTTCCTTTTCCCTTCCTAAAACACTTTGCACCCCATAAGACCCTGCATTGCAAAGGGAACAGACATAATTAAATCTGCATGTCCCTCCGAATTCATATGGGCGTTCATTATATTGCCAACAAAAACCAGGCCGGTTTCCTCCTCCTTGCCCAGCCGGACTCCCATCCTGTGAAGTACATGCCGAGCCGGCCGAACCAGCACCCCCTGAAAGGGATGTCCATATGTCACTGGGGCCATCACCCTTAACCACAGCCCAATGTCTTTTTGATTCCACTTGATAGAAGGACGAACTGCTTTCCTCTGCCCGAACTGCTCATCATAGCGCAGCCAGGTCTGCCCCCTCATACACCCTATAGGCCTCATAAATAGAATCTAAATATCAAAATTAGTACCCCCATGTCTTTTCCCTAGCAGTACCCCATTTAGTGTATATTGGTAATATCTGTTTCTCCTGCCCATGTGCAGAACCTTACATTTATCAACTTTGACCTTCATTTACCATCCCCCCCCCCCCCCCCCCCCCCAAGCCCCCGGCTTATCTCGGTCCGTTTGTAGCCGCACATTGTCATCCATTGTATTAATTATCTTGTATAATTTTGTATCATCTGTAAATATTGATATGTTACTGTGCAGCCCCTCTATCAGGGCGTTGATAAATATATTGAACAGAATGGGGCCCACTTGTACTTCATTTTAGAAGCTGATCAGATTGGTCTGACATGATCGCCCCCTTCATGAACCCATGCTGGTGAGGAGTTATTCCCTTGTTCTCCTTGAGGTATTCTAGGATGGCGTCTCTCAGAAACCCCCTCAAATATTTTTCCCGTTACTGAAGTGAGACTTACCGGCCTGTAGTTACCAGGCTCTCTTTTGGACCCCTTTTTGTATATTGGAACCACACTGGAAATATGTAATCTAGTGGTACAACCCCGGTCTCAATAGTGTCTCTAAATATAAGAAACAGCGGTTAATCTATGATGTCCCTTAGTTCCCTTAAGACCATTGGTTGTATTTCATCTAGGCACGGCAATTTGTCAATTTTAATCTTTTTTAGCCGGCTCTGCACTTCCTCCTAAGTTAGGCAGGTGATATTTTGCGGGGTGTTCATTTTATTCCCTTGCATCTCGTGTGACATTTCTTTTTCTTTCGTTAATACAGTTAATATCATCTTCTATGGTTTCTCCTGCATTATTTGTTAAAGGGCCAGCGCTCTCAGTGCAAGTCCTTTTACTGTTTATATAACTGAAGAATAGCTTAGGGTTATTTTTGCTCTCTTTGGCGATCAGTCTCTCTGCCTCCTCCTAGGCAGTTTTTATCTTTTTCTTACATAATTTGTTCTTTTCCCTCTATGTTTTTAGCACGTCCCCATTGCTTTCTTGTTTTAATAATTTAAACGCTTTTTTTTCCACTAATTGCCCCCCTTATGTGATAGAGGGAGCATGGAGGCTCTAGTACCCTGTTGTACTGCCTCTAGCTTGGATACAAGATGTGATACGGGGGGATGGAGGCTCTAGTACTCTGTTGTACCACCTCTAGCTTGAATACAAGATGTGATATGGGGGGATGGAGGCTCTAGTACTCTGTTGTACCACCTCTAGCTTGGATACAGGATGGGATATGGGCGGGCATAAAGACTCAAGTACCCTGTTGTACCACCTCTAACTTGGATACAATATGTGATACGGGCGGGCATACAGGTTTTCATACCCTGTTGTACCACCTCTAGCTTGAATGCAAGATGTTATATGGATGGACATGGAGCCTCTAGTTCCTTTTTATACCACCTCTAGCTTGAATACAAGATGTGATATGGGAGGCATGGAGTCTCTAGTACCTTTTTATACCGCCTTTAGCTTGGATACAAGATGTGATACGGGAGGGCATGGAGGCATACAGCTTCTGTATGGTATCGTGTGGCATATCGCATATCTGGTCAGATGTTCCTCTGGTCAGGCGTCCTGAGCCTGGTCACCTTGTGTGACCCCATCCACTGGTCCCAACACCCCTAACAGTCTGGTCAGATGCTCCTCTCTACTGGTGGTCTTTGGGGGGTGCCTCGAGCCCGGTTACCTTGTGTGTCCCCATCCACTGGTCCTAACGCCTCCTAACAGTCTGGTCAGATGCTCCTCTCTACTGGTGGTCTGTAGAGGGCATCCTAAGCCTGGTCAGCTTGTGTGACCCCATCCACTGGTCCCAACACCCCCTAACAGCCTGGTCAGATGCTCCTCTCTACTGGTGGTCTCTGGGGGGCATCCTGAGCCCAGTCACCTTGTGTGCCCTCACACATCCACTGGTCCCAACACCTCCTAAAAGTCTGGTTAGAATGGTCCTCTCTACTGGTGGTCTGTCAGGGGGTCCTGAGCCCGGTCACCTCGTCTGCCCTCACACATCCACTGATTCTAACACCTCATAACAGTCTGGTCAGATGCTCCTATCTACTGGTGGTCTGTAGGGGGTCCTGAGCCCAGTCACCTTGTGTGCCCTCACACATCCACTGGTCCCAACACCTAACAGTCTGGTCAGACGCTCCTCTCTACTGGTGGTCTGTCGGGGACATCCTTAGCCTGGTCACCTTGTCTGCCCTCATTCATCCACTGGTCCCAACACCTCCTAACAGTCTGGTCAGAACGGCCCGGTGAGGGTCAATTCATCACCATGACCATCCAGCTTCATCCCAGTAATGCGCCCCTCTCAGACTCTGCATCGTAGAGGCGTCTAGTGTTCAACAAGCTGTACAAGCAGAAGAAGAGGTCACTACACACAAGGAGCCTCCGAGAGCCTCTTATAGGACAAATGGGGAACCACTTTTAGGGCCTTCGGTGACAAGACCATTCATCTAATTACTACAACTCTCATCATTTACAGATCTGCCTGAGATGGACCTGCATGCCGGGTTTTACTGCAATACGGCGACCTCTTCTGGGGCCAGAGTGTTTTTACAAAGGGTGTATTGATACAGCAGAAAATTATGGATATAGATTACTACAGGGGGCAGTATAGCTTTATATTACTATAGGTGGACAGTATGACTATATATTACTACATGGGGCAGTATAGCTTTATATTACTATAGGTGGACAGTATGACTATATATTACAACAGGGGGGCAGTATGACTTTAGATTACTGCAGGGGGCAGTATGGCTATATATTACTGCAGGGGCAGTATGGCTATAGATTACCAGAGGGGGACAGTATGACTATATATTACTATAGGAGGACAGTGTGGCTATATATTACTACAGTGGGCAGTAGGCTATATATTACTACTAGCTGATATATCCGGCCTCGTCTGAGTTATTTGATACAGGTGTTTACGTGTTGTTTGCACCAAAAATTTTATGAAGTCAAGGTTACTTTAGGGTAACTGAGGAATAAAATCTGTATACACATAGAGGAGGGATAGATTCCCCTCAGGCTGCATGTACCGATGTCCCTCTGCAGAATGTGCCGCCCCTCCCACTCTCCTTATTTAGGACCTAAAGAATGATCGCGCCAAATCTTACGCTTGTATGACACCGGGAAGTTACATTACATAGGGGTGCCAATACTTTTGCAATTAGCATTGAATAATTGAGTTGTGACCCCTTTACTTTTTCTATTTAGGACCTAAAGAATGCTCCTGCCAAATTTCATGTTTGTACAACATCAGGAAGCTAAAGAATTAGTTACGAGTCAGTCAGCGAGGGCTTTCACCTTTATATATATATATATCCCTCAATATGCAGTATATCTATTTTAAACCAGCAGTCGTGCATCTTTCTTTGGTTTTTGACTAGTCCAGAGTACCGTAATATATGTATTTTTGTCTATTTATTTTTAAATTGATATTCTCATTCTCATTTTTTCTATCAGTTATTCTATCGTATATACATGTATGTCATTCTATATACCATCTGTATTTTAGTCTATATATTTTATACCACATTTTCTATTCTTAGTTTTTTAGCTTTTTCCTGATGTATTTAATACTTATACATTTTTATTATGCATATTTCCCCCTTTATTGCCAATCCCTTTTATTAACCTTTCTGTATTTTCTTCTTTGGACATATCACCTAGATTGTATACTCTGATCCAGCCGATCTGACGAGGGGCCTCACCCCAAACGTGTTTTCACTTGCTGGCTTTCATGTTGTCCAATAAAAGAGAAGTTCTTTCACTTCCGTATCCGTGACCTTCAGTTTCTACCAAGCTTAGAGTGTTGCGCCTTTTTCACCAGGCTTTTTGTCCTTTCTCCTCATCACATTCACGCCCTCCTAGGTGGAGTGTTTTCTGGTGGGCATCACCTCTACCATTCCAAACACCTACAATTCCAGAACCTTATTGGTTTATCACCTTCCACCGGGTTTTACTCCTCCCACAATTTTTTCTTTATCTTTACTATCCAGTAGGGGCAGACATTCCAGGTCATCCAGATAGCATTCCCCCTCCTCATCTAATGAGTCTTCGGTGCATCAGCGCCGCCTGGGGATCACAGTAACCATCATTAAAGGTAGGAGCTTCCAGTGTCTTCCAGGACCCCCAGCCTGCTGGTGGACCCAGTAATCCCAGCAGTTTCTTCTTTCGTAGCAGTTTCTCCACATATTTGTGTCTGCAGGTGAGTTTTTGTGGGATTAGTCCTTTTGGTTTCCATTTAGTCATGGAAACCAAGCAAATAATTTGGGATATTGGGTATGTGAATATTTGGTCACTCGTAGCTGTGGACCATCATACAGTTGACAAAGAGTAGAGAACTGTACCAGATAAACCTTTTGACCAATGACCTAAGGTGGCTCATACTACGAATAATTGGCTGCAAGCTTTGGAGGTCTTAGGCTGTGGTGATGGGTCTGAAGCATCTGGAACATAGCATGGAGCTGTTCGTTTACATGGATATGGTCTATGGATATGGTCTATGGATATGGTCTATGGATATGGTCTTGAGGCGTGGCTCACACAGACGGATTTGATTTTCAGAAATGGGATTTGATTTGCAAACCAAGCCACCCATAGGGACGCATGGGCACCCGCATAGCACCTTTTTAGCATGCAGATGTGATTTTTTTTTTTCCCGGCGTGCTCAATTTTCTTGCAGATCCCACAGGGACGGCTTACATTGAAGTCAATGAAAGCCGTAGCATCCGTAGCACACCTGCAGCTGTCAAAGTGGACGTGCCGCAGATCCGCGGGAAAGCAGGGAATTAAAAAAAAATGACACTGCGCATTCAGCAGCCGAATCCGTGCGTGCCCGTGTGAGCCAGGCCTTACCCCGACTAGAAAGCGGAAAAGCTAATTGGCCTTCAAGTAAACTGGTCGGCCCTTCCTCTCCCCCGGGCACATGCTGATACCATATCGCCATTACATGTCCAGAGCGTTCAGCCGGCCATTGTAGCACATTCATATTATTGTGGGATCTGATACGCCCCATAAAGCGCCATCTACCCTCCAGACGGGAGCTCGGGCAGCTGGACTAGATTGACTCTGCATTTTGCTTAGAATGTGACGACAATCAATCGGGGGTCTGTTCTCCCAGCAGCTGCATGAAAAAGAAAGGGAGTGTGGGGGGGCTGGTTTTATCATTTTTTTGTAATTTTCAGAAGGGGATTGTGGCAGAAGATCTCAGGGGGGCGGGGGGGGGGGGCACGGGACCGTCCTGGGAGCACCTTCAGCTTCATTTCTCAGAATGCACTGATGGATAAAAGATCTGTGCTGAAAAATGACAAACCAGACAAACCACATCCTCAGCCGTTAACTGAACTGGTAGAACAGGATCATTCCTACATTACCCCCCACCCACAAGGGGGTTACTGTACAGTGAAAACCCCAGGCAGAGAAAGACCAATATTATATACTGCATGTATACTGCAAACTGGGCTGCAGAGGTGCAGCGGGACCCCGTCCCTGAAGAGGGCCAAAAAAGACCCCGTTGTCACAACCCTTCCACAACATCCAGGAGGCACTTGGAAAAGGGAGATCCCTTGGATTATTATCAGACCGCCCAATTTAGGAACAATGAAAAAAGGGAAAATGTTGTTGCATTAGGCCACACCCCTTTACTGCTAAGCGTAACGCTTGTTGGCCCCTCACAGCAATAGTGCCCTTAATGGAACCGCTCAGTGTAATAGCGCCCCTGCACCCCCTTCAGTAAGTGGGAGGGTTAGAATACTTAAATGGGTTGTGTGGTTTAAAATTTAAAAAATGTATTAAAAGGTCATCATGGGTTAAAATTTAAAATATAGCGCATACTTACCTTCTGTGTCCCCCCTAGGCAGCACTAACAACTCCACTGCCCCATCCACGTCCTCTCCTGCCAGCTGTCGGCTGACCGATGTGGCCAGTATTCTGCCATTGAGTCCACAGTGATAGTGATGCTTGCCATTCCTTCCAGCCCTCATCGTCAGGACCATTTCACCGTACAGCTTCGGCTCCCAGGTCATCAGGTCCTCTCAGTCTGGGTGTGGCCCTGGTTACATAGCATACTTACACTGGTGTATGAGACTTTAGTCTAAGTAAATATGCTCCAAAGTTATAGTGTAACTCGTATATTCTAAGAGCATCTGATAGTCCGGAATATCTGATAATCCAGCACCGACCAGGTGCCATGATGCCAAATATAAGGAGTTTTACTGTATATTGATTTCATTTACATAAACCCACAAAGACCTTGTAACCCGGCATTTGATAATCCAGTATGTGTTTCCACTCCAGTGCAGACACTAGAGGAGAAGCTGAGGAATGAGCAGATTTCTAGCAGCAGATTGAGCCTTCTGGGGGTTTCCTACCTTGGGATTCTCTATCCTAATAGGTAGATTCTATTTACTTCCAATAATCCCGATTGTCTGATAATCCGGCATTGTGTTCTACCCTTGCTGGATTAAAGCACATTTTTGTATATTTTTTTATTTGAAACAAGAGAGAATGAAAAAGTGTGTCTGGGACATGGTTACCCATAACCTCCCAACCCGGAAACAGATGGCGGAAGATATTGCCGAGCTTCCTCTTCGCCGTGGACCTCCGTCTGGCCCTAATGCTGCACAATTTAGATTTATCATCACAGCTGATATGAGCTGGAAAAGGGGCCGAGTCGGTAGATGTGGACATAATTAAAGCCCCTGCTAGTAGCGAGAGCTCTGCTGCGCTGCGCACTGTGACCTCTGCTGCGCTGCGCGCTGTGACCTCTGCTGCGCTGTGCTGTGACCTCTGCTGCGCTGCACACTGTGACCTCTGCTGCGCTGTGCTGTGACCTCTGCTGCGCTGCGCGCTGTGACCTCTGCTGCGCTGTGACCTCTGCTGCGCTGCGCGCTGTGACCTTTGCTGCGCTGTGCTGTGACCTCTGCTGCGCTGCGCACTGTGACCTCTGCTGCGCTGTGCTGTGACCTCTGCTGCGCTGCGCGCTGTGACCTTTGCTGCGCTGCGCGCTGTGACCTCTGCTCTGCTTGGAACACAGTCAGGGAGTAAAATTAAAGGACACATATGAGGACGGCTGCTCCGGCCATAATTAGTAGGCGCGGGTGTACAGTGGGGTTATCAGCCGCAGAACTTGGACTCTGCTGCTTTATACAACTATAATTTGATGTGAAGCGGCAGCATTCCTGAGGACGGATGTAGCAGAGTTGGATTTGTCGTTTAACTTGCAGTTTTATATTGCTTCTACCTTATAATGAGAATGCAGAAAGTGTGTCTGGAGCGCTTCGTAAAAGCACAAGGTCGCACCCCAGATGGGCAACTTTTCAGAAAGGAGACTCCAAAGCGGGAACCAAAAGTGTTGGCACACACAATGTCTTGTTGTACCCTAGCCCTTTGTGTTGTGATAGTGGCGGGTCACACAGGAATCGGTACGATGCCGACACCAGGCTTACAAAATATAGATGTTTCTTTGAACAATCTTGCAGATGAAGTTATAGAAGCTTCCGGTAATACACAAGCAATGTGCGGTTATTCAGAAACATTGGACAACCAGACTGACTGAAGAGTCTGTGTGGTAAATGGTATTGCATCAACCAACTGTCCATCGGCTGCCGCTCAGGATGAGGGGAAAGTTGAGTTGAACTCCCCCACACTTATCTCTCCCCTCCCTCACAGCGGCCAGGTCTCTGATGTACATGTGGCCCCAGGAAGTTCTTGGTTCTGATGGCAATAAAGTTAGCCAGTGACAGAAGATGCCAATTACCCTCCTGCCAGCGAGGATCCACACCTCTGGCATTTTCCACAGACACCCTGACTCCGAGAGTCAGATAAATGGGAAAATCTCATAATAAGGATTATTGATCACGTGAAAGTCCTAGCCCGACATAAGAGGAACACCCCACATGGCGTATCCATGTACCTGGGTATAAATTGTGGGTCATGCTTGGCTGAGTAGATAAAATCATGACCAGAAATATGTCAGGCATGTATTCCCGATCGGAGAATCTTCTGCGGAGATATGGCCAAAAGGGGGAGTTATGGTTTTTCCGCAGGAACCTATGCATTTACACCTCCCGTCTTGGAATTACCTCAGAGGGGGCAAGGAGAGGTGTGTTCTGGGGAAAGCTTAAAAACTGGGCGGTCGGGCGTGGCCTGACTGAAGCCCGAGACGGACGCACCAGCTTGAGTTCCGTCCCGGACGAACCCTCCACAGCTACAAAAATAGCATCAGCGGGACTGTCACTGCTAGAGAGATCCCGCAGACTTCCTTCCCCGCAGCCATGACCCGACGAAAGCCGGTGAGACCATCCCCGCAGCGGGTCGCCGACTTCTTCTCAGCGCGCGGCAGCCGGAGAGAGTCGGCGGCCGCTCTCACCCCCGCGCCCCCCTCCTCCTCCTCTGCAGCTACAAACGAAGCTCCCTCCGAGACTCCGAGGAGACAGAGAAGACTGCCGGAAAGCCCAGGAGCCGCTTCAGGAGATGCCCGTTCGCCTTCAGCGTCAGGAGAGGTGAGTGATGCAGCGGCATCCACTACACACAATAGCCCCCACTCTCCCAAAATGGCGCCCAACCTCGTGGCAGGCACAGATAATGGACACTCTCCCACAGCCAGCCCAGATAAGAGGAGACCTAGGCTAGAGGTCGCAGCACACATACTACTACCCCCAACAGGCAGTACAGAACTTATTGATACGCTCCCATCCTCCAGTCAGCCCGCTTCAGAGGCCTTCATTAAAGAAATGCTACTGGCATTAAGAAACTCTATGCGGGAAGACTTTAACGCCCTTTCCGCCTCAATTAACTCCTCACTATCCGAAGTGGAAGAAAGAACCACTCACATAGAGCATAAAATGGAGGAACTAACCCACTCCCACAATACGCTAATCGACGCGCATTACGCTCTGGAAGACGAAGTGGCCCAAATAAAAACAAAGATGGCCGACTTAGAAGACCGCAACAGGCGGAACAATATTAAGTTCAGAGGCATCCCTGAAAAAGTCAGCCCAACAGAGTTGAAGGACTTTTTAACACAGCTAATGAAACACCTGCTCCCATCTTCTCCTACTCAGGAGCTTATCATTGATAGAGCCCACCGCCTTCAAAAGCCAAAATTTCTCCCCGAAAATGTCCCGCGTGACGTCATCGCGAGGATCCATTTTTTTCACATTAAGGAGGCTCTCATGTTCGCTTCTCGCAAGGTGTCCGATCTCCCGCCACAATTTGCGAACATCCAACTATTTGTTGATCTATCTCCCGCCACGATGCAAACCAGAAAAACATTTGCGCATATAACTACTGCTCTTAGAAGGGAAAAAATCTCATACAAATGGGGCTTTCCCACAAAACTAATTCTGCGCAAGGAGGGAGCTGTGATTGTCTTTAACTACCCAGAGGAAGGAGAAAAGACTCTCGCAGCCTGGGGCATCCCTATTTCAAGCAATCCTCAAGGAAAAAACGCCATTGAACCTCCTGGAATTCCTCACAAGAATTCACATCCCCCCCCACCCCGCTGAACCAGTACCTTACTCATTAAAGAGATTGGAGGGTACTCCAACGTCAGGTGAACTTTTTCCCCCCCAGGAAGATGCAGGTACTGGAACCTGCCAGATGGGACTTGTTCCTGTCACTTTCTTATGCCCTCGTTAGGTCACTGAGACCTGAACCGACAGTTACTCCCTCATGTGACCACATTGTTTGGCAATTTTGGCCAGCTGTTTCAGTTATATACGTGTATATCCCCTTTCCCCCTCCTTACTTTCCTAAAAGTGGCAAAAACACCAGGGTTCCTAAATTCTTTAATCTCATGGTATATCCATTATGGCGATCAAAATATGTTCTTTAAATACCAAAGGGCTAAATTCCCCCTATAAAAGATCAGCGGTCTGGAAAGATGCAATCCAAAATAAAACAGACATCCTATGCCTTCAGGAATCGCATTTTGCAAACTCCTCTCGACCTCAGTTTACCCATAAAAAATTCCCAAACATCTTCCTGTCCTGCTCTGAAAGGAAAAAAGCCGGGGTTATAATTGCAATTAAAGACACCATAAACTTTACCCTCATTCAACAAGTAATTGACACGCAAGGAAGATACATAATCCTAGTCGGACTTTTTAACAACATTCAAGTAACCCTAGTAAATTTATACGCACCAAACGCATCACAAATCTCTTTTCTAAATAAAACCCTCAGAAAAATACGTAAAATACACGTAGGCAAACTTATAATGTGTGGAGACTACAATATTATTCCTGACAAACGATTGGACTCTACCAGTACTTCCGATAGAACATCCCCTACACTAGCCCCATGGCTCCATAAGCAAGCGCTTTATGATACATTTAGGTGTTTCAACGCGTCATCTAGGGAGTATACCTTCTATTCCCCCAGACATAGATCCTTCTCCAGAATTGACCTCTTTCTGGTCGACAGATGGACCCTTCCTGCCATCTCACACGCCGAAATCGGACACACAACCTGGTCGGATCATGCCCCAATCTTCCTCACCTTAAAAAGTGCAAATTCCAATCTAGCGCCCAGAAATTGGAAAATTAACATTCCGCTCATGAGAATTCCCCAAAACAATTCAATAATTAAGGAATCTCTAACTGAATATTTTTCAATTAATGCAAATATAGACACAAACATTTTTTCCACCTGGTGTGCGCATAAAGCGTACATCCGAGGCATCTTAATTAAAATAAACTCACACCACAAGAAAGAAAAACAGCGTCTCATAAACAATACCCTTGCACGAATATCTACTATAGAACAAAATCTACAAACCTCCCCCTCAATAGCGCTCCATAAGGAACTGATGAATCTCCGGCTCACAATCCGCCGAGCATTAATTGAAGATTTCGATAAATTAGCCAAACTATCCAAGATGAACTACTACACATCATTTAACAAACCCTCAAGCCTCATGGCCAAACTAGCGAAAAAACGCCAAGCACCAGCTAAAATCCCCTACCTCACCAAACAAGATGGCTCTGAAGCAAAAATCTCTCACCCTCAGGACATAGCGGATGAGTTTAGCAACTATTACTCCAGACTCTACAACCTGAAAAATGACCCCTCCACTCTCCAACCCGACATCCAGCAAATTAACACTTTTCTTGGAAAAGTTAATCTCCCAACTATCACAATAGAACAACTTAACACCTTAAATGTCCCCACTACTGCCTTGGAGGTCCAAAAAGTAATCAAGACATTAAAAGCACACAAGGCTCCAGGTCCAGATGGCTTCTCCAACGAATACTATAAGGATTTCTCCCTGGACCTGGCCCCTTATCTATCAGAAACCTTCAATAAAGCCATTTCTTGTGGGAAATTACCAGAAGAGATGCTCAAGGCCACTATAGTCACCATCCCCAAACTAGGTAAAAAATTAGACTCCCCCGCAAATTTCAGACCCATCTCTCTATTGAACTGCGACACAAAGATCTATTCTAAACTGTTAGCCCAACGACTATTAAACGTACTTCCACAAATAATACACACCGATCAAGTGGGGTTCACTAGGGGGAGACAGGCGTCTGATGCCACCAGGAGGGTCCTCAATCTCATGACAGTGGCGGAGGCGAACCGTACCCCAGCTCTGCTCCTGGCTTTAGATGCGGAAAAAGCCTTTGACAGGCTTCACTGGGAGTTCGCCTTCGCCACTCTGAAGAAATTTGGCTTTGGGGGAAATATTCTTGGAGCCATAGGGGCATTATATAGCTCTCCCTCCGCTGAGGTCTTGGTGGATGGTGTCTTCTCTAAACCGTTTCATATATCGAATGGAACGCGTCAGGGATGCCCCCTGTCCCCACTATTATTCGTAATGGTTATGGAGCCATTCGCTGAGGCCATCAGATTAAACCCAAATATAAAAGGGATCCATGCAGGCCTCAGGCAACACAAAATAAGCCTTTTTGCTGATGATGTTTTGCTTCTTTTAACAGACCCCATAACCTCATTAAGAGAGGTACACGAGACAATCCAACAATTTAGCAAAACCTCATATTATAGCCTAAATATAGATAAAACACAGATTCTAGGAATTAATATAGACAAATCCCTAAAAAAAGACATACTTGAAGAATTCCCCTTCCACTGGCAGGATAAAAATATTCCATATTTAGGAATCAAACTATCTTTCCCAATCAATGATACTATCTCCGCTAACTTCTCCCCCTTGATGGAGGAACTTCAAAAGGAGCTGAAATACCTTGCAGACAAAGAACCCTCTTGGCTAGGCCGAGTAGTCCTATATAAAATGTTAATCCTCCCTAAAATCCTCTATCTCTTTCGTACCCTTACCCTTCCGATCCCTAAAGTTGAGATCTCAAAATTTCAAAAGCAACTTGCGATTTTCATATGGAAAGGAAGGAGACCCAGAGTCGCTGCCCCCATACTACACCTTAACAGAAAGCAAGGAGGACTGGGAGTCCCTAATCTATGGTCATACCTCCAGGCAATCCACATTAATCAAACCAGACAATGGGTAAGATCAACCTCAGAAACAGGATGGCCTCAAATTGAGACCCATCTGATAGACAACAAATCAATGAGATCCCTTCTCCTGGCAACCTTATATGGTTCTCTAGTTCCCTCGCTCCCACCAGTCCAGAAATTACACTTAATGTCGCCTCCTATGCGTGCCTCTCTATCCTCGTGGTCATTCCTCACTCAAAAGATTAGAGACCACCCAGGAAAAGCGGTTGATAAAATACCACTAATAACACTGGAATTCCTGATTCCAGATCTAAAACTTAACACATGGGAAGAGAGAGGCATTCTAAACCTGGGAGACTTACTTCAATCTGAAGATCTTCTCCCCTTCCCGACACTAGTAGAACAATTCAATATCCCCCCAGAAGACGCCTTTAAATATCTCCAAATACGATCCATACTACAAGCCACCCAATTCTGGAAGGTAAAGGTTCCAAACGAAATAATAAAGATACTTAATGACTCTTCCCCGCTGTCTCGATCCCTTGTGAGAATGTGCTATAATGCTCTCTCTGGAGATATGGGAGATACCAAAAAAGTCCACCTTCTCAATTGGGAAAGAGACATGAGGAAAAAATTCACGCTGACCCAATGGCTGTCGGCATTTGAATGGGTCAACAAGGCCACGCTCAACGCCAATGTTTTGGAAGTACATATTAAAGTCCTGACCAGATGGTATTATACTCCATCATCGTTGGCCAGAGCCTTTCCTAACGTAGAGGACCGTTGTTGGAGACAATGTGGCCACCTGGGCAACATTATCCACATATTCTGGAGCTGCCCCAAACTAGCAGGGTTCTGGGAAGAAACTTTCCAGCTACTAAGAAGAATCACGGGGATAACAGCCCCCAAATCCTCAGCCCTAGCTATCCATCTACTAGATAACAAGATCTTTCCCATCCCAATGAGGAAGCTGGCTTGCCACATCCTACTTGTTGCCAAACTTCTGATTGCACGGAATTGGAAGACCACAACCTCTCCCACCTCCTCAGATCTCATCCAGACAATGTCTGACCATAACATTTATGAAAAACTACACGCCCAAAGAAACGACTGCTTCACAAAGTACCAAAATAAATGGAACCCATGGTTACGCCTCTTCCCTGAATAGCCCCTCCCCCCCCATTTTGCTTCCTACCCCCTGTTTGTATTCTTCAGAAGCCAAGTTCTACAGAATTGTTTTTTTTTTTTTGTTTTTTTTTTAATTTTATTTTCTATTTAGACATAAGTACAAGTATATGCATACTCAAATGTAGGCCTCATGTTGTATACAAATGTCTTTGAATATTATCGAACGATTTTTGATCTAATACTACGCAAATCTAGAGGAGCTATCGTCTTCTCTTGTTTAAAGTGTTTAAATATGTAACGGCTTCTACTGTTTACCCTGTACATGTCTTATCAAAGAAAACCAATAAAGAACAAATTGATTAAAAAAAAAAAAAAAAACTGGGCGGTCAGACAGATCCAACTGTCAGACTTCAGAGATACACTACTGCACAAGTTTCCTGCTTGTGACTCTGCACAATCAGAACCTTTGGCCGAACATCCCAGTTCTGGTATCTTTCTGTGCTTTTCTTCCTTGCTTCTTTGAAGTCCTGTCTGTGATGTATCCCTGTGAACCTCGTCTCCACTGCACATCCTTTTCTGTATATATTTGTACATATCAATATTTAGCACTGCTGGTCTCTTTTCTAGAATAAATCTGCAATTTATTAGTCGAAGCTCTGAGCATAGTGTTCATAACTCATAGTCGGAGTTCCAGCTTAGCTTTAAAAGCTGATGGTGGCAGTGAACGTGCGGGTATTGCCGAGAGCAGGCGACGTTAGACCGGTTCAGGGGGTGATTCAAGCTTTCGCTCTGCATGCGTGCAGGAGCCTGGGAAAGGAAGGACAAGTTCCATCAGCTTACAGACGCCCTTAACCCTACTGACTGGGACATTGTCCTCAAAAATAAGAGTACAGACAATACATGGGAAACGTTTAAAAACATCCTAAATACTTACTGCGAGCGGATCACACCTAACAGGAATATAAGGGGTAGGAAAAGTAGGAAACCAGCGGGCAATAAATATGTGAAGGGCAAAACGGCAAAACAAGAAGGCAGCGAAGAAGCACTAAAAGCCAATGAGGAAAAAAATAATCAAATCGTCGAACAGTGTGTTGTCTATCTGGCGCTCGAGTTCAACACATCGCGGATCGGGTTGACAGATTACTGAGGGGCTGGTAAGGATCCAGCGGTCATGGGGCACATTGGCACCAAAGACAAAGGTAGAGGTAGGTGGAAGGTCCTTATAAACAATTTCAGAGATCTAGGATCTAAGCTTATCTCTCATTTATCTCTCTGACTTTCTTTTTCTCTCTCATATCTCTCTCTCTATCTCCATATCTGGCTCTCTCGCATTGAATGGCTGTGATTGGTTCATCAAGTGCTGCATTGATTGGTTCTTGAGTGCTGCGGCTCAGCCAATCAGAGCCAGTATTTCCTGGAGGCAGGATTTATGAACCCCCTAACCATGAAGCGGCGGCTGAAGACTGCAGACAAGTGAGGCAGACCTTCAGGAGGAGAAGTGCGGTGGGGCGGACAGCTCCTGTTAGATAATATGATGTTTTTTTAAATACAGCTAGGGCTTATTTTGGGGAAAACAATAGGACTTCCTACTGCTAAGCTGCATCGCACCGCACGGAAACTGTGATTTATTGCGATGCAATGCAACACAAAGGAAGGCTCCATAGGGAAACATGGCCTACAAAACATCCCAAATTGCGGTAATACTCAGCATGTCATAATTTTTATTTTCTCGCAATGTAGCAGTTAACAAAACATCACCAATGTGAAGGAACTCACAGGAAAGCACGGGCTTCACATACATGCGATTTGTAGCGCTATCGCATCCTGAGAAAATTGCGTGATTTGTTATCCATGTGAAAACGGCCTCACAGCTGTGTCTCTCATATCTATCTCTTATAACTACTTCTATCTCATATCTCTCTTATCTATCGCTCCCAAATCTATCCCCATCTCATCTCATATCTCTATCTCTCTCACATATATTTCTCATATGTCTCTCTTGGTCTGTCACATAACTCCGTCTCTCATGTCTCTATATCTCCCACTCCCTCTCGCTTATATATTTCTTTCTCTTATCTCTTTCATATCTATCTCCCCCTCATCTCATATCTCTCTCTCATACAGGGGTCGGTTTTGGGCCCTAGTATTTTTAATATATTTATTATTTGCAATATCTGCAGATGATACTGCAGCATCCAAGGAGCGGGCAGACAGCCGAGGAGGCAGAGGGGTAGATAAGACCTTGTCACGGGGCTCTACCATCTCTTCCACTGGGGGTAGCTCGGGACCCATCCAAGTTACTGTTGGGGGAGGTCACAGGGAAAGGATAACTAGTAGAGATAAGCGAGCACCAAAATGCTCAGGTGCTCTTTACTCGAGTCGAGCTTTTCATAATGCTCGAGAGATTGTTTCAAGTAACGAACCCCATTGAAGTCAATGGGCAACTCAAGCATTTTTCAAGGTGACCCATGCTCTGCATGGGGGAGGTTGTGTGAAACACCTGAAAACATCAGAAAGTGATGGAAACACCACAGAAACGCTGGCACACCTTAGCTAAGCACTACACTACCTGCAACCAAGGACAATCACTGCCTGCGGGTGACACCGCTGCCTCTTCTCCTGGGTTACATGCTGGCATTGCTGTCCAACCCCGCACACGAGCCTGCGCCCACAGTGTACTGAAATTTTGTCCAGTGCAGCGTTTAGCTGCCCTCATGTCAGACGGTCGCGTGACAGCCACACCACCCTTATGTCTATTTATAAGTGCATTTTGGATGAGGAGGAACCGGACGTACACACTGCAGAGGGTTGGCAGGGCCAGGCAGCGACCCTCTTTGAAAGTGTGGGCAGTAGCTCACAATGCTGATGAGAATTGCTGATAAATTGACATATGATCATCATTCCAATCCCGTGCCACCTCCATGACAAAATTGTCAGGAGCCGCAAACGTGGGCATAAAGAGGACTCAGGTGCCAGTACTTCTACACATCTCCACAATTCAACAACCCATTCTAAAACAAAAGATTTGTTTACCCAGAGTGCATGTCAACCCCTAAAAGGATTTGTTTACCACGAGTATAGGTGCACCCTTGAAAAATTTGTTTACCAAGAGTGCGGGTAAAAACCTGAAAGATTTTTTGAGCAGCAGCTCGTACGTGCCTAATGGGACTCAGCTGGTGGTCCACCAACAGGCAAGCTACCTCCTGTCCCAGCCTCTGTCTCTCCCCGAGGGGCTTGTTAACCAATGCCCCAGGGAAAGACTGCATGAACTGTAAAGAAAATTGTGGCCAAAGATGGTTACTGCGCTGGGATACGTTTCCGTACGCCGTGTGACCCTATTAAAATTGTGCTTCATAGCTGACAAATTAATGTATGCTTGTAAGTGCCATCCCATGCCACCTCCATCCCAGCATTTCAGTAGCCACAAACGCCAGCATAGGGGGGACTCAGAGGCCAGGACTTCTATATTGTTTATGAAGAAAACAACCCATTTTAATAAGAATTTTATTTACCACAATTGCAGGTGAGAACTGGATAGATTTTTTGAGCAAGAGTGCAGGGTATTTGTTTACCAAGAGTATAGGCGAACCCCTGAAAGATTTGTTTACCAAGAGTATAGGCGAACCCCTGAAACATTTGTGTACCAAGAGTATAGGTGAACCCCTGAAAGATTTTTTTAACATAGAGCTCGTACTTGCCTAATGGGATCCAGATGGCGGTCCACCAACAGGCAAGCTACCACCTGTCCCAGCCCCTGCCTCTCCCCCGAGGGGCTTGTTAACCAGTGCCTCAGGGAAAAACAGCATGTACTATGAAGAAATTAGAATGGCCAAACCAGAACAATTCATTCTGTCTTGGTGTCAGATAGCTGGACACTGCGCTGGGATACATTTGTGGACTCTGGGGGCGTATGAAGCTGGAACCAGCATGTTTGCTGAACTCTAGTGGTGAACCTTTTCAAAATAGCTGGCGAGAACTTGGAGGCAGCCCTCCAAAAAAAATAGTTTTTACAGAGCCTTTTGGCCCTCTGAAGAATTGGCTGTTCAGTGTGCTGACATGCTGGTTTAGGAGGAGGAGGAAGATCCGAGAAGGATAGACCAAGCTACTTCTACCCTTTTTTGGGGTGATAGAGGGTGCATGGTTCTCCTGTTCCAGCTTAAAGATACTTTATGTTAAGCTGCTTTCCACCGGTGGAGAAGAGAAGTCTGGGGAAATCCAGCCTTTGTTTATCTTAATAAGTGTAAGCCTGTCAGCACTGTCAATTAACAGGCGGGTACGCTTATCCATGATAATCTCCCCAGCAGCACTAAATACCCTCTCTGATAACACACTAGTGGCAGGGCAGGCCAGCACCTCCAAGGCGTACAGCGCAGGTTCATGCCACGTGTCCGCTTTGACACCCAATAGTTGTATGGAGCAGAGGCATCATGGAGGATGGTGGTACGGTCGGCTATGTACTCCCTCACCATCTTTTTACAGTGTTTCCTCCTACTCAGCCTAGACTGGGGAGTGGTGACACAGTCTGGCTGGGGTGCCATAAAACTGGCAAAGGCCTTGGAGAGTGTTCCCCTGCCTGCTCTGGACATGCTACCTGTTCTCCTTGTCTCCTCTGCTAGTTGGCCCACTGAACTACGTCCTCTACCGCTGGCGTTGTCAGATGGGAAATTTACTATCAGCTTTTCCACCAGGGCCTTGTGGTATTGCATCACTCTTGTACTCTGTTCCTCTTCGAGAATGTGAGTGGAAAGGTTCTCCTTATACTGTGGGTCGAGAAGGGTGAACACCAAGTAATCCATGTTGGCCAGAATGAGTCTAACGCGAGGGTCACGGGAAAGGCAGCTTAACATGAAGTCAGCCATGTGTGCCAGGGTCCCAGTATGCAACACATTGCTGTCCTCACTAGGAGGATGACTTTCAGTCTCCTCCTTCTACTCTTCAGCTCATACACACTGAACAAATGTGGAGGAAGTAGCATGGGTACCCTCCACAGTGTGGGCAGCAGTCTCTTCCCCCTCCCCCTCCTCCAATACGCGCTGAGAAACAGACCTGAGGGTGGTCTGGCTATCAAGCGACGTATTGTCATCCCCAATCTCCTGTTCCATCTGCAAAGCGTCGGCCTTAACGCTTAGCAGCAACCTTCTCAGCAGGCAAAGCAGCTGGATGGTTATGCTGATAATGGCCGCATCACCGCTCACCATTTGTGTTGACTCCTCAAAGTTTCCTAACACCTAACAGATGTCAGACATCCATGCCCACTCCTCTGTGAAAAAGTGTGGAGGCTGACTACCACTCCGACGGGCATGTTGCAGCTGGTATTCAACAATTGCTCTGCACTGCTCGTAAACCCTGGCCAACATGTGCAAAGTTGAATTCCAGTGTGTGGAAACGTCGCACGACAGTCAGTGAACTGGCAGCTGGAAGCGCTGTTGCAGTGTCCTGAGGGTGGCAGCATCTGTAGTGGACTTTCTGAAATGTGCGCACACGCGACGCACCTTGCTGAGCAGCTCAGGCAAATTGGGGTAGTTTTTAAGAAAGCGCTGAACCACCAGGTTGAACATGTGGGCCAGGCATGGCACGTGTGTTAGTCTGCCAAGCTGCAGAGCTGCCCCCAGGTTACGCCCATTGTCACACACGACCATGCCTGGTTGGAGGTTTAGTGGTGAAAGCCACAGATCTGTCTGCTCCGTCAAACCCTGTAACAGCTCTTGGGTGGCGTGCCTCTTGTCATCTAAGCTCAGGAGTTTCAGCACGGCCTGCTGACGCTTCCCCAGGGCAGTGCTGCAGTGCCTCGAGCTACCGACTGAAGGCGACGTGCTCACAGATGATAATTGAGAGGTGGAGAAGGAGGGTGAGGAGGGGGCTTGGAGGAGGGGGCATAATAAGCCGGAGAAACCATGACCAAGGTAGGACCCGCAATCTTCAGTGTGGGTAGCACGTGAGTGGACCCAGGGTCAGACTCGGTCCCAGCCTCCACCAGGTTAACCCAATGTGCCGTCAGGAAGATGTAGTGTCGCAGCCTGCCAGCACTTGTCCACGTGTCAGTGGTTAAGTGGACCCTCCCAGTAACTGCGTGGGTGAGGGCACAGTTTATGTTGCGGGAGACGTGCTGGTGTAGGGCGGGAATGGTGCAGCGGGAAAAATAGTGGCGACTAGGAACCGAGTAGCGAGGGACGGCTGCCACCATGAGGTTGCGGAAAGCCTCAGTTTCTACCAGCTTATGTGGCAGCATCTCTAGGCTCAGCAGTTTTGAGATATACACGTTTAGCGATTGTGCATGCGGGTGGGCGGCTGCATATTTGCGCTTGCACTCTAATGTTTGTGTTATGGACAGCTGAACGCTGCACTGGGACACATTGGTGGAGGCAGTGGAGGACCGTGCAGATGAAGGGGTGGGTGCAGGCCGGGAGAGGCTCGTGCCTGCGTCTTGGGAGGGGGAACGCATCTCAGTGCCAGCATGTGAAACAGAGGAAGAGGCAGTGGTGTGACCCGCAGGTGGTGAATGGCCTTTGTTCCACCTCGTCGGGTGCTTAGCTATCATATGCCTGCCCATGCTGGTGGTGGTCAGGCTGGTAGTGGTGGCTCCCTTGCTGACAGGTTGCACACCGCTGTTCGTCGGTCGTCCTCGCTCTCATTAAAAAACCTCCAGACCTTCAAACACCTAGCCCGCTGCACAGGAGCTTGCCGCGAGGAGGTGCTGTGGGGAACAGTTGGGGGATTACTTGCTCTGGCCTTGCTTCTCCCTCTGGCCACCCCACTGCCTCTTCCAACCTGTCCTCCTGCTGCACTTGCCTCCCCCTCTGAAGACCTGTCCTCAGTAGGCTTTGCAACCCAGGTGGGGTCAGTCACCTCATCGTCCAGCTGCTCTTCCTCTGAATCCTTAGTCTGCTCCGCCCTCAGACTTACTGCCCTAGCAACAACCTAACTGACAGACAACTGTGTCTCATCATCATCATCCACAAATACCTCTTGAGACACTACTTGGAAGTCCCCACCCTCATCACCCTGAGACTGTGAAAGGTCCAAATTTTGGGCATCGCTCACGACAAACTCCTCAGGTGCCTCTGGAACTGTTGTTTGCAACTCAGCAAGGCCACCTGAGAACAGTTCCTGTGAGTATGCCTGTTCATAATCTCTCCTTTTCCTGGAGTGACCAGGCTGGGAGGAAGGAGGAGCAGCCTGAGGATTCAGAGGTGCAGGCCCTTGGCTAGCATGAGTGGGCTGCGTGGAAAACTGGGTGTTGGATAAAATACTGGATGCGTTATCCGCTATCCATGTCATCACCTGATTGCACTGCTGTGCTTTTAATAATGGTCTACCACGCGGACCTGCAAAATGTGAGATGAAGCTAGGGAGCGTAGCTATGCAGTGCTCTACTTCTCCCTCAGCAGCAGGCACTGTTTCATCCCGCCCACGTCCCCGTCCTCGACCCTTACCCCTAGTGTTGATCATGTTGTATAATGCGCTGCGTCAAAATACTACGCAAACTGTGAGGTATTTTGCGTACGCTTTAAGCCAAAAATAGACAGTGTAAAAAGTGTACAGTCTTGTGTGTCCTCTCGATCTGCACTATATAACACTCGGGCCTATTATGCAAATGCTTTCAGCCAAAAACAAATAAAAAAATGAAAAATGAGAGGAGTTTGTTATTTCCTATATAGTCTGTGTGCACCAGTAGCAGTATGCTATATAGAACCGGTAACCATATGCAGTATACAGCCGCGATGCTTGTGAATGCTTTGTGCGCACTACTGGTCCCAGGCAGCCAAACTGATGCTGCACAAAAGTGGAGTTGTAGACCTAGAAAGGACTGTTGGGTTCTTTAAAGATGGATCCCTGCCTAAACGCTCCTTCTAACCTACACTAACGCTCTCCCTCATTCACAGCAGCTCTGTCGCTCAGCTCATCCAGCCTGTGTGTGAGGCGAGCATAAGGTGACCTGAGTTTTTATGCTCGTAGGTCACCTGATCCGGCCAACCAGTCACTGCTATAGACGTGCATAGGGTTGGCACGTCACAGCAGAAAGTTCCAAAGCCTTCCCTGCATGTTCATTGGCTAAAAAAGCCGCTAAACATGTGGGGAGGAGAGGGTGAAATTTTCTGGAACACCGCGTGGTGCTCACTCGAGTAACGAGAACTTTCGAGTATGCTAATGCTCGAACGAGTGTCAAGCTCAGACGAGCATGCTCGCTCATCTCTAGTAACTAGCGGTTACCTTGAATCTTCTTGTCACTCGTGACGCCACCGTTCCATCCTCTGCAGTGAAACTAGTTGGAGGAGATAACTTAGTCCACACACGGTTAACTTTCTGGACAAACTGGGAACAGTCGGTAATGTCTGTTTACTGAAACTTGATAACAACATCCAAGTTTCAACAGTAAATCTGGCACAGATACAAAAGGAGAAGGTGGTGTGATAGGGAGGATACTCGGGGTAATCCTGATGATCCACAGTCACAGTTATCTGTGTGCTCCCGGTGACTTCTTCTCTCTTTCACTCTACCAGCCCACACTCACACTTCCTGTGCCTTCATCTGCCAAGCAACGATTACTTCCTCACTCAGTGCTTAGTGGTAGCACTGGCACATCCCGGGCAGCACAGTCCTAGGCCAAGCAGAAGGGAATCGCTTGGTTTCCTCCATTCTTTAAACACACACACCGATTGGAGTCTGTGCGGCTCACTCACTAACTAGAAGCAAACTGACTTTTGCCAGCTTCTCTTGCTGATTCCATCAATTCTCCTTTTTGCCTCCCTGCATCCCCATTGTAAACACATTTATATCACAAGGTCACATGACTTACAACATGAAACATTTCTCAGACATAACTGAGACATTAACCCATTCAGTGCTGCAGGGGTACAATGCACATCAAATGCATTAAAAAAAGAGGACACTGACAATACGATTGCACAGGACAAACACATAACATTATGGAGGGGTCCCGTCAACTTGGGGCCACTACAATACAAAAATATGTAAAGATATTAACACAAGAGAGGAATAGTGGATCTGGATACGTTGGGGGCAGATGAGGTTTAACACTGATACATGTAAGGTTCTGCACACGGGCAGCAAATACATGTCACCATAACACACTACATGGGAAACCACTGGGAACACCGGCATCCCTTTTAGAGATGGCATAGTAGGGGGAGCCCTGATCATCTTCTTAGCCCCTCCCCTGACGGGATAGCCTATCGCCATTACCATGCTCACTGCCATTCTTGTGCAGGATAGTGAATTACAACTTGTTACATCACATTTAACTCCATGAACCAGCTGAGAGGGGATTACTGCATCTTGTCACCAGCGGCAGCTCGGGGTTTGACAGCCCTTACATGCAGGGACACCCCTAGCTCCTGATTGGCTCAATTCTTGTCCAACCGGCCAGGATGATACCTTGGCTGTGCGTGCTGCCCAAATGCTGCGGGTGAAGACAGCGGGCCGCTCACCTGCGCCGACTACATGGCCCCAGGAACTGCAAGTGGCGTCCGTCTCACAGCCGATGGGCCAAGTGCTGCTTCTGCTAGGTTTGTAATCAGCTGTAGTCCTGTGCTCCGCTCCCCATGTGCTGCGGCCGTCCATTTCGCCACCGATCGCCGAACTCCTCCGCTCCTCGCTTGCCAAAGTGCACTGCTCCTCCGCTGAGCACACTCTGCAGCCCCGGCGGGCAGCTGCCCAGCCACTATGTACAGAGGCCAGGTAGCGGTTACCCAGGGGAGATGGAAGGGGAACGCCTGCTCTAGGGACAGCCATAGCAGCAGCAGCTGTGGTGGGGTTTGCTGGCATGGAGGGTTAGGGTTAGATTTCCTGTTAGGCTTAAATTATATTACCTCTAAATGTTTCCAAGTTACACCTGTAGGAGGAGAGGCCCCCAGTACTGCAGAGTATTACACCTGTAGGAGGAGAGGACCCCCAGTACTGCAGAGTATTACACCTGTAGGAGGAGAGAACCCCAGTACTGCAGAGTATTACACCTGTAGGAGGAGAGGCCCCCATTACTGCAGAGTATTACACCTGTAGGAGGAGAGGACCCCCAGTACTGCAGAGTATTACACATGTGGGAGGAGAGGCCCCCAGTACTGCAGAGAATTACACCTCTAGGAGGAGAGGACCCCCAGTACTGCAGAGTATTACACCTGTGTGAGGAGAGGCCCCCAGTACTGCAGAGTATTACACCTCTAGGAGGAGAGGACCCCCAGTACTGCAGAGTATTACACCTGTAGGGGGAGAGGACTCCCCGTACTGCAGAGTACTACACCTCTAGGAGGAGAGGACCCCCAGTACTGCAGAGTATTACACCTGTAGGGGGAGAGGACTCCCCGTACTGCAGAGCATCACAGCTGTAGGGGGAGAGGACTCCACGTACTGCAGAGTACTACACCTCTAGGAGGAGAGGACCCCCAGTACTGCAGAGTATTACACCTGTAGGAGGAGGGGCCCCAGTACTGCAGAGTATTACACCTGTAGGAGGAGGGGCCCCAGTACTGCAGAGTATCACAGCTGTAGGAGGAGAGGACCCCTATACTGCAGAGTATTACACCTGTAGGGGGAGAGGACTCCCCATACTGCAGAGTATTACACCTCTAGGAGGGGAGGACCCCCAGTACTGCAGAGTATTACACCTGTAGGGGGAGAGTACTCCCCGTACTGCAGAGTACTACACCTCTAGGAGGAGAGGACCCCCAGTACTGCAGAGTATTACATCTGTAGGAGGAGAGAACCTCAGTACTGCAGAGTATTACACCTGTAGGGGGAGAGGACCCCAGTATTGCAGAGTACTACATCTCTAGGAGGAGAGGACCCCCAGTACTGCAGAGTATTACGCCTGTAGGAGGAGGGGCCCCAGTACTGCAGAGTATTACACCTGTAGAAGGAGAGGCCCCGAGTACTGCAGAGTATCACAGCTGTAGGAGGAGAGGACCCCGGTACTGCAGAGTATTATACCTCTAGGGGGAGAGGACCCCGATACTGCAGAGTATTACATCTGTAGGAGGAGAGAACCCCAGTACTGCAGAGTATTACACCTGTAGGGGGAGAGGACCCCGGTACTGCAGAGTATTACACCTGTAGGGGGAGAGAACCCCAGTACTGCAGAGTATTACACCTGTAGGAGGAGGGGCCCCAGTACTGCAGAGTATTACACCTGTAGGAGGAGAGAACGCCAGTACTGCAGAGTATTACACCTGTAGGAGGAGAAGACTCCCAGAACTGCAGAGTATTACACCTGTAGGAGGAGAGAACCCCAGTACTGCAGAGTATTACACCTGTAGGAGGAGAGGACCCCCAGAACTGCAGAGTATTACACCTGTAGGAGGAGAGGCCCCCAGTACTGCTGAGTATTACACCTGTGGGAGGAGAGACTCCCCAGAACTGCAGAGAATTACACCTGTAGGAGGAGAGGACCCCAGTACTGCAGAGTATTACACCTGTAGGAGGAGAGGCCCCCAGTACTGCAGAGTATTACACCTGTAGGAGGAGGGGCCCCGGGTACTGCAGAGCATTACACCTGTGGGAGGAAAGGACCCCCGGTACTGCAGAGTATTACACCTGTAGGAGGAGAGAACCCCGGTACTGCAGAGTATTACACCTGTGGGAGGAGAGGACCCCCAGTACTGCAGAGTATTACACATGTAGGAGGAGAGGCCCCCAGTACTGCAGAGTATTACACCTGTAGGAGGAGAGAACCCCAGTACTGCAGAGTATTACACAAGTAGGAGGAGACGGCCCCAGTACTGCAGAGTATTACACCTGTAGGAGGAGAGAACCCCGGTACTGCAGAGTATTATACCTGTGGGAGGAAAGGACCCCCAGTACTGCAGAGTATTACACCTGCAGGAGGAGAGAACCCCGGTACTGCAGAGTATTACACCTGTGGGAGGAAAGGACCCCCAGTACTGCAGAGTATTACACCGGTAGGGGGAAAGGCCCCCAGTACTGCAGAGTATTACACCGGTAGGAGGAGAGAACCCCAGTACTGCAGAGTATTACACCAGTAGGAGGAGACGGCCCCAGTACAGCAGAGTATTACACCTGTAGGAGGAGAGAACCCCGTTACTGCAGAGTATTACACCTGTGGGAGGAGAGGACCCCCAGTACTGCAGAGTATTACACCTGTAGGAGGAGAGGCCCCCAGTACTGCAGAGTATTACACCGGTAGGAGGAGAGAACCCCAGTATTGCAGAGTATTACACCTGTAGGAGGAGAGAACCCCAGTACTGCAGAGTATTACACCAGTAGGAGGAGAGGGCCCCAGTACAGCAGAGTATTACACCAGTAGGAGGAGAGGCCCCCAGTACTGCAGAGTATTACACCAGTAGGAGAAGAGGGCCCCAGTACTGCAGAGTATAACACCTGTAGGAGGAGAAAATCCCAGTACTGCAGAATATTACACCTGTAGGAGGAGAGGCCCCCATTACTGCAGAGTATTACACCTGTAGGAGGAGAGGACCCCCAGTACTGCAGAGTATTACACCTGTGTGAGGAGAGGCCCCCAGTACTGCAGAGTATTACACCTCTAGGAGGAGAGGACCCCCAGTACTGCAGAGTATTACACCTGTAGGGGGAGAGGACTCCCCGTACTGCAGAGTACTACACCTCTAGGAGGAGAGGACCCCCAGTACTGCAGAGTATTACACCTGTAGGGGGAGAGGACTCCCCGTACTGCAGAGCATCACAGCTGTAGGGGGAGAGGACTCCACGTACTGCAGAGTATTACACCTGTAGGAGGAGAGGACCCCCAGTACTGCAGAGTATTACATCTGTAGGAGGAGAGAACCTCAGTACTGCAGAGTATTACACCTGTAGGGGGAGAGGACCCCAGTATTGCAGAGTACTACATCTCTAGGAGGAGAGGACCCCCAGTACTGCAGAGTATTACGCCTGTAGGAGGAGGGGCCCCAGTACTGCAGAGTATTACACCTGTAGAAGGAGAGGCCCCGAGTACTGCAGAGTATCACAGCTGTAGGAGGAGAGGACCCCGGTACTGCAGAGTATTATACCTCTAGGGGGAGAGGACCCCGATACTGCAGAGTATTACATCTGTAGGAGGAGAGAACCCCAGTACTGCAGAGTATTACACCTGTAGGGGGAGAGGACCCCGGTACTGCAGAGTATTACACCTGTAGGGGGAGAGAACCCCAGTACTGCAGAGTATTACACCTGTAGGAGGAGGGGCCCCAGTACTGCAGAGTATTACACCTGTAGGAGGAGAGAACGCCAGTACTGCAGAGTATTACACCTGTAGGAGGAGAAGACTCCCAGAACTGCAGAGTATTACACCTGTAGGAGGAGAGAACCCCAGTACTGCAGAGTATTACACCTGTAGGAGGAGAGGACCCCCAGAACTGCAGAGTATTACACCTGTAGGAGGAGAGGCCCCCAGTACTGCTGAGTATTACACCTGTGGGAGGAGAGACTCCTCAGAACTGCAGAGAATTACACCTGTAGGAGGAGAGGACCCCAGTACTGCAGAGTATTACACCTGTAGGAGGAGAGGCCCCCAGTACTGCAGAGTATTACACCTGTAGGAGGAGGGGCCCCGGGTACTGCAGAGTATTACACCTGTGGGAGGAAAGGACCCCCGGTACTGCAGAGTATTACACCTGTAGGAGGAGAGAACCCCGGTACTGCAGAGTATTACACCTGTGGGAGGAGAGGACCCCCAGTACTGCAGAGTATTACACATGTAGGAGGAGAGGCCCCCAGTACTGCAGAGTATTACACCTGTAGGAGGAGAGAACCCCAGTACTGCAGAGTATTACACAAGTAGGAGGAGACGGCCCCAGTACTGCAGAGTATTACACCTGTAGGAAGAGAGAACCCCGGTACTGCAGAGTATTATACCTGTGGGAGGAAAGGACCCCCAGTACTGCAGAGTATTACACCTGTAGGAGGAGAGAACCCCGCTACTGCAGAGTATTACACCTGTGGGAGGAGAGGACCCCCAGTACTGCAGAGTATTACACCGGTAGGGGGAAAGGCCCCCAGTACTGCAGAGTATTACACCGGTAGGAGGAGAGAACCCCGCTACTGCAGAGTATTACACCAGTAGGAGGAGACGGCCCCAGTACTGCAGAGTATTACACCTGTAGCAGGAGAGAACCCCGTTACTGCAGAGTATTACACCTGTGGGAGGAGAGGACCCCCAGTACTGCAGAGTATTACACCTGTAGGAGGAGAGGCCCCCAGTACTGCAGAGTATTACACCGGTAGGAGGAGAGAACCCCAGTATTGCAGAGTATTACACCTGTAGGAGGAGAGAACCCCAGTACTGCAGAGTATTACACCAGTAGGAGGAGAGGGCCCCTGTACTGCAGAGTATTACACCAGTAGGAGGAGAGGCCCCCAGTACTGCAGAGTATTACACCAGTAGGAGAAGAGGGCCCCAGTACTGCAGAGTATAACACCTGTAGGAGGAGAAAATCCCAGTACTGCAGAATATTACACCTGTAGGAGGAGAGGCCCCCAGTACTGCAGAGTATTACACCAATAGGAGGAGAGGGTCCCAGTACTGCAGAGTATTACAACAGTAGGAGGAGAAAATCCCAGTACTGCAGAATATTACACCTGTAGGAGGAGAGGGTCCCAGTACTGCAGAGTATTACACCTGTAGGAGGAGAGGACCCCCAGTACTGCAGAGTATTACACCTGTGTGAGGAGAGGCCCCCAGTACTGCAGAGTATTACACCTCTAGGAGGAGAGGACCCCCAGTACTGCAGAGTATTACACCTGTAGGGGGAGAGGACTCCCCGTACTGCAGAGTACTACACCTCTAGGAGGAGAGGACCCCCAGTACTGCAGAGTATTACACCTGTAGGGGGAGAGGACTCCCCGTACTGCAGAGCATCACAGCTGTAGGGGGAGAGGACTCCACGTACTGCAGAGTACTACACCTCTAGGAGGAGAGGACCCCCAGTACTGCAGAGTATTACACCTGTAGGAGGAGGGTCCCCAGTACTGCAGAGTATTACACCTGTAGGAGGAGGGGCCCCAGTACTGCAGAGTATCACAGCTGTAGGAGGAGAGGACCCCTATACTGCAGAGTATTACACCTGTAGGGGGAGAGGACTCCCCATACTGCAGAGTATTACACCTCTAGGAGGGGAGGACCCCCAGTACTGCAGAGTATTACACCTGTAGGGGGAGAGGACTCCCCGTACTGCAGAGTACTACACCTCTAGGAGGAGAGGACCACCAGTACTGCAGAGTATTACACCTGTAGGGGGAGAGTACTCCCCGTACTGCAGAGTACTACACCTCTAGGAGGAGAGGACCCCCAGTACTGCAGAGTATTACATCTGTAGGAGGAGAGAACCTCAGTACTGCAGAGTATTACACCTGTAGGGGGAGAGGACCCCAGTATTGCAGAGTACTACATCTCTAGGAGGAGAGGACCCCCAGTACTGCAGAGTATTACACCTGTAGGAGGAGGGGCCCCAGTACTGCAGAGTATTACACCTGTAGAAGGAGAGGCCCCGAGTACTGCAGAGTATCACAGCTGTAGGAGGAGAGGACCCCGATACTGCAGAGTATTATACCTCTAGGGGGAGAGGACCCCGATACTGCAGAGTATTACATCTGTAGGAGGAGAGAACCCCAGTACTGCAGAGTATTACACCTGTAGGAGGAGAGGACCCCGGTACTGCAGAGTATTACACCGGTAGGAGGAGAGAACCCCAGTACTGCAGAGTATTACACCTGTAGGGGGAGAGAACCCCAGTACTGCAGAGTATTACACCTGTAGGGGGAGAGGACCCCGGTACTGCAGAGTATTACACCTGTAGGGGGAGAGAACCCCAGTACTGCAGAGTATTACACCTGTAGGAGGAGGGGCCCCAGTACTGCAGAGTATTACACCTGTAGGAGGAGAGAACGCCAGTACTGCAGAGTATTACACCTGTAGGAGGAGAAGACTCCCAGAACTGCAGAGTATTACACCTGTAGGAGGAGAGAACCCCAGTACTGCAGAGTATTACACCTGTAGGAGGAGAGGACCCCCAGAACTGCAGAGTATTACACCTGTAGGAGGAGAGGCCCCCAGTACTGCTGAGTATTACACCTGTGGGAGGAGAGACCCCCAGAACTGCAGAGAATTACACCTGTAGGAGGAGAGGACCCCAGTACTGCAGAGTATTACACCTGTAGGAGGAGAGGCCCCCAGTACTGCAGAGTATTACACCTGTAGGAGGAGGGGCCCCGGGTACTGCAGAGTATTACACCTGTGGGAGGAAAGGACCCCCGGTACTGCAGAGTATTACACCTGTAGGAGGAGAGAACCCCGGTACTGCAGAGTATTACACCTGTAGGAGGAGAGAACCCCAGTACTGCAGAGTATTACACAAGTAGGAGGAGACGGCCCCAGTACTGCAGAGTATTACACCTGTAGGAGGAGAGAACCCCGGTACTGCAGAGTATTATACCTGTGGGAGGAAAGGACCCCCAGTACTGCAGAGTATTACACCTGTAGGAGGAGAGAACCCCGCTACTGCAGAGTATTACACCTGTGGGAGGAGAGGACCCCCAGTACTGCAGAGTATTACACCGGTAGGGGGAAAGGCCCCCAGTACTGCAGAGTATTACACCGGTAGGGGGAGAGAACCCCGCTACTGCAGAGTATTACACCGGTAGGAGGAGACGGCCCCAGTACTGCAGAGTATTACACCTGTAGCAGGAGAGAACCCCGTTACTGCAGAGTATTACACCTGTGGGAGGAGAGGACCCCCAGTACTGCAGAGTATTACACCTGTAGGAGGAGAGGCCCCCAGTACTGCAGAGTATTACACCGGTAGGAGGAGAGAACCCCAGTATTGCAGAGTATTACACCTGTAGGAGGAGAGAACCCCAGTACTGCAGAGTATTACACCAGTAGGAGGAGAGGGCCCCTGTACTGCAGAGTATTACACCAGTAGGAGGAGAGGCCCCCAGTACTGCAGAGTATTACACCAGTAGGAGAAGAGGGCCCCAGTACTGCAGAGTATTACACCAGTAGGAGAAGAGGGCCCCAGTACTGCAGAGTATAACACCTGTAGGAGGAGAAAATCCCAGTACTGCAGAATATTACACCTGTAGGAGGAGAGGCCCCCAGTACTGCAGAGTATTACACCAGTAAGAGGAGAGACCCCCAGTACTGCACAGTATTACGCCTGTAGGAGGAGAGAACCCCAGTACTGCAGAGTATTACACCTGTAGGAGGAGGGGCCCCAGTACTGCAGAGTATCACAGCTGTAGGAGGAGAGGACCCCTATACTGCAGAGTATTACACCTGTAGGGGGAGAGGACTCCCCATACTGCAGAGTATTACACCTCTAGGAGGGGAGGACCCCCAGTACTGCAGAGTATTACACCTATAGGGGGAGAGGACTCCCCGTACTGCAGAGTACTACACCTCTAGGAGGAGAGGACCACCAGTACTGCAGAGTATTACACCTGTAGGGGGAGAGTACTCCCCGTACTGCAGAGTACTACACCTCTAGGAGGAGAGGACCCCCAGTACTGCAGAGTATTACATCTGTAGGAGGAGAGAACCTCAGTACTGCAGAGTATTACACCTGTAGGGGGAGAGGACCCCAGTATTGCAGAGTACTACATCTCTAGGAGGAGAGGACCCCCAGTACTGCAGAGTATTACACCTGTAGGAGGAGGGGCCCCAGTACTGCAGAGTATTACACCTGTAGAAGGAGAGGCCCCGAGTACTGCAGAGTATCACAGCTGTAGGAGGAGAGGACCCCGGTACTGCAGAGTATTATACCTCTAGGGGGAGAGGACCCCGATACTGCAGAGTATTACATCTGTAGGAGGAGAGAACCCCAGTACTGCAGAGTATTACACCTGTAGGGGGAGAGGACCCCGGTACTGCAGAGTATTACACCTGTAGGGGGAGAGAACCCCAGTACTGCAGAGTATTACACCTGTAGGAGGAGGGGCCCCAGTACTGCAGAGTATTACACCTGTAGGAGGAGAGAACGCCAGTACTGCAGAGTATTACACCTGTAGGAGGAGAAGACTCCCAGAACTGCAGAGTATTACACCTGTAGGAGGAGAGAACCCCAGTACTGCAGAGTATTACACCTGTAGGAGGAGAGGACCCCCAGAACTGCAGAGTATTACACCTGTAGGAGGAGAGGCCCCCAGTACTGCTGAGTATTACACCTGTGGGAGGAGAGACCCCCCAGAACTGCAGAGAATTACACCTGTAGGAGGAGAGGACCCCAGTACTGCAGAGTATTACACCTGTAGGAGGAGAGGCCCCCAGTACTGCAGAGTATTACACCTGTAGGAGGAGGGGCCCCGGGTACTGCAGAGTATTACACCTGTGGGAGGAAAGGACCCCCGGTACTGCAGAGTATTACACCTGTAGGAGGAGAGAACCCCGGTACTGCAGAGTATTACACCTGTGGGAGGAGAGGACCCCCAGTACTGCAGAGTATTACACATGTAGGAGGAGAGGCCCCCAGTACTGCAGAGTATTACACCTGTAGGAGGAGAGAACCCCAGTACTGCAGAGTATTACACAAGTAGGAGGAGACGGCCCCAGTACTGCAGAGTATTACACCTGTAGGAGGAGAGAACCCCGGTACTGCAGAGTATTATACCTGTGGGAGGAAAGGAACCCCAGTACTGCAGAGTATTACACTTGTAGGAGGAGAGAACCCCGGTACTGCAGAGTATTACACCTGTGGGAGGAAAGGACCCCCAGTACTGCAGAGTATTACACCGGTAGGG
The DNA here is from genome assembly GCA_035609135.1 of Eleutherodactylus coqui. Lineage (NCBI taxonomy): Eukaryota > Metazoa > Chordata > Amphibia > Anura > Eleutherodactylidae > Eleutherodactylus > Eleutherodactylus coqui. The sequence continues at coordinate 175,232,610 of CM069413.1, forward strand.
GGAAAGGCCCCCAGTACTGCAGAGTATTACACCGGTAGGAGGAGAGAACCCCAGTACTGCAGAGTATTACACCAGTAGGAGGAGACGGCCCCAGTACTGCAGAGTATTACACCTGTAGGAGAAGAGAACCCCGTTACTGCAGAGTATTACACCTGTGGGAGGAGAGGACCCCCAGTACTGCAGAGTATTACACCTGTAGGAGGAGAGGCCCCCAGTACTGCAGAGTATTACACCGGTAGGGGGAGAGTACTCCCCGTACTGCAGAGTACTACACCTCTAGGAGGAGAGGACCCCCAGTACTGCAGAGTATTACATCTGTAGGAGGAGAGAACCTCAGTACTGCAGAGTATTACACCTGTAGGGGGAGAGGACCCCAGTATTGCAGAGTACTACATCTCTAGGAGGAGAGGACCCCCAGTACTGCAGAGTATTACACCTGTAGGAGGAGGGGCCCCAGTACTGCAGAGTATTACACCTGTAGAAGGAGAGGCCCCGAGTACTGCAGAGTATCACAGCTGTAGGAGGAGAGGACCCCGGTACTGCAGAGTATTATACCTCTAGGGGGAAAGGACCCCGATACTGCAGAGTATTACATCTGTAGGAGGAGAGAACCCCAGTACTGCAGAGTATTACACCTGTAGGAGGAGAGGACCCCGGTACTGCAGAGTATTACACCGGTAGGAGGAGAGAACCCCAGTACTGCAGAGTATTACACCTGTAGGGGGAGAGAACCCCAGTACTGCAGAGTATTACACCTGTAGGGGGAGAGGACCCCGGTACTGCAGAGTATTACACCTGTAGGGGGAGAGAACCCCAGTACTGCAGAGTATTACACCTGTAGGAGGAGGGGCCCCAGTACTGCAGAGTATTACACCTGTAGGAGGAGAGAACGCCAGTACTGCAGAGTATTACACCTGTAGGAGGAGAAGACTCCCAGAACTGCAGAGTATTACACCTGTAGGAGGAGAGAACCCCAGTACTGCAGAGTATTACACCTGTAGGAGGAGAGGACCCCCAGAACTGCAGAGTATTACACCTGTAGGAGGAGAGGCCCCCAGTACTGCTGAGTATTACACCTGTGGGAGGAGAGACCCCCAGAACTGCAGAGAATTACACCTGTAGGAGGAGAGGACCCCAGTACTGCAGAGTATTACACCTGTAGGAGGAGAGGCCCCCAGTACTGCAGAGTATTACACCTGTAGGAGGAGGGGCCCCGGGTACTGCAGAGTATTACACCTGTGGGAGGAAAGGACCCCCGGTACTGCAGAGTATTACACCTGTAGGAGGAGAGAACCCCGGTACTGCAGAGTATTACACCTGTGGGAGGAGAGGACCCCCAGTACTGCAGAGTATTACACATGTGGGAGGAGAGGCCCCCAGTACTGCAGAGTATTACACCTGTAGGAGGAGAGAACCCCAGTACTGCAGAGTATTACACAAGTAGGAGGAGACGGCCCCAGTACTGCAGAGTATTACACCTGTAGGAGGAGAGAACCCCGGTACTGCAGAGTATTATACCTGTGGGAGGAAAGGACCCCCAGTACTGCAGAGTATTACACCTGTAGGAGGAGAGAACCCCGCTACTGCAGAGTATTACACCTGTGGGAGGAGAGGACCCCCAGTACTGCAGAGTATTACACCGGTAGGGGGAAAGGCCCCCAGTACTGCAGAGTATTACACCGGTAGGGGGAGAGAACCCCGCTACTGCAGAGTATTACACCAGTAGGAGGAGACGGCCCCAGTACTGCAGAGTATTACACCTGTAGCAGGAGAGAACCCCGTTACTGCAGAGTATTACACCTGTGGGAGGAGAGGACCCCCAGTACTGCAGAGTATTACACCTGTAGGAGGAGAGGCCCCCAGTACTGCAGAGTATTACACCGGTAGGAGGAGAGAACCCCAGTATTGCAGAGTATTACACCTGTAGGAGGAGAGAACCCCAGTACTGCAGAGTATTACACCAGTAGGAGGAGAGGGCCCCTGTACTGCAGAGTATTACACCAGTAGGAGGAGAGGCCCCCAGTACTGCAGAGTATTACACCAGTAGGAGAAGAGGGCCCCAGTACTGCAAAGTATAACACCTGTAGGAGGAGAAAATCCCAGTACTGCAGAATATTACACCTGTAGGAGGAGAGGCCCCCAGTACTGCAGAGTATTACACCAATAGGAGGAGAGGGTCCCAGTACTGCAGAGTATTACAACAGTAGGAGGAGAAAATCCCAGTACTGCAGAATATTACACCTGTAGGAGGAGAGGGTCCCAGTACTGCAGAGTATTACACCAGTAAGAGGAGAGACCCCCAGTACTGCACAGTATTACGCCTGTAGGAGGAGAGAACCCCAGTACTGCAGAGTATTACACCTGTAGGAGGAGGGGCCCCAGTACTGCAGAGTATCACAGCTGTAGGAGGAGAGGACCCCTATACTGCAGAGTATTACACCTGTAGGGGGAGAGGACTCCCCATACTGCAGAGTATTACACCTCTAGGAGGGGAGGACCCCCAGTACTGCAGAGTATTACACCTATAGGGGGAGAGGACTCCCCGTACTGCAGAGTACTACACCTCTAGGAGGAGAGGACCACCAGTACTGCAGAGTATTACACCTGTAGGGGGAGAGTACTCCCCGTACTGCAGAGTACTACACCTCTAGGAGGAGAGGACCCCCAGTACTGCAGAGTATTACATCTGTAGGAGGAGAGAACCTCAGTACTGCAGAGTATTACACCTGTAGGGGGAGAGGACCCCAGTATTGCAGAGTACTACATCTCTAGGAGGAGAGGACCCCCAGTACTGCAGAGTATTACACCTGTAGGAGGAGGGGCCCCAGTACTGCAGAGTATTACACCTGTAGAAGGAGAGGCCCCGAGTACTGCAGAGTATCACAGCTGTAGGAGGAGAGGACCCCGGTACTGCAGAGTATTATACCTCTAGGGGGAGAGGACCCCGATACTGCAGAGTATTACATCTGTAGGAGGAGAGAACCCCAGTACTGCAGAGTATTACACCTGTAGGGGGAGAGGACCCCGGTACTGCAGAGTATTACACCTGTAGGGGGAGAGAACCCCAGTACTGCAGAGTATTACACCTGTAGGAGGAGGGGCCCCAGTACTGCAGAGTATTACACCTGTAGGAGGAGAGAACGCCAGTACTGCAGAGTATTACATCTCTAGGAGGAGAGAACCCCGGTACTGCAGAGTATTATACCTGTGGGAGGAAAGGACCCCCAGTACTGCAGAGTATTACACCTGTAGGAGGAGAGAACCCCGCTACTGCAGAGTATTACACCTGTGGGAGGAGAGGACCCCCAGTACTGCAGAGTATTACACCGGTAGGGGGAAAGGCCCCCAGTACTGCAGAGTATTACACCGGTAGGGGGAGAGAACCCCGCTACTGCAGAGTATTACACCAGTAGGAGGAGACGGCCCCAGTACTGCAGAGTATTACACCTGTAGCAGGAGAGAACCCCGTTACTGCAGAGTATTACACCTGTGGGAGGAGAGGACCCCCAGTACTGCAGAGTATTACACCTGTAGGAGGAGAGGCCCCCAGTACTGCAGAGTATTACACCGGTAGGAGGAGAGAACCCCAGTATTGCAGAGTATTACACCTGTAGGAGGAGAGAACCCCAGTACTGCAGAGTATTACACCAGTAGGAGGAGAGGGCCCCTGTACTGCAGAGTATTACACCAGTAGGAGGAGAGGCCCCCAGTACTGCAGAGTATTACACCAGTAGGAGAAGAGGGCCCCAGTACTGCAAAGTATAACACCTGTAGGAGGAGAAAATCCCAGTACTGCAGAATATTACACCTGTAGGAGGAGAGGCCCCCAGTACTGCAGAGTATTACACCAATAGGAGGAGAGGGTCCCAGTACTGCAGAGTATTACAACAGTAGGAGGAGAAAATCCCAGTACTGCAGAATATTACACCTGTAGGAGGAGAGGGTCCCAGTACTGCAGAGTATTACACCAGTAAGAGGAGAGACCCCCAGTACTGCACAGTATTACGCCTGTAGGAGGAGAGAACCCCAGTACTGCAGAGTATTACACCTGTAGGAGGAGGGGCCCCAGTACTGCAGAGTATCACAGCTGTAGGAGGAGAGGACCCCTATACTGCAGAGTATTACACCTGTAGGGGGAGAGGACTCCCCATACTGCAGAGTATTACACCTCTAGGAGGGGAGGACCCCCAGTACTGCAGAGTATTACACCTATAGGGGGAGAGGACTCCCCGTACTGCAGAGTACTACACCTCTAGGAGGAGAGGACCACCAGTACTGCAGAGTATTACACCTGTAGGGGGAGAGTACTCCCCGTACTGCAGAGTACTACACCTCTAGGAGGAGAGGACCCCCAGTACTGCAGAGTATTACATCTGTAGGAGGAGAGAACCTCAGTACTGCAGAGTATTACACCTGTAGGGGGAGAGGACCCCAGTATTGCAGAGTACTACATCTCTAGGAGGAGAGGACCCCCAGTACTGCAGAGTATTACACCTGTAGGAGGAGGGGCCCCAGTACTGCAGAGTATTACACCTGTAGAAGGAGAGGCCCCGAGTACTGCAGAGTATCACAGCTGTAGGAGGAGAGGACCCCGGTACTGCAGAGTATTATACCTCTAGGGGGAGAGGACCCCGATACTGCAGAGTATTACATCTGTAGGAGGAGAGAACCCCAGTACTGCAGAGTATTACACCTGTAGGGGGAGAGGACCCCGGTACTGCAGAGTATTACACCTGTAGGGGGAGAGAACCCCAGTACTGCAGAGTATTACACCTGTAGGAGGAGGGGCCCCAGTACTGCAGAGTATTACACCTGTAGGAGGAGAGAACGCCAGTACTGCAGAGTATTACACCTGTAGGAGGAGAAGACTCCCAGAACTGCAGAGTATTACACCTGTAGGAGGAGAGAACCCCAGTACTGCAGAGTATTACACCTGTAGGAGGAGAGGACCCCCAGAACTGCAGAGTATTACACCTGTAGGAGGAGAGGCCCCCAGTACTGCTGAGTATTACACCTGTGGGAGGAGAGACCCCCCAGAACTGCAGAGAATTACACCTGTAGGAGGAGAGGACCCCAGTACTGCAGAGTATTACACCTGTAGGAGGAGAGGCCCCCAGTACTGCAGAGTATTACACCTGTAGGAGGAGGGGCCCCGGGTACTGCAGAGTATTACACCTGTGGGAGGAAAGGACCCCCGGTACTGCAGAGTATTACACCTGTAGGAGGAGAGAACCCCGGTACTGCAGAGTATTACACCTGTGGGAGGAGAGGACCCCCAGTACTGCAGAGTATTACACATGTAGGAGGAGAGGCCCCCAGTACTGCAGAGTATTACACCTGTAGGAGGAGAGAACCCCAGTACTGCAGAGTATTACACAAGTAGGAGGAGACGGCCCCAGTACTGCAGAGTATTACACCTGTAGGAGGAGAGAACCCCGGTACTGCAGAGTATTATACCTGTGGGAGGAAAGGAACCCCAGTACTGCAGAGTATTACACTTGTAGGAGGAGAGAACCCCGGTACTGCAGAGTATTACACCTGTGGGAGGAAAGGACCCCCAGTACTGCAGAGTATTACACCGGTAGGGGGAAAGGCCCCCAGTACTGCAGAGTATTACACCGGTAGGAGGAGAGAACCCCAGTACTGCAGAGTATTACACCAGTAGGAGGAGACGGCCCCAGTACTGCAGAGTATTACACCTGTAGGAGAAGAGAACCCCGTTACTGCAGAGTATTACACCTGTGGGAGGAGAGGACCCCCAGTACTGCAGAGTATTACACCTGTAGGAGGAGAGGCCCCCAGTACTGCAGAGTATTACACCGGTAGGGGGAGAGTACTCCCCGTACTGCAGAGTACTACACCTCTAGGAGGAGAGGACCCCCAGTACTGCAGAGTATTACATCTGTAGGAGGAGAGAACCTCAGTACTGCAGAGTATTACACCTGTAGGGGGAGAGGACCCCAGTATTGCAGAGTACTACATCTCTAGGAGGAGAGGACCCCCAGTACTGCAGAGTATTACACCTGTAGGAGGAGGGGCCCCAGTACTGCAGAGTATTACACCTGTAGAAGGAGAGGCCCCGAGTACTGCAGAGTATCACAGCTGTAGGAGGAGAGGACCCCGGTACTGCAGAGTATTATACCTCTAGGGGGAAAGGACCCCGATACTGCAGAGTATTACATCTGTAGGAGGAGAGAACCCCAGTACTGCAGAGTATTACACCTGTAGGAGGAGAGGACCCCGGTACTGCAGAGTATTACACCGGTAGGAGGAGAGAACCCCAGTACTGCAGAGTATTACACCTGTAGGGGGAGAGAACCCCAGTACTGCAGAGTATTACACCTGTAGGGGGAGAGGACCCCGGTACTGCAGAGTATTACACCTGTAGGGGGAGAGAACCCCAGTACTGCAGAGTATTACACCTGTAGGAGGAGGGGCCCCAGTACTGCAGAGTATTACACCTGTAGGAGGAGAGAACGCCAGTACTGCAGAGTATTACACCTGTAGGAGGAGAAGACTCCCAGAACTGCAGAGTATTACACCTGTAGGAGGAGAGAACCCCAGTACTGCAGAGTATTACACCTGTAGGAGGAGAGGACCCCCAGAACTGCAGAGTATTACACCTGTAGGAGGAGAGGCCCCCAGTACTGCTGAGTATTACACCTGTGGGAGGAGAGACCCCCAGAACTGCAGAGAATTACACCTGTAGGAGGAGAGGACCCCAGTACTGCAGAGTATTACACCTGTAGGAGGAGAGGCCCCCAGTACTGCAGAGTATTACACCTGTAGGAGGAGGGGCCCCGGGTACTGCAGAGTATTACACCTGTGGGAGGAAAGGACCCCCGGTACTGCAGAGTATTACACCTGTAGGAGGAGAGAACCCCGGTACTGCAGAGTATTACACCTGTGGGAGGAGAGGACCCCCAGTACTGCAGAGTATTACACATGTGGGAGGAGAGGCCCCCAGTACTGCAGAGTATTACACCTGTAGGAGGAGAGAACCCCAGTACTGCAGAGTATTACACAAGTAGGAGGAGACGGCCCCAGTACTGCAGAGTATTACACCTGTAGGAGGAGAGAACCCCGGTACTGCAGAGTATTATACCTGTGGGAGGAAAGGACCCCCAGTACTGCAGAGTATTACACCTGTAGGAGGAGAGAACCCCGCTACTGCAGAGTATTACACCTGTGGGAGGAGAGGACCCCCAGTACTGCAGAGTATTACACCGGTAGGGGGAAAGGCCCCCAGTACTGCAGAGTATTACACCGGTAGGGGGAGAGAACCCCGCTACTGCAGAGTATTACACCAGTAGGAGGAGACGGCCCCAGTACTGCAGAGTATTACACCTGTAGCAGGAGAGAACCCCGTTACTGCAGAGTATTACACCTGTGGGAGGAGAGGACCCCCAGTACTGCAGAGTATTACACCTGTAGGAGGAGAGGCCCCCAGTACTGCAGAGTATTACACCGGTAGGAGGAGAGAACCCCAGTATTGCAGAGTATTACACCTGTAGGAGGAGAGAACCCCAGTACTGCAGAGTATTACACCAGTAGGAGGAGAGGGCCCCTGTACTGCAGAGTATTACACCAGTAGGAGGAGAGGCCCCCAGTACTGCAGAGTATTACACCAGTAGGAGAAGAGGGCCCCAGTACTGCAAAGTATAACACCTGTAGGAGGAGAAAATCCCAGTACTGCAGAATATTACACCTGTAGGAGGAGAGGCCCCCAGTACTGCAGAGTATTACACCAATAGGAGGAGAGGGTCCCAGTACTGCAGAGTATTACAACAGTAGGAGGAGAAAATCCCAGTACTGCAGAATATTACACCTGTAGGAGGAGAGGGTCCCAGTACTGCAGAGTATTACACCAGTAAGAGGAGAGACCCCCAGTACTGCACAGTATTACGCCTGTAGGAGGAGAGAACCCCAGTACTGCAGAGTATTACACCTGTAGGAGGAGGGGCCCCAGTACTGCAGAGTATCACAGCTGTAGGAGGAGAGGACCCCTATACTGCAGAGTATTACACCTGTAGGGGGAGAGGACTCCCCATACTGCAGAGTATTACACCTCTAGGAGGGGAGGACCCCCAGTACTGCAGAGTATTACACCTATAGGGGGAGAGGACTCCCCGTACTGCAGAGTACTACACCTCTAGGAGGAGAGGACCACCAGTACTGCAGAGTATTACACCTGTAGGGGGAGAGTACTCCCCGTACTGCAGAGTACTACACCTCTAGGAGGAGAGGACCCCCAGTACTGCAGAGTATTACATCTGTAGGAGGAGAGAACCTCAGTACTGCAGAGTATTACACCTGTAGGGGGAGAGGACCCCAGTATTGCAGAGTACTACATCTCTAGGAGGAGAGGACCCCCAGTACTGCAGAGTATTACACCTGTAGGAGGAGGGGCCCCAGTACTGCAGAGTATTACACCTGTAGAAGGAGAGGCCCCGAGTACTGCAGAGTATCACAGCTGTAGGAGGAGAGGACCCCGGTACTGCAGAGTATTATACCTCTAGGGGGAGAGGACCCCGATACTGCAGAGTATTACATCTGTAGGAGGAGAGAACCCCAGTACTGCAGAGTATTACACCTGTAGGGGGAGAGGACCCCGGTACTGCAGAGTATTACACCTGTAGGGGGAGAGAACCCCAGTACTGCAGAGTATTACACCTGTAGGAGGAGGGGCCCCAGTACTGCAGAGTATTACACCTGTAGGAGGAGAGAACGCCAGTACTGCAGAGTATTACATCTCTAGGAGGAGAGAACCCCGGTACTGCAGAGTATTATACCTGTGGGAGGAAAGGACCCCCAGTACTGCAGAGTATTACACCTGTAGGAGGAGAGAACCCCGCTACTGCAGAGTATTACACCTGTGGGAGGAGAGGACCCCCAGTACTGCAGAGTATTACACCGGTAGGGGGAAAGGCCCCCAGTACTGCAGAGTATTACACCGGTAGGGGGAGAGAACCCCGCTACTGCAGAGTATTACACCAGTAGGAGGAGACGGCCCCAGTACTGCAGAGTATTACACCTGTAGCAGGAGAGAACCCCGTTACTGCAGAGTATTACACCTGTGGGAGGAGAGGACCCCCAGTACTGCAGAGTATTACACCTGTAGGAGGAGAGGCCCCCAGTACTGCAGAGTATTACACCGGTAGGAGGAGAGAACCCCAGTATTGCAGAGTATTACACCTGTAGGAGGAGAGAACCCCAGTACTGCAGAGTATTACACCAGTAGGAGGAGAGGGCCCCTGTACTGCAGAGTATTACACCAGTAGGAGGAGAGGCCCCCAGTACTGCAGAGTATTACACCAGTAGGAGAAGAGGGCCCCAGTACTGCAAAGTATAACACCTGTAGGAGGAGAAAATCCCAGTACTGCAGAATATTACACCTGTAGGAGGAGAGGCCCCCAGTACTGCAGAGTATTACACCAATAGGAGGAGAGGGTCCCAGTACTGCAGAGTATTACAACAGTAGGAGGAGAAAATCCCAGTACTGCAGAATATTACACCTGTAGGAGGAGAGGGTCCCAGTACTGCAGAGTATTACACCAGTAAGAGGAGAGACCCCCAGTACTGCACAGTATTACGCCTGTAGGAGGAGAGAACCCCAGTACTGCAGAGTATTACACCTGTAGGAGGAGGGGCCCCAGTACTGCAGAGTATCACAGCTGTAGGAGGAGAGGACCCCTATACTGCAGAGTATTACACCTGTAGGGGGAGAGGACTCCCCATACTGCAGAGTATTACACCTCTAGGAGGGGAGGACCCCCAGTACTGCAGAGTATTACACCTATAGGGGGAGAGGACTCCCCGTACTGCAGAGTACTACACCTCTAGGAGGAGAGGACCACCAGTACTGCAGAGTATTACACCTGTAGGGGGAGAGTACTCCCCGTACTGCAGAGTACTACACCTCTAGGAGGAGAGGACCCCCAGTACTGCAGAGTATTACATCTGTAGGAGGAGAGAACCTCAGTACTGCAGAGTATTACACCTGTAGGGGGAGAGGACCCCAGTATTGCAGAGTACTACATCTCTAGGAGGAGAGGACCCCCAGTACTGCAGAGTATTACACCTGTAGGAGGAGGGGCCCCAGTACTGCAGAGTATTACACCTGTAGAAGGAGAGGCCCCGAGTACTGCAGAGTATCACAGCTGTAGGAGGAGAGGACCCCGGTACTGCAGAGTATTATACCTCTAGGGGGAGAGGACCCCGATACTGCAGAGTATTACATCTGTAGGAGGAGAGAACCCCAGTACTGCAGAGTATTACACCTGTAGGGGGAGAGGACCCCGGTACTGCAGAGTATTACACCTGTAGGGGGAGAGAACCCCAGTACTGCAGAGTATTACACCTGTAGGAGGAGGGGCCCCAGTACTGCAGAGTATTACACCTGTAGGAGGAGAGAACGCCAGTACTGCAGAGTATTACACCTGTAGGAGGAGAAGACTCCCAGAACTGCAGAGTATTACACCTGTAGGAGGAGAGAATCCCAGTACTGCAGAGTATTACACCTGTAGGAGGAGAGGACCCCCAGAACTGCAGAGTATTACACCTGTAGGAGGAGAGGCCCCCAGTACTGCTGAGTATTACACCTGTGGGAGGAGAGACCCCCCAGAACTGCAGAGAATTACACCTGTAGGAGGAGAGGACCCCAGTACTGCAGAGTATTACACCTGTAGGAGGAGAGGCCCCCAGTACTGCAGAGTATTACACCTGTAGGAGGAGGGGCCCCGGGTACTGCAGAGTATTACACCTGTTGGAGGAAAGGACCCCCGGTACTGCAGAGTATTACACCTGTAGGAGGAGAGAACCCCGGTACTGCAGAGTATTACACCTGTGGGAGGAGAGGACCCCCAGTACTGCAGAGTATTACACATGTAGGAGGAGAGGCCCCCAGTACTGCAGAGTATTACACCTGTAGGAGGAGAGAACCCCAGTACTGCAGAGTATTACACAAGTAGGAGGAGACGGCCCCAGTACTGCAGAGTATTACACCTGTAGGAGGAGAGAACCCCGGTACTGCAGAGTATTATACCTGTGGGAGGAAAGGAACCCCAGTACTGCAGAGTATTACACTTGTAGGAGGAGAGAACCCCGGTACTGCAGAGTATTACACCTTTGGGAGGAAAGGACCCCCAGTACTGCAGAGTATTACACCGGTAGGGGGAAAGGCCCCCAGTACTGCAGAGTATTACACCGGTAGGAGGAGAGAACCCCAGTACTGCAGAGTATTACACCAGTAGGAGGAGACGGCCCCAGTACTGCAGAGTATTACACCTGTAGGAGAAGAGAACCCCGTTACTGCAGAGTATTACACCTGTGGGAGGAGAGGACCCCCAGTACTGCAGAGTATTACACCTGTAGGAGGAGAGGCCCCCAGTACTGCAGAGTATTACACCGGTAGGAGGAGAGAACCCCAGTATTGCAGAGTATTACACCTGTAGGAGGAGAGAACCCCAGTACTGCAGAGTATTACACCAGTAGGAGGAGAGGGCCCCAGTACAGCAGAGTATTACACCAGTAGGAGGAGAGGCCCCCAGTACTGCAGAGTATTACACCAGTAGGAGAAGAGGGCCCCAGTACTGCAGAGTATAACACCTGTAGGAGGAGAAAATCCCAGTACTGCAGAATATTACACCTGTAGGAGGAGAGGCCCCCATTACTGCAGAGTATTACACCTGTAGGAGGAGAGGACCCCCAGTACTGCAGAGTATTACACATGTGGGAGGAGAGGCCCCCAGTACTGCAGAGAATTACACCTCTAGGAGGAGAGGACCCCCAGTACTGCAGAGTATTACACCTGTGTGAGGAGAGGCCCCCAGTACTGCAGAGTATTACACCTCTAGGAGGAGAGGACCCCCAGTACTGCAGAGTATTACACCTGTAGGGGGAGAGGACTCCCCGTACTGCAGAGTACTACACCTCTAGGAGGAGAGGACCCCCAGTACTGCAGAGTATTACACCTGTAGGGGGAGAGGACTCCCCGTACTGCAGAGCATCACAGCTGTAGGGGGAGAGGACTCCACGTACTGCAGAGTATTACACCTGTAGGAGGAGAGCCCCCACTACTGCAGAGTATTACACCTCTAGGAGGAGAGGACCCCCAGTACTGCAGAGTATTACACCAGTAGGAGGAGAGGCCCCCAGTACTGCAGAGTATTACACCAGTAGGAGAAGAGGGCCCCAGTACTGCAGAGTATTACACCTGTAGGAGGAGAGGACCCCCAGTACTGCAGAGTATTACACCTGTAGGAGGAGGGTCCCCAGTACTGCAGAGTATTACACCTGTAGGAGGAGGGGCCCCAGTACTGCAGAGTATCACAGCTGTAGGGGGAGAGGACTCCACGTACTGCAGAGTACTACACCTCTAGGAGGAGAGGACCCCCAGTACTGCAGAGTATTACACCTGTAGGAGGAGGGTCCCCAGTACTGCAGAGTATTACACCTGTAGGAGGAGGGGCCCCAGTACTGCAGAGTATCACAGCTGTAGGAGGAGAGGACCCCTATACTGCAGAGTATTACACCTGTAGGGGGAGAGGACTCCCCATACTGCAGAGTATTACACCTCTAGGAGGGAAGGACCCCCAGTACTGCAGAGTATTACACCTGTAGGGGGAGAGGACTCCCCGTACTGCAGAGTACTACACCTCTAGGAGGAGAGGACCACCAGTACTGCAGAGTATTACACCTGTAGGGGGAGAGTACTCCCCGTACTGCAGAGTACTACACCTCTAGGAGGAGAGGACCCCCAGTACTGCAGAGTATTACATCTGTAGGAGGAGAGAACCTCAGTACTGCAGAGTATTACACCTGTAGGGGGAGAGGACCCCAGTATTGCAGAGTACTACATCTCTAGGAGGAGAAGACCCCCAGTACTGCAGAGTATTACACCTGTAGGAGGAGGGGCCCCAGTACTGCAGAGTATTACACCTGTAGAAGGAGAGGCCCCGAGTACTGCAGAGTATCACAGCTGTAGGAGGAGAGGACCCCGGTACTGCAGAGTATTATACCTCTAGGGGGAGAGGACCCCGATACTGCAGAGTATTACATCTGTAGGAGGAGAGAACCCCAGTACTGCAGAGTATTACACCTGTAGGGGGAGAGGACCCCGGTACTGCAGAGTATTACACCTGTAGGGGGAGAGAACCCCAGTACTGCAGAGTATTACACCTGTAGGAGGAGGGGCCCCAGTACTGCAGAGTATTACACCTGTAGGAGGAGAGAACGCCAGTACTGCAGAGTATTACACCTGTAGGAGGAGAAGACTCCCAGAACTGCAGAGTATTACACCTGTAGGAGGAGAGAACCCCAGTACTGCAGAGTATTACACCTGTAGGAGGAGAGGACCCCCAGAACTGCAGAGTATTACACCTGTAGGAGGAGAGGCCCCCAGTACTGCTGAGTATTACACCTGTGGGAGGAGAGACCCCCAGAACTGCAGAGAATTACACCTGTAGGAGGAGAGGACCCCAGTACTGCAGAGTATTACACCTGTAGGAGGAGAGGCCCCCAGTACTGCAGAGTATTACACCTGTAGGAGGAGGGGCCCCGGGTACTGCAGAGTATTACACCTGTGGGAGGAAAGGACCCCCGGTACTGCAGAGTATTACACCTGTAGGAGGAGAGAACCCCGGTACTGCAGAGTATTATACCTGTGGGAGGAAAGGAACCCCAGTACTGCAGAGTATTACACTTGTAGGAGGAGAGAACCCCGGTACTGCAGAGTATTACACCTTTGGGAGGAAAGGACCCCCAGTACTGCAGAGTATTACACCGGTAGGGGGAAAGGCCCCCAGTACTGCAGAGTATTACACCGGTAGGAGGAGAGAACCCCAGTACTGCAGAGTATTACACCAGTAGGAGGAGACGGCCCCAGTACTGCAGAGTATTACACCTGTAGGAGAAGAGAACCCCGTTACTGCAGAGTATTACACCTGTGGGAGGAGAGGACCCCCAGTACTGCAGAGTATTACACCTGTAGGAGGAGAGGCCCCCAGTACTGCAGAGTATTACACCGGTAGGAGGAGAGAACCCCAGTATTGCAGAGTATTACACCTGTAGGAGGAGAGAACCCCAGTACTGCAGAGTATTACACCAGTAGGAGGAGAGGGCCCCAGTACAGCAGAGTATTACACCAGTAGGAGGAGAGGCCCCCAGTACTGCAGAGTATTACACCAGTAGGAGAAGAGGGCCCCAGTACTGCAGAGTATAACACCTGTAGGAGGAGAAAATCCCAGTACTGCAGAATATTACACCTGTAGGAGGAGAGGCCCCCATTACTGCAGAGTATTACACCTGTAGGAGGAGAGGACCCCCAGTACTGCAGAGTATTACACATGTGGGAGGAGAGGCCCCCAGTACTGCAGAGAATTACACCTCTAGGAGGAGAGGACCCCCAGTACTGCAGAGTATTACACCTGTGTGAGGAGAGGCCCCCAGTACTGCAGAGTATTACACCTCTAGGAGGAGAGGACCCCCAGTACTGCAGAGTATTACACCTGTAGGGGGAGAGGACTCCCCGTACTGCAGAGTACTACACCTCTAGGAGGAGAGGACCCCCAGTACTGCAGAGTATTACACCTGTAGGGGGAGAGGACTCCCCGTACTGCAGAGCATCACAGCTGTAGGGGGAGAGGACTCCACGTACTGCAGAGTATTACACCTGTAGGAGGAGAGCCCCCACTACTGCAGAGTATTACACCTCTAGGAGGAGAGGACCCCCAGTACTGCAGAGTATTACACCAGTAGGAGGAGAGGCCCCCAGTACTGCAGAGTATTACACCAGTAGGAGAAGAGGGCCCCAGTACTGCAGAGTATTACACCTGTAGGAGGAGAGGACCCCCAGTACTGCAGAGTATTACACCTGTAGGAGGAGGGTCCCCAGTACTGCAGAGTATTACACCTGTAGGAGGAGGGGCCCCAGTACTGCAGAGTATCACAGCTGTAGGGGGAGAGGACTCCACGTACTGCAGAGTACTACACCTCTAGGAGGAGAGGACCCCCAGTACTGCAGAGTATTACACCTGTAGGAGGAGGGTCCCCAGTACTGCAGAGTATTACACCTGTAGGAGGAGGGGCCCCAGTACTGCAGAGTATCACAGCTGTAGGAGGAGAGGACCCCTATACTGCAGAGTATTACACCTGTAGGGGGAGAGGACTCCCCATACTGCAGAGTATTACACCTCTAGGAGGGAAGGACCCCCAGTACTGCAGAGTATTACACCTGTAGGGGGAGAGGACTCCCCGTACTGCAGAGTACTACACCTCTAGGAGGAGAGGACCACCAGTACTGCAGAGTATTACACCTGTAGGGGGAGAGTACTCCCCGTACTGCAGAGTACTACACCTCTAGGAGGAGAGGACCCCCAGTACTGCAGAGTATTACATCTGTAGGAGGAGAGAACCTCAGTACTGCAGAGTATTACACCTGTAGGGGGAGAGGACCCCAGTATTGCAGAGTACTACATCTCTAGGAGGAGAAGACCCCCAGTACTGCAGAGTATTACACCTGTAGGAGGAGGGGCCCCAGTACTGCAGAGTATTACACCTGTAGAAGGAGAGGCCCCGAGTACTGCAGAGTATCACAGCTGTAGGAGGAGAGGACCCCGGTACTGCAGAGTATTATACCTCTAGGGGGAGAGGACCCCGATACTGCAGAGTATTACATCTGTAGGAGGAGAGAACCCCAGTACTGCAGAGTATTACACCTGTAGGGGGAGAGGACCCCGGTACTGCAGAGTATTACACCTGTAGGGGGAGAGAACCCCAGTACTGCAGAGTATTACACCTGTAGGAGGAGGGGCCCCAGTACTGCAGAGTATTACACCTGTAGGAGGAGAGAACGCCAGTACTGCAGAGTATTACACCTGTAGGAGGAGAAGACTCCCAGAACTGCAGAGTATTACACCTGTAGGAGGAGAGAACCCCAGTACTGCAGAGTATTACACCTGTAGGAGGAGAGGACCCCCAGAACTGCAGAGTATTACACCTGTAGGAGGAGAGGCCCCCAGTACTGCTGAGTATTACACCTGTGGGAGGAGAGACCCCCAGAACTGCAGAGAATTACACCTGTAGGAGGAGAGGACCCCAGTACTGCAGAGTATTACACCTGTAGGAGGAGAGGCCCCCAGTACTGCAGAGTATTACACCTGTAGGAGGAGGGGCCCCGGGTACTGCAGAGTATTACACCTGTGGGAGGAAAGGACCCCCGGTACTGCAGAGTATTACACCTGTAGGAGGAGAGAACCCCGGTACTGCAGAGTATTACACCTGTGGGAGGAGAGGACCCCCAGTACTGCAGAGTATTACACATGTAGGAGGAGAGGCCCCCAGTACTGCAGAGTATTACACCTGTAGGAGGAGAGAACCCCAGTACTGCAGAGTATTACACAAGTAGGAGGAGACGGCCCCAGTACTGCAGAGTATTACACCTGTAGGAGGAGAGAACCCCGGTACTGCAGAGTATTATACCTGTGGGAGGAAAGGACCCCCAGTACTGCAGAGTATTACACCTGTAGGAGGAGAGAACCCCGCTACTGCAGAGTATTACACCTGTGGGAGGAGAGGACCCCCAGTACTGCAGAGTATTACACCGGTAGGGGGAAAGGCCCCCAGTACTGCAGAGTATTACACCGGTAGGAGGAGAGAACCCCAGTACTGCAGAGTATTACACCAGTAGGAGGAGACGGCCCCAGTACTGCAGAGTATTACACCTGTAGGAGGAGAGAACCCCGTTACTGCAGAGTATTTCACCTGTGGGAGGAGAGGACCCCCAGTACTGCAGAGTATTACACCTGTAGGAGGAGAGGCCCCCAGTACTGCAGAGTATTACACCGGTAGGAGGAGAGAACCCCAGTATTGCAGAGTATTACACCTGTAGGAGGAGAGAACCCCAGTACTGCAGAGTATTATACCAGTAGGAGGAGAGGGCCCCTGTACTGCAGAGTATTACACCAGTAGGAGGAGAGGCCCCCAGTACTGCAGAGTATTACACCAGTAGGAGAAGAGGGCCCCAGTACTGCAGAGTATAACACCTGTAGGAGGAGAAAATCCCAGTACTGCAGAATATTACACCTGTAGGAGGAGAGGCCCTCAGTACTGCAGAGTATTACACCAATAGGAGGAGAGGCCCCCAGTACTGCAGAGTATTACAACAGTAGGAGGAGAAAATCCCAGTACTGCAGAATATTACACCTGTAGGAGGAGAGGGTCCCAGTACTGCAGAGTATTACACCAGTAAGAGGAGAGACCCCCAGTACTGCACAGTATTACGCCTGTAGGAGGAGAGAACCCCAGTACTGCAGAGTATTACACCTGTAGGAGGAGAGAACCCCAGTACTGCAGAGTATTACACCTGGAGGAGGAGAGAACACCAGTACTGCAGAGTATTACACCTGGAGGAGGAGAGAACCCCAGTATTGCAGAATATTACACCTGGAGGAGGAGAGAACCCCAGTACTGCAGAGTATTACAGCTGTAGGAGGAGAGGCCCCAGTACTGCAGAGTATTACACATGTAGGAGGAGAGACCCCCAGTACTGCAGGGTATTACACCTGTAGTAGGAGAGACCCACAGTGCTGCAGAGCATTACAGCTGTAGGAAGAGAGGTCCCCAGTACTGCAGGGTATTACACCTGTAGGAGGAGAGGCCCCCAGTACTGCAGAGTATTACAGAGTAGGAGGAGAGGCCCCCAGTACTGCAGAGTATTACACCTGTAGGAGGAGAGAACCCCAGTACTGCAGAGTATTACACAAGTAGGAGGAGACGGCCCCAGTACTGCAGAGTATTACACCTGTGTGAGGAGAGAACCCCGGTACTGCAGAGTATTACACCTGTGGGAGGAAAGGACCCCCAGTACTGCAGAGTATTACACCTGTAGGAGGAGAGAACCCCGGTACTGCAGAGTATTACACCTGTGGGAGGAGAGGACCCCCAGTACTGCAGAGTATTACACCTGTAGGGGGAAAGGCCCCCAGTACTGCAGAGTATTACACCGGTAGGAGGAGAGAACCCCAGTACTGCAGACTATTACACCAGTAGGAGGAGACGGCCCCAGTACTGCAGAGTATTACACCTGTAGGAGGAGAGGACCCCGGTACTGCAGAGTATTCCACCTGTGGGAGGAAAGGACCCCCGGTACTGCAGACTATTACACCAGTAGGAGGAGAGGGCCCCAGTACTGAAGAGTATTACACCAGTAGGAGGAGAGGCCCCCAGTACTGCAGAGTATTACACCAGTAGGAGGAGAGAACCCCAGTATTGCAGAGTATTACACCTGTAGGAGGAGAGAACCCCAGTACTGCAGAGTATTACACCTGTAGGAGGAGAGGCCCCCAGTACTGCAGAGTATTACACCAGTAGGAGGAGAGGGCCCCAGTACTGCAGAGTATTACACCAGTAGGAGGAGAGGCCCCCAGTACTGCAGAGTATTACACCTGTAGGAGGAGATACCCCAGTACTGCAGAGTATTACACCAATAGGAGGAGAGGGTCCCAGTACTGCAGAGTATTACACCTGTAGGAGGAGAGAACCCCGGTACTGCAGAGTATTACACCTGTAGGAGGAGAGAACCCCGGTACTGCAGAGTATTACACCAGTAAGAGGAGAGACCCCCAGTACTGCACAGTATTACACCTGTAGGAGGAGAGAACCCCAGTACTGCAGAGTATTACACCTGTAGGAGGAGAGAACCCCAGTACTGCAGAGTATTACACCTGGAGGAGGAGAGAACCCCAGTACTGCAGAGTATTACACCAGTAGGAGGAGAGGGCCCCAGTACTGCAGAGTATTACACCAGTAGGAGGAGAGGCCCCCAGTACTGCAGAGTATTACACCAGTAGGAGAAGAGGGCCCCAGTACTGCAGAGTATAACACCTGTAGGAGGAGAAAATCCCAGTACTGCAGAATATTACACCTGTAGGAGGAGAGGCCCCCAGTACTGCAGAGTATTACACCTGTAGGAGGAGAGGACCCCCAGTACTGCAGAGTATTACACATGTGGGAGGAGAGGCCCCCAGTACTGCAGAGTATTACACCTGTGTGAGGAGAGGCCCCCAGTACTGCAGAGTATTACACCTCTAGGAGGAGAGGACCCCCAGTACTGCAGAGTATTACACCTGTAGGGGGAGAGGACTCCCCGTACTGCAGAGTACTACACCTCTAGGAGGAGAGGACCCCCAGTACTGCAGAGTATTACACCTGTAGGGGGAGAGGACTCCCCGTACTGCAGAGCATCACAGCTGTAGGGGGAGAGGACTCCACGTACTGCAGAGTATTACACCTGTAGGAGGAGAGCCTCCACTACTGCAGAGTATTACACCTCTAGGAGGAGAGAACCCCAGTATTGCAGAGTATTACACCTGTAGGAGGAGAGAACCCCGGTACTGCAGAGTATTATACCTGTGGGAGGAAAGGACCCCCAGTACTGCAGAGTATTACACCTGTAGGAGGAGAGAACCCCGTTACTGCAGAGTATTACACCTGTGGGAGGAGAGGACCCCCAGTACTGCAGAGTATTACACCTGTAGGAGGAGAGGCCCCCAGTACTGCAGAGTATTACACCGGTAGGAGGAGAGAACCCCAGTATTGCAGAGTATTACACCTGTAGGAGGAGAGAACCCCAGTACTGCAGAGTATTATACCAGTAGGAGGAGAGGGCCCCTGTACTGCAGAGTATTACACCAGTAGGAGGAGAGGCCCCCAGTACTGCAGAGTATTACACCAGTAGGAGAAGAGGGCCCCAGTACTGCAGAGTATAACACCTGTAGGAGGAGAAAATCCCAGTACTGCAGAATATTACACCTGTAGGAGGAGAGGCCCCCAGTACTGCAGAGTATTACACCAATAGGAGGAGAGGCCCCCAGTACTGCAGAGTATTACGCCTGTAGGAGGAGAGAACCCCAGTACTGCAGAGTATTACACCTGTAGGAGGAGAGAACCCCAGTACTGCAGAGTATTACACCTGGAGGAGGAGAGAACACCAGTACTGCAGAGTATTACACCTGGAGGAGGAGAGAACCCCAGTATTGCAGAATATTACACCTGGAGGAGGAGAGAACCCCAGTACTGCAGAGTATTACAGCTGTAGGAGGAGAGGCCCCAGTACTGCAGAGTATTACACATGTAGGAGGAGAGACCCCCAGTACTGCAGGGTATTACACCTGTAGTAGGAGAGACCCCCAGTGCTGCAGAGCATTACAGCTGTAGGAAGAGAGGTCCCCAGTACTGCAGGGTATTACACCTGTAGGAGGAGAGGCCCCCAGTACTGCAGAGTATTACAGAGTAGGAGGAGAGGCCCCCAGTACTGCAGAGTATTACACCTGTAGGAGGAGAGAACCCCAGTACTGCAGAGTATTACACAAGTAGGAGGAGACGGCCCCAGTACTGCAGAGTATTACACCTGTGTGAGGAGAGAACCCCGGTACTGCAGAGTATTACACCTGTGGGAGGAAAGGACCCCCAGTACTGCAGAGTATTACACCTGTAGGAGGAGAGAACCCCGGTACTGCAGAGTATTACACCTGTGGGAGGAGAGGACCCCCAATACTGCAGAGTATTACACCTGTAGGGGGAAAGGCCCCCAGTACTGCAGAGTATTACACCGGTAGGAGGAGAGAACCCCAGTACTGCAGACTATTACACCAGTAGGAGGAGACGGCCCCAGCACTGCAGAGTATTACATCTGTAGGAGGAGAGGACCCCGGTACTGCAGAGTATTACACCAGTAGGAGGAGAGGGCCCCAGTACTGCAGAGTATTACACCAGTAGGAGGAGAGGCCCCCAGTACTGCAGAGTATTACACCAGTAGGAGGAGAGGGCCCCAGTACTGCAGAGTATTACACCAGTAGGAGGAGAGGCCCCCAGTACTGCAGAGTATTACACCAGTAGGAGGAGAGGGCCCCAGTACTGCAGAGTATTACACCAGTAGGAGGAGAAAATCCCAGTACTGCAGAATATTACACCTGTAGGAGGAGATACCCCAGTACTGCAGAGTATTACACCAATAGGAGGAGAGGCTCCCAGTACTGCAGAGTATTACACCAGTAAGAGGAGAGACCCCCAGTACTGCAGAGTATTACACCTGTAGGAGGAGAGAACCCCAGTACTGCAGAGTATTACACCTGGAGGAGGAGAGAACCCCAGTACTGCAGAGTATTACACCAGTAGGAGGAGAGGGCCCCAGTACTGCAGAGTATTACACCAGTAGGAGGAGAGGCCCCCAGTACTGCAGAGTATTACACCAGTAGGAGAAGAGGGCCCCAGTACTGCAGAGTATAACACCTGTAGGAGGAGAAAATCCCAGTACTGCAGAATATTACACCTGTAGGAGGAGAGGCCCCCAGTACTGCAGAGTATTACACCAATAGGAGGAGAGGCCCCCAGTACTGCAGAGTATTACAACAGTAGGAGGAGAAAATCCCAGTACTGCAGAATATTACACCTGTAGGAGGAGAGGCCCCCATTACTGCAGAGTATTACACCTGTAGGAGGAGAGGACCCCCAGTACTGCAGAGTATTACACATGTGGGAGGAGAGGCCCCCAGTACTGCAGAGTATTACACCTATGTGAGGAGAGGCCCCCAGTACTGCAGAGTATTACACCTCTAGGAGGAGAGGTCCCCCAGTACTGCAGAGTATTACACCTGTAGGGGGAGAGGACTCCCCGTACTGCAGAGTACTACACCTCTAGGAGGAGAGGACCCCCAGTACTGCAGAGTATTACACCTGTAGGGGGAGAGGACTCCCCGTACTGCAGAGCATCACAGCTGTAGGGGGAGAGGACTCCACGTACTGCAGAGTATTACACCTGTAGGAGGAGAGCCCCCACTACTGCAGAGTTTTACACCTCTAGGAGGAGAGGACCCCCAGTACTGCAGAGTATTACACCAGTAGGAGGAGAGGCCCCCAGTACTGCAGAGTATTACACCAGTAGGAGAAGAGGGCCCCAGTACTGCAGAGTATAACACCTGTAGGAGGAGAAAATCCCAGTACTGCAGAATATTACACCTGTAGGAGGAGAGGCCCCCATTACTGCAGAGTATTACACCTGTAGGAGGAGAGAACCCCAGTACTGCAGAGTATTACACCTGTAGGAGGAGAGAACCCCAGTACTGCAGAGTATTACACCTGGAGGAGGAGAGAACCCCAGTACTGCAGAGTATTACACCAGTAGGAGGAGAGGGCCCCAGTACTGCAGAGTATTACACCAGTAGGAGGAGAGGCCCCCAGTACTGCAGAGTATTACACCAGTAGGAGAAGAGGGCCCCAGTACTGCAGAGTATAACACCTGTAGGAGGAGAAAATCCCAGTACTGCAGAATATTACACCTGTAGGAGGAGAGGCCCCCAGTACTGCAGAGTATTACACCAATAGGAGGAGAGGCCCCCAGTACTGCAGAGTATTACAACAGTAGGAGGAGAAAATCCCAGTACTGCAGAATATTACACCTGTAGGAGGAGAGGCCCCCATTACTGCAGAGTATTACACCTGTAGGAGGAGAGGACCCCCAGTACTGCAGAGTATTACACATGTGGGAGGAGAGGCCCCCAGTACTGCAGAGTATTACACCTATGTGAGGAGAGGCCCCCAGTACTGCAGAGTATTACACCTCTAGGAGGAGAGGTCCCCCAGTACTGCAGAGTATTACACCTGTAGGGGGAGAGGACTCCCCGTACTGCAGAGTACTACACCTCTAGGAGGAGAGGACCCCCAGTACTGCAGAGTATTACACCTGTAGGGGGAGAGGACTCCCCGTACTGCAGAGCATCACAGCTGTAGGGGGAGAGGACTCCACGTACTGCAGAGTATTACACCTGTAGGAGGAGAGCCCCCACTACTGCAGAGTTTTACACCTCTAGGAGGAGAGGACCCCCAGTACTGCAGAGTATTACACCAGTAGGAGGAGAGGCCCCCAGTACTGCAGAGTATTACACCAGTAGGAGAAGAGGGCCCCAGTACTGCAGAGTATAACACCTGTAGGAGGAGAAAATCCCAGTACTGCAGAATATTACACCTGTAGGAGGAGAGGCCCCCATTACTGCAGAGTATTACACCTGTAGGAGGAGAGGACCCCCAGTACTGCAGAGTATTACACATGTAGGAGGGGAGGCCCCCAGTACTGCAGAGTATTACACCTGTAGGAGGAGAGAACCCCAGTACTGCAGAGTATTACACAAGTAGGAGGAGACGGCCCCAGTACTGCAGAGTATTACACCTGTAGGAGGAGAGAACCCCGGTACTGCAGAGTATTATACCTGTGGGAGGAAAGGACCCCCAGTACTGCAGAGTATTACACCTGTAGGAGGAGAGAACCCCGCTACTGCAGAGTATTACACCTGTGGGAGGAGAGGACCCCCAGTACTGCAGAGTATTACACCGGTAGGGGGAAAGGCCCCCAGTACTGCAGAGTATTACACCGGTAGGAGGAGAGAACCCCAGTACTGCAGAGTATTACACCAGTAGGAGGAGACGGCCCCAGTACTGCAGAGTATTACACCTGTAGGAGGAGAGAACCCCGTTACTGCAGAGTATTTCACCTGTGGGAGGAGAGGACCCCCAGTACTGCAGAGTATTACACCTGTAGGAGGAGAGGCCCCCAGTACTGCAGAGTATTACACCGGTAGGAGGAGAGAACCCCAGTATTGCAGAGTATTACACCTGTAGGAGGAGAGAACCCCAGTACTGCAGAGTATTATACCAGTAGGAGGAGAGGGCCCCTGTACTGCAGAGTATTACACCAGTAGGAGGAGAGGCCCCCAGTACTGCAGAGTATTACACCAGTAGGAGAAGAGGGCCCCAGTACTGCAGAGTATAACACCTGTAGGAGGAGAAAATCCCAGTACTGCAGAATATTACACCTGTAGGAGGAGAGGCCCTCAGTACTGCAGAGTATTACACCAATAGGAGGAGAGGCCCCCAGTACTGCAGAGTATTACAACAGTAGGAGGAGAAAATCCCAGTACTGCAGAATATTACACCTGTAGGAGGAGAGGGTCCCAGTACTGCAGAGTATTACACCAGTAAGAGGAGAGACCCCCAGTACTGCACAGTATTACGCCTGTAGGAGGAGAGAACCCCAGTACTGCAGAGTATTACACCTGTAGGAGGAGAGAACCCCAGTACTGCAGAGTATTACACCTGGAGGAGGAGAGAACACCAGTACTGCAGAGTATTACACCTGGAGGAGGAGAGAACCCCAGTATTGCAGAATATTACACCTGGAGGAGGAGAGAACCCCAGTACTGCAGAGTATTACAGCTGTAGGAGGAGAGGCCCCAGTACTGCAGAGTATTACACATGTAGGAGGAGAGACCCCCAGTACTGCAGGGTATTACACCTGTAGTAGGAGAGACCCACAGTGCTGCAGAGCATTACAGCTGTAGGAAGAGAGGTCCCCAGTACTGCAGGGTATTACACCTGTAGGAGGAGAGGCCCCCAGTACTGCAGAGTATTACAGAGTAGGAGGAGAGGCCCCCAGTACTGCAGAGTATTACACCTGTAGGAGGAGAGAACCCCAGTACTGCAGAGTATTACACCTGTGGGAGGAAAGGACCCCCAGTACTGCAGAGTATTACACCTGTAGGAGGAGAGAACCCCGGTACTGCAGAGTATTACACCTGTGGGAGGAGAGGACCCCCAGTACTGCAGAGTATTACACCTGTAGGGGGAAAGGCCCCCAGTACTGCAGAGTATTACACCGGTAGGAGGAGAGAACCCCAGTACTGCAGACTATTACACCAGTAGGAGGAGACGGCCCCAGTACTGCAGAGTATTACACCTGTAGGAGGAGAGGACCCCGGTACTGCAGAGTATTCCACCTGTGGGAGGAAAGGACCCCCGGTACTGCAGACTATTACACCAGTAGGAGGAGAGGGCCCCAGTACTGAAGAGTATTACACCAGTAGGAGGAGAGGCCCCCAGTACTGCAGAGTATTACACCAGTAGGAGGAGAGAACCCCAGTATTGCAGAGTATTACACCTGTAGGAGGAGAGAACCCCAGTACTGCAGAGTATTACACCAGTAGGAGGAGAGGGCCCCAGTACTGCAGAGTATTACACCAGTAGGAGGAGAGGACCCCAGTACTGCAGAGTATTACACCAGTAGGAGGAGAGGACCCCAGTACTGCAGAGTATTACACCAGTAGGAGGAGAGGGCCCCAGTACTGCAGAGTATTACACCAGTAGGAGGAGAAAATCCCAGTACTGCAGAATATTACACCTGTAGGAGGAGATACCCCAGTACTGCAGAGTATTACACCAATAGGAGGAGAGGGTCCCAGTACTGCAGAGTATTACACCAGTAAGAGGAGAGACCCCCAGTACTGCACAGTATTACACCTGTAGGAGGAGAGAACCCCAGTACTGCAGAGTATTAAACCTGTAGGAGGAGAGAACCCCAGTACTGCAGAGTATTACACCTGGAGGAGGAGAGAACCCCAGTACTGCAGAGTATTACACCAGTAGGAGGAGAGGGCCCCAGTACTGCAGAGTATTACACCAGTAGGAGGAGAGGCCCCCAGTACTGCAGAGTATTACACCAGTAGGAGAAGAGGGCCCCAGTACTGCAGAGTATAACACCTGTAGGAGGAGAAAATCCCAGTACTGCAGAATATTACACCTGTAGGAGGAGAGGCCCCCAGTACTGCAGAGTATTACACCAATAGGAGGAGAGGCCCCCAGTACTGCAGAGTATTACAACAGCAGGAGGAGAAAATCCCAGTACTGCAGAATATTACACCTGTAGGAGGAGAGGCCCCCATTACTGCAGAGTATTACACCTGTAGGAGGAGAGGACCCCCAGTACTGCAGAGTATTACACATGTGGGAGGAGAGGCCCCCAGTACTGCAGAGTATTACACCAGTGTGAGGAGAGGCCCCCAGTACTGCAGAGTATTACACCTCTAGGAGGAGAGGACCCCCAGTACTGCAGAGTATTACACCTGTAGGGGGAGAGGACTCCCCGTACTGCAGAGTACTACACCTCTAGGAGGAGAGGACCCCCAGTACTGCAGAGTATTACACCTGTAGGGGGAGAGGACTCCCCGTACTGCAGAGCATCACAGCTGTAGGGGGAGAGGACTCCACGTACTGCAGAGTATTACACCTGTAGGAGGAGAGCCTCCACTACTGCAGAGTATTACACCTCTAGGAGGAGAGAACCCCAGTATTGCAGAGTATTACACCTGTAGGAGGAGAGAACCCCGGTACTGCAGAGTATTATACCTGTGGGAGGAAAGGACCCCCAGTACTGCAGAGTATTACACCTGTAGGAGGAGAGAACCCCGCTACTGCAGAGTATTACACCTGTGGGAGGAGAGGACCCCCAGTACTGCAGAGTATTACACCGGTAGGGGGAAAGGCCCCCAGTACTGCAGAGTATTACACCGGTAGGAGGAGAGAACCCCGTTACTGCAGAGTATTACACCAGTAGGAGGAGACGGCCCCAGTACTGCAGAGTATTACACCTGTAGGAGGAGAGAACCCCGTTACTGCAGAGTATTACACCTGTGGGAGGAGAGGACCCCCAGTACTGCAGAGTATTACACCTGTAGGAGGAGAGGCCCCCAGTACTGCAGAGTATTACACCGGTAGGAGGAGAGAACCCCAGTATTGCAGAGTATTACACCTGTAGGAGGAGAGAACCCCAGTACTGCAGAGTATTATACCAGTAGGAGGAGAGGGCCCCTGTACTGCAGAGTATTACACCAGTAGGAGGAGAGGCCCCCAGTACTGCAGAGTATTACACCAGTAGGAGAAGAGGGCCCCAGTACTGCAGAGTATTACACCTGTAGGAGGAGAAAATCCCAGTACTGCACTATATTACACCTGTAGGAGGAGAGGCCCCCAGTACTGCAGAGTATTACACCAATAGGAGGAGAGGCCCCCAGTACTGCAGAGTATTACGCCTGTAGGAGGAGAGAACCCCAGTACTGCAGAGTATTACACCTGTAGGAGGAGAGAACCCCAGTACTGCAGAGTATTACACCTGGAGGAGGAGAGAACACCAGTACTGCAGAGTATTACACCTGGAGGAGGAGAGAACCCCAGTATTGCAGAATATTACACCTGGAGGAGGAGAGAACCCCAGTACTGCAGAGTATTACAGCTGTAGGAGGAGAGGCCCCAGTACTGCAGAGTATTACACATGTAGGAGGAGAGACCCCCAGTACTGCAGGGTATTACACCTGTAGTAGGAGAGACCCCCAGTGCTGCAGAGCATTACAGCTGTAGGAAGAGAGGTCCCCAGTACTGCAGGGTATTACACCTGTAGGAGGAGAGGCCCCCAGTACTGCAGAGTATTACAGAGTAGGAGGAGAGGCCCCCAGTACTGCAGAGTATTACACCTGTAGGAGGAGAGAACCCCAGTACTGCAGAGTATTACACAAGTAGGAGGAGACGGCCCCAGTACTGCAGAGTATTACACCTGTGTGAGGAGAGAACCCCGGTACTGCAGAGTATTACACCTGTGGGAGGAAAGGACCCCCAGTACTGCAGAGTATTACACCTGTAGGAGGAGAGAACCCCGGTACTGCAGAGTATTACACCTGTGGGAGGAGAGGACCCCCAATACTGCAGAGTATTACACCTGTAGGGGGAAAGGCCCCCAGTACTGCAGAGTATTACACCGGTAGGAGGAGAGAACCCCAGTACTGCAGACCATTACACCAGTAGGAGGAGACGGCCCCAGTACTGCAGAGTATTACATCTGTAGGAGGAGAGGACCCCGGTACTGCAGAGTATTACACCAGTAGGAGGAGAGGGCCCCAGTACTGCAGAGTATTACACCAGTAGGAGGAGAGGCCCCCAGTACTGCAGAGTATTACACCAGTAGGAGGAGAGGGCCCCAGTACTGCAGAGTATTACACCAGTAGGAGGAGAGGCCCCCAGTACTGCAGAGTATTACACCAGTAGGAGGAGAGGGCCCCAGTACTGCAGAGTATTACACCAGTAGGAGGAGAAAATCCCAGTACTGCAGAATATTACACCTGTAGGAGGAGATACCCCAGTACTGCAGAGTATTACACCAATAGGAGGAGAGGGTCCCAGTACTGCAGAGTATTACACCAGTAAGAGGAGAGACCCCCAGTACTGCACAGTATTACACCTGTAGGTGGAGAGAACCCCAGTACTGCAGAGTATTACACCTGTAGGAGGAGAGAACCCCAGTACTGCAGAGTATTACACCTGGAGGAGGAGAGAACCCCAGTACTGCAGAGTATTACACCAGTAGGAGGAGAGGGCCCCAGTACTGCAGAGTATTACACCAGTAGGAGGAGAGGCCCCCAGTACTGCAGAGTATTACACCAGTAGGAGAAGAGGGCCCCAGTACTGCAGAGTATAACACCTGTAGGAGGAGAAAATCCCAGTACTGCAGAATATTACACCTGTAGGAGGAGAGGCCCCCAGTACTGCAGAGTATTACACCAATAGGAGGAGAGGCCCCCAGTACTGCAGAGTATTACAACAGTAGGAGGAGAAAATCCCAGTACTGCAGAATATTACACCTGTAGGAGGAGAGGCCCCCATTACTGCAGAGTATTACACCTGTAGGAGGAGAGGACCCCCAGTACTGCAGAGTATTACACATGTGGGAGGAGAGGCCCCCAGTACTGCAGAGTATTACACCTATGTGAGGAGAGGCCCCCAGTACTGCAGAGTATTACACCTCTAGGAGGAGAGGTCCCCCAGTACTGCAGAGTATTACACCTGTAGGGGGAGAGGACTCCCCGTACTGCAGAGTACTACACCTCTAGGAGGAGAGGACCCCCAGTACTGCAGAGTATTACACCTGTAGGGGGAGAGGACTCCCCGTACTGCAGAGCATCACAGCTGTAGGGGGAGAGGACTCCACGTACTGCAGAGTATTACACCTGTAGGAGGAGAGCCCCCACTACTGCAGAGTTTTACACCTCTAGGAGGAGAGGACCCCCAGTACTGCAGAGTATTACACCAGTAGGAGGAGAGGCCCCCAGTACTGCAGAGTATTACACCAGTAGGAGAAGAGGGCCCCAGTACTGCAGAGTATAACACCTGTAGGAGGAGAAAATCCCAGTACTGCAGAATATTACACCTGTAGGAGGAGAGGCCCCCATTACTGCAGAGTATTACACCTGTAGGAGGAGAGGACCCCCAGTACTGCAGAGTATTACACATGTGGGAGGAGAGGCCCCCAGTACTGCAGAGAATTACACCTCTAGGAGGAGAGGACCCCCAGTACTGCAGAGTATTACACCTGTGTGAGGAGAGGCCCCCAGTACTGCAGAGTATTACACCTCTAGGAGGAGAGGACCCCCAGTACTGCAGAGTATTACACCTGTAGGGGGAGAGGACTCCCCGTACTGCAGAGTATTACACCTGTAGGAGGAGGGTCCCCAGTACTGCAGAGTATTACACCTGTAGGAGGAGGGGCCCCAGTACTGCAGAGTATCACAGCTGTAGGAGGAGAGGACCCCTATACTGCAGAGTATTACACCTGTAGGGGGAGAGGACTCCCCATACTGCAGAGTATTACACCTCTAGGAGGGGAGGACCCCCAGTACTGCAGAGTATTACACCTGTAGGGGGAGAGGACTCCCCGTACTGCAGAGTACTACACCTCTAGGAGGAGAGGACCACCAGTACTGCAGAGTATTACACCTGTAGGGGGAGAGTACTCCCCGTACTGCAGAGTACTACACCTCTAGGAGGAGAGGACCCCCAGTACTGCAGAGTATTACATCTGTAGGAGGAGAGAACCTCAGTACTGCAGAGTATTACACCTGTAGGGGGAGAGGACCCCAGTATTGCAGAGTACTACATCTCTAGGAGGAGAGGACCCCCAGTACTGCAGAGTATTACACCTGTAGGAGGAGGGGCCCCAGTACTGCAGAGTATTACACCTGTAGAAGGAGAGGCCCCGAGTACTGCAGAGTATCACAGCTGTAGGAGGAGAGGACCCCGGTACTGCAGAGTATTATACCTCTAGGGGGAGAGGACCCCGATACTGCAGAGTATTACATCTGTAGGAGGAGAGAACCCCAGTACTGCAGAGTATTACACCTGTAGGGGGAGAGGACCCCGGTACTGCAGAGTATTACACCTGTAGGGGGAGAGAACCCCAGTACTGCAGAGTATTACACCTGTAGGAGGAGGGGCCCCAGTACTGCAGAGTATTACACCTGTAGGAGGAGAGAACGCCAGTACTGCAGAGTATTACACCTGTAGGAGGAGAAGACTCCCAGAACTGCAGAGTATTACACCTGTAGGAGGAGAGAACCCCAGTACTGCAGAGTATTACACCTGTAGGAGGAGAGGACCCCCAGAACTGCAGAGTATTACACCTGTAGGAGGAGAGGCCCCCAGTACTGCTGAGTATTACACCTGTGGGAGGAGAGACCCCCAGAACTGCAGAGAATTACACCTGTAGGAGGAGAGGACCCCAGTACTGCAGAGTATTACACCTGTAGGAGGAGAGGCCCCCAGTACTGCAGAGTATTACACCTGTAGGAGGAGGGGCCCCGGGTACTGCAGAGTATTACACCTGTGGGAGGAAAGGACCCCCGGTACTGCAGAGTATTACACCTGTAGGAGGAGAGAACCCCGGTACTGCAGAGTATTACACCTGTGGGAGGAGAGGACCCCCAGTACTGCAGAGTATTACACATGTAGGAGGAGAGGCCCCCAGTACTGCAGAGTATTACACCTGTAGGAGGAGAGAACCCCAGTACTGCAGAGTATTACACAAGTAGGAGGAGACGGCCCCAGTACTGCAGAGTATTACACCTGTAGGAGGAGAGAACCCCGGTACTGCAGAGTATTATACCTGTGGGAGGAAAGGACCCCCAGTACTGCAGAGTATTACACCTGTAGGAGGAGAGAACCCCGCTACTGCAGAGTATTACACCTGTGGGAGGAGAGGACCCCCAGTACTGCAGAGTATTACACCGGTAGGGGGAAAGGCCCCCAGTACTGCAGAGTATTACACCGGTAGGAGGAGAGAACCCCAGTACTGCAGAGTATTACACCAGTAGGAGGAGACGGCCCCAGTACTGCAGAGTATTACACCTGTAGGAGGAGAGAACCCCGTTACTGCAGAGTATTACACCTGTGGGAGGAGAGGACCCCCAGTACTGCAGAGTATTACACCTGTAGGAGGAGAGGCCCCCAGTACTGCAGAGTATTACACCGGTAGGAGGAGAGAACCCCAGTATTGCAGAGTATTACACCTGTAGGAGGAGAGAACCCCAGTACTGCAGAGTATTATACCAGTAGGAGGAGAGGGCCCCTGTACTGCAGAGTATTACACCAGTAGGAGGAGAGGCCCCCAGTACTGCAGAGTATTACACCAGTAGGAGAAGAGGGCCCCAGTACTGCAGAGTATAACACCTGTAGGAGGAGAAAATCCCAGTACTGCAGAATATTACACCTGTAGGAGGAGAGGCCCCCAGTACTGCAGAGTATTACACCAGTAAGAGGAGAGACCCCCAGTACTGCACAGTATTACGCCTGTAGGAGGAGAGAACCCCAGTACTGCAGAGTATTACACCTGTAGGAGGAGAGAACCCCAGTACTGCAGAGTATTACACCTGGAGGAGGAGAGAACACCAGTACTGCAGAGTATTACACCTGGAGGAGGAGAGAACCCCAGTATTGCAGAATATTACACCTGGAGGAGGAGAGAACCCCAGTACTGCAGAGTATTACAGCTGTAGGAGGAGAGGCCCCAGTACTGCAGAGTATTACACATGTAGGAGGAGAGACCCCCAGTACTGCAGGGTATTACACCTGTAGTAGGAGAGACCCACAGTGCTGCAGAGCATTACAGCTGTAGGAAGAGAGGTCCCCAGTACTGCAGGGTATTACACCTGTAGGAGGAGAGGCCCCCAGTACTGCAGAGTATTACAGAGTAGGAGGAGAGGCCCCCAGTACTGCAGAGTATTACACCTGTAGGAGGAGAGAACCCCAGTACTGCAGAGTATTACACAAGTAGGAGGAGACGGCCCCAGTACTGCAGAGTATTACACCTGTGTGAGGAGAGAACCCCGGTACTGCAGAGTATTACACCTGTGGGAGGAAAGGACCCCCAGTACTGCAGAGTATTACACCTGTAGGAGGAGAGAACCCCGGTACTGCAGAGTATTACACCTGTGGGAGGAGAGGACCCCCAGTACTGCAGAGTATTACACCTGTAGGGGGAAAGGCCCCCAGTACTGCAGAGTATTACACCGGTAGGAGGAGAGAACCCCAGTACTGCAGACTATTACACCAGTAGGAGGAGACGGCCCCAGTACTGCAGAGTATTACACCTGTAGGAGGAGAGGACCCCGGTACTGCAGAGTATTCCACCTGTGGGAGGAAAGGGCCCCCGGTACTGCAGACTATTACACCAGTAGGAGGAGAGGGCCCCAGTACTGAAGAGTATTACACCAGTAGGAGGAGAGGCCCCCAGTACTGCAGAGTATTACACCAGTAGGAGGAGAGAACCCCAGTATTGCAGAGTATTACACCTGTAGGAGGAGAGAACCCCAGTACTGCAGAGTATTACACCTGTAGGAGGAGAGGCCCCCAGTACTGCAGAGTATTACACCAGTAGGAGGAGAGGGCCCCAGTACTGCAGAGTATTACACCAGTAGGAGGAGAGGCCCCCAGTACTGCAGAGTATTACACCAGTAGGAGGAGAGGGCCCCAGTACTGCAGAGTATTACACCAGTAGGAGGAGAAAATCCCAGTACTGCAGAATATTACACCTGTAGGAGGAGATACCCCAGTACTGCAGAGTATTACACCAATAGGAGGAGAGGGTCCCAGTACTGCAGAGTATTACACCTGGAGGAGGAGAGAACCCCAGTACTGCAGAATATTACACCAGTAGGAGGAGAGGGCCCCAGTACTGCAGAGTATTACACCAGTAGGAGGAGAGGCCCCCAGTACTGCAGAGTATTACACCAGTAGGAGAAGAGGGCCCCAGTACTGCAGAGTATAACACCTGTAGGAGGAGAAAATCCCAGTACTGCAGAATATTACACCTGTAGGAGGAGAGGCCCCCAGTACTGCAGAGTATTACAACAGTAGGAGGAGAAAATCCCAGTACTGCAGAATATTACACCTGTAGGAGGAGAGGCCCCCATTACTGCAGAGTATTACACCTGTAGGAGGAGAGGACCCCCAGTACTGCAGAGTATTACACATGTGGGAGGAGAGGCCCCCAGTACTGCAGAGTATTACACCTGTGTGAGGAGAGGCCCCCAGTACTGCAGAGTATTACACCTCTAGGAGGAGAGGACCCCCAGTACTGCAGAGTATTACACCTGTAGGGGGAGAGGACTCCCCGTACTGCAGAGTACTACACCTCTAGGAGGAGAGGACCCCCAGTACTGCAGAGTATTACACCTGTAGGGGGAAAGGACTCCCCGTACTGCAGAGCATCACAGCTGTAGGGGGAGAGGACTCCACGTACTGCAGAGTATTACACCTGTAGGAGGAGAGCCTCCACTACTGCAGAGTATTACACCTCTAGGAGGAGAGAACCCCAGTATTGCAGAGTATTACACCTGTAGGAGGAGAGAACCCCGGTACTGCAGAGTATTATACCTGTGGGAGGAAAGGACCCCCAGTACTGCAGAGTATTACACCTGTAGGAGGAGAGAACCCCGCTACTGCAGAGTATTACACCTGTGGGAGGAGAGGACCCCCAGTACTGCAGAGTATTACACCGGTAGGGGGAAAGGCCCCCAGTACTGCAGAGTATTACACCGGTAGGAGGAGAGAACCCCAGTACTGCAGAGTATTACACCAGTAGGAGGAGACGGCCCCAGTACTGCAGAGTATTACACCTGTAGGAGGAGAGAACCCCGTTACTGCAGAGTATTACACCTGTGGGAGGAGAGGACCCCCAGTACTGCAGAGTATTACACCTGTAGGAGGAGAGGCCCCCAGTACTGCAGAGCATTACACCGGTAGGAGGAGAGAACCCCAGTATTGCAGAGTATTACACCTGTAGGAGGAGAGAACCCCAGTACTGCAGAGTATTATACCAGTAGGAGGAGAGGGCCCCTGTACTGCAGAGTATTACACCAGTAGGAGGAGAGGCCCCCAGTACTGCAGAGTATTACACCAGTAGGAGAAGAGGGCCCCAGTACTGCAGAGTATAACACCTGTAGGAGGAGAAAATCCCAGTACTGCAGAATATTACACCTGTAGGAGGAGAGGCCCCCAGTACTGCAGAGTATTACACCAATAGGAGGAGAGGCCCCCAGTACTGCAGAGTATTACGCCTGTAGGAGGAGAGAACCCCAGTACTGCAGAGTATTACACCTGTAGGAGGAGAGAACCCCAGTACTGCAGAGTATTACACCTGGAGGAGGAGAGAACACCAGTACTGCAGAGTATTACACCTGGAGGAGGAGAGAACCCCAGTATTGCAGAATATTACACCTGGAGGAGGAGAGAACCCCAGTACTGCAGAGTATTACAGCTGTAGGAGGAGAGGCCCCAGTACTGCAGAGTATTACACATGTAGGAGGAGAGACCCCCAGTACTGCAGGGTATTACACCTGTAGTAGGAGAGACCCCCAGTGCTGCAGAGCATTACAGCTGTAGGAAGAGAGGTCCCCAGTACTGCAGGGTATTACACCTGTAGGAGGAGAGGCCCCCAGTACTGCAGAGTATTACAGAGTAGGAGGAGAGGCCCCCAGTACTGCAGAGTATTACACCTGTAGGAGGAGAGAACCCCAGTACTGCAGAGTATTACACAAGTAGGAGGAGACGGCCCCAGTACTGCAGAGTATTACACCTGTGTGAGGAGAGAACCCCGGTACTGCAGAGTATTACACCTGTGGGAGGAAAGGACCCCCAGTACTGCAGAGTATTACACCTGTAGGAGGAGAGAACCCCGGTACTGCAGAGTATTACACCTGTGGGAGGAGAGGACCCCCAATACTGCAGAGTATTACACCTGTAGGGGGAAAGGCCCCCAGTACTGCAGAGTATTACACCGGTAGGAGGAGAGAACCCCAGTACTGCAGACTATTACACCAGTAGGAGGAGACGGCCCCAGTACTGCAGAGTATTACACCTGTAGGAGGAGAGGACCCCGGTACTGCAGAGTATTACACCAGTAGGAGGAGAGGGCCCCAGTACTGCAGAGTATTACACCAGTAGGAGGAGAGGCCCCCAGTACTGCAGAGTATTACACCAGTAGGAGGAGAGGGCCCCAGTACTGCAGAGTATTACACCAGTAGGAGGAGAGGCCCCCAGTACTGCAGAGTATTACACCAGTAGGAGGAGAGGGCCCCAGTACTGCAGAGTATTACACCAGTAGGAGGAGAAAATCCCAGTACTGCAGAATATTACACCTGTAGGAGGAGATACCCCAGTACTGCAGAGTATTACACCAATAGGAGGAGAGGGTCCCAGTACTGCAGAGTATTACACCAGTAAGAGGAGAGACCCCCAGTACTGCACAGTATTACACCTGTAGGTGGAGAGAACCCCAGTACTGCAGAGTATTACACCTGTAGGAGGAGAGAACCCCAGTACTGCAGAGTATTACACCAGTAGGAGGAGAGGGCCCCAGTACTGCAGAGTATTACACCAGTAGGAGGAGAGGCCCCCAGTACTGCAGAGTATTACACCAGTAGGAGAAGAGGGCCCCAGTACTGCAGAGTATAACACCTGTAGGAGGAGAAAATCCCAGTACTGCAGAATATTACACCTGTAGGAGGAGAGGCCCCCAGTACTGCAGAGTATTACACCAATAGGGGGAGAGGCCCCCAGTACTGCAGAGTATTACAACAGTAGGAGGAGAAAATCCCAGTACTGCAGAATATTACACCTGTAGGAGGAGAGGCCCCCATTACTGCAGAGTATTACACCTGTAGGAGGAGAGGACCCCCAGTACTGCAGAGTATTACACATGTGGGAGGAGAGGCCCCCAGTACTGCAGAGTATTACACCTATGTGAGGAGAGGCCCCCAGTACTGCAGAGTATTACACCTCTAGGAGTAGAGGTCCCCCAGTACTGCAGAGTATTACACCTGTAGGGGGAGAGGACTCCCCGTACTGCAGAGTACTACACCTCTAGGAGGAGAGGACCCCCAGTACTGCAGAGTATTACACCTGTAGGGGGAGAGGACTCCCCGTACTGCAGAGCATCACAGCTGTAGGGGGAGAGGACTCCACGTACTGCAGAGTATTACACCTGTAGGAGGAGAGCCCCCACTACTGCAGAGTTTTACACCTCTAGGAGGAGAGGACCCCCAGTACTGCAGAGTATTACACCAGTAGGAGGAGAGGCCCCCAGTACTGCAGAGTATTACACCAGTAGGAGAAGAGGGCCCCAGTACTGCAGAGTATAACACCTGTAGGAGGAGAAAATCCCAGTACTGCAGAATATTACACCTGTAGGAGGAGAGGCCCCCATTACTGCAGAGTATTACACCTGTAGGAGGAGAGGACCCCCAGTACTGCAGAGTATTACACATGTGGGAGGAGAGGCCCCCAGTACTGCAGAGAATTACACCTCTAGGAGGAGAGGACCCCCAGTACTGCAGAGTATTACACCTGTGTGAGGAGAGGCCCCCAGTACTGCAGAGTATTACACCTCTAGGAGGAGAGGACCCCCAGTACTGCAGAGTATTACACCTGTAGGGGGAGAGGACTCCCCGTACTGCAGAGTATTACACCTGTAGGAGGAGGGTCCCCAGTACTGCAGAGTATTACACCTGTAGGAGGAGGGGCCCCAGTACTGCAGAGTATCACAGCTGTAGGAGGAGAGGACCCCTATACTGCAGAGAATTACACCTGTAGGGGGAGAGGACTCCCCATACTGCACAGTATTACACCTCTAGGAGGGGAGGACCCCCAGTACTGCAGAGTATTACACCTGTAGGGGGAGAGGACTCCCCGTACTGCAGAGTACTACACCTCTAGGAGGAGAGGACCACCAGTACTGCAGAGTATTACACCTGTAGGGGGAGAGTACTCCCCGTACTGCAGAGTACTACACCTCTAGGAGGAGAGGACCCCCAGTACTGCAGAGTATTACATCTGTAGGAGGAGAGAACCTCAGTACTGCAGAGTATTACACCTGTAGGGGGAGAGGACCCCAGTATTGCAGAGTACTACATCTCTAGGAGGAGAGGACCCCCAGTACTGCAGAGTATTACACCTGTAGGAGGAGGGGCCCCAGTACTGCAGAGTATTACACCTGTAGAAGGAGAGGCCCCGAGTACTGCAGAGTATCACAGCTGTAGGAGGAGAGGACCCCGGTACTGCAGAGTATTATACCTCTAGGGGGAGAGGACCCCGATACTGCAGAGTATTACATCTGTAGGAGGAGAGAACCCCAGTACTGCAGAGTATTACACCTGTAGGGGGAGAGGACCCCGGTACTGCAGAGTATTACACCTGTAGGGGGAGAGAACCCCAGTACTGCAGAGTATTACACCTGTAGGAGGAGGGGCCCCAGTACTGCAGAGTATTACACCTGTAGGAGGAGAGAACGCCAGTACTGCAGAGTATTACACCTGTAGGAGGAGAAGACTCCCAGAACTGCAGAGTATTACACCTGTAGGAGGAGAGAACCCCAGTACTGCAGAGTATTACACCTGTAGGAGGAGAGGACCCCCAGAACTGCAGAGTATTACACCTGTAGGAGGAGAGGCCCCCAGTACTGCTGAGTATTACACCTGTGGGAGGAGAGACCCCCAGAACTGCAGAGAATTACACCTGTAGGAGGAGAGGACCCCAGTACTGCAGAGTATTACACCTGTAGGAGGAGAGGCCCCCAGTACTGCAGAGTATTACACCTGTAGGAGGAGGGGCCCCGGGTACTGCAGAGTATTACACCTGTGGGAGGAAAGGACCCCCGGTACTGCAGAGTATTACACCTGTAGGAGGAGAGAACCCCGGTACTGCAGAGTATTACACCTGTGGGAGGAGAGGACCCCCAGTACTGCAGAGTATTACACATGTAGGCGGAGAGGCCCCCAGTACTGCAGAGTATTACACCTGTAGGAGGAGAGAACCCCAGTACTGCAGAGTATTACACAAGTAGGAGGAGACGGCCCCAGTACTGCAGAGTATTACACCTGTAGGAGGAGAGAACCCCGGTACTGCAGAGTATTATACCTGTGGGAGGAAAGGACCCCCAGTACTGCAGAGTATTACACCTGTAGGAGGAGAGAACCCCGCTACTGCAGAGTATTACACCTGTGGGAGGAGAGGACCCCCAGTACTGCAGAGTATTACACCGGTAGGGGGAAAGGCCCCCAGTACTGCAGAGTATTACACCGGTAGGAGGAGAGAACCCCAGTACTGCAGAGTATTACACCAGTAGGAGGAGACGGCCCCAGTACTGCAGAGTATTACACCTGTAGGAGGAGAGAACCCCGTTACTGCAGAGTATTACACCTGTGGGAGGAGAGGACCCCCAGTACTGCAGAGTATTACACCTGTAGGAGGAGAGGCCCCCAGTACTGCAGAGTATTACACCGGTAGGAGGAGAGAACCCCAGTATTGCAGAGTATTACACCTGATGGAGGAGAGAACCCCAGTACTGCAGAGTATTATACCAGTAGGAGGAGAGGGCCCCTGTACTGCAGAGTATTACACCAGTAGGAGGAGAGGCCCCCAGTACTGCAGAGTATTACACCAGTAGGAGAAGAGGGCCCCAGTACTGCAGAGTATAACACCTGTAGGAGGAGAAAATCCCAGTACTGCAGAATATTACACCTGTAGGAGGAGAGGCCCCCAGTACTGCAGAGTATTACACCAGTAAGAGGAGAGACCCCCAGTACTGCACAGTATTACGCCTGTAGGAGGAGAGAACCCCAGTACTGCAGAGTATTACACCTGTAGGAGGAGAGAACCCCAGTACTGCAGAGTATTACACCTGGAGGAGGAGAGAACACCAGTACTGCAGAGTATTACACCTGGAGGAGGAGAGAACCCCAGTATTGCAGAATATTACACCTGGAGGAGGAGAGAACCCCAGTACTGCAGAGTATTACAGCTGTAGGAGGAGAGGCCCCAGTACTGCAGAGTATTACACATGTAGGAGGAGAGACCCCCAGTACTGCAGGGTATTACACCTGTAGTAGGAGAGACCCACAGTGCTGCAGAGCATTACAGCTGTAGGAAGAGAGGTCCCCAGTACTGCAGGGTATTACACCTGTAGGAGGAGAGGCCCCCAGTACTGCAGAGTATTACAGAGTAGGAGGAGAGGCCCCCAGTACTGCAGAGTATTACACCTGTAGGAGGAGAGAACCCCAGTACTGCAGAGTATTACACAAGTAGGAGGAGACGGCCCCAGTACTGCAGAGTATTACACCTGTGTGAGGAGAGAACCCCGGTACTGCAGAGTATTACACCTGTGGGAGGAAAGGACCCCCAGTACTGCAGAGTATTACACCTGTAGGAGGAGAGAACCCCGGTACTGCAGAGTATTACACCTGTGGGAGGAGAGGACCCCCAGTACTGCAGAGTATTACACCTGTAGGGGGAAAGGCCCCCAGTACTGCAGAGTATTACACCGGTAGGAGGAGAGAACCCCAGTACTGCAGACTATTACACCAGTAGGAGGAGACGGCCCCAGTACTGCAGAGTATTACACCTGTAGGAGGAGAGGACCCCGGTACTGCAGAGTATTCCACCTGTGGGAGGAAAGGGCCCCCAGTACTGCAGAGTATTACACCAGTAGGAGGAGAGGGCCCCAGTACTGAAGAGTATTACACCAGTAGGAGGAGAGGCCCCCAGTACTGCAGAGTATTACACCAGTAGGAGGAGAGAACCCCAGTATTGCAGAGTATTACACCTGTAGGAGGAGAGAACCCCAGTACTGCAGAGTATTACACCTGTAGGAGGAGAGGCCCCCAGTACTGCAGAGTATTACACCAGTAGGAGGAGAGGGCCCCAGTACTGCAGAGTATTACACCAGTAGGAGGAGAGGCCCCCAGTACTGCAG
The DNA here is from genome assembly GCA_035609135.1 of Eleutherodactylus coqui. Lineage (NCBI taxonomy): Eukaryota > Metazoa > Chordata > Amphibia > Anura > Eleutherodactylidae > Eleutherodactylus > Eleutherodactylus coqui. The sequence continues at coordinate 175,272,559 of CM069413.1, forward strand.
AGTATTACACCAGTAGGAGGAGAGGGCCCCAGTACTGCAGAGTATTACACCAGTAGGAGGAGAAAATCCCAGTACTGCAGAGTATTACACCTGGAGGAGGAGAGTACCCCAGTACTGCAGAGTATTACACCAGTAGGAGGAGAGGGCCCCAGTACTGCAGAGTATTACACCAGTAGTAGGAGAGACCCCCAGTACTGCAGAGTATTACACCGGTAGGAGGAGAGAACCCCAGTACTGCAGAGTATTACACCAGTAGGAGGAGAGGCCCCCAGTACTGCAGAGTATTACACCAGTAGGAGGAGAGGGCCCCAGTACTGAAGAGTATTACACCAGTAGGAGGAGAGGCCCCCAGTACTGCAGAGTATTACACCAGTAGGACTAGAGGGCCCCAGTACTGCAGAGTATTACACCAGTAGGAGGAGAAAATCCCAGTACTGCAGAATATTACACCTGTAGGAGGAGATACCCCAGTACTGCGGAGTATTACACCAATAGGAGGAGAGGGTCCCAGTACTGCAGAGTATTACACCAGTAAGAGGAGAGACCCCCAGTACTGCAGAGTATTACACCTGTGGGAGGAAAGGACCCCCAGTACAGCAGAATATTACACCTGTAGGAGGAGAGAACCCTAGTGCTGCAGAGTATTACAGTTGTGGGAGGAGAGGACCCCCAGTACTGCAGAGTATTACACCTGTAGGAGGAGAGGCCCCCAGTACTGCAGAGTATTACACCGGTAGGAGGAGAGAACCCCAGTACTGCAGAGTATTACACCTGTAGGAGGAGAGAACCCCAGTACTGCAGAGTATTACACCAGTAGGAGGAGAGGCCCCCAGTACTGCAGAATATTACACCAGTAGGAGGAGAGGGCCCCAGTACTGCAGAGTATTACACCAGTAGGAGGAGAAAATCCCAGTACTGCAGAATATTACACCTGTAGGAGGAGAGACCCCAGTACTGCAGAGTATTACAGCAATAGGAGGAGAGGGTCCCAGTACTGCAGAGTATTACACCAGTAAGAGGAGAGACCCCCAGTACTGCAGAGTATTACACCTGGAGGAGGGGAGAACCCCAGTACTGCTGAGTATTACACCGGGAGGAGGAGAGAACCTCAGTACTGCAGAATATTACACCTGTAGGAGGAGAGACCCCCAGTACTGCAGAATATTACACCTGTAGTAGGAGAGACCCCCAGTGCTGCAGAGCATTACAGCTGTAGGAGGAGATGACCCCAGTACTGCAGAGTATTACACCTGTAGGAGGAGAGAACCCTAGTACTGCAGAGTATTACACCTGTAAGAAGAGAGGACCCCAGTACTGCAGAGTATTACAGCTGTTGTAGGAATGACCCCCAGTACTGCAGAGTATTACAGCTGTAGGAGGAGAGAACCCCAGTACTGCAAATTATAACACCTGTAGGAGGAGAGGCCCCCAGTACTGCAGAGTATTGCACCTGTAGGAGGAGAGACTCCCGATACTGCAGATTATTACACCTGTAGGAGGAGAGACCACCCAGTACTGCAGAGTATTACACCTGCAGGAGGAGAGGGCCCCAGTACTGCAGAGTATAACACCTGTAGGAGGAGAGGACCCCCGTATTGCAGAGTATTACACCTGTAGGAGGAGAAGACCCCCAGTACTGCAGAGTATAACACCTGTAGGAGGAGTGGCCCCCAGTACTGCAGAGTATTACACCAGTAGGAGGAGAGAATCCCAGTACTGCAGAGTATTACACCTGTAGGAGGAGAGAACCCCAGTACTGAAGAGTATTACACCTGTAGGGGGAGAGGACCCCAGTACTGCAGAGTATTACACCTGTGGGAGGAGAGGACCCCCAGTACTGCACAGTATTACACCTGTGGGAGGAGAGGACCCCCAGTACTGCAGAGTATTACACCTGTGGGAGGAGAGGACCCCTAGTACTGCAGAGTATTACACCTGTAGGAGGAGAGGCCCCCAGTACTGCAGAGTATTACACCTGTAGGAGGAGAGGCCCCCAGTACTGCAGAGTATTACACCGGTAGGAGGTGAGAACCCCAGTACTGCAGAGTATTACACCTGTAGGAGGAGAGAACCCCAGTACTGCAGAGTATTACACCAGTAGGAGGAGAGGCCCCCAGTACTGCAGAGTATTACACCAGTAGGAGGAGAGCGCCCCAGTACTGCAGAGTATTACACCAGTAGGAGGAGAAAATTCCAGTACTGTAGAATATTACACCTGTAGGAAGACAGACCCCAGTACTGCAGAGTATTACACCAATAGGAGGAGAGGGTCCCAGTACTGCAGAGTATTACAGCAATAGGAGGAGAGACCCCCAGTACTGCAGAGTATTACACCTGTAGGAGGAGAGAACCCCAGTACTGCAGAGTATTACACCTGTAGGAGGAGAGGACCCCAGTACTGCACAGTATTACACCTGTAGGAGGAGAGAACCCCAGTACTGCAGAGTATTATACCTGGAGGAGGAGAGACCCCATTACTGCAGAGTATTACACCAATAGGAGTAGAGGGTACCAGTACTGCAGAGTATTACACTAGTAGGAGGAGAAAATCCCAGTACTGCAGAATATTACACCTGTAGGAGGAGAGACCCCAGTACTGCAGAGTATTACACCTGTAGGAGGAGAGAACCCCAGTACTGCAGAGTATTACACCTGGAGGAGGAGAGAACCCCAGTACTGCAGAGTATTACACCTGGAGGAGGAGAGAACCCCAGTACTGCAGAGTATTACACCGGTAGGAAGAGAGAACCCTAGTACTGCAGAGTATTACACCTGTAGGAGGAGAGAACCCCAGTACTGCAGAGTATTACAGCTGTAGGAGGAGAGAACCCCAGTACTGCAGAGTATTACACCTGTAGGAAGAGAGAACCCCAGTACTGCAGAGTATTACACCTGTAGGAGGAGAGACCCCCAGTACTGCAGAATATTACACCTGTAGTAGGAGTGACCCCCAGTGCTGCAGAGCATTACAGCTGTAGGAAGAGAGTCCCCCAGTACTGCAGGGTATTACACCTGTAGGAGGAGAAGCCCTGAGTGCTGCAGAGCATTACAGCTGTAGGAAGAGAGGCCCCCAGTACTGCAGAATATTACACCTGTAGGAGGAGAGAACCCCAGTACTGCAGAGTATTACACCTGTAGGAGGAGAGACCCCCAGTACTGCAGAATATTACACCTGTAGTAGGAGTGACCCCCAGTGCTGCAGAGCATTACAGCTGTAGGAAGAGAGTCCCCCAGTACTGCAGAGTATTACACCTGTAGGAGGAGAGACCCCCAGTACTGCAGAATATTACACCTGTAGTAGGAGTGACCCCCAGTGCTGCAGAGCATTACAGCTGTAGGAAGAGAGGCCCCCAGTACTGCAGGGTATTACACCTGTAGGAGGAGAAGCCCCCAGTACTGCAGAGTATTACACCTGTAGGGGGAGAGGCCCCCAGTACTGCAGAGCATTACACCTGTTGGAGGAGAGGCCCCCAGTACTGCAGAGTATTACACCTGTAGGGGGAGAGGACCCCCAGTACTGCAGAGTCTAACACCTGTAGGAGGAGAGGAGCCCAGTACTGCAGAGTATTACACCAGTAGGAGGAGAGGGCCCCAGTACTGCAGAGTATTACACCAGTAGGAGGAGAGACCCCCAGTACTGCAGAGTATTACACCGGTAGGAGGAGAGAACCCCAGTACTGCAGAGTATTACACCAGTAGGAGGAGAGGCCCCCAGTACTGCAGAGTATTACACCAGTAGGAGGAGAGGGCCCCAGTACTGAAGAGTATTACACCAGTAGGAGGAGAGGCCCCCAGTACTGCAGAGTATTACACCAGTAGGACTAGAGGGCCCCAGTACTGCAGAGTATTACACCAGTAGGACTAGAGGGCCCCAGTACTGCAGAGTATTACACCAGTAGGAGGAGAAAATCCCAGTACTGCAGAATATTACACCTGTAGGAGGAGATACCCCAGTACTGCGGAGTATTACACCAATAGGAGGAGAGGGTCCCAGTACTGCAGAGTATTACACCAGTAAGAGGAGAGACCCCCAGTACTGCAGAGTATTACACCAGTAGGAGGAGAGGGCCCCAGTACTGCAGAGTATTACACCAGTAGGAGGAGAGGCCCCCAGTACTGCAGAGTATTACACCTGTAGGAGGAGAGGCCCCCAGTACAGCAGAATATTACACCTGTAGGAGGAGAGAACCCTAGTGCTGCGGAGTATTACAGTTGTGGGAGGAGAGGACCCCCAGTACTGCAGAGTATTACACCTGTAGGAGGAGAGGCCCCCAGTACTGCAGAGTATTACACCGGTAGGAGGAGAGAACCCCAGTACTGCAGAGTATTACACCTGTAGGAGGAGAGAACCCCAGTACTGCAGAGTATTACACCAGTAGGAGGAGAGGCCCTCAGTACTGCAGAATATTACACCAGTAGGAGGAGAGGGCCCCAGTACTGCAGAGTATTACACCAGTAGGAGGAGAAAATCCCAGTACTGCAGAATATTACACCTGTAGGAGGAGAGACCCCAGTACTGCAGAGTATTACAGCAATAGGAGGAGAGGGTCCCAGTACTGCAGAGTATTACACCAGTAAGAGGAGAGACCCCCAGTACTGCAGAGTATTACACCTTGAGGAGGAGAGAACCTCAGTACTGCAGAATATTACACCTGTAGGAGGAGAGACCCCCAGTACTGCAGAATATTACACCTGTAGTAGGAGAGACCCCCAGTGCTGCAGAGCATTACAGCTGTAGGAGGAGATGACCCCAGTACTGCAGAGTATTACACCTGTAGTAGGAGAGACCCCCAGTGCTGCAGAGTATTACAGCTGTAGGAGGAGAGAACCCCAGTACTGCAAATTATAACACCTGTAGGAGGAGAGGCCCCCAGTACTGCAGAGCATTACACCTGTAGTAGGAGAGACCCCCAGTGCTGCAGAGTATTACAGCTGTAGGAGGAGAGAACCCCAGTACTGCAAATTATAACACCTGTAGGAGGAGAGGCCCCCAGTACTGCAGAGTATTGCACCTGTAGGAGGAGAGACTCCCGATACTGCAGATTATTACACCTGTAGGAGGAGAGACCACCCAGTACTGCAGAGTATTACACCTGCAGGAGGAGAGGGCCCCAGTACTGCAGAGTATAACACCTGTAGGAGGAGAGGACCCCCGTATTGCAGAGTATTACACCTGTAGGAGGAGAAGACCCCCAGTACTGCAGAGTATAACACCTGTAGGAGGAGAGGCCCCCAGTACTGCAGAGTATTACACCAGTAGGAGGAGAGAATCCCAGTACTGCAGAGTATTACACCTGTAGGAGGAGAGAACCCCAGTACTGAAGAGTATTACACCTGTAGGGGGAGAGGACCCCAGTACTGCAGAGTATTACACCTGTGGGAGGAGAGGACCCCCAGTACTGCAGAGTATTACACCTGTGGGAGGAGAGGACCCCCAGTACTGCAGAGTATTACACCTGTGGGAGGAGAGGACCCCTAGTACTGCAGAGTATTACACCTGTAGGAGGAGAGGCCCCCAGTACTGTAGAGTATTACACCTGTAGGAGGAGAGGCCCCCAGTACTGCAGAGTATTACACCTGTAGGAGGAGAGGCCCCCAGTACTGCAGAGTATTACACCGGTAGGAGGTGAGAACCCCAGTACTGCAGAGTATTACACCGGTAGGAGGAGAGAACCCCAGTACTGCAGACTATTACACCAGTAGGAGGAGACGGCCCCAGTACTGCAGAGTATTACACCTGTAGGAGGAGAGGACCCCCAGTACTGCAGAGTATTACACCAGTAGGAGGAGAGGCCCCCAGTACTGCAGAGTATTACACCAGTAGGAGGAGAGCGCCCAGGTACTGCAGAGTATTACACCAGTAGGAGGAGAAAATTCCAGTACTGTAGAATATTACACCTGTAGGAAGAGAGACCCCAGTACTGCAGAGTATTACACCAATAGGAGGAGAGGGTCCCAGTACTGCAGAGTATTACAGCAATAGGAGGAGAGACCCCCAGTACTGCAGAGTATTACACCTGTAGGAGGAGAGAACCCCAGTACTGCAGAGTATTACACCTGTAGGAGGGGAGGCCCCCAGTACTGCAGAGTATTACACCAGTAGGAGGAGAGGACCCCAGTACTGCAGAGTATTACACCTGTAGGAGGAGAGAACCCCAGTACTGCAGAGTATTATACCTGGAGGAGGAGAGACCCCATTACTGCAGAGTATTACACCAATAGGAGTAGAGGGTACCAGTACTGCAGAGTATTACACTAGTAGGAGGAGAAAATCCCAGTACTGCAGAATATTACACCTGTAGGAGGAGAGACCCCAGTACTGCAGAGTATTACACCTGTAGGAGGAGAGAACCCCAGTACTGCAGAGTATTACACCTGGAGGAGGAGAGAACCCCAGTACTGCAGAGTATTACACCGGTAGGAAGAGAGAACCCTAGTACTGCAGAGTATTACACCTGTAGGAGGAGAGAACCCCAGTACTGCAGAGTATTACAGCTGTAGGAGGAGAGAACCCCAGTACTGCAGAGTATTACACCTGTAGGAGGAGAGAACCCCAGTACTGCAGAGTATTACACCTGTAGGAGGAGAGACCCCCAGTACTGCAGAATATTACACCTGTAGGAGGAGTGACCCCCAGTGCTGCAGAGCATTACAGCTGTAGGAAGAGAGTCCCCCAGTACTGCAGGGTATTACACCTGTAGGAGGAGAAGCCCTGAGTACTGCAGAGCATTACAGCTGTAGGAAGAGAGGCCCCCAGTACTGCAGAATATTACACCTGTAGGAGGAGAGACCCCCAGTACTGCAGAATATTACACCTGTAGTAGGAGTGACCCCCAGTGCTACAGAGCATTACAGCTGTAGGAAGAGAGTCCCCCAGTACTGCAGGGTATTACACCTGTAGGAGGAGAAGCCCTGAGTACTGCAGAGCATTACAGCTGTAGGAAGAGAGGCCCCCAGTACTGCAGGGTATTACACCTGTAGGAGGAGAAGCCCTCAGTACTGCAGAGCATTACACCTGTTGGAGGAGAGGCCCCCAGTACTGCAGAGTATTACACCTGTAGGGGGAGAGGACCCCCAGTACTGCAGAGTCTAACACCTGTAGGAGTAGAGGAGCCCAGTACTGCAGAGTATTACACCTGTAGCTGTAGAGCCCCCAGTACTGCAGAGTATTACACGTGTAGCTGGAGAGCCCCCCCCCCCCCCCCCCCCATACTGCAGAGTATTACACCTGTAGGAGGAGAGAACCCCAGTACTGAGGAGTATCATACTTGTAGGAGGAGAGGCTCCTAGTACTGCAGAGTATCACAGCTGTAGGAGGAGAGGCCCCCCAGTACTACAGAGTATTACACCTGTAGGAGGAGAGGCCCTCCTACTGCAGAGTATTACACCTGTAGGAGGAGCAGCCCCAGTACTGCAGTGTAATACACCTGTAGGAGGAGAGAACCCCAGTACTGCAGAGTATTACACCTGTAGGAGGAGAAGACCCAGTACTGCAGAGTATTACACCTGGAGGAGTAGAGGCTCCAGTACTGCAGAGTATTACACCTGTAGGAAGAGAGAGCCCCAGTACTGCAGAGTATTACACCTGTAGGAGGAGAGACCGCCCAGTACTGCAGAGTATTACACCTGTAGGAGGAGAGACCCCCAGTACTGCAGAGTGTTACACCTGTAGGGGGAGAGCCCCCAGTACTGCAGAGTATTACACCTGTAGGAGGAGAGGACCCCCAGTACTGCAGAGTATTACACCTGTAGGAGGAGAGACCGCCCAGTACTGCAGAGTATTACAGCTGTAACATGGAAGCATTTATAACTCATATTCTAAGCCTAACAGGACAATTTAGCCGTAAGGAGCTAGGGGCATGACAGGGCCGTTCTTCCATGCCAGCCCGGTCACATCCCTCGCTTCCGGTGGTGAGCGGGGACACTAGTACCCTAAGAGGGTAGTGGTCCGTCACTATGGTGACGTTGTACCCATGGAGATCTGGCTGCAGCTTCTGCATGGCCCCCACCGTAGCTAAGCATTCTTCTATTGTGGAGTACACCAACACTCTGGGCAGGAGCTTGCGGCTCAGATACCACAAAGGGTGCTGAGGACAGTACCCAGGCCGTATGCACTGGCATCAGTCTGCAACACAAACCTCCTGGTAAAGTCTGGGCCCTGCAGAATGGGAGCGCTGGAGAGAGCAGCCTTAAGGGCTGCAGAGCAGTGCTCGCAGGTGGAGGTCCCGTTCACTACCTGAGGCCGCTTCCTCTGGTCAGTGAGGGGCTTGACCAGGGCACTGTAGTTGGGTACAAATGTACGGTTGTACCCAGCGGTACCGAAGAAGGACATCACCTGCTTCTTGGTTTTAGGGGTGACAAGGCGAGGGTGGCACCCACCTTCACTGGCTCTGGCCTCAGAGTTCCCCCTCCCATTAGGTTCTGCACCTCCTGCACTTCCAGGCTTGATGGTCCGGTCTATGTTCTGGATGCCTGCAGCAGGCGCTCCATGTGTTCCTCCCAAGAGGGGCTAGAGACGGCAATATCATCCAAGTAAGCAGCCACAAACTCTTTAGGCCCCTCAAGGAGCGGATCTACTGAGACGCTCTGCTTCGTTCGGCCATGATCTGGTGTGACAATGTAGTTCACATTACTAAGCCACTGGTGAACGATGTTGGGTTGTCCCAAGGAGCCCGGAGCTTGTTTGGGGTCAATAGGACTAGGACCCACACCGTTTGACCCACCTCGTCAGTTCCTTCTATCATATTCCAGTCATACCACTGCTTCCGGCTGGCTTGGACCTACTCCATGTTCTCACACACCAGCTGTGTCAATGTCTGCACCTCATCATGGAACTATATGACATAGTCAATGACCGACACTTCACAGGTGACCAGTACGTCTTCCCAGGATTCTCTTACCAGAGGTATGGATTCCCAAATCCACATTCCTTACAGGAGCTCAAAGGGGTACCTCTCGATAAGCAAATAACAGGCGAGTTTGGTACCACTCCCATTCTCGTCTGTGGGACTCGACCAACATCTTAAGCATTTACTTCAAAGTGCCGTTGAAAGGTTCACACAGACCATTAGTCTGGGGTGATATGATGTTAGTCTGGGGGTGATATGATATTACTCTGGGGGGGATATGATGTTAGTCTGGGGGGATATGGGCTGGCAACTAGATGTTGCACCTGTATTTTCTTACAGAGGTACTGCATTTGGCTGGACATAAACTGGGGTCCCTGATTAGTAAGCATCTTCCTGAGAACTCCTACACAAGAATATCAGGGCATCTTCCAAATTCTCAGCCCACATGAATGACAGGGCCACAGCCTTAGGGTACCATATGGTGTAGTCAACTATGGTTAGGATGTAGCATTTCCTAGAGTTGCTGAGAATGGCCACGGGGCCAATCAGATCCAGCAGGAACCTCTGAAAATGCTCCTCAATAATTGGTAAAGGAACTAGGGGGGCATTGGGGCCAAACCTTAATTTGCACCTACTTTGGCACGTCACACATGACTGACAGTAGTTGGCTATATCTGCACCTATCTTAGGCCAGTAGAAATGGTGAGCTAGCCAGGCTTTGGTCTTACCAACCCCTAAGTGTCCAGCCAGTGCAATTTCATGGGCAGACCTAGACAACACTTCCCTGAACTGGTAGGACCCTACCAACTGCTTCACTTTCAGCTATTCCTGCTGGGGGTTACATGGCATGGTTTCCAGGTATAATCTCCCTTGGTCCCAGAGGAACCTCTCCTTGTCGGACTCGGAGGGTTTTTCTCCACGAGGTCCCTCAATGCCCCCAAGCTGGCATCTTTATGCATATCGGCCTGGAAATCATGTCCGGGTGCAGCAAGAAGGGACATTAAGGTCTCGACTCCACTGGACTTCTCCGAGACCAGCACTAGGTCATCATTGGTCCTGCTTGCCCCTCTGGTTGAGGCATGTACACAAGGGCACACTGGATGCGGTTGGCAGTCAGTATGTCAGCTAGCCTTTGGGGAGACACAACCATTCCCCCTGCACCCTGGCATATTTCTGGACATACAGGCTCCACAAAAGTATAACCCACATCATCAACACATCTTGCATTAGTGTCAGCAATGGGAGGATACTCAGTGACATCACACACAAGTGGGGCATCACTGAGCTGCATCGTGTCACAGGTTGCATTAACATTATAGGACAGAATCAGATGTTTAATAGGTTCCGTGAGCTCAAGAGGGGTGCACACTACGCTGTCACTATCGCCGCTACACCCTTTTAGAGTATCACAGACCTCCGCAGGGTCACAGTTCACATTAACATCATTATCAGCAGCAACATTGTCAATGCACAGTTCACTGGATCTTTGGGAGTCGTCTGCCACACACTGAGACACTAACCACCCCTGATCCGCCCCAATAACACATTTGAGGGAAGGTCCTCAGACACCCACACTTCCTTCAACCTACTCCCCATACCTCAATCCAGGTAAATATGGGTCATTGGCAGAATAGGGTTGGTACCCCAATTTCCCGTAATGGTGCGGGTCTTTCTGGGAATTATATCCAAGTTCAGAGCGGATGAGGGTCATCTCCCCCAGTGTCATGCAGCCCCAAAATCCTGGTCTTGCCCACAGTGTCTGATTGTAAATTGTCGTTGACTCTCCCATCACTTCCACCCATTCGGAAAATACCTGGAACAGTCAGGGGTTGTCTTGGGAGCGGGAGCACTCTTCTTATTGTAAGGCAGGAATCTATAGCAGCCATGGAGAAGAGAGAGGGGGCCTGAGGGTCTGTTGGCAGGGGAAGAAGAGTTAATGTTCGGCTTACTCCCTCTCCAGCTGGTCACAGCAGATCTCCGCACTTCTGATGTCCTGTTGGCGATGTAGTTGTTAGCGATCCTGCTGCTTGAGCCGCATCCTTGGGCTCACAGTCCATGATGAACCTGCATCCTCCGGGCAGTCAAGCAGAAACTGGTCCTTTACCATCCCGTCTTTAGATCTCAAATGCGGTGATGGATAGTCCTTGGATCCACTACTGGAGGGCAGTACTAAGGCCATCGGCCAGGTCAGCGTATGTCATTGGGTCTGCGCTGTAGAGTACGGAGCTTTTGGTGGTACACCTCTGGAGTGAGCTGGTACTTGCAGTTCAAGGCTTCTTTGATGGTCTCATAGTTGCCATCCTGCTCTCTAGGGAGAGCTGGGAACACCTCCAGGGTTTTGCCTCTGAGCCCTCGAGTTAAGTACCTGGCCCATTGCTTGAAGGGTATCTCGTACTGGTGATACACCTTTTCAAACCCCATTAGAAAAGTGTCCAGGTCTCCATCCTTTTCATCAGAGGGAGGTCTTCTGCCTGGTGTTTAAATGGTGTTATATCAACCGAAAAACATGGAGGGAGCTCGTCTTTAGGGTCGCCGAAGATCGTGAATGGCTAAACGGCTAACAACAACACCGGGTAGGTTGCTTTGAGGGGTAGGCTTCTGTGCCTGGAATCAGGGTAGTTGCAGCTGGTGCTCCAACTGTCATGCTGCAGCCTCTCATTGTGTGCAATGTTCTGCAGCTTGTTGCAACTGGAAAATGAGCTGCTGGTGCAGAATAGGGTCCTCTATGCCTAACTGTTGTATAGACAAGATCAAATCTTCCTGGGAGCTGGTGCTGACTAGATCTACTGGGGAAGTTGTTCTGGGATCAGCATCCAATGCTGATCCCTCCTGGGTGCTACTGATGCCCTGCACAGATTTCAGGGCATGCTGCTCCACATTGTGCTCCACCAGCCAGCATGCCATCTCTTCCTTGGTCTTGCCCACTGAGTCAGAGAGTAGCCACAACCCCTTGCTCAGTTTCCATACGTGGCTGCCATCTTCACAACTATTATCCAAACAAAAGACAGAACAGAAAAAATGAGAAGTAGGGGGGTGGACTAGGAGTACCGCCCCCTGTCTGCAGCCAGCAATGGGAGAGGGTGGGATGGGGCGGAGCCTATCTCCACACTCCTCCCATTGCAAACAGTCGGAGGGAATGAGAGATGCTGAGCGCCGGTGAAGAGGAAGGAAGGGGGAAGACAGCTCAGATGGTAGCGTATATCATCCAGACGTGAAAATGGGGGTCCATTTTGGGGTGAAAGTCTTCATTCATATGTGTGCTGTTAAAAAAAAAACAGTTTTTAAATCTTTTCTTCTGCTTTGCTTAGATTCATTCAAAAATTGTGGGGTCAAAATACGCAGTACACCCCTAGAATAATTTGTTAAGGGGTCTAGTTTTGAAAACTGGGTGATTAGTGGGGGTTCTCCATTGTTTTGGCCGCTCAAGGGCTCTACAAGTGGGCAATGGGGCCTAAATCACATGCAAGCAAAATGTCTGTTCTGAAAGCCACCGGCTGCTCCTCTCGGTTTGGGCCCCGTTGTGCATCCAGACATAACATTAGGGCCACAATGGGTATGTCTCTGAACACGGGACAAACAGGGGGATCCATTTTGGCGTGTAAATCCTCATTTTTATGTGTACTATAGAAAAAAACTTCCTTTAAAATGATGTATTTGAAAAAATATTTCATTTTATTTTTTCTCCTTTAAATTGCATTAATTCCTGAAAAAAAACTGGGCGGTCAAAATCCTCCTGACCCCCTCAGTGAATACATTAAGGGGTGTAGTTTTTAAAATGGGGTCACTTGTGGGGATATCTATCATTCTGACTCCTATGAGCCTTTGCAATCTTGGCTTGGTGCAGGAAAACAAAAGTGTTCCTCAAGGTTAAATTTGTACGTCTCCTAAATGGTTAAAAAAAACTGAAGTTTTTCCATTGTGCATCCAGAATAAAGTAAACAGATGGAAATATATATCTCATCAAACATTTGTACAGTATGTTCGCACATATTTAATACATTGCAGTTAAAAATGTGAAAAAAATGATAATTTTTTCAAAGTTTTCCCAATTTTGGCGCATTTAATAAATATACACAAATTCTATCGTCTATTTTTACCACCTAAATGAAGTACAACATGTGGTGAATAAACAATGTCAGAATCACTGGGAGATGCAAAACCTTTATGGAGTTATGATATGTTAAATTAACACACGTCAGATTTCCAAAATTTGGCTCCGTCACTAAGGGGCAAACAGGCTTGGTCACTAAGGGGTTAAGCTTTTCTCTAAAAAGGGTTGGCAGTGCTTAGATAAGATAAAAATAAAGATATACAAAATGAGATATTTACAGAAGGGGGAGGAGCTGCAAATACACATAACAGTATGAGAACAAAAAGGGAGAAAATAAGAGGAAATACCAGTCTATGAATTTGTTTCCAATAGTCTTGAGGCGAGGAGCATGCAGAACGGCAGGCAGGCCAACATTAGATAACTATCCGGGCTCTAACAGTGGGGGGAGGATTCCCCTATAGTTTTATACTTAGAAGGCCCTCTCCCATCCTCCTTACGATGTCACTGAGAGCCTTTAATTTAATATTTTGGCCATATTTCCCTATGAGGCAGTCCAATAAGGAACCTATGCCTGCCATGTTTCATATCATAAATTCAAACATGATATATGCAACAGATAGTTCGCTTTACAGGTATGTGATTCTGTGGGTTCCAGGGGGTCACACAGCAACAGGACTGAATGCACTGCATCCAGTTTTGAAAATATCATTGCTGTTGAGCTGAGACCTTCATAATCTCTGTTAGTGATATTTTCTTTGTCCCATCTACGTGGAGGGAAATCGCAGTCAGCAAGTCTGGAAGATGTGTATGGGAGGGTGAAAGAAACAATGGCATCTCCTGCAAATGGCTAATTTTATTATCACTGCTTCCTTGATGGTCCAAAAATCTATCTATCTATCTATCTATCTATCTATCTATCTATCTATCTATCTCTGTATCTATCTCATATCTATCTATGTGATTGTTCCAAGAGAAAAGAGAAACCAAGTAATCTTGTAGATATGAGACCTTTTAGTGGCTGACAAAAATACATGATGTTACAGCGAGCTTGAGAACCTCTTGGGCTCTTCATCAGGCTAAAATGGAATAGATCGGAAGAGGCATAAATATATACATACTTATGACAAGGCACAGACATGGATGGGATTAGTTTGAACTTAGAATGAATACTGCAACAGAAACAAACTTTTTTGACTAGACACTGATAAGAGAATGAAAGTTTATGGTCTGTGAATTACTGTTGGGGGGGTCACCAGGCCAGCAGTGTTATCTGTGTTATAGATGTCTTATATCTCCCATTCACCCATAAATCCTTGTGAATAATTTAACCCACTATTCAGCATGGTTTCTCTTGCTGGGAGCAATCACACTTTGCTCTACTGGCGACACCGGACCAAACCTTTGTTTTCATTATGTCTATCTATCATATGAACCATCCATGCTCAGTGTGGAAGATAATGCAAGAAGACATTTTGACCAAAGCAACTGTTGCAAAAAAAACCAAACAACTCAACAGATGAACCCAAACCACGTCTGCTGATAATGCTTTATCTTATGTGTGGTTTTCTATGGAACTGCATTGTCCAGACGGCACAAAAGAACGATTAAATGACGAGGTCGGTGCTGCTACATCTGTATATACAGCATTACATTTCCAATTAAAAGCATAAAACCCCATAACAATAGTCTAGTGTGGAGGATGATTGATCACTCTGACGCCTGAGACACAGAGTCTCTCCTGGGACTTCAAATTGGACATATAAGTGCATTCAAAACTAGAACCTTCTGTGCAACTATCAGGGGCTCGGTGAAATGAAATGATTTTGGGCTGGGGGTGCATTCCCTGGATAGAAAGGAAGACGCCACATCCATCACATCAATCAACCAAAGGGTAAAGGATTCAGGAGGAACAGAGAGAAGAAGTCACAATAATGAATAGTCCAGCTGTACAATCTATTATCTATCTATCTATCTATCTCCTATCTATCTATCTATCTATCTATCTATCTATCTATCTATCCTCATATCTATCTATCTATCCATAGTGAGGGAAATCTATCTCCCCCCCCCCCCCCCACTACCCCCAGCTCACCCCCGCCGCCCCCCTGAGCATGCTCAGACAAGAATGCAGTTACTCGAGAAGAGCGAGGCTCACACTCATCTCTACTATCTATCTATCCATCTATCTCATATCCATCTATCTCCTATCTATCTATCTCCTATCTATCTATCTATCTATCTATCTATCCATCTATCTCCTATCTATCTATCTATCCATCTATCTCCTATCTATCTATCCATCTATCTCCTATCTATCTATCTATCCATCTATCTCCTATCTATCTATCTATCTATCCATCTATCTCCTATCTATCTATCTATCTCCTATCTCCTATCTATCTATCTATCTATCTATCTCATATCTATCCATCTATCTATCTCATATCTATCTCACATCTATCTCATATCTATCTATCTATCTATCTATCTATCTATCTATCTATCTATCTATCTATCTCACATCTATCTATCTATCTATATCTCTATCCCCTATCTATCTATCTATTTATCTATTTCCTATCAATCTATCCATCTATCTATCTATCAATCTATCTATCTATCTATCTCCTATCAATCTATCTATCTCCTATCAATCTATCTATCTATCTATCTCCTATCAATCTATCTGTCTCATATCTATCTATCTATCTCATATCTATCTATCTATCTATCCCCTATCTATCTATCTATCTATCTATCCATCTATCTATCCCCTATCTATCTATCTATCTATCTATCTCATATCTATCTATCTATCTCATATCTATCTATCTATCTCATATCTATCTATCTATCTCATATCTATCTATCTATCTCATATCTATCTATCTATCTCATATCTATCTATCTATCTATCTATCTATCTATCTATCTATCTATCTATCTATCTATCTATCTATCCCCTATCTATCTATCTATCTATCTATCTATCTATCTATCTATCCATCTATCCCCTATCTATCTATCTCCTATCAATCTATCTATCTCATATCTATCTATCTATCTATCTCTCTATCCCCTATCTATCTATCTATCTATCTATCTATCTATCTATCTATCTCTCTATCCCCTATCTATCTATCTATCTATCTATCTCTCTATCCCCTATCTATCTATCTATCTATCTATCTATCTATCTCCTATCTATCTCCTATCTATCTCTCTATCTATCTATCTATCTATCTCTCTATCTATCTCTCTATCTATCTATCTATCTATCTATCTATCTATCTATCTCCTATCTATCTATCTCCTATGTATCTATCTAACTATCTCATAACTATCTATCTCATATCTATCTACCTATCCCATATCTATTTATCTAACTATCTCATATCCATCTATCTATTTATCTATATATCTGTGTGTGAGTGCCATTCAGTGATTGCCTATCAGTATGTGTCTGTGTGTGAGTGCTCGTAAGTAAGTGTCTGTGTGTGAAAGCCTGTCAGTAGGTGCCTGTGTGTGAGTGCCCATCAATCTGTGTATGTCACTAAGTATCTGTGTGTAAGTGCCCATCAGTAAGTATCTCTGTATGAGTGCCCGTCAGTAAGTGTCTGTGTGTGAGTGCGCGTCAGTAAGTGTCTGTGTGTGAGTGCCCATCAGTAAGTGTTTGCGTGTGAGTGCCCGTCAGTAAGTGTCTGCGTGGGAGTGCCTGTCAGTAAGTGTCTGCGTGGGAGTGCCTATCAGTAAGTGTCTGCGTGGGAGTGCCTATCAGTAAGTGTCTGCGTGGGAGTGCGCGTCAGTAAGTGCCTGCGTGGGAGTGCCTGTCAGTAAGTGTCTGCGTGGGAGTGCGCGTCAGTAAGTGCCTGCGTGAGAGTGCCTGTCAGTAAGTGTCTGCGTGGGAGTGCCTGTCAGTAAGTGTCTGCGTGGGAGTGCCTGTCAGTAAGTGTCTGCGTGGGAGTGCCTATCAGTAAGTGTCTGCGTGGGAGTGCCTATCAGTAAGTGTCTGCGTGGGAGTGCGCGTCAGTAAGTGCCTGCGTGGGAGTGCCTGTCAGTAAGTGTCTGCGTGGGAGTGCGCGTCAGTAAGTGTCTGCATGGGAGTGCGCGTCAGTAAGTGTCTGCATGGGAGTGCGCGTCAGTAAGTGCCTGCGTGGGAGTGCCTGTCAATAAGTGTCTGCGTGGGAGTGCGCATCAGTAAGTGTCTGCGTCGGAGTGCCCGTCAGTAAGTGTCTGCGTGGGAGTGCGCGTCAGTAAGTGTCTGCGTGGGAGTGCCTGTCAGTAAGTGTCTGCGTGGGAGTGCCTATCAGTAAGTGTCTGCGTGGGAGTGCGCGTCAGTAAGTGTCTGCGTGGGAGTGCCCGTCAGTAAGTGTCTGCGTGGGAGTGCCCGTCAGTAAGTGTCTGCGTGGGAGTGCGCGTCAGTAAGTGTCTGCGTGGGAGTGCGCGTCAGTAAGTGTCTGCGTGGGAGTGCGCGTCAGTAAGTGTCTGCGTGGGAGTGCCTGTCAGTAAGTGTCTGCGTGGGAGTGCCTATCAGTAAGTGTCTGCATGGGAGTGCCCATCAGTAAGTGTCTGCGTGGGAGTGCGCGTCAGTAAGTGTCTGTGTGGGAGTGCACGTCAGTAAATGTCTGTGTGTGAGTACCCGTCATAAGTGCTTGCGTCTGAGTGCCTGTCAGTAAGTGCCTGTGGGGGGGCGTGAGTAAGTACCTGTGTGGGAGTGCCTGTGTGGGAGTGCCTATATGGGAGTGCCCGTCAGCAAGTGCCTGTGTGTGAGTGCCAGTTCGCAAGTGCCTGTGTGTGAGTGCCCATCAGTGAGTGCCTGTCAGTAAGTGCCTGTGTGGGAGTGCCCATCAGTAAGTGCCTGTGTGGGAGTGCCCATCAGTAAGTGCCTGTGTGGGAGTGCCCATCAGTAAGTGCCTGTGTGGGAGTGCCCGTCAGTAAGTGCCTGTGTGGGAGTGCCCGTCAGTAAGTGCCTGTGTGGGAGTGCCCATCAGTAAGTGCCTGTGTGGGAGTGCCCGTCAGTAAGTGCCTGTGTGGGAGTGCCCGTCAGTAAGTGCCTGTGTGGGAGTGCCCGTCAGTAAGTGCCTGTGTGGGAGTGCCCGTCAGTAAGTGCCTGTGTGGGAGTGCCCGTCAGTAAGTGCCTGTGTGGGAGTGCCCGTCAGTAAGTGCCTGTGTGGGAGTGCCCGTCAGTAAGTGCCTGTGTGGGAGTGCCCGTCAGTAAGTGCCTGTGTGGGAGTGCCCGTCAGTAAGTGCCTGTGTGGGAGTGCCCGTCAGTAAGTGCCTGTGTGGGAGTGCCCGTCAGTAAGTGCCTGTGTGGGAGTGCCCATCAGTAAGTGCCTGTGTGGGAGTGCCCATCAGTAAGTGCCTGTGTGGGAGTGCCCATCAGTAAGTGCCTGTGTGGGAGTGCCCGTCAGTAACTGCCTGTGTGGGAGTGCCCGTCAGTAAGTGCCTGTGTGGGAGTGCCCATCAGTAAGTGCCTGTGTGGGAGTGCCCATCAGTAAGTGCCTGTGTGGGAGTGCCCATCAGTAAGTGCCTGTGTGGGAGTGCCCATCAGTAAGTGCCTGTGTGGGAGTGCCCATCAGTAAGTGCCTGTGTATGAGTGCCCATCAGTAAGTGCCTGTGTGGGAGTGCCCATCAGTAAGTGCCTGTGTGGGAGTGCCCATCAGTAAGTGCCTGTGTGGGAGTGCCCATCAGTAAGTGCCTGTGTGGGAGTGCCCGTCAGTAAGTGCCTGTGTGGGAGTGCCCGTCAGTAAGTGCCTGTGTGGGAGTGCCCGTCAGTAAGTGCCTGTGTGGGAGTGCCCGTCAGTAAGTGCCTGTGTGGGAGTGCCCGTCAGTAACTGCCTGTGTGGGAGTGCCCATCAGTAAGTGCCTGTGTGGGAGTGCCCATCACTAAGTGCCTGTGTGGGAGTGCCCATCAGTAAGTGCCTGTGTGGGAGTGCCCATCACTAAGTGCCTGTGTGGGAGTGCCCATCAGTAAGTGCCTGTGTGGGAGTGCCCATCAGTAACTGCCTGTGTGGGAGTGCCCATCAGTAAGTGCCTGTGTGTGAGTGCCTGTCAGTAAGTGTCTGTGTGGGAGTGCCCATCAGTAAGTGCCTGTGTGGGAGTGCCCATCACTAAGTGTCTGTGTGGGAGTGCCCATCAGTAAGTGCCTGTGTGGGAGTGCCCATCACTAAGTGCCTGTGTGGGAGTGCCCATCAGTAAGTGCCTGTGTGGGAGTGCCCATCAGTAAGTGCCTGTGTGGGAGTGCCCATCAGTAACTGCCTGTGTGGGAGTGCCCATCAGTAAGTGCCTGTGTGGGAGTGCCCATCAGTAAGTGCCTGTGTGGGAGTGCCCATCAGTAAGTGCCTGTGTGGGAGTGCCCATCAGTAAGTGCCTGTGTGGGAGTGACCATAAGTAAGTGTCTATGTGTGAGTGCCTGTCAGTAAGTGTCTGTGTGGGAGTGCCCATCAGTAAGTGCCTGTGTGGGAGTGCCCATCACTAAGTGTCTGTGTGGGAGTGCCCATCAGTAAGTGCCTGTGTGGGAGTGCCCATCAGTAAGTGCCTGTGTGGGAGTGCCCATCAGTAAGTGCCTGTGTGGGAGTGCCCATCAGTAAGTGCCTGTGTGGGAGTGCCCATCAGTAAGTGAGCTGTAAGTGAAGCCTAATTGGGTGACTAACTGAGAGCAAGCAGTAAGTGTGGAATAGCGAAAGGTCAATTCCTAAGAACACGGAGAAATTGCTCTGAAGAAACATCCTTTCAAAGCGAAAGATTGAAATTACGAAAGAGATTCATGGACAGAAAATACCCGGCAGAAGTCCTGGATGAAGCCCTGAAGCATGCCAGGGAATGAAACCGAACAGAGCTACTAATCCCAAAAGAGAGAACAAACAGCAACGAACTGAGGGTCATAGGCACCGCCGACACCAGCCAATCAGACGCCAGACGAATTGTGAACAAAGGCTGGGACATCCTAAGGGATGATGGAGATCCAGTACAGGTAACTCCAAACCTCCCAGTATAACAAATAGGAGCGGGCGAAACATTCGGGACCACTTGGTGAAAAGTCACTACAAACCAGAAGTGACACAAAAAACAGGCTGGGAAGTGCAAAACCAAAAGGCACATATACTGGCGCCAAATGTGCCGCATGCCCCTACATCCAACGAGGTGGCACATTCATCGTGGCAACAAATGAAAAACAATATTCAATCCGCGATTTCATAAACTGTCAAACCATGAATGTCGTATATTTGATAACTTGCCCATGCCCACTGCAATGTGTGGGCAAAACAAGAACTAAGGAGACGCGCATTGGCCCACATAGGGAATATACGCCGAAAGGAAAATACATCATTGGCCAATCACGTGTGGGGAAACCCAATGGTGGTTCTGAGAGTCTGAGAGTCCGGGGCATGGAGGTAGTTATACTAGACAACAGGAAGGAGACCTCGATCCATCGCTGCTCCAGAAGGAAGCATGGTGGATGTATGGATTAGACACAGCGCATCCGAAGGGGAGCAGTGAGAATCTATTATCTGTTTTCTCTGAATAGACCCTGCAGGAACATCCCGTCATGTACTGCCCAATGAGGAAAGCGCTGTGAGTGATGCCGACAGGAGGGGGTAATGCAATAAAGTATAAAGACACTGACTATTGTTTTCAATTTGTGGAACACCCTGAAATGAGGTCAGCTGCAGTATACCCTGCATAATACAGAAGATTATAACCTCAGTATATAAACATCTTCCCAACTGCCTACAATGTGCATGAAGATCGCCCATAAACACCTGCTGGTAGGAGTTATAATAAATGATTTACATACTGGAGGACGTCCGTTTTGCTACTTAGTTAAACGATAAAGGAAAATAATCTCCTCAAGCCATTATTGCCAGTTTCCAAAATGGCACCCTGTCCCCAATCTCTAGTCATGTGACTGGGTCACAAGGGCAGGTAGACTCCGATCACGTGACCGCTGTGGAGGAAGGGGTGGATAAGTTACCCTGCCCCATGTGCTACCATGGTAACAGTAAACTACAGCAGCGTTCACCGAGATGAATAATGACACGCAGTGGATATAAGGCGACCCAGCTGACATTTATAGCAGTAGCTTACTGCACTTTAACCCATATAAACCAAACTGGGGGCATAATAAGTGGCAATTAGTTGGGCAGAAGGATTGTTGTGAAACACATGTAAATTGCAGGACAACCTATGATTGGACAATGGGCAATAAGCCCAACCCATGGGTGGTCCTGAGGTAGCTATATGAAGCCTGAGAATGCATGGGAGCCTCATATATACTCCAGCCTACCATCAAGGCTATGAGCTGCTGTCTATATATATACTCCAACCTACCATCAAGGCTATGAGCTGCCGGATATATATATATATATATATATATATATATATATATATATATATATATATATATATATACATATACACTCCAGCCTACCACTAAGGCTATGAGCTGCCGTATATATATATATATATATATATATATATATATATATATATATATATATATATACACACACTCTAGCCTACCATCAAGGCTATGAGCTGCCATCTATCTATATATATATATATATATATATATATATATATATATATACTCCAGCCTACCATGAAGTTTATGAGCTGCCGTCTATATATATGTATATATATACTCTAGCCTACCACCAAGGCTATGAGCTGCTGGCTATATATATATATATATATATATATATATATATATATATACACTCCAGCCTACCACTAAGGCTATGAGCTGCCGTATATATATATATATATATATATATATATATATATACACACACTCTAGCCTACCATCAAGGCTATGAGCTGCCAGCTTTTTTTAACCTTCTATGGGGGAACCTTTGCTGAAGAAGGGGACAATATGTTCTATGCAGCCAGCAAAATCTAGTAGTGTTTAGAAAAGTGTGAATTACGTAGCCTCATATATGTAGCCCTAGTGATCTGAGATTGTGCTTTACCTCAATGTAGGGACTTGCATCATAAAGCCAGTCAATGCAAGATATCTGCTAATGATCCCCACAGAACATCCTCTGGTAACCACCTCTGGGGGGATATTATCCACCATCCTGCCGGGGGGCTTTATTCTCTGGTTACATGAACCGCTCTGCTGAGGATTCCCTGATTCCAACATCTCAGGGCAGGGATATTATGTTATTAAACCACTTCTCCGACAGGCATAGTGAAACTTATTGATCCCTCCTATTGTATATCATCCCCTCTGAGGAATCCATACGAACAAGGTCACACTACAGCAACACATTAATACGGAGCTCACACCAAAACCAGAGGAGCCGAGACCTATTAATGGGGGATATTGGTGAACTGAGTGGTTTAAGCCATAAAAGCCACAAATATATCCTCGGTTTGACCAGCTGGAGACTAAGCAGACATACATGATATTAGTGTATCCATGGTCCACCTTTACACTATATAAACCCCCTCCTCCTGCAAGACAGAGACGAGCCATATCACCAAATGAGGCATTATAGCGCTCCCAAAAACATTTAAGTGACTAAGTGGGATATTGGGCATGATCCATCTTAGGGTCGATTGAGCAGAACGACCTAAATGTGTCAATTAGAAGATACAATCTATTAGAGATATATTCTGTGTTTATTTCCTAAACCCGTCTATAAGGGAATAAATAGACTTCCTGATGAACCGCGTAACTAGCGGGGAAACGCGTAGAAGGTATATAGAAGATCTATATGAAGTGAGACACGAAGTCTGGAAACTGTCGTTTGGTGAGACAATCAGCCATATCAGCAGCGCCCATGGGGGAATAGTGGCAGGTATCTATGAAGGAGAACATCCACTATCCACGTTCATGAAGAATTGGTATGAGTGATGGGAGGTTACTAGAGATGAGCGAACACCAAAATGTTCGGGTGCTCGTTATTCGGAACGAACTTCCCGCGATGCTCGAGGGTTCGTTTCGAACAACGAACCCCATTGAAGTCAATGGGCGACCGGAACATTTTTGTATTTCGCCGATGCTCGCTAAGGTTTTCATGTGTGAAAATCTGGGCAATTCAAGAAAGTGATGGGAACGACACAGCAACGGATAGGGCAGGCGAGGGGCTACATGTTGGGCTGCATCTCAAGTTCCCAGGTCCCACTATTAAGCCACAATAGCGGCAAGAGTGCCCCCCCCCCTCCCAACAACTTTTACTTCTGAAAAGCCCTCATTAGCATGGCATACCTTAGCTAAGCACCACACTACCTCCAACAAAGCACAAGCACTGCCTGCATGACACTCCGCTGCCACTTCTCCTGGGTTACATGCTGACCAACCGCCCCCCCTCCCCCCCCCACAGCGCACACCAAAGTGTCCCTGGGCAGCCTTCAGCTGCCCTCATGCCACACCACCCTCATGTCTATTTAGAAGTGCGTCTGCCATGAGGAGGAACCGCAGGCACACCCTGCAGAGGTTGGCACGGCTAGGCAGCGACCCTCTTTAAAAGGGGCGGGGCGATAGCCCACAATGCTGTACAGAAGCAATGAGAAATAGAATCCTGTGCCACCGCCATCAGGAGCTGCACACGTGGGCATAGCAATGGGGAACCTATGTGCCACACACTATTCATTCTGTCAAGGTGTCTGCATGCCCCAGTCAGACTGGTAATATGTACCTTAACAGTAACCGCGTTGGTGGTAATGTGGTGGTGACTGCGGACCTAGTAGCGCGGTTGTACTTTGTTGGTTTTCGGAATGTGGCCAGGATTAAGTGGGCCGTGGCGGGGGGATGGTGTGGGGGCTCTCGTTGTGTCGGTAAAGGTGAAATTCTTGGACTGGCACCAGACGGACCAATGCAAAGGCATTTGCCAAGAATGTTTTCCCTGTTGGAGGAGGAGGGGGATGTTTTTGAGGCACTACGTGTCCTCTCCACGTGTCCGTGGTTATATGCACCTTAACAGTAACCGCGTTGGTGGTAATGTGGTGGTGACTGCGGACCTAGTAGCACGGTTGTATTTTGTTGGTTTTCGGAATGCGGCCAGGATTAAGTGGACCGTGGCAGTAACCGCGTTGGTGAGGGCGCGTACAATGTTGCGGGAGACGTGGTCGTGCAGGGCTGAGACGGCACATCGGGAAAAGTAGTGGCGACTGGGAACTGAGTAGCGCGGGGCCGCCGCCTCCATGATACTTTTGAAGGACTCCGTTGCCACAACCCTATACGGCAGCATCTCAAGGCTGATGAATTTTGCTATGCGGACGGTTAACGTTTGAGCGTGCGGGTGCGTGGCGGCGTACTTGCGCTTGCGCTCGAACACTTGCGCAAGCGACGGCTGAACGGTGCGCTGAACTACACTGCTGGATGGGGCCGAGGACAGCGGAGATGAGGGTGTGGGTGCAGGCCATGAGGCGGTAGTGCCTGTGTCCTGAGAGGGGGGTTGCATCTCAGTGGCAGGTTGTGGCACAGGGGGAGAGGCAGGGGTGCAAACCGGAGGTGCTGAACGGCCTTCGTCCCACCTTGCGGGGTGCTTGGCCATCATATGTCTGCGCATGGTGGTGGTGGTGAGGCTGTTGGTGGTGGCTCCCCGGCTGAGCTTTGCGCAACAAAGGTTGCACACCACTATTCGTCGGTCGTCAGGCGTCTCTGTGAAAAACTGCCAGACCTTAGAGCACCTCGGCCTCTGCAGGGTGGCATGGCGCGAGGTTGCGCTTTGGGAAACAGTTGGTGGATTATTCGGTCTGGCCCTGCCTCTACCCCTGGACACCGCACTGCCTCTTGCAACCTGCCCTGCTGATGCCCTTGACTCCCCCTCTGAAGACCTGTCCTCCTGAGTAAGCGTTGCACACCAGGTGGGGCCAGTCACCTCATCGTCCTGCTGCTCTTCCTCCGAATCCTCTGTGCGCTGCTCCCTCGGACTTACTGCCCTTACTACTACCTCACTGCAAGACAACTGTGTCTCATCGTCATCGTCCTCCTCACCCACTGAAAGGTCTTGAGACAGTTGGCGTAAGCCCCCAGCCTCTTCCCCCGGACCCCGGGAACTTTCGAATGGTTGGGCATCAGTGACGATAAACTCCTCTGGTGGGAGAGGAACCGCTGCTGCCCAATCTAAGCAGGGGCCCGAGAACAGTTCCTGGGAGTGTTCCCGCTCCTGAGCAGGTGTCATTGTAGTGGAGTGAGGAGGCTGGGAGGAAGGAGGAGCAGCAGACAGAGGATTCGGATTTGCAGCAGTGGACGGCGCAGAACTGCGTGTTGACGATAGGTTGCTCGAAGCACTTTCTGCCATCCAGGACAGGACCTGCTCACACTGCTGATTTTCTAATAAAGGTCTACCGCGTGGACCCATTAGTTGGGCGATGAATGTGGGGACGCCAGAAACGTGCCTCTCTCCTAATCGCGCAGCAGTCGGCTGCGACACACCTGGATCAGGAGCTCGGCCTGTGCCCACAGCCTGACTTGGCCCTCCGCGTCCTCGGCCGCGTCCACGTCCTCTAGGCCTACCCCTACCCCTCAGCATGCTGTATTACCAGTGATTTGATTTCACAGGCAGGAAATAAATTGGCGCAAGACTGCAGGCCAAATATAATTTTTTCCCTTTTTTGAAAACGAAAGGCCCCACTGCCTCTAGTGAATGTATAATCTAAGTTTAATAACTGTGCTGTTTTCCTGCTAATGTGTCACAGAACGTGAGGGTAGCAGAGTTATTATAACTCTGGCAGAGCAGGTATTTTTTTTCCCAATTAAGGAAAGCAAATGGCGAAGCCAGCAGTAAACCGTAGCTGGGTGCGTCTGATTTTTAAACGTTGCACACGCAGCCGACACGTGTCCACCGCCCTTAGGACGGACAGAGGCAGGACAAATAGTTTTTTTTCAGTTTTTTTCCACCAAAAGGCAGCACTGCGTATATTCAATGAATAATAACTGTGTTGTGGCCCTGCCTACACAATTCTTTCCCTGCAGTATCAATGGAGGGTGCAATGGTCTGCAGAGGCGATTTTGAGAAGCAAAAAAATATGCAGCACAGCTAACAGCAGCCAGCACAGTATTGCACACGGATAAATATGGCCCTAGAAAGGACCGTTGAGGTTCTTGAAGGCTACACTCACTCCTAACACTCTCCCTGCCTATGCAGCACTTCTGTCCCTAATGCCGGGTGCAACGCTCTGCAGAGACGATTTTGAGAAAAAAAAAAAATTGCCACTGCTAACAGCAGCCAACACACAGCTATCAGTGGCCCTAATAAGGACCTTTGGGGGGTCTTGAAGCCTACACTAACTACCAATTCTTTCCCTACAGCAGCTCCGGTACAAACAGCACTGTCCCTCATCTAACTCACACGGCATCTGAGCCGAACCGCGGGAGGGGCCGACTTTTATACTCGGGTGACACCTGATCTTCCCAGCCACTCACTGCAGGGGGGTGGTATAGGGCTGGAACGACGCAGGGGGAAGTTGTAATGCCTTCCCTGTCTTTCAATTGGCCAGAAAAGCGCGCTAACATCTCAGGGAAGGAAGTGAAAGTAACTCGAACACCGAATGGTGTTCGTTACGAATAACGAACATCCCGAACACCCTAATATTCACCCGAGTATCAAGCTCGGACGAACACGTTCGCTCATCTCTAGAGGTTACCCGATTGCTTAATAACCAGTAATCAGCATAAAGTGGGGTGTTGGAACATAATTGATCTCGCTCCACTAATATAAATCAGGGCGGCCTACTGATTAGAGTGGGGGAATACCATCCCCACATAGTCCTGGAGGGCTGCACGTTTGGTTGGTGCGCCCCATGGGGTGTATTTTAATGAATTACAATGATATGTAGTTTTAATTATTTAGTCTTTACTGTGAAAAGCAGTAAGCGTGTGAGCGTTAGAAAAAAAGTGTGAGCAAACGGGTGGAGGCGCGTGAGCGGTAGGGAACAGGCAGAGACCGGTATGGAGTGTGAGCAAGTCCTCACTACTTCCATAATTTAATTGTAGATCCTCATTAGGATGAGCTCCATGCCTGACAATGTCATCCAGTGTGCTACTTGTTCCAATGTATGCGGTCCTTGATCAGCCGATCGAGGGTGCATACTGTTACGCAAGATGCGTGCACATCGCACATTTAGAAGCTCAAATCCTGGATCCAAAGGAGCGATTGGCAACACTGAGAGCCATCATAAAAGGAGTTTGCTGCTCACTGACCACTTGCTGGGGTAGAGGCGGGGGCGGATGGTAGTACAGAAGTGCAGGGGGAGCAGGCAGTCAGCTGGGTGACAGAAAGAAGGAGGGGTAGAGGGAAGAGAACCAGGGAGGCTAGTCCTGAACTGGCACAACCCAACAAGTTTGCAAAGTTGGCAGGTGAGGGTGATGCCATTACAGAGCCGGCACCACTGCAGCACGACAGGCCCTCTGAACGCCAGGGAGATGACTGCTCCGGTGAGATGGGGACGGAGAGTGCAGGGCAGGCTAGACAGGTCCTAGTCGTGGGGGACTCAATTATAAGGGGGACAGACAATGCAATCTGCCATAAAGACCGGGATCGTCGAACGGTGTGCTGTCTTCCTGGCGCTCGAGTTTGACACATCGCGGATCGGATTGACAGATTACTAGGAGGGGCTGGTGAGGATCCAGCGGTCATGGTGCACGTTGGCACCAATGAACAAGTTAGAGGTCAATGCAGGGCCCTCAAAGATGATTTCAGGGACTTAGGATCCAAGCTCAGGGCGAGGACCTCCAGGGTAGTTTTCTCGGAAATACTACCTGTACCTAAGGCCACACTAGAAAGGCAGCAGGATCTTAGGGAGGTAAGCAAGTGGCTCCGGAGTTGGTGTAAGAAGGAGGGGTTCAGGTTCCTGGAGAACTGGGCTGACTTTGCTGTCGGCTACAGGCTCTACCGTAGGGACTTTAGTAAAGCAAAATTTGATCAGCTCAGAACTATTAATTGGGACAACATCCTCATAAATAACAGTACAGACGACAAATGGGAGGGGTTTAAAAACCTCCTAATCACCTCATGTGAGCAGTTCATACCCTTTAAAAAAAAAAAGAACTACAAGTAGAAGGAAACCAATGTGGCTCAACAAGACTGTAAGGGGGGCAATAGACAACAAAAGAAAGCCTTTAACCCCTTAATGCCTATTTTGGCGTTGAGGACCAAACGATTTTTGGTATTTTTTCATCTCCATTTTTCAAAAGCCATAACTTTTTTATTTTTCCGTCGGCGCGGCCGTATGAGGGCTTGTTTTTTGCGTGGCGAACTGTAGTTTTTATTGGTACCATTTTTGGGTACATGGACTATACTGTGAAACTTTTATTACTTTTTATATGATCGAAGGGAGAGAAAACGCATCAATTCTGCCATAGATTTTTTTTTTTTTTAAAGCGTTAATTATGCAGCATAAATGAGACACTACATTTTTTTCTTCGGGACTATGCCGTTAGAATGAAACCAAAATTCTTATTTTTTTTTCCACTTTTCCACAATAAAAACCCTTTTTTTGGAAATTATTATTTTTTTCTAAACTCACTGCATTCAAAGTGCTATAACTTTTTATTTTTCCACGGATGGAGCTCTCTGAGGGCTTATTTTTTTGCAAGACGAGCTGCAGTTTTTATTGGTACCATTTTGGGGTACACTTGTTTTTTTTATCACTTTTATTGCGTTTTTTGGGAGGCAAAATGCTAAAGATTAGCATTTTGCCTCAGTTTTTTAGCATTATTTTTTAACACATTTTACCATGCAGGATAATAAGCACATTCAATGTATTGTATGTGTCGTTACAGACCCATCGATACCAGGGTTTTTAACATTTTTTTTTACATTTTTATTTTTTGTACTTAATTTTTCCCTTTTTTTTAACACCATGTGTGTCCCTCTGAGGGAGTTTTACTGCAGCACTGCAGATCACTACGATAAGGCATGGCAGGACTTCTCTCCTGCCATGCCTTATCGCTTACTATAGCGATTACAGGCTATGGCAATACAGGATGCCGGTATCTGGCATCCTGTTGCCATAGCAACCAGCCAGGCTCTCGCGATGTTATCGCGAGAGCCGGCTGGAGTCACAGAGGGAGCGCGATCCCTCTGTGAACCCTTTCCCTGCCGCGATCTACTTAGTACCCCATTCCCATGACGTACCCTTACGTCATGGGGCGGGAAGGGGTTAAACTACTAAAACAAGAAGTCAGTGAAGAAGCGCTAAAATCATACAGGAAAAAAACAAAATATGCAAAGAAAAGATCAAATTGCTAAGGAGGAGGCTATATCACTTTCCCTCTATCAGTGGCTGTGGCCGTACGCTGTGTGTATAATTCACTGCAGACACAGAGCGGTATAAATAATTATGGAATTATTTGCGAACACTTTCACGCTGACAGCGGTATTGTAACGCTAACTCCAGGCAGAAAAAAAAAATACGGAAGGCTGCAAACAGGCCTAGCTGCGTAATACTAAAATGGAAGCACTACAACTCCCAGCAGCCACGCAGTAAAATGCAGACGGTCAGAGGTAGCCCTAAGAAGGACCGTTGGGGTTCTTGTAGACAGGATCCTACACTACCACTGTCCCTGCCTCCCCAGTACTGCCCCTATACTATGTAGTACAGACTGCAGCCGGAGAACGCTATAGCTGTAATGGCCTGCACAGCCAGGGGTGAAATAAAAAAATGGTGCACTACTGCTCCCAGCAGCCACAACAGTACTGCACACGGTCAGATGTGGCCCTAAGAAGGACCGTTGGGGTTATTGAGGACAGGATCCTACACTAAAGTTTTCCCTATATCAGCAGCAGCACTGTCCCTGATCTCTCCCAGCGTGTGTCTGAGGTGAGCCGCGGGTGGGGCTGCCTTATATGCTTGGCGGTCACCTGATCTCACCAGCCACTCACTGCAGGGGGGTGGGATAGGGCTGGAACGTCACAGGAGGAAGTGGTAATGCCTTCCCTGCATGTCTATTGGGTAGAAAATTGCGCTAAACATGTGGAGAAGGAAATGGAATTGACTCGAGTACCGTGTGGTGTTCATCTCGAATAACGAGCATCTCGAGTACCCAAATGCTGGAACGAGTGTGTTCACTCATCTCTAGTTATTTGGTCGCCCCTTAGACGTCTGTTTTCCGGGGTGAATAATCCCAGTTTTGGTGCCTCTCTGGGTATTCCAGTCCCTTCATTCCATGTACTAGTTTAGTCGCTCTTCTTTGTACCCCTCCAGCACTGTAATATCTTTCCTGAGCCCCGGTGACCAGAACTGTACGCAGTATTCCATGTGGGGTCTGACAAGTGCCTTATATAGTGGGGGGATAATGTTCTCGTCCTTCGCCCCTATACCTCTTTTAATGCACCCCAAGACTCTATTAGCTTTTGCAGCAGCTGACTGGCATTGGTTACTCCAGTTTAGTCTACAGCCCACTAGTCCCCCAGGTCTTTTTCCATATCACTTTTCCCTAGCAGTACCCCATATAGTGTATATTGGTGACATCCATTGTTGCTACCCATATGCATAACCTTACATTTATCAACATTGAACTTCATTTACCATTCCTCCCCCCCCCCCCCCCCAGCCCCCGGCTTATCTCGGTCCGTTTGTAGCCGCACATTGTCCTCCGTTGTATTGATTATATTGTATTGTTTTGCGTCCTCTACAAATATTGATCAGGTCGTTGATAAATATATTAAACAGAATGGTGCCTAATACTGAACCCTGTGGCCCAATCAGAGTACGAACCATTTATTACCCCCCTCTGCTTTCTATCTCTGAGCCAGTTCTTTACCCAGATACACACGTTTTCACCCAATCCGAGCTTCTCATTTTGTATATTAGCCTATTATGCGGCACGGTGTCAAATGCTTTAGAGAAGTCCAGATATACGAAATCAATAGACTCTCCCAGGTCCAGCCTAGAGCTTACTTCATGGTAGAAGCTGATCAGATTGGTCTGACATGATCGACCCCTCATGAACCCATGCTGATGAGGAGTTATTCCGTTGTTCTCTTTGAGGTATTCTTCAATGGCGTTTCTCAGAAACCCCTCGAATATTTTTCCAGTTACTGAAGTGAGACTTACCGGTCTGTAGTTACCAGGCTCACTTTTGGACCCTTTTTTGTATATTGGAACCACATTGTCAATATGCCAATCCAGTGGTACAACCCCGTCTTGATAGTGTCCATAAATATTAGAAATAGCGGTCTAGCTATCACATCACTTAGTTCCCTTAGTACCCTTGGGTGTAACCTCTCACCTACGACCTGAAGGTTGCAAGTTCGATCCCCGCATGAGTCAGGTAGCCGGCTCAAGGTTGACTCAGCCTTCCATCCTTCCAAGGTCGGTAAAATGAGAACCCAGCTTGGTGGGGGGTAATAAGTAATAATTACCTGAAAGCGCTGTGGAATAAGTTGGCGCTATACAAATACCAAGATTTATCTGGGCCCGGTGATTTATCGATTTTAATTCTCTTTAACCAGCTCTGCACTTCCTCCTGTGTTAGGCATGCAAGCGGGGGTTTGTTTTATTCCTTTGTATCTTGTGTGACATTTCCTTTTCGTTTGTTAATACACTTGAAAAGAAACTATTTAATAGATTTGCTTTCACCCCATTGTCTTCTATGATTTCTCCTGCATTATTTGTTAAAGGGCCAGCGCTCTTAGTTCAAATCCTTTTACTGTTTATATAATTGAAGAATCGTTTCGGGTTGTTTTTGCCCTCTTTGGCGATCAGTCTTTCTGCCTCCTCCTTAGCAATTCTGATATTATCTTTGCATATTTTGTTTTTTCCCTGTACGATTTTAGCGCTTCTTCGCTGCCTTGTTGCTTTAGTAGTTTAAACGCTTTCTTTTTTTCATTTATTGCCCCCTTACCGTCTTGTCTAGCCACATTGGTTTCCTTCTACTTGTAGTTTTTATTTTTGAAGGGAATGAACTGCTCACATGAGGTGATTAGGATCCTTTTAAACTCCTCCCATTTGTCCTCATACTGATATTTTTGGGGATGTTGTCCCAATTAATGTTGCCGATAGTAGATCTAAGCTGATCAAATTGTGCTTTACTGAAGTTTAGTTTCTTTGTCGCTCCCTGATAAGGCTTCTTATTGAATGACAGCTGGAGGTTAATTATATTGTGGTCACTGTTCCCCAAGTGTCCCTCAACCTGCACCCCCTTTATTCGGTCCGGTTTGTTAGTTAGTACTAGGTTCAGAGTGGCCCTCCCTCTAGTTGGCTCTCGCACAAGTTGGATAAGGTAATTATCTTTAATTGTTCTCAAAAACTTATCACCCCTGTGAGATCTGCAGGTTTAGTCTTCCCATATTATATCCGTATAATTTAGGTCCCCCATAATAATTACTTCTTTGCGGTTTGACACTTCTTCTATCTGCCTAGGGCTGCATTCCCACAAACGTATATTGGCTCGGTTTTCACGCCGAGCCGATATACGTCGTCCTCATCTGCAGGGGGGAGGATGGAAGAGCCAGGAGCAGGAACTGAACTCTCGCCCCCTCTCTACCTCCTTTCGGCCCCTCTGCACTATTTGCAATGGGGAGAGGTGGAACGGGGGTGGGGCTAATTTGCAGAACTTAGCCCCGCCCCACCCTGCCTCCTTTCATTGCAAATAGTGCAGAGGGGTGGAGAGGAGGCAGAGAGGGGGCGGGAGCTCAGTTCCTGCTCCTGGCTCTTTCATCCCCCCCCCCCCCCCCTGCAGATGAGGATGATGTATATCGGCTCGGCATGAAAACCGAGCCGATATACGTTCGTGGGAATGCAGCCTTAATAATAAGATTTCAGTTTCTTCTGTTACTTTTGGTGGCCTGTAGAAAACTCCTATCAGTATTTTGTTATTTTTTTTCTTCTTGTATTTCTACCCACATAGATTCCACGTGTTCATCTCCTGCCCCTATATCCTCCCGTAGCCTCGGCATTAAGTACCATTTAACGTACAGACATACCCCTCCCTCTTTCTGTTCCACAGGGTCTCTTCTGAAGAGTTTGTAACCCTGTAAATTTACCGCCCAATCGCATTTATGATCAAGCCATGTTTCTGTTACTCCAACTATATCGTAATTTTGTTCTTT
Source organism: Eleutherodactylus coqui (assembly GCA_035609135.1). Taxonomy (NCBI): domain Eukaryota; kingdom Metazoa; phylum Chordata; class Amphibia; order Anura; family Eleutherodactylidae; genus Eleutherodactylus; species Eleutherodactylus coqui. Next base: position 175,305,468 of record CM069413.1, read on the forward strand.
AAATTATTTTACTACTAATGGTACTATTGGCGGTTCTATCAGTTCTAACTGTCTTAACCCCACCCCCTGCTCGACCCCAATTCCCATTACTTGGCCGCAGGTCGCTATCTACACTGTCTACAAGAGATGAGCGGTATGAACATCACTCTCTCTGTGTAGAAACAAAAATCCGCAGAGCAGTCAGCAGCTTCAGTCAATACCACTGTCCATGATTGTGAGAAGGTGAAAGGAAGGCCCCGCCCCCTGGGACAGGCTAGAACAGGCTGCAAACATCAAGACATGACTTAGGGGGACACAAGAAACTTCCAATCATACACTTGTATCATTCACACCAAGCACGCGGTTTCATGCAGACGGTGACATTGTGAAAATTTTCATTTCTAAAGTAGCATAATTAAATTAGACCTATGTAAGCTAGACATATATGCATCGCAAAGACTAAATGACTAAATAAATTACTTAAGGCCCTTTAAGGCACAACGATTTTCGCTCAAAAATCGCCTTTTGAGCGATAATCGCTGTGTGTAGCTGCACTGACATCCTGCAGTTTTCGTTAAGCCATCGCTCAGATGTGCAGATGATGATTCACAGCAGGATACAGCTGATAAATAAATGAGTCTTGGTATAGCACCAACTTATTCCGCAGCGCTTTCAGGTAAGTATTATTATTTATTATCCCCCACCAAGCTGGGTTCTCATTTTACCAACCTCAGAAGGATGAAAGGCTGAGCTAACCTTGAATCAGCTACCTGAATCATGCAGGGATTGAACTTGCAACCTTCAGGTCGTAGGCAAGAGCTTACACTCTACACCACACAAGGCACTGATAGTATTGGTTCAGCTGTATTCCCCTCCCTGATGACAGCTGGGTATGAAGAACAGAGCGGTCCAGCTGCATTATCCATACCCCACACAGAGCGCTCGGCTGTAACACAGCCGGGCACTGTAAGCGGGGAACAGCTGGATGCAGAAGACAAGCTGGGACACCCCACTTGTCTTCAGCATCCTCCGCTTGGATCGTAAGGTGATCACTCAACGTTTGAGCCATCATCTTACGCTGTTAAAGAAAATCACTCTAAAGATTTTTTTGAGTGATAATTGTGTCTAAATCAGGCTTTAGAGAGCATGAGAGATAACAATGAGTAATGATAACCCCTCCAATACTGCCCCCTGTGGTGCCCCACTAGTAATGATAACCCCTCCAATACTGCCCCCTGTGGTGCCCCACTAGTAATGATAACCCCTCCAATACTGCCCCCTGTGGTGCCCCACTAGTAATGATAACCCCTCCAATACTGCCCCCTGTAGTGCCCCACTAGTAATGATAACCCCTCCAATACTGCCCCCTGTGGTACCCCACTAGTAATGATAACCCCTCCAATACTGCCCTCTGTGGTACCCCACTAGTAATGATAACCCCTCCAATACTGCCCCCTGTGGTACCCCACTAGTAATGATAACCCCTCCAATACTGCCCCCTGTGGTACCCCACTAGTAATGATAACCCCTCCAATACTGCCCCCTGTGGTACCCCACTAGTAATGATAACCCCTCCAATACTGCCCCCTGTGGTACCCCACTAGTAATGATAACCCCTCCAATACTGCCCCCTGTGGTACCCCACTAGTAACAGTGACCCCTCCAATACTGCCCCCTGTGGTACCCCACTAGTAACTGTTACCCCTCCAATACTGCCCCCTGTGGTACCCCATTAGTAACGGTGACCCCTCCAATACTGCCCCCTGTGGTTTCAAACGCCGTGCTAATCGTGGTAAAACACTCCCATTGATTTCAATGGGGCCTTGCAGACCTGCGCTCAAATGTGTTTTTAACGCCAGATTTTCGAGAGCCGTATGTTCTATTTTTGTGCATTTTTTAACGCACCTCATCACCGGTCACAGGGAGGGGCTGCATTAAAAAACACTGCTCGATTTCGAATGCTGTGTTTTGTGAATGCATGTGTGAGAGTGGCCCTTGGGGTTAAAGGTGAGGGGCGGGGACGGCGCATGCTAAAGTCGTTCGCTGATTATTTGGTTCATATTCTGATCGTTCCGTCGCTCTCACGTATGCAGCGAATGTCGACGACTGAAGGATTTCTCTTGCACGAGCGGACGGTGTATCTGCCGGTATAAATAGGCTGAACGAGCAAACAAGCAACTCGTTCGCTTCACGTGTAGACGGACCCTTAGGCTAGCTTCATACGGGCGAGGGCGATGTCTGGCCATGAATCCCGCCCCCATATCGCACCCCCACCACGCAAAGCCCAAGGACACGAGGCCTTTTCATGTGAAAATAGCCTGGCGTCACTTTGGGGGATGAAGGGAACCGCCGGCGCGGCTGACGGAGGAGGATCACGGAGTTTCTCCCATTGTTATCAGTGGGGCCGGCGCTTCCTGTTAGGACATCCTGCCATGTGTTTCCCGCATCTCATCGCGGTCCCATGCAGGGAAATATCGCTGATGTGAATGAACCAATTCAAAAGAATGGGGTTCATATTTGTGCGTCTCGCAACACACAAATCTTTGGCGGTTTTCACGCCAGTGTGAAGGCAGCTTTTACTGTGCGGCATTTTTCCTACAACTGCCTAATACGTTTGTACAGTACTGTATGTGTAGCCCAAAGTGGCGCAATCATAAAATACTACTCAAACTGCAGAAACAAAAGACCTCGTGGCCGCAGATGTGGAGAAAAATATAAAAGTTATGGTTCTTGAGCTGGAAAGATGCAAAGACTGGAAAACAATGGACAGCCATTAAGGTGCAAAACAGCCAGTCACTGAGCTGTCTGATCGAGCTCTAATAGTGACCCCCCAGTAGTAACAATGACCGCCATAGTGGCCTCAGTAGTAATAGTGACCCCCATGGTGGCCTCAGTAGTAGTAGTGTCTCCCACAGTGGCCTCAGTAGTAATAGTGACCCCCATAGTGGCTCCAGTAGTAACAATGACCCCCATAGTGGCCTCAGTAGTAATAGTGACCCCCATGGTGGCCTCAGTAGTAGTAGTGTCTCCCACAGTGGCCTCAGAAGTAATAGTGACCCCCATAGTGGCTCCAGTAGTAACAATGACCCCCATAGTGGCCTCAGTAGTTACAGTAACCACCATAGTGGCCTCAGTAGTAATAGTGACCCCCCTAGTGACTCCAGTAATAATAATGACCACCATAGTGGCTCCAGTAGTAACAGTGACCCTACATAGTGGCCTCAGTAGTAACACTGACCCGCATAGTGGCCTCAGTAGTAGTAGTGTCCCCCACAGTGGCCTCAGTAGTAATAGTGTTTCCAACAGTGGCCCCAGTAGTAATAGTGACCCCCCTAGGTGCCTCAGTAGTAATAGTGACCCTAATAGTGGCCCCAGTAGCAATAGTGACCTCCATAGTAGCCCCAGTAGTAACACTGACCCCCATAGTGGCCCCAGTAGTAACACTGGCCCCCATAGTGGCCCCAGTAGTAATAGTGATCCCCATAGTGGCCCCAGTAGTAATAGTGACCCCCATAGTGGCCTCAGTAGTAATTGTGACCCCATAGTGGCCCCAGTAGTAACACTGACCCCCATAGTGGCCTCAGTAGTAATAGTGTCCCCCACAGTGACCTAAGTTGTAATAATGACCCCTATAGTGGCCCCAGTATTAACAGTGACTCCATAGTGGCCCCAGTAGAAATATTGACCCCTATAGTGCCCCCAGTAGTAACAGTGATGCCCATAGTGGTCCTTGGGATGCTGCCCTACAGGCTTTACATTTACCCCACCGGCAGCACTGGAGTCTGTGACCGCTGGCCTCTCACCTCGACGCTGATGTCACAGACTCTGCACAACGCTGGTGGACTGGAGCTGCAGGCGAGGAGAGTAGAATTCCTTTAAAAGGGTTTATCCACTGGGGTACATCAGGGTCGGAGAGGAAGCTGCTGCGCCAACGCCTGTGTACTGGTCGGCATTTGTCATTGCAGGTTTGGGTCCTATTGATTTCAATGACAGCTGTGCCTGCAATTATGGGTGCCGGCTAGAGATGAGCGAACGTACTCGTCCGAGCTTGATACTCGTTCGAGTATTAGCGTGTTCGAGATGCTCGTTACTAGAGGCGAGCACCACGCGGTGTTCGAGTTACTTTCACTTTCATCTCTGAGACGTTAGCGCGCTTTTCTGGCCAATAGAAAGACAGGGAAGGCATTACAACTTCCCCCTGCGACGTTCAAGCCCTATACCACCCCCCTGCAGTGAGTGGCTGGCGAGATCAGGTGTCACCCGAGTATATAAATCGTCCCCTCCCGCGGCTCGCCTCAGATGCATTCTGACAGAGATCAGGGGAAGTGCTGCTGGTGCCGGAGCTGCTATAGGGAGAGCGTTAGGAGTATTTTAGGCTTCAAGAACCCCAAAGGTCCTTCTTAGGGCCACATCTGACCGTGTGCAGTACTATTGAGGCTGCTTTTAGCAGTGTTGCACTTTTTTTTTTTTTTGTATATCGGCCGTGCAGAGCATTGCGTCCTCAGTCTGCAGTCATTGTACAGAGTATAGGGCCAGTACTGGTGAGGCAGGGACAGTGGGAAAGGTGAAAGAGATATACTGTCTATATAGGCAGTGGGCTTTTTCAAAAAAATTTGGGAAAAATACTATCTTTGGGCTGCCTGTGACCGTCTTGAGTGTACTGCGTCTCTGCTGGGGGTAGTAGTCCTAATTAATACGCAGCTAAGTGTTACAGCAGGCTTGCACAAAATTCTTTCCTGGCTCTGTGTTGCCCGTTACATCACCGCCATCATCCCGTCCAGAGGGAAACAGTATACATATATACACTGCCTACAGTATCTGTCTGCTGTCTCAGCTCAGCCTTTAAAAAAAAAAAAGCAAAACACTTAAGGCCTACTAGTGGCCTTTGGACACTTGACTGCTTCTGCGCTATGAATTCCACTAGCTCAGTCCTACGCACCTACGTCTCACTACAGGCGTGCGCAAAATTCCTTCCTGGCTCTGCTGTGCGTGCCAATAAGCGGCACATTTAATTACAGCATTCTGTTTCTGCACTACTGGTAATACATCATGCTGAGGGGTAGGGGTAGGCCTAGAGGACGTGGGCGCGGGCGAGGATGCGGAGGCCCAAGTCAGGGTGTGGGCACAGGCCGAGCTCCTGATCCAAGTGTATCGCAGCCGACTGCTGCGGGATTAGGAGAGAGGCACGTTTCTGGCGTCCCCACATTCATCTCACAATTAATGGGTCCACGCGGTAGACCTTTATTAGAAAATGAGCAGTGTGAGCAGGTCCTGTCGTGGATGGCAGAAAATGCATCCAGCAATCTATCGACCACCCAGAGTTCTGCGCCGTCCACTGCTGCAACTCTGAATCCTCTGGCTGCTGCTCCTCCTTCCTCCCAGCCTCCTCACTCCATTACAATGACACATTCTGAGGAGCAGGCAGACTCCCAGGAACTGTTCTCGGGCCCCTGCCCAGAATGGGCAGCAAGGGTTCCTATCCCACTGGAGGAGTTTTTCGTGACCGATGCCCAACCTTTGGAAAGTTCCCGGAGTCCGGGGGATGAGGCTGGGGACTTCCGGCAACTGTCTCAAGAGCTTTCAGTGGGTGAGGAGGACGATGACGATGAGACACAGTTGTCTATCAGTGAGGTAGTAGTAAGGGCAGTAAGTCCGAGGGAGGAGCGCACAGAGGATTCAGAGGAAGAGCAGCAGGACGATGAGGTGACTGACCCCACCTGGTTTGCTAAGCCTACTGAGGACAGGTCTTCAGAGGGGGAGGCAAGTGCAGCAGCAGGGCAGGTTGGAAGAGGCAGTGCGGTGGCCAGGGGTAGAGGCAGGGCCAGACCGAATAATCCACCAACTGTTTCCCAAAGCGCCCCCTCACGCCATGCCACCCTGCAGAGGCCGAGGTGCTCAAAGGTCTGGCAGTTTTTCACTGAGAGTGCAGACGACCGACGAACAGTGGTGTGCAACCTTTGTCGCGCCAAGATCAGCCGGGGAGCCACCACCACCAGCCTCACCAGCATGCGCAGGCATATGATAGCCAAGCACCCCACAAGGTGGGACAAAGGCCGTTCACCGCCTCCGGTTTGCACCACTGCCTCTCCCCCTGTGCCCCAACCTGCCACTGAGATCCAACCCCCCTCTCAGGACACAGACACGACCGTCTCCCGGCCTGCACCCACACCCTCACCTCCGCTGTCCTCAGTCCCATCCACCAATGTCTCTCAGCGCACCGTCCAGCCGTCGCTAGCACAAGTGTTTGAGCACAAGCGCAAGTACGCTGCCACGCACCCACACGCTCAAGTGTTAAATGTGCACATAGCCAAATTGATCAGCCTGGAGATGCTGCCGTATAGGCTTGTGGAAACGGAGGCTTTCAAAAACATGATGGCGGCGGCCCCGCGCTATTCGGTTCCCAGTCGCCACTACTTTTCCCGATGTGCCGCTCAGGCTCCAACCGGGCATGGTCGTGTGTGACAACGGCTGTAACCTGGTGGCGGCTCTGCAGCTCGGCAGCCTCACGCACGTGCCATGCCTGGCCCACGTCTTTAATTTGGTGGTTCAGCGCTTTCCGAAAAGCTACCCACGCTTGTCAGACCTGCTCGGAAAGGTGCGCCGGCTCAGCGCACATTTCCGCAAGTCCAACACGGACGCTGCCACTCTGCGCACCCTGCAACATCGGTTTAATCTGCCAGTGCACCAACTGCTGTGCGACGTGCCCACACAGTGGAACTCTACGCTCCACATGTTGGCCAGGCTCTATGAGCAGCATAGAGCTATAGTGGAATACCAACTCCAACATGGGCGGCGTAGTGGGAGTCAGCCTTCTTAATTCTTTACAGAGGAGTGGGCATGGATGGCAGATATCTGCCAGGTCCTTGGAAAATTTGAGGAGTCTACCCAGATGGTGAGCAGCGATGCTGCAATCATTAGCGTCACCATTCCTCTGCTATGCCTCTTGAGAAGTTCCCTGCAAAGCATAAAGGCAGACGCTTTGCGCTCGGAAACGGAGGCGGGGGAAGACAGTATGTCGCTGGATAGTCAGAGCACCCTCCTGTCTATATCTCAACGCGTTGAGGAGGAGGAGGTGGAGGAGCGTGAGGAGGAGGGGGAAGAGACAGCTTGGCCCACTGCTGAGGGTACCCATGCTGCTTGCCTGTCATCCTTTCAGCGTGTATGGCCTGAGGAGGAGGAGGATCCTGAAAGTGATCTTCCTAGTGAGGACAGCCATGTGTTGCGTACAGGTACCCTGGCACACATGGCTGACTTCATGTTAGGATGCCTTTCTCGTGACCCTCGCGTTACACGCATTCTGGCCACTACGGATTACTGGGTGTACACACTGCTCGACCCACGGTATAAGGAGAACCTTTCCACTCTCATACCCGAAGAGGAAAGGGGTTCGAGAGTGATGCTATACCACAGGACCCTGGCGGACGAACTGATGGTAAAATTCCCATCCGACAGCGCTAGTGGCAGAAGACGCAGTTCCGAGGGCCAGGTAGCAGGGGAGGCGCGGAGATCAGGCAGTATGTACAGCACAGGCAGGGGAACACTGTCCAAGGCCTTTGGCAGCTTTATGGCTCCCCAGCAAGACTGTGTCACCGCTCCCCAGTCAAGGCTGAGTCGGCGGGAGCACTGTAAAAGGATGGTGAGGGAGTACGTAGCCGATCGCACGACCGTCCTCCGTGACGCCTCTGCCCCCTACAACTACTGGGTGTCGAAGCTGGACACGTGGCCTGAACTCGCGCTGTATGCCCTGGAGGTGCTTGCTTGTCCTGCGGCTAGCGTCTTGTCAGAGAGGGTGTTTAGTGTGGCTGGGGGAATCATCACGGATAAGCGTACCCACTAGAGATGAGCGAACGTACTCGGATAAGCACTACTCGTCCGAGTAATGTGCTTTATCCGAGTACCTCCCCGCTCGTCCTGAAAGATTCGGGACGCGCTGCGGAGCGGGGAGCTGCAGGGGAGAGCGGGGAGGAACGGAGGGGAGATCTTTCGCTCCCTCTCTCCCGCCCGCTCTGCCCCGCTCCCCGCTGCGACTCACCTGTCAGCAGCGGAGCGCCCCGAATCTTTCAGGACGAGCGGCGAGATACTCGGATAAAGCACATTACTCGGGCGAGTAGTGCTTATCCGAGTACGTTCGCTCATCTCTAGTACCCACCTGTCAACCGACAGTGCCGACAGGCTTACACTCATCAAGATGAACAAAGCCTGGATTTCCCCAGACTTCTCTTCTCCACCAGCGGACAGCAGCGGTACCTAAACAATACGTAGGCTGCACCCGCGGATGGAAGCATCGTTCTCTATCACCATCAAAAACGTGGACCTTTTAGCTTCATCAATCTGTGTATAATATTCCTCCTCCTCCTCCTCCTCCTGAAACCTCACATAATCACGCCGAACGGGCAATTTTTCTTAGGCCCACAAGGCTCACTCATATAATTTTTGTAGACAATTTTTATACGTTTCAATTCTCATTAAAGCGTTGAAACTTTCAACTGAACCAATTTTTATTTTAACTGGGCTGCCTCCAGGCCTAGTTACCAATTAAGCCACATTAACCAAAGCGATTAATGGGTTTCACCTGCCCTCTTGGTTGGGCATGGGCAATTTTTCTGAAGTACATTAGTACTGTTGGTACACCAATTTTTTGGGGCCCTCGCCTACAGTGTAATCCTAGTAATTTTTAGCCCACCTGCATTAAAGCTGACGTTACATCAGCTGTGCTGGGCACTGCAATGGGATATATTTATGTACCACCGGTGGCTTCCTGGCACCCACCCATGCTGTCGGTCCACACGGAGTTGTAACTGCATGTGTCCACTTCTAAAGATCCCCAGTCTAACTGGGGCATGCAGTGTGGGCCGAAGACCACCTGCATTTAATCTGATGTTACCTCAGCTGTGCAGGGCACTGCAATGGGATACATTTATGTACAGCCGGTGGGTTCCAGGGAGCCACCCATGCTGTGGGTGCACACGGAATTCCCATTGTGGAGTTGTACCTGCCTGTGACTATTTATAAAAAACCGCGGTCTGACTGGGGCATGCAGACACCTTGACAGAATGAATAGTGTGTGGCACATGGGTTCCCCATTGCTATGCCCACGTGTGCAGCTCCTGATAGAGGTGGCACAGGATTGGATTTCTCATTGTTTCTGTACAGCATTGTGGGCTATCGTCCCGCCCCTTTTAAAGAGGGTCGCTGCCTGGCTGTGCCAACCCTCTGCAGTGTGTGCCTGTGGTTCCTCCTCATGGCAGACGCGCTTATAAATAGACATGAGGGTGGTGTGGCTATGAGGCCAGCGTGTGGCATGAGGGCAGCTGAAGGCTGCGCAGGGACACTTTGGTGTGCGCTGTGGACACTGGGTCGTGCGGGGGGTTGGGCAGCATGTAGCCCAGGAGAAGTGGCAGCGGAGTGTCATGCAGGCAGTGATTGTGCTTTGTTGGAGGTAGTGTGGTGCTTAGCTAAGGTATGCATTGCTAATGAGGGCTTTTCAGAAGTAAAAATTGTTGGGGGGGGGGGGCCACTCTTGCCGCTGTTGTGGCTTAATAGTGGGACCTGTGAACTTGAGATGCAGCCCAACATGTAGCCCCTCGCCTGCCCTATCCGTTTCTGTGTCGTTCCCATCACTTTCTTGAATTGCCCAGATTTTCACAAATGGAAACCTTAGCGAGCATCGGCGATATACAAAAATGCTCGGGTCGCCCATTGACTTCAATGGGGTTCGTTACTCGAAATGAACCCTCGAGCATCGCGATAATTTCGTCTCGAGTAACGAGCACCCGAGCATTTTGGTGCTCGCTCATCTCTAGTGCCGGCCACTACACAGAGGTCGGAGCAGTTCTTCCATTCCAACCCCAGTGTGCCCTAGCAAGTGCCGCCTAGATAACCCCTTTAAGGCTTAACACCCGGCCAGCGGGTCACATAATCTGAGTTTGACACGTGTGTCATAGAGCTCTCAGAATCTACATATGATAGAATCAGAAAAGTCAAATGACAAACTCAGCTCTGCTCCATCCACAGAACCCGTCTGTATCCAGATCATTTGCTGTCTTAATTAGTTCTCTTCACACATTCCATCAAATCCATCATAAATAGGATGGGGAAATATGAGGGGGAAGCATCCCCCATTGGCCCATTCTCCTGCCCCTCTGATAAGCTGTCAGTTCTGGCCTGGGAACTCATGAAGAAAGGAGAAGAGTGAAAGGGGATTAGAAAGAAGGACCCGCCGCTTTTATCCCCAAACAAAGGACCCTAGAATCAGCGGTCATTATGGGGGATTAGGTCTGTGAGAGGAAGGAAGGTGAAGGCTCGGGGTCAGGCCCCCCACAAGGTGGCATCCTGATCATATAGCGCCCATCCCCGATCCTCAGGTCACCGACACACCAAATCTATCGAGGGAAGGACCCATCTTGAAAAGATCAAACATGTTATGCAGCAGCCAATTTAATTTGTCAATCTCATTATCTATCAATCTACACTAATTGTCAAACAAAAATCAAGAACCAAGAAGAAGTTGTCAGAATGGAGGCATATTGGTTCCATATGATATCCTGCAGCATATCACTCCACATTTGCTATAACTGAGCCTCTAGATCAGTGACAGCAAATGTGGCGCAATATGCCATAGGATACCATACGGAACCAGTATGCCTCCAGAATAATAAAAAATCTTTATTTGTATAGCGCCAACTTATTCCGCAGCGCTTATGCCCACCATCATGGATCCAAGCAGCCCAACAGGGTAACAGAGAATACATGCCCCCAGTATCACATCTTGTATCAAAGCTACAGGTGGTCCAAAAGCAAACTAGAGTCTGCATGCCCGCCAAATATCATATCTTGTATCAAAACTAGGGGTAGCGAAACAGGGTACCAGAGCCTCCATGCCCCCGTATCACATCTTGTATCCAAGCTAGAGACGGTACAACAGGGTACTAGAGCCTCCATGCCTGCCTGTATCACATCTTGTATCCAAGGTAGAGGTGATACAACAAGATACTAGAGCCTCCATGCCCACCAGTATCACATCTTGTATCCAAGCTAGAGGCGGTACAACAGGGTACTAGAGCCTCCATGCCTCCATACCACATCTTGTATCCAAGCTAGAGGTGGTACAACAGGGTAATAGAGCCTCCATGCCACACTATATCACATGCTGTATCCAAGCTAGAGGTGGTACAACAGGGTAATAGAGCCTCCATGCCTGCCCGTATCACATGTTGTATCCAAATCAGAGGCCGCCTAACAGGATACTAGAACCTCTGTGCCCATCCGTATTGCATCTGGTAACCAATCTAAAGGTGGCCCAACAAGGGTTCTAGAGCCTCCATGCCCCCTGTATCGCATCCTATATTCAAGCTAGGGTCAGTACAGCAGGGTACTAGTGCCTCCATGCCCGCCAGTATCACATCTTGTATCCAAGCTAGAGGTGGTACAACAGGGTACTAGTGCCTCCATGCCCGCCAGTATCACATCTTGTATCCAAGCTAGAGGTGGTACAACTGGGTACTAGAGCTAGCATGCTTGCCCAAATCACATCTTATATCCAAGCTAGAGGTGGTACAACAGGGTTTTAGAGCTCCCATGCCCAGTCATATAACATCTTGTATCCAAGCTAGAGGCGGTACAGCAGGGTACTAGAGCCTACATGCTCACCCTAATCACAACAGGTTTCCAAGTGTACATACTCCTTCTAGGAGGGATGTTACTGACAAGTGTATATAATATATACTCCTTCTAGGGCAGGCAAGTTACTGACAATGAGTGCATATATATATTGTAGTAGTGCAGTACACAAAAGGGCCTGTAGAGGGCTGCATACAGGATTTCTGGTGCTAGGGTTAACACCAAGGGGTGGAGCAGGAATTAGATAAAAGCTCAGTTTCTAACAAACTCAGGAGGAAGTTACAGCCTGGCAGTGCAGGACAGGCTGCAAGCTGAGGTCTAGTGTGGACCAGTTGGGTCTGTCACATCGTCTGACGGAGGGAGAGACGCCCTCCAGACTCCCCAGGAGGGGTTAGTGACAGAGCCCTGTGGGTTGCGAACCCTATGTGCTGTTGTGGACTGTATGTATTTTCCTTGTGTGCTGTGAAATAAAGGCTGGAGCATAATTTCGTGTGAGGTGGCCATTCTGGCGTCCCAAATCAGGTGATCCTGTGGCAAGCAGACCCCAACTTGCCACAATATATATACTCCTTCTAGAGGAGGGAGCGGTTTGATAATGAATATATATATATATATATATATATATATATATATATATATATATATATAGTTTGTCTGTTATATCTTATGTAACTTAATCCACATTCTTCTGCATCTGAAAAAACATCTTTGCTTCTCATTTCACCTCTTTTCCTGCATTGAACATAATCTTTGGACAGCAGAAGATCGAAGGGTCATCGACGCCACAGCTCCCCCCCCCCCCCCTTATTCTTGTGTTTGTGTGAACTGAGGACCTGAGATGTAAGATGTGCAGATAGTGATGATGACAGGAGCCGGTGACATGGAGGAGCAGCTGTCCTCCTAGTCCAAACAAGTGGGGATAATTAGTTTTCTTCTCTCTCAGAGCCCTGGAAGTCAGAAGATGACAAACACCTAAGAGCTATGCAAGTGATTGTCAGGGATGACATATTGTCACTGCTACCATGTATCAGCATTCAGCAACAGGAAAGATGATACAATGTTACATCTGTGGGATCAGATACAAGATTGTTACCTTCTAAAATAAACCTTCAATAAAGTCTGAGTTGCAAAAAGAAAGCGGAGTAACAACCAATATGGCCGCCTTTATAGTCTGGATGGCAGATAGTCTAATGACACAATTGCTTTTTAAGGGTCTTTTTTTACTGTCTAGGGATACATGGGGGGATACTACCAGTGTATAACTACTGCACACCTGGGTACTGCTGTATCTTGTCTCCACCAGAAGTATGGGTGGAGCCGGGTTGAGATGCAGGGGAGGTGTAGGTGACGCCCACAGGTGCTGATTGGCTGAGTAAGCCACCGTCCTCTCCAGAACCCTCCTGCTGTCAGTGTGGTATTCTGCTGCCATCTCCCCTGCCGACCGCGATGTAACTCTCCCTGCTGGGCTCTGTTCTCCCCGGAAGGCCAGCCGCTGTGAGTGTGCCGTTGTGCTTCCATCTCTCCTCCCGACCCCGCTGTCTGTGTCCCGTGTGCAATGTAGACCCTGCTGCCACAGTCCTCGCTTGCGCTGCAATATGTGTCGATGCTCTTGAACCCGCTGTGACTGTTGCCGGCCTCCCATCTCCGCTGTCACAATCCCCCCTTCCTCTGCCGCCATCACTGCCGGGCTCTCCTCCTCTGTGCTGGCAATGGCTGGATAGATGTCCGGCTCACAGCTCCTTGCTCCTGCCGTGTCTCAGGCTCTGTGGTCCGCTGCTGCCGCAATACCGAAGCCACAAGGTGATGTCCCCCTTCCCTACCGCTGTCCTCCGCCCCTGGCCGTGAAGGTAGCTGTCAGATCTCCTGGAAGACGGCTGCGCTGGCCCCGCTGTGTCTGTTCCCGTCTCCGGCCAGGTGGGACAACGCTCTCTCCCCAGTTCCCCCAACGGCTCTCAGTCACTTTCCTTACCTTTTGTCCAGGTAGCCAATCGGCAGCTGTGGGCGTTCACCATAACTCTACCCCCACAATCCCAGGTTTTCACTCATAGTTCCTGTGGAGACAAGATACACCAGTACCGCGCATCTGGAGATGGAATAGGCAGCTCTGCTCTCATTGATTTCAGTGGGAGCTAAGCCTTCTCTTAAACTTCCTGCTCTGATCCTGATGAGGAGATCATCAATAGTATTTGCCTAGAAAACTCCTATAATTATTTATGGGGCATTTATGAAGGCAATAAAGTGGCATTATTAATTCTAGGAGCAGAAAGGGGGCATTATTACCTGCAAGGGGGGTTGAGGGGTGGGCACAAAAATAGAATTATTAATTATGGGAAAAGAAGGGGGGCAATATTACGTTATGGTGCAGAGACAGGGCATTATTAATCATGGGAACAAAAAAGGTGGATTTATATGGATGGGGCATAAAACAGGGCACCTTTACTGTGTGGAGGGCACTAAAACAGCACCGACTATCTGGGTCACTATGGATTCTGTAGAGGTGTGGAAAACATATGGAGGGTGATAAAAAAGCAAGCAGCGAAAGATATCTGCGTCATAACTTGTGCAGACAAGTTGTGGCTGGGAGGAGTCATTGTGGTGGTCTGCACTCCGATAGAGAAGAAATGGGAAAGAGAACTAAATCAATCAGAGATGACACCACCTGTTGGCAGTGGCGGTAACTGCACTGTAATCATTATTAGTGTGCTGAGCAGGTATCTGATTTATGTAGAGATACAATAGTACTGCGAGGGCGGTCACTGAGGAGCATTATTACTGTGAGGAAATACAAAGGGGTGTGGCTTACTGTAAAATGTGCACAGCCTAAAAAACTTTCATGACACACCAAGGCCTTTTTCACACAGGCTACAAAACGCCTGTATGTGAAGCTGACGGTGTCCAATGGGGTCTTTCCCATGAGATGCCTTGTAGCCTGAAAGACCCCGTTGGAAACCACCAGCTTCACATCCATGCGCTTTGTAGCGATGATTTTGTGGCCCGTGTGAACGAGGCCTTAGCTGCTACAAGCTCGCCTCTCTTCTTTTTTACTAAAGTTTTTGTCCAAAAAAGGCATGGCAAAATAATTCTCCTGCCCGGCGGGCATCGTGACTCCATATGGTGGGCGACCTACATGACAGCCGAGGCCTCCTGGATCCTTGCTGTAGATGAGGAGTCCGAGCTTGGCTGCGAGTTATGTAACTCATGTTTGGGTTTCCTTTCTCTTCTGCGTTGTCACATTATATAAGTGACACTTCAGGTTGGATGTGGCCAACGACCTTCCTGCAGGGGAAGAGTTGGTGACAGGAGATTTATGGCCTCCTTGCGGCTTCTTCTTCCTCCAGCATTTATGTAACAGCGGCAGATTAGCTGGAAGTTCTAACGAAGAGGAGATTATAATAAGAAGTGAACGTTATTACAGGAATGTTATGTGGTAACTCTAAGCATGAGAAACCGCAGGAGCCTCCATCCACCGAGCGTCCGTTATACCCGTCCTGCCCCTGGTATAGAGTGCAAGCTCTGAGGACCAAGTGTAGCCATTGTAAGAATATGTAGGGTTTCATTAAATTGTCGGCCCCGGGGGAAAACATCTAATCTCTGGGGCCTGGAACCCACATGAACGTCCAGATATAGAAGAGGCGGCCTGCATGCACATTTCTCTCACAGACCCCACTGCCCCTTCGCTGCCTATTATTGGCTGAGAGGATCACTGACCGTCCATTAACAGACCCCTTGTGTCCTCAGACATGGGGGGGGGGGCTCTAAGGCGAGCGGTGTACACATTATCCATACAATGAGTGCCACGGGTGCAACTAGAAAGGCTGGGCAGGGCAGATTGGACGAAGCAGTGTGGGCAGTGTGGGTGACCATAAAGGTGGTGAATGCTCCGGGGTAAGCGCCCCTTTTGCAAGACCCAGCAAGAATACGTTGGCTACGGTGCATAGAGACAGATGCAGTACCGAAGGGGAAATCAAACATGGTCGAAAAGCCAAAGGTTAATGATAGTGACATCACAGAGCCAGTTATGCAGCACTGGAATGGTCATAATGGCCAGCGGTGCCCCAAACCTTTTTGATGCCTGAGGCAAAGTATACAGAAGGCTCCCCCAGGAAAAAAAATTGAAAGCGCTAATACACAAGATACTCAACACATACTTGAACCATTGAGACATGTCGGTAGTGACAGAGTAATAGAGCCCCAGTAGTAATAGTGACCCCCCCTGTAGTAGCAGCCCGGCAGGCCAGCGTCTATTTACAGAAACGCAGATGCCAAGCAAAGAACTCCCCACCTCCCGTGGCAACCTGTTCCACTCATTGATCCCCCTCCCTTTCAAAAAGTTCACAAAGACTGGATTAAACATTTAATCATGTGCATCCGGAAGAATGGTGAACACTTCTAATACATCATAGGAAGAACTTTGTGTAACCTTGCTCTCTCAGAACTTCTGAATAAGTTAAGATGGGACAAAACTGACACTTCCAGTGAGTTTCTGAGTTAATTCTAACCAAGATTGATATATCACATGACCTCTTTCCCATATAAAAAACTTGAGCTGAATCCAATATGGCGGAGTCCAAAATGGCCACCAAAAATGTCTCCTCCACCAAAAAATGCAGCCTCCCTCCCAATTAATACTTTCACACATTGGAAGTCAATTTTCTCATTATTACACCAATTAAACGGGTGTGTCCAGACTTTTGTCTCACCCTGCATTATAAGGTTCTGTAACAATTGAGGTTCATTGATGTAATTATGCGGCATTAGTTGGTGAGTGAGGGGACTTGTTCACTGCTTCCAGCTCCTGCACAGTATATATATATCCATCCCATATAGTATATATATTAGTATATATAGAGATGTGATTGGAACCTCTGTAAAGTGGCGCAAAATCTGTACCTCACCCGGTACCATTGCTAATACTGATGTCCACTTATGTAGCACCCCTATAGCTACACCCCGGGTATATTCAACCCTGCACAGTGTATATACAGCCTATATGGTGAGTACATATGCTATATACATGGCGGCTCATATCTGACCAGATCCGCCGCTGATAACGCTGAGGTTACAGCAGCGCTGCCGGACATAGCGCCCTGCAATGCGACGGCCCTGCAGATCACTGACATGCTCTGTGCTGCTCTCAGCAACTAATATGCCCCTTAACCAGGGGGACTGCTGCCCATCGCCGGCGGCATTGGATACATGGAGGGGGCAGCGTGCTGGTAGTCGCGCCGCTCGGGTCTTCTGGCAAACAAGTTCTGGTTATATAAGAAATGAGAACGGAACAAAACTGCAGTAATGTGTTCTACGCCGGGAACAATGGAGGTTTCTGTGCGCTCCTCCCTGCCAGGCGACCTTGTGGCGGCAGCAGCTGAGCATGATGAAACCCGCTGCAACAGACGCAGTGCACAAGGATGGAATCAGACTGCCATCTGCTGGTCACGGCAGGAACTGCATTGAGTTTGTCAGCAGCCTGTTAGCTCATAGGTGAGTTTTATAATTATCGTTACGCCAGAACATTCGCTCTTCCAATCGAGGTTCCAACTTCCTGAGTGCGCCAGTTTCCCACGGGAGGTTCAGGCGCAACTTGCATTGCGGTCCCGTCAGATTCACACAGAGGCGCCACATTGACATGGATTTGCATCTCCTATTTCTCATCCGCCATTTTTCCCACAAAGTCTGACTATTAACCCAGGAAGTACATTTATACGGGCGCAGTGGCTCTTAAATAGGTATTATATGTTTTTTCCAACACTTTTGAGGATTTGAATTCATTGATGTCATTTTATGGTTAAATTGGATTTAATATTCTTCAGTTACTGCATTTAAAGGACCTTTTGTCCCAGAAACAAAACAAAATATTTTATGGAACTTTTCCTCTTTTTTCGTCCATAAAAAAATAGTATAATCCATACAATGGGGGGCCGCTATCCTTATACAGCCCTACAATAGGGGGCAGCTATCCTTATACAGCCCTACAATAGTGGGACGCTATCCTTATACAAGCCCTACAATAGGGGGCCGCTATCCTTATACAGCCCTACAATAGTGGGACACTATCCCTATACATGCCCTACAATAGGGGAGGCGCTATCCCTAGCCATGCCATACAATAGGGGGGGGGCAATATCTATACATGCCCTTCAATGGGGGGACGCTATCCCTAGCCATGCCCTACAATAGTGGGACGCTATCCCTAGCCATGCCCTACAATAGGGGGGGGGGGGCGCTATCCCTATACATGCCCTACAATAGGGGGCCGCTATCCCTATACATGCCCTACAATAGGGGGCCGCTATCCCTATACATGCCCTACAATAGGGGGGGGGGTGCTATCCCTAGCCATGCCCTACAATAGGGGGTCGCTATCCCTATACATGCCCTACAATAGGGGGCCGCTATCCCTAGCCATGCCCTACAATAGGGGGCCGCTATCCCTATACATGCCCTACAATAGGGGGCCGCTATCCCTAGCCATGCCCTACAATAGGGGGCCGCTATCCCTAGCCATGCCCTACAATAGGGGGCCGCTATCCCTTTACATGCCCTACAATAGGGGGGGCGCTATCCCTAGCCATGCCCTACAATAGGGGGCCGCTATCCCTATACATGCCCTACAATAGGGGGGGCGCTATCCCTAGCCATGCCCTACAATAGGGGGCCGCTATCCCTATACATGCCCTACAATAGGAGGCCGCTATCCCTAGCCATGCCCTACAATAGGGGGCCGCTATCCCTATACATGCCCTACAATAGGGGGGCGCTATCCCTAGCCATGCCCTACAATACAATAGTGGGCCGCTATCCCTATACATGCCCTACAATAGGGGGGGGGGGCGCTATCCCTATACATGCCCTACAATAGGGGGCCGCTATCCCTATACATGCTCTACAATAGGGGGCCGCTATCCCTATACATGCCCTACAATAGGGGGCCGCTATCCCTATACATGTCCTACAATAGGGGGCCGCTATCCCTATACATGTCCTACAATAGGGGGCCGCTATCCCTATACATGCCCTACAATAGGGGGCCGCTATCCCTATACATGCCCTACAATAGGGGGGGGGGTGCTATCCCTAGCCATGCCCTACAATAGGGGGTCGCTATCCCTATACATGCCCTACAATAGGGGGCCGCTATCCCTAGCCATGCCCTACAATAGGGGGCCGCTATCCCTAGCCATGCCCTACAATAGGGGGCCGCTATCCCTTTACATGCCCTACAATAGGGGGGGCGCTATCCCTAGCCATGCCCTACAATAGGGGGCCGCTATCCCTATACATGCCCTACAATAGGGGGGGCGCTATCCCTAGCCATGCCCTACAATAGGGGGCCGCTATCCCTATACATGCCCTACAATAGGAGGCCGCTATCCCTAGCCATGCCCTACAATAGGGGGCCGCTATCCCTATACATGCCCTACAATAGGGGGGCGCTATCCCTAGCCATGCCCTACAATACAATAGTGGGCCGCTATCCCTATACATGCCCTACAATAGGGGGGGGGGGGGGCGCTATCCCTATACATGCCCTACAATAGGGGGCCGCTATCCCTATACATGCCCTACAATAGGGGGCCGCTATCCCTATACATGCCCTACAATAGGGGGCCGCTATCCCTATACATGTCCTACAATAGGGGGCCGCTATCCCTATACATGTCCTACAATAGGGGGCCGCTATCCCTATACATGCCCTACAATAGGGGGCCGCTATCCCTATACATGCCCTACAATAGGGGGCCGCTATCCCTATACATGCCCTACAATAGGGGGCCGCTAACTTGTCCTTTTCTTTGTTTTCAGAATTCGTTGTCACAAACACTTCTGCGCATCCATGGCAGACAACCCATGCACCGCACCTACCTGGGTAATGTGTGGAACGCAGCGTCATATGATGTGACGTCATCCGGGGGGAGACCCCAGGAGTTTTTACAAGTATATAAGGAACCCATGAGTTTACTTCACTATACTTGAAGTAGCTCCGTCTCTCTCTCTTTCCTTCACTCTTTTTCTATCCTCCCTATTTCTACCTCTCTCTCCCCTCCTCTCTTTCTCTCTCTCTCTTTCTTTTTCTCTTTCTATATCTCTCTCGCTCTCTCCCAGCCCTTGTCCACCCTTGTCCGCAACCAGCAATGGGAGGAGGCGGGATGAGGCGGCGCTTAGCTCCGCCCACACCCATTGCAATCAGCAATCAGCTTTCCTTTGTGTACATTACCCACAATAGGAGGACAATATGACTGTCCCAATAGTGTTTGCTTCCCCCCTTAGCAGGCCTGCTGACTAACAAGTAACTACCTGTCTGCACACTTACATCTTGTTGGCGGAAGGTAAGACTCTGACTGTATATGTTTCTCTGTATCGCAGTCCCAAACCAGCTGTCCCTCTATTTTCTAGCTGTTCTATCTTCGCCCCCCCTTCCCAGTCATCAGGGCTGGTTTTGGTCTTCCAACTTCACCTCAGTCATCAGGGCCTCCTGATGCCTCTTGTGTCCTAGCGGTTCCCCTGGCATGTGGCTGCCGTTTGCTGTGACCTTCCTCTAGGGCCTCCACCACTTCACAGGTCTCTGCTGCTGTATCTCCTCTAAACCGCTTCCCCGCCACCTGACACAACTCCTCCACCTTCTATATCAGGCACTGGCTGCACTTCAAACTTTCTGGCCAGTTCAAGAAGGTGGGCAAGGTTTAGCCACATTCATTTCCTAACACAGGGGGCTAATCTTCACAGCGCTGATGCACTAGCTATGTCAGTGCTGCGTCACCAGGGATGCAGAGTCTTCCCCACCAGCACTACAAGCACTTTTCCTCTCCCCGCTTGCTGCAGCTAGTCTCTGGTAGGGGAGCAGGACCTTCCACTGGTGCTCTGAGCACCTCTTGCAGCTCTTCCGCTCCCCCTGGCTCCATCTCAGGCCAAAGGCAGTGCCCCCCCCATGTAGGGGGTTGTTAGACAACTGGGTTCATGAAGTGATGTGCCGAAGTGGTTTTCTACTGTTATTACTAATAATAATGTGGTTACCTGTGGACGAAGTCTGACCTCTAGTGGTCAAAGTGTATATTGCCTCCCTGCCCAGTGTTATTATATCATATGAGTAATGGAGGCATGTAAGACCCAACGACGGATATGCAGAGTGGAGCAGTAGAAGCCTTTTTCAGAGCTTTGCTGTCTATGGCCGCCTCTACTACCTGGAACCCAGGAAGGAGAGGCTCTGGAAATTGGGCCCAGGGAGGCAGCTGTGCCCTGAGCGATGACGTCCTGGAAGGAGGAGTGGGAATTCCATTCTGCACTACATTAGTGAGTGTTGCCGGCCCGGTTGTCATCCTTGTAAGTTGGACCGTGCTTGTGATCTGCGTTGGAAATAAGATTTGAACCATTGAGATTTTGGTTGCTACGAGAAAGAAGCTAGAAGGCTTGTTCTACGAACTGTGATTAGTCGGAAGACCTGTGCATCATATACTGTCCACCTGATTGGCGAAAGAACGGTTAATATTACATCGACCGCTGACATATTGTCCTTCAGGCACCGAAGGCCTTCTGAGAACTCACTTCTCACATCAGCCTTGTTAGTTCCACAGTCACAGTGAAGGTTCCATAGCCGCATGTCAGCCCACCAGTCTGTTGTTTGCAGTAAGCCACTGGGCACGGGGCTTCCACAAAGATGTTTGCTTCTGAGAAGTGAGGGCTCAATGATTAAACCAAAGTAAGTCACAAAAAGCGCATATTTTAGAGTAGGCTACTGTGCATTTATTGTGTGCTGAGCTGCAGTCAGGAATGGGTTAAGTACCTGTATGCAGGTGTGTAGCTAACCAGTTTCCACACAATGAGGGCAGAAGGCGGCTGGATGTGGAATCCCAGCAGCTGCCAGACTGAGTGAATGTACCTGAATGTACAGTCTGAGCCCAGCCTGTATATGGAGCTAGCCATATGGGCCTATATGGGGAGGCCTGAGCTGACGCACGCCTCGCTACGGCCACACCAGACCCAGAAGCACTGACCAATGTGTCGCGCCGCACTCGCTACCGATTCCAGAGAATGCTTAGATGTTTCCAACATGTAATGTTTTGATGAAATGGTCACGTCCTCCTGCGGAGCGCTACGTCACGCGTAATGTAGGTACTAGTACAGACCATCCCCCTGTTACATCACCACCAGATGGCCCCCATTAGTCGTACCCCCACAAAGCATCTATTCCTAGCATCTCCATTAATAATGGCCTCTCACTGCCCCCACAGGGCCACTAGAGTGCCTCAATTAATAGTGCCAGTATTGGGCCCCCAGTGCCACCACATCAGATTATCTCCAATAATTAAGTCTCTCTGAGCTAGAAAAGTGCCCCCTTTAGCAGTTTCACTAATCAATAATGTGACCCCAGCGCTCCCACCAGGAAGGATCTGAGCACATCATGATTTATGGGAGCTTTATCAGCAAAGCCAAAGGATGAGGGATAAATGCCTGATTGCTGCAAGTCCGACCACTAGCACCCCCTGTGTCCCCAGAAACGGGGCTAGCATTAGGGGGGGGTTGCATTGGGCATTTGCCGAGGGCCCGATCCCCCTAGGTGGCCCCCTCCTCAGCACTGCTGGTCAGCTGCCTATCTATAGAAACAAGCGGCAGTAACAGTCTACATGCAATTACTTGGTTACTGACAGGCCGCTGCTGACGCCACATAACATACTTTGCTCCTCCCCCTGAAGTGGCGGAGAGCCGGCGGAAGAGTCATGTATATGCAGTCCGGGGCTATCAGTCCAACCTGTCAGCAATCAAATACATTAGAGGGCTGGAGACTTTGGCCTGCAGGGGAGACAGCCCATCTGCGGAGGGTTAGTACTGGTTAGTTTGTGGGGGCACAGAGGGCACTGTAATTTATGGGGGAATATAGAGAACTATTATTTTGTGGGGGTACCTAGGCCACTATCATGTTGTTGGAGCGCAGGAAGGCAGCAATAGGCCGGCTTTATATCTGCGTTGGAACCTCCAGAAGATTCCGTCACAGATCTGGATCAAAATACCGGGAAAAATTGCATTGCATACGGAATTTTTTCTACCATCCAAAAACCAAGCAGCTGGGAGGAAAGCAGACAGACCCCATTATAGTCAATGGGGTCCGTCCGGCGCTGTTTGGTTCTGTCCAGACACAGAGCCCCTTTCCTGATTCCTGAACAGAGCAGGAAAGCAGAACCCCCGAGCACGGCCGTGATACCACCCTTACTTAGTGGGGCACATATATAGAAATGGTTTCTTTTTTCAGAATTTAGGGGCTCCACTTTTAATTTTGCCAAGACCCACACTTTGCCTAAAACTGACCCTGCCAAGAAATGCCTCCCCAAATGCCCTGTGAATAGAACAGTGGTGCGTATGTGTGCCCGCCGAGATTGCCGAGTGCATTGCTCTCCACCTGTCCACCTTGGAATTGATGGGGACCTCCAGACATTTTTCCCCTATCTTGGTTGGCCATGGCTTTCGTCAGCAAGGCTAGAAGCACTGAAGTCGGTAGCGGCTGCAGAAGGTTCCAGGAAGACGATGAGCGTGTGTATTCCTCCTCACCTGGAGAGCAGCAGACTGCGGCCTCCGCTCAGCGCACCGCATGCAGGTGCCATGCAAACACCCCGGCAGATTGCCTTTTTCTGACTTGAAATGTATTATTAGATCTTTGATTGATATCTAAAAACAGCTGCTGATTTAGAGATTTAGCCAAGCCTGAAATACATGCAGGCAGCAGAGAAAGCCAGCTGTGCCCAGATGAGAGCAGCGGGGTAGGAGAGGAGGCGCAGCTTCTCTGGCAATCTAATAGCAAGGCCTGCGGAAACCAGAACACAGTCTGATAGATGCTTCCACATAATCCCCCCATCCTTAGTGCCCCACATAGTAATAATGCCACTTGAAATTACCCGCATGGTAATAGTATCCTCCTTTTTTGCCCCCATAGTAAGTGCCAGTTTTCATGTCTCAAACACAATAAAAGTACCCCCACTCAGCAATAGTGCTCCTCTTGTGCTCTCACTCAGTAATAATGATCCAAATAGGCCTCCACTCAATGATGCCCCTCACAGGCTTCACTCATTGATAGTGCCCCGCATAGACCCCCACTCATTAATAATGCTCCACGTCGTTAGGCATCTGCTGATTGGGTGATTATTTAGACTCCAGTGTGCTTCTCTCAGCCATGCATCATCTAAAGAGTTCTCTTTAGAGATGAGCGAGCACACTGGTCCGAGCTTGGTGCTCGCCCGAGCATTAGGGTACTCGAGATGCTCGTTACTCGAGACAAACACCATGCGGAACTCGAGTCAGTTGGATTTCCTTCCCCGCATGTTAAGCGCCATTTTCTAGCCAATAGACATGCAGGGAAGGCATTACCACTTCCTGCTGTGACGTGCCAGCCCTATCCCACCCCACAGCAGTGAGTGGCTGGCGAGATCAGGTGACCGCCGAGTACTTAAACTGATCCCGCCCGCGGCTCGCCACAGACGCATGCTGGCAGAGGTTAGGGAAAGTGCTGCTGCTGATATAGGAAAAGTGTTAGAGTAGGATCCTGTCATCAAGAACCCCAACGGTCCTACTTAGGACTACTCTTCATAGTGTGCATTACTGTTGTGGCTGGCTGGGAGCAGTAGTGCACCAATTTTTGTATTACGCATCCAGGCCTGTACCCAGCCTTTCAGTAATAGCGTTCTCAGCCTGCAGCGCATTATACTAATTTAACATCAAAGTATTTCAGCTCTGCCGCTGTGCAGAGCGTCTCACAATACCCTTTCCTTGGTGGGGTTGAGATCGCCGCAGTTACCAGCACTATCCACTGGCTTTAGAGTCTTCTCCCACTCCACACAGCCTCTATTATCTACAAGTCTCTGCGAGCCGTAAATTACCCCTAGGTATCAGCGCAAGACAACGTCACAGCATAGAGCCTCCGCTATCTACAAGTCTCTGTGTGCGGTGAATTAAGCCACAGTTGTCAGTGCTGTACAGTGGGGTAATTTATTTGGGCCCTGCTCTATTCTTAATCCGCCATGATGAGGAGTAGGGGTAAGGGTCGAGGACGAGGACGTCCAAGTGAGGGTGTGGGCACAGGCCGAGTGTCTGGGCGTGGTGAATCACAGCCGGCTGCTGAGGGATTAGGAGAGAGGCAAGTTTCTGGGGTCCCCAGCTTCATATCACAGTTTACGGGTTTGTGTGGTAGACCTTTATTACAAACAGAGCAGTGTGAGCAGGTCCTGTCGTGGATGGCAGAAAATGCTTCCAGCAATGTATCGACCAACCAGTCTTCCACGCAGTCCACTAATCCTGGCCTAGGGACTCCAACTCTGAATCCTCTGGCTGCTGCTCCTCCTTCCTCCCAGCCTCCTCACTCCATGAAAATGACATATTCTGAGCAGGCAGACTCCCAGGAACTGTTCTCGGGTCTCTGCCCTGAGTGGGAAAAAACGGTTCCTCTCTCACCTGAGGAGTTTGTCTTGACCGATGCCCAACATTTGGAAAGTTTCCAGAGTCCGGGTGATGAGGCTGGGGACTTCCAGCAGATGTCTCAAGAGCTTTTTGTGGATGAGGATGATGAGACACAGTTGTCTATCAGTGAGGTAGTAGTAAGGGCAGTAAGTCCGAGGAAGGAGCGCACAGAGGATTCGGAGGAATAGCAGCTGGACGATGAGGTGACTGACCCCACCTAGTTTGCTAAGCCTACTGAGGACAGGTCTTCAGAGGGGGAGGCAAGTGCAGCAGCAGGACAGGTTAGAAGAGGCAGTGGGGTGGCCAGGGGTAGAGGCAGGACAAGAGCGAAGACTCCCCAAACTGTTTTCCAAAGCACCCCTCGCGCCAAGCCTCCGTGCAGAGGGCTAGGTGTTCAAAGGTGTGGATGATTTTTAGTGAGAGTGCGGACGACTGACGAACAGTGGTGTGCAACCTGTGACGCACCAAGATCAGCCGGGGAGCCACCACTACCAGCCTCACCACCAGCATGCGCAGGCATATAATGGCCAAGCACTCCACAAGGTGGGACAAAGGACATTCACTGCCTCTGGGTCACACCACTCCCTCTTCCCCTGTGCACAACCTGCCACACAGATCCAATCCTCCTCCCAGGACACAGGCACGAGTGCCTCTCGGCCTGCACCCACACCCTCACCTCCACCGTTCTCCACTGCATCCAGCAATGTCTCTCAGCGCAGCGTTCAGCAGTCGCTAACACAAGCGTTGGATCGAAAGCGGAAAAATGCCGCCACACACCCGCATGCACAAGCTTTAAACGTGCACATTGCCAAATTGATCAGCCTGGAGATGCTGCCGTACAGGCTTGTGAAAACCAAGGCTTTCAAAAACATGATGGCGGTGGCGGTCCCACACTACTCGGTCCCCAGTCGCCACTATCTTCTCGGTGTGCCCGTCCCCGCCCTACACCAGCATGTCTCCCGCAACATAAATAGTGCCCTCACCAACGCAGTAACTGGGAAGGTCCACTTAACCACGCACATGTGAACAAGTACTGGCGGGCAGGGCCACTATATCTGGGAGCCTGGGACCGCTCACGTCCTACCCACACCCAGAAAAGCGGGTCCTAGCTCGGTTCTGGTGTCTGCTGCGCTTTATGCCACCTCCTCCAAACCCTCCCCCTCCTCCTCCTCCTCCGCCACCTCTACCTCTCAATTAAGAAGTGTGAGCATGTTGCCAGCAGTCGGTGTCACGCAGCGCGGCAGCACAGCAGTGGGCAAGCGTCAGCAAGCCGTGCTGAAACTTATCAGCTTAGGTGACAAGAGGCACACAGCCCCCGAGCTGTTGCAGGGTCTGACAGAGCAGACCGACCTCTGCCTTTCGCCTCTGAGCCTCCAACCGGGCATTGTCGCGTGTGACAACGGCCGTAACCTGGTGGCGGCTCGGCAGCCTTACACCCGTGCCATGCCTGGCCTACGTCTTCAATCTCGTGGTTTAGTGGTTTCTGAAAAACTATCCCCACTTGTCTGACCTGCTCGGCAAGCTGCGCCATGTCTGCGCACATTTCCACAAGACGCTGCCACCCTGAAGACCCTGCAACGTCGGTTTCAGCTGTCAGAGCACAGACTGCTGTGCGACGTGCCTAGACGCTGGAATTCTATGCTGCACATGTTAGCCAGGCTGTACGAGCAGCATAGAGCAATAGTGGAATACCAGCTGCAAAATGGGCGGCGGAGTGGTAGTCAGCCTCTGAAATTCTTTACTGAGGAGTGGGCATGGATGGCAGATATCTGCCAGGTCCTCAGAAACTTTGAGGAGTCTACCCAGATTGTTAGCAGCGATGCGGCCATCATTAGCATTACCATCCCGCTGCTTTGCCTGCTGAGAAGTTCGCTGCTAAGGATAAAGGCCGACGCTTTCCAGTTGGAACAGGAAACGGGGGATGACAGTATGTCGCTTAATAACCAGACCACACTCATGTCTATATCTCAGCGTGTTTTGGGGGAGGGTGGGGGGAGGAGGGGGAAGAGACAGCTGGCCACACTGCAAAGGGTACCCATGCTGCTTGCCTCACATTTTTTCAGCGTGTATGGGCTGAAGAGGACGAGGAGGATCCTGAAAGTCATCTTTCTAGTGAGGACAGCGATGTGTTGCGTACTGGGACCCTGGCACACATGGCTGACTTCATGTTAGGCTGCTTTTCCCGTGACCCTCACATTAGACACATTCTGGCCAACACGGATTACTGGGTGTACACCCTTCTAGACTTATGGTATAAGGAGAACCTTTCCACTCTCATTCCCGAAGAGGAAAGGGGTTTGAGAGTGATGCAATACCACAGGGCCCTGGTGGACAAACTGATGGTAAACTTCCCATCTGACAGCGCTAGTGGCAGAAGGCGCAGTTCCGAGGGCCAAGTAGAAGGGGGGTCGCGGAGATCAGGCAGCATGTTCAGCGCAGGCAGGGGAACACTCTCCAAGGCCTTTGCCAGCTTTATGGCTCCCCAGCAAGACTGTGTCACACCTCCCCAGTCTAGGAGCACTGTAAAAAGATGGTGAGGGAGTACGTAGCCGATCGTACGACCGTCCTCCGTGACGCCTCTGCTCTGTACAACTATTGGGTGTCAAAGCTGCACACGTGGCATGAACTTGCGCTGTATGCCCTGGAGGTGCTGGCCTGCCCTGCCGCTAGCGTCTTGTCAGACAGGTTGTTTAATGCAGCTGCGGGAATCATCACGGATGAGCGTACCTGCCTGTCAACTGACAGCGCCGACATGCTTACACTCATAAAGATGAACAAAGGCTGGATTTCCCCAGACTTCTCTTCTCCACTGGCGGGAAGCAGCGAAACCTAATGATTATTTTCGCTGCAACAAGAGAAAAATGCATCCTCTATCACCACTAAAAAAAGGGGAATTAGCTTTGTCAATCCCTCTCGGATATTATTACTCCTCCTCCTCCTCCTCCTCCTAAAACAGCATGTCATCACACTGAACTGCCAATTTTTCTGCAGCCCAAAAGGCTCTGTTTAAAAGGTTTTTTACAATTTTTCAAAGTATTGGTAACACTCTTGGTAACCAAGTTTTTCCAGGGGTTCGCCTATACTCTTGCTACATAAATGTTACTACGTCCGCCTATACTCTTGCTACACAAATGTTACTGGGGTCCGCCTATACTCTTGCTACATAAATGTTACTGGGGTCCGCCTATACTCTTGCTACATAAATGTTACTGGGGTCCGCCTTTACTCTTGCTACACAAATGTTAATGGGGTCAACCTATACTCTTGCTACAGAAATGTTACAGGGGCCCGCCTATACTCTTGTTACATAAATGTTATTGGGGTCCGCCTATACTCTTGCTAAAGAAATGTTACTGGGTTCCGCCTATACTCTTGGTACTGAAGGTTTGAGGGTTCACGTATACTCTTGCTACAGAAATGTTACAGGGGCCCCCTTATACTCTTGTTCCAAAAATGTTATTGGGGTCCGCCTATACTCTTGCTACATAAAAGTGATTGGGGTCCGCCTACACTCTTGCTACAGAAATGTTATTGGGGTCCGCCTACACTCTTGCTACAGAAATGTTATTGGGGTCCGCCTACACTCTTGCTACAGAAATGTTATTGGGGTCCGCCTATACTCTTGCTACAGAAATGTTACTGGGGTCCGCCTATACTCTTGCTACATAAATGTGATTGGGGTTCCCCTATACTCTTGCTACATAAATGTGATTGGGGTCCGCCTATACTCTTGCTACAGAAATGTTACAGGGGTCCACCTGTACTCTTGCTACAGAAATGTGATTGGGGTCCGCCTATACTCTTGCTACAGAAATGTGATTGGGATCCGCCTATACTCTTGCTACAGAAATGTTACTGGGGTCCGCCTATACTCTTGCTACACAAATGTTACTGGGGTCCGCCTATACTCTTGCTACAGAAATGTTATTGGGGTCCGCCTATACTCTTGCTACAGAAATGTTACAGGGGTCCACCTATACTTTTGCTACAGAAATGTTTCTGGGGTCTGCCTATACTTCTGCTACAGAAATGTTACTGGGGTCTGCCTATAGTCTTGCTACATAAATGTTATTGGGGTCCGCCTATACTCTTGCTACAGACATGTTACAGGGGTTTGCCTATACTCTTGCTACATGAATGTTACTGGGGTCCGCCTATACACTTGCTACATAAATGTTATTGGGGTCCGCCTATACTCTTGCTACAGACATGTTACAGGGGTTTGCCTATACTCTTGCTACATGAATGTTACTGGGGTCCGCCTATACACTTGCTACATAAATGTTACTGGGGTCCACCTATACACTTGCTACAGAAATGTTACTGGGGTCCACCTATACACTTGCTACAGAAATGTTACTGGGGTCCGCCTATACTCTTGCTACAGAAATGTTACTGGGGCTCGCCTATACTCTTGCTACATAAATGTTACTGGGGTTCGCCTATACTCTTGCTACAGAAATGTTACAGGGGTCGGCCTATACTTCTGCTACAGAAATGTTACTTGGGTCCGCCTATACTCTTGCTACAGAAATGTTACAGGGGTCCGCCTATACTCTTGCTACAGACATGTTACTGGGGTTCGCCTATACTCTTGCTACAGAAATGTTACTGGGGTCCGCCTAAACTCTTGCTACATAAATGTTATTGGGGTCCACCTGTACTCTTGCTACATAAATTCTACAGGGGTCCGCCTATACTCTTGCTACAAAAATGTTACTGGCGTCCGCCTATACTCTTGCTACAGAAATGTTACAGTGGTCCGCCTATACTCTTGCTACAGACATGCTACTGGGGTCCGCCTATACTCTTGCTACATAAATGTTACTGGGGTCCGCCTATACTTCTGCTACATAAATGTTACTGGGGTCCGCCTATACTTTTGCTACAGAAATGTTACAGGGGTCCGCCTATACTTTTGCTACAGAAATGTTACTGGGGTCCGCCTATACTCTTGCTACACAAATGTTACTGGGGTCTGCCTATATTCTTGCTACAGAAATGTTATTGGGGTCCGCCTATACTCTTGCTACACAAATGTTACAGGGGTCCGCCTATACTCTGGCTACAGAAATGCTACTGGGGTCCGCCTATACTCTTGCTACACAAATGTTACTGGGGTCTGCCTATATTCTTGCTACAGAAATGTTATTGGGGTCCGCCTATACTCTTGCTACACAAATGTTACAGGGGTCCGCCTATACTCTGGCTACAGAAATGTTACTGGGGTCCGCCTATACTTTTGTTACATTAATTTTATTGAGGTCCGCCTATACTCTTGCTAAAGAAATGTTACTGGGTTCCGCCTATACTCTTGGTACTGAAGGTTTGAGGGTTCACGTATACTCTTGCTACAGAAATGTTACAGGGGCCCCCTTATACTCTTGTTCCAAAAATGTTATTGGGGTCCGCCTATACTCTTGCTACATAAATGTTACTGGGGTCCGCCTATACTCTTGCTACATAAATGTGAATGGGGTCCACTATACTCTTGCTACAGAAATGTTACTGGGGTCCGCCTATACTTTTGATACTGAAATGTTACTTGGGTCCGCCTATACTCTTGCTACATAAAAGTGATTGGGGTCCACCTATACTCTTGCTACAGAAATGTTATTGGGGTCCGCCTATACTCTTGCTACAGAAATGTTATTGGGGTCTGCCTATACTCTTGCTACAGAAATGTTATTGGGGTCCGCCTATACTCTTGCTACAGAGATGTTATTGGGGTCCGCCTACACTCTTGCTACAGACATGTTACAGGGGTCCGCCTATACTCTTGCTACTGAAATGTTACTGGGGTCCGCCTATACTCTTGCTACAGACATGTTATTGGGGTCCGCCTATACTCTTGCTACAGACATGTTATTGGGGTCCGCCTATACTCTTGCTACAGACATATTATTGGGGTCTGCCTATACTCTTGCTACAGAAATGTTACTGGGGTCCGCCTATACTCTTGCTACAGAAATGTTACAGGGGTCTGCCTATACTCTTGCTACAGAAATGTTACTGGGGTCCGCCTATACTCTTGCTACAGAAATGTTACAGGGGGAGGCCTATACTCTTGCTACATAAATCTTACAGGGGTCCGCCTATACTCTTGCTACAGAAATGTTATTGGGGTCCGCCTATACTCTTGCTACAGAAATGTTACAGGGGTCCGCCTATACTCTTGCTACATAAATCTTACAGGGGTCCGCCTATACTCTTGCTACAGAAATGTTACTGGGGTCCGCCTATACTTTTGCTACTGTAATGTTACTGGGGTCTGCCTATATTCTTGCTACAGAAATGTTACTGGGGTCCGCCTATACTCTTGCTACATAAATGTTATTGGGGTCCGCCTACACTCTTGTTACAGAAATGTTACAAGGGTCCGCCTATACTTTTGCTGCAGAAATGTTATTAGGGTCCGCCTATACTCTTGCTACACAAATGTTACTGGGGTCTGCCTATATTCTTGCTACAGAAATGTTATTGGGGTCCGCCTATACTCTTGCTACAAAAATGTTACAGGGGTCTGCCTATACTTTTGCTACAGAAATGTTACAGGGGTCTGCCTATACTTTTGCTACAGAGATGTTTCTGGGGTCCCCCTATACTCTTGCTACAGAAATGTTACAGGGGTCTGCCTATACTCTTGCTACAGAAATGTTACAGGGGTCCG
The DNA here is from genome assembly GCA_035609135.1 of Eleutherodactylus coqui. Classification (NCBI taxonomy): domain Eukaryota; kingdom Metazoa; phylum Chordata; class Amphibia; order Anura; family Eleutherodactylidae; genus Eleutherodactylus; species Eleutherodactylus coqui. The sequence goes on from CM069413.1 coordinate 175,337,173, forward strand.
CCTATACTCTTGCTACAGAAATGTTACAGGGGTCTGCCTATACTCTTGCTACAGAAATGTTACAGGGGTCCGCCTATACTCTTGCTACAGAAATGTTACTGAGGTCTGCCTATACTTCTGCTACAGAAATGTTACTGGGGTCTGCCTATACTCTTGCTACAGAAATGTTACTGGGGTCCGCCTATACTTTTGCTACAGAAATGTTACAGGGGTCTGCCTATACTCTTGCTACAGAAATGTTACTGGGGTCTGCCTATACTCTTGCAACAGACATGTTACTGGGGTCCACCTATACACTTGCTACATAAATGTTACAGGGGTCCGCCTATACTCTTGCTACAGAAATGTTACAGGGGTCTGCCTATACTCTTGCTACAGAAATGTTACTGGGGTCTGCCTATAGTCTTGCTACATAAATGTTATTGGGGTCCGCCTATACTCTTGCTACAGACATGTTACAGGGGTCCGCCTATACTCTTGCTACAAAAATGTTACTGCGGTCCGCCTATACTCTTGCTACAGAAATGCTACAGGGGTCTGCCTATACTCTTGCTACAGAAATGTTTCAGGGGTCCGCCTATACTCTTGCTACAGAAATGTTACAGGGGTCTGCCTATACTTCTGCTACAGAAATGTTACTGGGGTCTGCCTATAGACTTGCTACATAAATGTTATTGGGGTCCGCCTATACTCTTGCTACAGACATGTTACAGGGGTCCGCCTATACTCTTGCTACATAAATGTTACAGGGGTCCGCCTATACTCTTGCTACACAAATGTTACAGGGGTCCGCCTATACTCTTGCTACAGAAATGTTACTGGGGTCCACCTATACACTTGCTACGAAAATGTTACAGGGGTGTGCCTATACTCTTGCTACAGAAATGTTACAGGGGTCCGCCTATACTTTTGCTACAGAAATGTTACTGGGGTCCGCCTATACTCTTGCTACAGAAATGTTACAGGGGTCCGCCTATACTCTTGCTACACAAATGTTACAGGGGTCCGCCTATACTCTTGCTACAGAAATGTTACTGGGGTCTGTCTATACTCTTGCTACAGAAATGTTACTGGGGTCCGCCTATACTCTTGCTACACAAATGTTACTGGGGTCCGCCTATACTCTTGCTACACAAATGTTACTGGGGTCCGCCTATACTCTTGCTACACAAATGTTACTGGGGTTCGCCTGCACTCTTGCTACAGACATGTTACAGGGGTCCGCCTATACTCTTGCTACAGAAATGTTTCAGGGGTCCTCCTGTACTCTTGCTACAAAAATGTTACAGGGGTCCGCCTATACTCTTGCTACAGAAATGTTATTGGGGTCTGCCTATACTCTTGCTCCATAAATGTTACTGGGGTCCACCTATACACTTGCTACATAAATGTTACTGGGGTCCGCCTATACTCTTGCTACATAAATGTTACTAGGTCCGCCTATACTCTTGCAACAGAAATGTTACAGGGGTTCGCCTATACACTTGCTACATAAATGTTACTGGGGTCCGCCTATACTCTTGCTACATAAATGTTACTGGGGTCCGTCTCTACTCTTGCTACAGACATGTTACTGGGGTCCGCCTATACTCTTGCTACATAAATGTTACAGGGGTCCGCCTATACTCTTGCTACATAAATGCTACAGGGGTCCGCCTATACTCTTGCTACATAAATGCTACAGGGGTCCGCCTATACTCTTGCTACAGAAATGTTATTGGTGTCCGCCTATACTCTTGCTACAGAAATGTTACAGGGGTCCGCCTATACTCTTGCTACATAAATGCTACAGGGGTCCGCCTATACTCTTGCTACATAAATGTTACTGGGGTCCGCCTATACTTCTGCTACATAAATGCTACAGGGGTCCGCCTATACTCTTGCTACATAAATGTTACTGGGGTTCACCTATACTCTTGCTACAGAAATGTTACAGGGGTTCGCCTATACTCTTGCTACAGAAATGTTATTGGGGTCCGCATCTACTCTTGCTACAGAAATGTTACTGGGGTCCACATCTACTCTTGCTACAGAAATTCTACAGGGGTTCTCCTATACTCTTGCTACAAAAATGTTACTGGCGTCCGCCTATACGCTTGCTGCTGAAATGTTACTGGGGTCCGCCCATACTCATGCTATAGAAATGTTACAGGGGTCCGCGTATACGTTTGCTACAGAAATGTTTCTGGTGTCCGCCTATACTCTTGCTACAGACATGTTACTGGGGTCCGCCTATACTCTTGCTACATAAATGTTACTGGGGTCCGCCTATACTCTTGCTACATAAATGTTACTGGGGTCCGCCTATACTCTTGCTACAGAAATGTTACTGGGGTCCGCCTAGACTTTTGCTACAGAAATGTTACAGGGGTCCGCCTATACTCTTGCTACAGAAATGTTACAGGGGTCCGCCTATACTTTTGCTACAGAAATGTTACAGGGGTCTGCCTATACTCTTGCTACAGAAATGTTACTGGGGTCTGCCTATACTCTTGCAACAGACATGTTACAGGGGTTTGCCTATACTCTTGCTACATGAATGTCACTGGGGTCCACCTATACACTTGCTACAGAAATGTTACTGGGGTCCACCTATACACTTGCTACATAAATGTTACAGGGGTCCGCCTATACTCTTGCTACAGAAATGTTACAGGGGTCTGCCTATACTTCTGCTACAGAAATGTTACTGGGGTCTGCCTATAGTCTTGCTACATAAATGTTATTGGGGTCCGCCTATACTCTTGCTACAGACATGTTACAGGGGTCCGCCTATACTCTTGCTACAAAAATGTTACTGCGGTCCGCCTATACTCTTGCTACAGAAATGCTACAGGGGTCTGCCTATACTCTTGCTACAGAAATGTTTCAGGGGTCCGCCTATACTCTTGCTACAGAAATGTTACAGGGGTCTGCCTATACTTCTGCTACAGAAATGTTACTGGGGTCTGCCTATAGTCTTGCTACATAAATGTTATTGGGGTCCGCCTATACTCTTGCTACAGACATGTTACAGGGGTCCGACTATACTCTTGCTACATGAATGTTACTGGGGTCCACCTATACACTTGCTACAGAAATGTTACTGGGGTCCACCTATACACTTGCTACGGAAATGTTACAGGGGTGTGCCTATACTCTTGTTACAGAAATGTTACAGGGGTCCGCCTATACTTTTGCTACAGAAATGTTACTGGGGTCCGCCTATACTCTTGCTACAGAAATGTTACAGGGGTCCGCCTATACTCTTGCTACACAAATGTTACAGGGGTCCGCCTATACTCTTGCTTCAGAAATGTTACTGGGGTCTGTCTATACTCTTGCTACAGAAATGTTACTGGGGTCCGCCTATACTCTTGCTACACAAATGTTACTGGGGTCCGCCTATACTCTTGCTACACAAATGTTACTGGGGTCCGCCTATACTCTTGCTACACAAATGTTACTGGGGTCCGCCTGCACTCTTGCTACAGACATGTTACAGGGGTCCGCCTATACTCTTGCTACAGAAATGTTTCAGGGGTCCTCCTGTACTCTTGCTACAAAAATGTTACAGGGGTCCGCCTATACTCTTGCTACAGAAATGTTACTGGGGTCCACCTATACACTTGCTACATAAATGTTACTGGGGTTCGCCTATACACTTGCTACATAAATGTTACTGGGGTCCGCCTATACTCTTGCTACATAAATGTTACTGGGGTCCGTCTCTACTCTTGCTACAGACATGTTACTGGGGTCCGCCTATACTCTTGCTACATAAATGTTACAGGGGTCCGCCTATACTCTTGCTACATAAATGCTACAGGGGTCCGCCTATACTCTTGCTACATAAATGCTACAGGGGTCCGCCTATACTCTTGCTACAGAAATGTTATTGGTGTCCGCCTATACTCTTGCTACAGAAATGTTACAGGGGTCCGCCTATACTCTTGCTACATAAATGCTACAGGGGTCCGCCTATACTCTTGCTACATAAATGCTACAGGGGTCCGCCTATACTCTTGCTACATAAATGTTACTGGGGTCCGCCTATACTTCTGCTACATAAATGCTACCGGGGTCCGCCTATACTCTTGCTACATAAATGTTACTGGGGTTCACCTATACTCTTGCTACAGAAATGTTACAGGGGTTCGCCTATACTCTTGCTACAGAAATGTTATTGGGGTCCGCATCTACTCTTGCTACAGAAATGTTACTGGGGTCCGCATCTACTCTTGCTACAGAAATTCTACAGGGGTTCTCCTATACTCTTGCTACAAAAATGTTACTGGCGTCCGCCTATACGCTTGCTGCTGAAATGTTATTGGGGTCCGCCTATACTCTTGCTACAGACATGTCACAGGGGTCCACTTATACTCTTGCTACAGAAATGTTACTGGGGTCCGCCTAGACTTTTGCTACAGAAATGTTACAGGGGTCCGCCTATACTCTTGCTACACAAATGTTACTGGGGTCCACCTATACTCTTGCTACAGAAATGTTATTGGGGTCCGCCTGCACTCTTGCTACAGACATGTTACAGGGGTCCGCCAATACTATTGCTACAGAAATGTTACAGGGGTCCGCCTGTACTCTTGCTACAGAAACTTTGCAGGGGTCCGCCTATACTCTTGCTACAAAAGTGTTACTGGGGTCTGCCTATACTCTTGCTGCAGAAATGTTATTAGGGTCCGCCTATACTCTTGCTACGCAAATATTACTGGGGTCTGCCTATATTCTTGCTACAGAAATGTTACAGGGGTCTGCCTATACTCTTGCTACAAAAATGTTACTGGGGTCCGCCTACACTCTTGCTACAGAAATGTGATTGGGGTCCGCCTATACCTTTGCTACAGAAATGTTACAGGGGTCCGCCTATACTCTTGCTACATAAATGTTACTGGGGTCCGCCTATATTCTTGCTACAGAAATGTTACAGGGGTCCGCCTAAACTTCTGCTACAGAAATGTTACTGGGGTCTGCCTATACTCTTGCTACAGAAATGTTACTGGGGTCCGCCTATACTCTTGCTACAGAAATGTTATTGGGGTCCGCCTATACTCTTGCTACATAAATGTTACTGGGGTCCACCTATACTCTTGCTACAGAAATTTTATTGGGGTCCGCCTATACTCTTGCTACATAAATGTTACTGGGGTTCGCCTATACTCTTGCTACAGAAATGTTACTGGGGTTTGCCTATACTCTTGCTACAGAAATGTTATTGGGGTCCGCCTATACTCTTGCTACAGAAATGTTTCTGGGGTCTGCCTATACTCTTGCTACAGAAATGTTACTGGGGTCCGCCTATACACTTGCTACATAAATGTTTCTGGGGTCCACCTATACACTTGCTACAGAAATGTTACTGGGGTCCACCTATACACTTGCTACTGAAATTTTATTGGGGTCCGCCTAAACTCTTGCTACATAAATGTTACTGGGGTTCGCCTATACTCTTGCTACAGAAATGTTACTGGGGTCCGCCTATACACTTGCTACAGAAATGTTATTGAGGTCCGCCTATACACTTGCTACAGAAATGTTTCTGGGGTCTGCCTATACTTCTGCTACAGAAAGGTTACTGGGGTCTGCCTATAGTCTTGCTACATAAATGTTATTGGGGTCCGCCTATACTCTTGCTACAGAAATGTTACAGGGGTCCGCCTACACTCTTGCTACAGAAATGTTATTGGGGTCCGCCTACACTCTTGCTACAGAAATGTTATTGGTGTCTGCCTATACTCTTGCTACAGAAATGTTACTGGGGTCCGCCTATACTCTTGCTACAGCAATGTTACAGGGGTCCGCCTACACTCTTGCTACATAAATGTTATTGGGGTTCACCTATACTCTTGCTACAGACATGTTACTGGGGTCCGCCTATACTCTTGCTACATAAATTCTACAGGTGTCCGCCTATACTCTTGCTACAGAAATGTTACAGGGGTCCGCCTACACTCTTGCTACAGAAATGTTATTGGGGTCCGCCTACACTCTTGCTACAGAAATGTTATTGGGGTCCGCCTATACTCTTGCTACAGAAATGTTACAGGGGTCCGCCTATACTCTTGCTACATAAATGTTATTGGGGTTCACCTATACTATTGCTACAGACATGTTACTGGGGTCCGCCTATACTCTTGCTACATAAATTCTACAGGGGTCCGCCTATACTATTGCGACAGAAATGTTACAGGGGTCCGCCTATACTCTTGTTACATAAATGTTACAGGGGTCTGCCTATACTCTTGCTACATAAATGTGAAAGGGGTCCGCCTATACTCTTGCTACAGAAACGCTATTGGGGTCCGCCTATACTCTTGCTACAGACATGTTACTGGGGTCTGCCTATACTCTTGCTACAGAAATGTTACTGTGGTCTGCCTATACTTTTGCTACAGAGATGTTATTGGGGTCCGCCTATACTTTTGCTACTGTAATGTTACTGGGGTCCGCCTATACTCTTGCTAAAGAAATGTTACAGGGGCCCGCCTATACTCTTGCTAGAGAACTGTTACAGGGGTCCGCCTATACTCTTCCTACAGAAATGTTACAGGGGTCTGCCTATACTTCTGCTACAGAAATGTTACAGGGGTCCGCCTATACTCTTGCTACAGAAATGTTATTGGGGTCCGCCTATACTCTTGCTACAGAAATGTTACAGGGGTCCGCCTATACTATTGCTACAGAAATGTTAAAGGGGGAGGCCTATACTCTTGATACAGACATGTTACTGGGGTCCGCCTATACTCTTGCTACATGAATGTTACTGGGGTCCACCTATACTATTGCTACATAAATGTTACTGGGGTCCGCCTATACTCTTGCTACTGAAATGTTACAGGGGTCCGCCTATACTCTTGCTACAGAAATGTTACAGGGGTCTGCCTATACTCTTGCTACAGAAATGTTACTGGGGTCCGCCTATACTCCTGCTACAGAAATGTTACTGGGGTCCGCCTATACTCTTGCTACAGAAATGTTATTAGGGTCCGCCTATACTCTTGCTACACAAATGTTACTGGGGTCTGCCTATATTCTTGCTACAGAAATGTTATTGGGGTCCGCCTATACTCTTGCTACAAAAATGTTACAGGGGTCCGCCTATACTTTTGCTACAGAAATGATTCTGGGGTCTGCCTATACTCTTGCTACAGAAATGTTACAGGGGTCTGCCTATACTTTTGCTACAGAAATGATTCTGGGGTCTGCCTATACTCTTGCTACAGAAATGTTACAGGGGTCTGCCTATACTTTTGCTACAGAGATGTTTCTGGGGTCCCCCTATACTCTTGCTACAGAAATGTTACAGGGGTCTGCCTATACTCTTGCTACAGAAATGTTACAGGGGTCCGCCTATACTTCTGCTACAGAAATGTTTCTGGGGTCTGCCTATAGTCTTGCTACAGAAATGTTACTGAGGTCTGCCTATACTTTTGCTACAGAAATGTTACTGGGGTCTGCCTATACTCTTGCTACAGAAATGTTACAGGGGTCTGCCTATACTCTTGCTACAGAAATGTTACAGGGGTCCGCCTATACTTTTGCTACAGAAATGTTATTGGGGTCCGCCTATACTTTTGCTACAGAAATGTTACAGGGGTCTGCCTATACTCTTGCTACAGAAATGTTACAGGGGTCCGCCTATACTTTTGCTACAGAAATGTTATTGGGGTCCGCCTATACTCTTGCTACAGAAATGTTACTGGGGTCTGCCTATACTCTTGCTACAGAAATGTTACAGGGGTCTGCCTATACTCTTGCTACAGAAATGTTACAGGGGTCTGCCTATACTTCTGCTACAGAAATGTTACTGGGGTCTGCCTATAGTCGTGCTACATAAATGTTATTGGGGTCCGCCTATACTCTTGCTACAGACATGTTACAGGGGTCCGCCTATACTCTTGCTACAAAAATGTTACTGCGGTCCGCCTATACTCTTGCTACAGAAATGCTACAGGGGTCTGCCTATACTCTTGCTACAGAAATGTTACTGGGGTCCGCCTATACTCTTGCTACAGACATGTTACAGGGGTCCGCCTATACTCTTGCTACATGAATGTTACTGGGGTCCACCTATACACTTGCTACAGAAATGTTACAGGGGTCCACCTATACACTTGCTACGGAAATGTTACAGGGGTCCGCCTATACTCTTGCTACAGAAATGTTACAGGGGTCCGCCTATACTTTTGCTACAGAAATGTTTCTGGGGTCCGCCTATACTCTTGCTACAGAAATGTTACAGGGGTCCGCCTATACTCTTGCTACAGAAATGTTACAGGGGTCCGCCTATACTCTTGCTACAGAAATGTTACTGGGGTCTGTCTATACTCTTGCTACACAAATGTTACTGGGGTCCGCCTATACTCTTGCTACACAAATGTTACTGGGGTCCGCCTATACTCTTGCTACACAAATGTTACTGGGGTCCGCCTGCACTCTTGCTACAAACATGTTACAGGGGTCCGCCTATACTCTTGCTACAGAAATGTTTCAGGGGTCCGCCTGTACTCTTGCTACAAAAATGTTACAGGGGTCCGCCTACACTCTTGCTACAGAAATGTTATTGGGGTCTGCCTATACTCTTGCTCCATAAATGTTACTGGGGTCCACCTATACACTTGCTACATAAATGTTACTGGGGTCCGCCTATACTCTTGCTACATAAATGTTACTGGGGTCCGTCTCTACTCTTGCTACAGACATGTTACTGGGGTCCGCCTATACTCTTGCTACATAAATGTTACAGGGGTCCGCCTATACTCTTGCTACATAAATGCTACAGGGGTCCGCCTATACTCTTGCTACATAAATGCTACAGGGGTCCGCCTATACTCTTGCTACAGAAATGTTATTGGTGTCCGCCTATACTCTTGCTACAGAAATGTTACAGGGGTCCGCCTATACTCTTGCTACAGAAATGTGATTGGGGTCCGCCTATACTCTTGCTACAGAAATGTTATATGGGTCCACCTGTACTCTTGCTACAGAAATGTGATTGGGGTCCGCCTATACTCTTGCTACAGAAATGTTACATGGGTCCGCCTATACTCTTGCTACAGAAATGTTACAGGGGTCCGCCTATACTCTTGCTACAGAAATGTTACTGGGGTCCGCCTGCACTCTTGCTACATGAATGTTACTGGGGTCCACCTATACTCTTAGTACAGAAATGTTTCTGGGGTCCGCCTATATTCTTGCTACAGAAATGTTATTGGGGTCCGCCTATACTCTTGCTACAGAAATGTTTCTGGGGTCTGCCTATAGTCTTGCTACATAAATGTTACTGGGGTCCGCCTATACTCTTGCTACAGACATGTTACAGGGGTCCGCCTATACACTTGCTACATAAATGTTACTGGGGTCCACCTATACACTTGCTACAGAAATGTTACTGGGGTCCGCCTATACTCTTGCTACAGAAATGTTATATGGGTCCACCTGTACTCTTGCTACAGAAATGTGATTGGGGTCCGCCTATACTCTTGCTACAGAAATGTTACATGGGTCCGCCTATACTCTTGCAACAGAAATGTTACAGGGGTCCGCCTATACTCTTGCTACAGAAATGTTACTGGGGTCCGCCTATACTCTTGCTACAGAAATGTTATTGGGGTCCGCCTATACTCTTGCTACATGAATGTTACTGGGGTCCACCTATACTCTTAGTACAGAAATGTTTCTGGGGTCCGCCTATATTCTTGCTACAGAAATGTTATTGGGGTCCGCCTATACTCTTGCTACAGAAATGTTTCTGGGGTCTGCCTTAACTTCTGCTACAGAAAGGTTACTGGGGTCTGCCTATAGTCTTGCTACATAAATGTTACTGGGGTACGCCTATACTCTTGCTACAGACATGTTACAGGGGTCCGCCTATACTCTTGCTACATGAATGTTACTGGGGTCCGCCTATACACTTGCTACATAAATGTTACTGGGGTCCACCTATACACTTGCTACAGAAATGTTACTGGGGTCCGCCTATACACTTGCTACATAAATGTTACTGGGGTCCACTTATACACTTGCTACAGAAATGTTACTGGGGTCCACCTATACTCTTGCTACAGAAATGTTACTGGGGTCCGCCTATACTCTTGCTACAGAAATGTTACTGGGGTCTGCCTATACACTTGCTACATAAATGTTTCTGGGGTCCACCTATACACTTGCTACAGAAATTTTATTGGGGTCCGCCTATACTCTTGCTACATAAATGTTACTGGGGTCCGCCTATACTCTTGCTACAGAAATGTTACTGGGGTCTGCCTATACACTTGCTACATAAATGTTTCTGGGGTCCACCTATACACTTGCTACAGAAATTTTATTGGGGTCCGCCTATACTCTTGCTACATAAATGTTACTGGGGTCCGCCTATACTCTTGCTACAGAAATGTTACTGGGGTCTGCCTATACACTTGCTACATAAATGTTTCTGGGGTCCACCTATACACTTGCTACAGAAATGTTACTGGGGTCCGCCTATACTCTTGCTACAAAAAGGTTACTGGGGTCTGCCTATACTCTTGCTACAGAAATGTTTCTGGGGTCTGCCTATACTCTTGCTACAGAAATGTTTCTGGGGTCCGCCTATACTCTTGCTACAGAAAGGTTACTGGGGTCTGCCTATAGTCTTGCTACATAAATGTTACTGGGGTCCGTCTCTACTCTTGCTACAGACATGTTACTGGGGTCCGCCTATACTCTTGCTACAGAAATGTTTCTGGGGTCTGCCTATACTCTTGCTACATGAATGTTACTGGGGTCCGCCTATACTCTTGATACAGAAATGTTACAGGGGTCCGCCTATACTCTTGATACAGAAATGTTTCTGGGGTCTGCCTATACTCTTGCTACATAAATGTTACTGGGGTCCGCCTATACTCTTGCTACAGAAATGTTATTGGGGTCCGCCTATACTCTTGCTACATAAATGTTACAGGGGTCCGCCTATACTCTTGCTACATAAATGTTACAGGGGTCCGCCTATACTCTTGCTACATAAATGTTACTGGGGTCCACCTATACTCTTGCTACAGAAATTTTATTGGGGTCCGCCTATACTCTTGCTACAGAAATGTTACAGGGGTCCGCCTATACTCTTGCTACAGAAATGTTATTGGGGTCCGCCTATACTCTTGCTACATAAATGTTACTGGGGTCCACCTATACTCTTGCTACAGAAATTTTATTGGGGTCCGCCTATACTCTTGCTACATAAAGGTTACTGGGGTTCGCCTATACTCTTGCTACAGAAATGTTACTGGGGTTTGCCTATACTCTTGCTACAGAAATGTTATTGGGGTCCGCCTATACTCTTGCTACAGAAATGTTACTGGGGTCCGCCTATACACTTGCTACATAAATGTTTCTGGGGTCCACCTATACACTTGCTACAGAAATGTTATTGGGGTCCGCCTATACTCTTGCTACAGAAATGTTACTGGGGTCCGCCTATACACTTGCTACATAAATGTTTCTGGGGTCCACCTATACACTTGCTACATAAATGTTTCTGGGGTCCACCTATACACTTGCTACAGAAATGTTACTGGGGTCCACCTATACACTTGCAACAGAAATTTTATTGGGGTCCGCCTAAACTCTTGCTACATAAATGTTACTGGGGTTCGCCTATACTCTTGCTACAGAAATGTTACTGGGGTCCGCCCATACTCTTGCTACAGAAATGTTATTGAGGTCCGCCTATACACTTGCTACAGAAATGTTTCTGGGGTCTGCCTATACTTCTGCTACAGAAAGGTTACTGGGGTCCGCCTACACTTCTGCTACATAAATGTTATTGGGGTCCGCCTATACTCTTGCTACAGGAATGTTACAGGGGTCCGCCTATACTCTTGCTACAGAAATGTTACAGGGCTCTGCCTATACTCTTGCTACATGAATGTTACAGGGCTCTGCCTAAACTTCTGCTACAGAAATGTTACTGGGGTCCGCCTATACTCTTGCTACAGCAATGTTACAGGGGTCCGCCTACACTCTTGCTACAGAAATGTTACTGGGGTCTGCCTATACTCTTGCTACATAAATGTTATTGGGGTTCACCTATACTATTGCTACAGACATGTTACTGGGGTCCGCCTATACTCTTGCTACATAAATTCTACAGGTGTCCGCCTATACTCTTGCTACAGAAATGTTACAGGGGTCCGCCTACACTCTTGCTACAGAAATGTTATTGGGGTCCGCCTACACTCTTGCTACAGAAATGTTACTGGGGTCTGCCTATACTCTTGCTACATAAATGTTATTGGGGTTCACCTATACTATTGCTACAGACATGTTACAGGGGTCAGCCTATACTCTTGTTACATAAATGTTATTGGGGTCCGCCTATACTCTTGTTACATAAATGTTATTGGGGTCCGCCTATACTCTTGCTACATAAATGTGAAAGGGGTCCGCCTATACTCTTGCTACAGAAACGCTATTGGGGTCCACTATACACTTGCTACAGAAATGTTACTGGGGTCCACCTATACACTTGCTACATAAATGTTACTGTGGTCTGCCTATACTTTTGCTACAGATATGTTATTGGGGTCAGCCTTTACTTTTGCTACTGTAATGTTACAGGGGTCCGCCTATACTCTTGCTACAGAAATGTTACTGTGGTCTGCCTATACTTTTGCTACAGATATGTTATTGGGGTCAGCCTATACTCTTGCTAAAGAAATGTTACAGGGGCCCCCTTATACTCTTGATACAGAAATGTTACTGGGGTCGGCCTATACTCTTGCTACAGACATATTATTGGGGTTCGCCTATACTCTTGCTACAGACATGTTACAGGGGTCAGCCTATACTCTTGTTACATAAATGTTATTGGGGTCCGCCTATACTCTTGTTACATAAATGTTATTGGGGTCCGCCTATACTCTTGCTACATAAATGTGAAAGGGGTCCGCCTATACTCTTGCTACAGAAACGCTATTGGGGTCCACTATACACTTGCTACAGAAATGTTACTGGGGTCTGCCTATACTCTTGCTACAGAAATGTTACTGTGGTCTGCCTATACTTTTGCTACAGATATGTTATTGGGGTCAGCCTATACTTTTGCTACTGTAATGTTACAGGGGTCCGCCTATACTCTTGCTACAGAAATGTTACTGTGGTCTGCCTATACTTTTGCTACAGATATGTTATTGGGGTCAGCCTATACTCTTGCTAAAGAAATGTTACAGGGGCCCCCTTATACTCTTGATACAGAAATGTTACTGGGGTCGGCCTATACTCTTGCTACAGACATATTATTGGGGTTCGCCTATACTCTTGCTACAGAAATGTTACAGGGGTCCGCCTATACTCTTCCTAGAGAACTGTTACAGGGGTCTGCCTATACTCTTGCTAGAGAACTGTTACAGGGGTCCGCCTATACTCTTGCTACAGAAATGTTACAGGGGTCTGCCTATACTCTTGCTAGAGAACTGTTACAGGGGTCCGCCTATACTCTTGCTACAGAAATGTTACTGGGGTCTGCCTATAGTCTTGCTACATAAATGTTATTGGGGTCCGCCTATACTCTTGCTACAGACATGTTACAGGGGTCCGCCTATACTCTTGCTACATGAATGTTACTGGGGTCCACCTATACTATTGCTACAGAAATGTTACAGGGGTCCGCCTATACTATTGCTACAGAAATGTTACAGGGGGAGGCCTATACTCTTGATACAGACATGTTACAGGGGTTTGCCTATACTCTTGCTACATGAATGTTACTGGGGTCCACCTATACTATTGCTACAGAAATGTTACTGGGGTCCGCCTATACTCTTGCTACAGAAATGTTACTGGGGTCCGCCTATACTCTTGCTACATAAATGTTACTGGGGTCCGCCTATACTCTTGCTACATGAATGTTACTGGGGTCCGCCTATACTCTTGCTACATAAAAGTGATTGGGGTCCGCCTACACTCTTGCTACAGAAATGTTACTGGGGTCCGCCTATACTCTTGCTACAGAAATGTTACTGGGGTCCGCCTATACTTCTGCTACAGAAATGTTTCTGGGGTCTGACTATACTCTTGCTACAGACATGTTACAGGGGTCCGCCTGCACTCTTGCTACAGAAATGTTACTGGGGTTCGCCTATACTCTTGCTACAGAAATGTTACTGGGGTTTGCCTATACTCTTGCTACAGAAATGTTATTGGGGTCCGCCTATACTCTTGCTACAGAAATGTTACTGGGGTCCGCCTATACACTTGCTACATAAATGTTTCTGGGGTCCACCTATACACTTGCTACAGAAATGTTACTGGGGTCCACCTATACACTTGCAACAGAAATTTTATTGGGGTCCGCCTAAACTCTTGCTACATAAATGTTACTGGGGTTCGCCTATACTCTTGCTACAGAAATGTTATTGAGGTCCGCCTATACACTTGCTACAGAAATGTTTCTGGGGTCTGCCTATACTTCTGCTACAGAAAGGTTACTGGGGTCCGCCTAAACTTCTGCTACAGAAATGTTACTGGGGTCCGCCTATACTCTTGCTACAGCAATGTTACAGGGGTCCGCCTACACTCTTGCTACAGAAATGTTATTGGGGTCCGCCTATACTCTTGCTACAGAAATGTTACTGGGGTCTGCCTATACTCTTGCTACATAAATGTTATTGGGGTCCGCCTATACTATTGCTACAGACATGTTACTGGGGTCCGCCTATACTCTTGCTACATAAATTCTACAGGTGTCCGCCTATACTCTTGCTACAGAAATGTTACAGGGGTCCGCCTACACTCTTGCTACAGAAATGTTATTGGGGTCCGCCTACACTCTTGCTACAGAAATGTTACTGGGGTCCGCCTGTACTCTTGCTACATAAATTCTACAGGTGTCCGCCTATACTCTTGCTACAGAAATGTTACAGGGGTCCGCCTACACTCTTGCTACAGAAATGTTATTGGGGTCCGCCTACACTCTTGCTACAGAAATGTTACTGGGGTCCGCCTATACTCTTGCTACATAAATGTTATTGGGGTTCACCTATACTATTGCTACAGACATGTTACTGGGGTCCGCCTATACTCTTGCTACATAAATTCTACAGGGGTCCGCCTATACTCTTGCGACAGAAATGTTACAGGGGTCAGCCTATACTCTTGCTACAGACATGTTACAGGGGTCAGCCTATACTCTTGTTACATAAATGTTATTGGGGTCCGCCTATACTCTTGTTACATAAATGTTATTGGGGTCCGCCTATACTCTTGCTACATAAATGTGAAAGGGGTCCGCCTATACTCTTGCTACAGAAACGCTATTGGGGTCCACTATACACTTGCTACAGAAATGTTACTGGGGTCTGCCTATACTCTTGCTACAGAAATGTTACAGGGGTCCGCCTATACTTTTGCTACTGTAATGTTACTGGGGTCCGCCTATACTCTTGCTAAAGAAATGTTACAGGGGCCCCCTTATACTCTTGATACAGAAATGTTACTGGGGTCGGCCTATACTCTTGCTACAGACATATTATTGGGGTTCGCCTATACTCTTGCTACAGAAATGTTACAGGGGTCCGCCTATACTCTTCCTAGAGAACTGTTACAGGGGTCCGCCTATACTCTTCCTACAGAAATGTTACAGGGGTCTGCCTATACTCTTGCTAGAGAACTGTTACAGGGGTCCGCCTATACTCTTGCTACAGAAATGTTACTGGGGTCTGCCTATACTTCTGCTACAGAAATGTTACTGGGGTCTGCCTATAGTCTTGCTACATAAATGTTATTGGGGTCCGCCTATACTCTTGCTACAGACATGTTACAGGGGTTTGCCTATACTCTTGCTACATGAATGTTACTGGGGTCCACCTATACTATTGCTACAGAAATGTTACAGGGGTCCGCCTATACTATTGCTACAGAAATGTTACAGGGGGAGGCCTATACTCTTGCTACATGAATGTTACTGGGGTCCACCTATACTATTGCTACAGAAATGTTACTGGGGTCCGCCTATACTCTTGCTACATGAATGTTACTGGGGTCCACCTATACTATTGCTACAGAAATGTTACTGGGGTCCGCCTATACTCTTGCTACAGAAATGTTACTGGGGTCTGCCTATACTTCTGCTACAGAAATGTTACTGGGGTCTGCCTATAGTCTTGCTACATAAATGTTATTGGGGTCCGCCTATACTCTTGCTACAGACATGTTACAGGGGTTTGCCTATACTCTTGCTACATGAATGTTACTGGGGTCCACCTATACTATTGCTACAGAAATGTTACAGGGGTCCGCCTATACTATTGCTACAGAAATGTTACAGGGGGAGGCCTATACTCTTGATACAGAAATGTTACAGGGGTCCGCCTATACTCTTGCTACATGAATGTTACTGGGGTCCACCTATACACTTGCTACAGAGATGTTTCTGGGGTCCCCCTATACTCTTGCTACAGAAATGTTACTGGGGTCCGCCTATACTCTTGCTACATAAATGTTACTGGGGTCCGCCTATACTCTTGCTACATGAATGTTACTGGGGTCCGCCTGCACTCTTGCTACAGAAATGTTACTGCGGTCCGCCTATACTCTTGCTACATAAAAGTGATTGGGGTCCGCCTACACTCTTGCTACAGAAATGTTACTGGGGTCCGCCTATACTCTTGCTACAGAAATGTTACTGGGGTCTGACTATACTCTTGCTACAGACATGTTACAGGGGTCCGCCTGCACTCTTGCTACAGAAATGTTTCTGGGGTTTGCCTATACTCTTGCTACAGAAATGTTACTGGGGTTTGCCTATACTCTTGCTACAGAAATGTTACTGGGGTCCGCCTATACACTTGCTACATAAATGTTACTGGGATCTGCCTATACTCTTGCTACAGAAATGTTACAGGGGTCTGCCTATACTCTTGCTACAGAAATGTTACAGGGGTCCGCCTATACTCTTGCTACATAAATGTTACTGGGGTCCGCCTATACTCTTGCTACAGAAATGTTACTGGGGTCCGCCTATACTCTTGCTACAGAAATGTTACTGGGGTCCGCCTATACTCTTGCCACAGACATGTTATTGGGGTCCGCCTATACTCTTGCTACAGAAATGTTACTGGGGTCTGCCTATACTCTTGCTACAGAAATGTTATTGGGGTCCGCCTATACTCTTGCTACAGAAATGTTACTGGGGTCTGCCTATACTCTTGCTACAGAAATGTTACTGGGGTCTGCCTATACTCTTGCTACAGAAATGTTACAGGGGTCCGCCTATACTCTTGCTACATAAATGTTACAGGGGTCCGCCTATACTTATACTACATAAATGTTACTGGGGTCCGCCTATACTCTTGCTACAGAAATGTTACTGGGGTCCGCCTATACTCTTGCTACATAAATGTTACTGGGGTCTGCCTATACTCTTGCTACAGAAACGCTATTGGGGTCCACTATACTCTTGCTACAGAAATGTTACAGGGGTCCGCCTATACTCTTGCTACACAAATGTTACTGGGGTCCGCCTATACTCTTGCTACACAAATGTTACTGGGGTCCGCCTATACTATTGCTACAGAAATGTTTCAGGGGTCCACCTATACTCTTGCTACAGAAATTTTGCAGGGGTCCGCCTATACTCTTGCTACAAAAATGTTACTGGGGTCCACCTATACTCTTGCTACATAAATGTTACAGGGGTCTGCCTATACTCTTGCTACATAAATGTTACTGGGGTCCATCTATACACTTGCTACATAAATGTTACAGGGGTCCACCTATGCACTTGCTACATAAATGTTACTGGGGTCCGCCTATACTCTTGCTACAGAAATGTTACTGGGGTCCGCCTATACTCTTGCAACAGAAATGTTACTGGGGTCCGCCTATACTCTTGCAACAGAAATGTTACTGGGGTCCGCCTATACGCTTGCTGCTGAAATGTTACAGGGGTCCGCCTATACGTTTGCTACAGAAATGTTTCTGGTGTCCGCCTATACTCTTGCTACAGAAATGTTACAGGGGTCCGCCTATACTCTTGCTACAGACATGTTACTGGGGTCCGCCTATACTCTTGCTACATAAATGTTACTGGGGTCAGCCTATACTCTTGCTACAGAAATGTTACAGGGGTCCGCCTATACTCTTGCTACACAAATGTTACTGGGGTCCACCTATACTCTTGCTACAGAAATGTTATTGGGGTCCGCCTGCACTCTTGCTACAGACATGTTACAGGGGTCCGCCTATACTATTGCTACAGAAATGTTACTGGGGTCTGCCTATACTCTTGCTACAGAAATGTTATTGGGGTCCGCCTGCACTCTTGCTACAGACATGTTACAGGGGTCCGCCTATACTATTGCTACAGAAATGTTACAGGGGTCCGCCTATACTCTTGCTACAAAAATGTTACTGGGGTCTGCCTATACTCTTGCTGCAGAAATGTTATTAGGGTCCGCCTATACTCTTGCTACACAAATATTACTGGGGTCTGCCTATATTCTGCTACAGAAATGTTATTAGGGTCCGCCTATACTCTTGCTACATAAATGTTATTGGGGTCCGCCTATACTCTTGCTAGAGAACTGTTACAGGGGTCCGCCTATACTCTTGCTACATAAGTGTGATTGGGGTCCGCCTATACTCTTGCTACAGAAATGTTGCAGGGGTCCGCCTATACTCTTGCTTCATAAGTGTGATTGGGGTCTGCCTTAACTTCTGCTACAGAAAGGTTACTGGGGTCTGCCTATAGTCTTGCTACATAAATGTTACTGGGGTACGCCTATACTCTTGCTACAGACATGTTACAGGGGTCCGCCTATACTCTTGCTACATGAATGTTACTGGGGTCCGCCTATACACTTGCTACATAAATGTTACTGGGGTCCACCTATACACTTGCTACAGAAATGTTACTGGGGTCCGCCTATACTCTTGCTACAGAAATGTTACATGGGTCCGCCTATACTCTTGCTACAGAAATGTTACAGGGGTCCGCCTATACTCTTGCTACAGAAATGTTACAGGGGTCCGCCTATACTTTTGCTACAGAAATTTTACAGGGGTCCACCTATACACTTGCTACAGAAATGTTACTGGGGTCCGCCTATACTCTTGCTACAGAAATGTTACTGGGGTCCACCTATACACTTGCTACAGAAATGTTACTGGGGTCCGCCTATACACTTGCTACATAAATGTTACTGGGGTCCACCTATACACTTGCTACAGAAATGTTACTGGGGTCCGCCTATACACTTGCTACATAAATGTTACTGGGGTCCACCTATACACTTGCTACAGAAATGTTACTGGGGTCCGCCTATACACTTGCTACAGAAATGTTACTGGGGTCCACCTATACTCTTGCTACAGAAATGTTACTGGGGTCCACCTATACTCTTGCTACATAAATGTTACTGGGGTCCACCTATACACTTGCTACAGAAATGTTACTGGGGTCCGCCTATACTCTTGCTACAGAAATGTTACTGGGGTCCGCCTATACACTTGCTACATAAATGTTTCTGGGGTCCACCTATACACTTGCTACAGAAATTTTATTGGGGTCCGCCTATACTCTTGCTACATAAATGTTACTGGGGTCCGCCTATACTCTTGCTACAGAAATGTTACTGGGGTCCGCCTATACTCTTGCTACAGAAATGTTACAGGGGTCCGCCTATACTCTTGCTACAAAAAGGTTACTGGGGTCTGCCTATACTCTTGCTACAGAAATGTTTCTGGGGTCTGTCTATACTCTTGCTACATAAATGTTACTGGGGTCCGCCTATACTCTTGATACAGAAATGTTTCTGGGGTCTGCCTATACTCTTGCTACATAAATGTTACTGGGGTTCGCCTATACTCTTGCTACAGAAATGTTACTGGGGTCCACCTATACTCTTGCTACAGAAATGTTATTGGGGTCCGCCTATACTCTTGCTACATAAATGTTACTGGGGTTCGCCTATACTCTTGCTACAGAAATGTTATTGGGGTCCGCCTATACTCTTGCTACAGAAATGTTTCTGGGGTCTGCCTATACTCTTGCTACAGAAATGTTACTGGGGTCCGCCTATACTCTTGCTACAGAAATGTTACTGGGGTCCGCCTATACTCTTGCCACAGACATGTTATTGGGGTCCGCCTATACTCTTGCTACAGAAATGTTACTGGGGTCTGCCTATACTCTTGCTACAGAAATGTTATTGGGGTCCGCCTATACTCTTGCTACAGAAATGTTACTGGGGTCTGCCTATACTCTTGCTACAGAAATGTTACTGGGGTCTGCCTATACTCTTGCTACAGAAATGTTACAGGGGTCCGCCTATACTCTTGCTACATAAATGTTACAGGGGTCCGCCTATACTTATACTACATAAATGTTACTGGGGTCCGCCTATACTCTTGCTACAGAAACGCTATTGGGGTCCACTATACTCTTGCTACAGAAATGTTACAGGGGTCCGCCTATACTCTTGCTACATAAATGTTATTGGGGTCCGCCTATACTCTTGCTACAGAAATGTTACTGGGGTCCGCCTATACTCTTGCTACAGAAATGTTACTGGGGTCCACCTATACACTTGCTACAGAAATGTTACAGGGGTCCGCCTATACTCTTGCTACAGAAATGTTACTGGGGTCCACTATACTCTTGCTACAGAAACGTTACAGGGGTCCGCCTATACTCTTGCTACAGAAACGCTATTGGGGTCCACTATACTCTTGCTACAGAAATGTTACAGGGGTCCGCCTATACTCTTGCTACATAAATGTTATTGGGGTCCGCCTATACTCTTGCTACAGAAATGTTACTGGGGTCCGCCTATACTCTTGCTACAGAAATGTTACTGGGGTCCACCTATACACTTGCTACAGTAATGTTACAGGGGTCCGCCTATACTCTTGCTACATAAATGTTATTGGGGTCCGCCTATACTCTTGCTACAGACATGTTACAGGGGTTTGCCTATACTCTTGCTACATAAATGTTACAGGGGTCCACCTATACACTTGCTACAGAAATGTTACAGGGGTCCACCTATACACTTGCTACAGAAATGTTACAGGGGTCCACCTATACACTTGCTACATAAATGTTACCAGGGTCCACCTATACACTTGCTACATAAATGTTACAGGGGTCCACCTATACTCTTGCTACAGAAATGTTACAGGGGTTCGCCTATACTCTTGCTACAGAAATGTTACAGGGGTCCGCCTATACTTCTGCTACAGAAATGTTACTGGGGTCAGCCTATACTCTTGCTACAGAAATGTTACAGGGATCCGCCTATACTCTTGCTACAGATATGTTACTGGGGTCCGCATCTACTCTTGCTACAGAAATGTTACTGGGGTCCGCCTAAACTCTTGCTACATAAATGTTATTGGGGTTCGCCTATACTCTTGCTACATAAATGTTACTGGGGTTCGCCTATACTCTTGCTACAGAAATTCTACAGGGGTCCGCCTATACTCTTGCTACAGACGTGTTATTGGGGTCCGCCTATACTCTTGCTACAGACATGTTACTGGGGTCCGCCTATACTCTTGCTACAGACGTGTTATTGGGGTCCGCCTATACTCTTGCTACAGACATGTTACTGGGGTCCGCCTATACTCTTGCTACATAAATGTTACTGGGGTCCACCTATACTCTTGCTACAGACATGTTATTGGGGTCCGCCTATACTCTTGCTACAGACATGTTACTGGGGTCTGCCTATACTTTTGCTACAGAAATGTTACTGGGGTCTGCCTATACTTTTGCTACAGAAATGTTACTGGGGTCTGCCTATACTCTTGCTACAGAAATGTTACTGGGGTCCGCCTATACTCTTGCTACAGAAATGTTACTGGGGTCCGCCTATACTCTTGCTACATAAATGTTTCTGGGGTCCGCCTATTCTCTTGCTACAGAAAGGTTTGAGGGGCTCGCCTATACTCTTGCTACAGAAATGTTACTGGGGTCCGCCTATACACTTGCTACAGAAATGTTACTGGGGTCCGCCTATACTCTTGCTACAGAAATGTTACAGGGATCCGCCTATACCTTTGCTACAGAAATGTTACAGGGGTCCTCCTGTACTCTTGCTACATAAATGTTACTGGGGTCCACCTATACTCTTGCTACAGATATGTTACTGGGGTCCGCATCTACTCTTGCTATAGAAATGTTACTGGGGTCCGCCTACACTCTTGCTACAGAAATGTTACTGGGGTCCGCCTAAACTCTTGCTACATAAATGTTATTGGGGTTCGCCTATACTCTTGCTACATAAATGTTATTGGGGTTCGCCTATACTCTTGCTACAGGAATGTTACAGGGGTCCGCCTATACTCTTGCTACAGAAATTCTACAGGGGTTCTCCTATACTCTTGCTACAGAAATGTTACAGGGGCTCCCTTATACTCTTGCTACAAAAATGTTACTGGGGTCCACCTATACTCTTGCTACATAAATGTTACTGGGGTCCGCCTATACTCTTGCTACAGACATGTTACTGGCGTCCGCCTATACTCTTGCTACAGAAATTCTACAGGGGTTCTCCTATACTCTTGCTACAGACGTGTTATTGGGGTCCGCCTATACTCTTGCTACAGACATGTTACTGGGGTCCGCCTATACTCTTGCTACATAAATGTTACTGGGGTCCGCCTATACTCTTGCTACAGACATGTTACTGGGGTCCGCCTACACTCTTGGTACAGGAATGTTATTGGGGTCTGCCTGTACTTTTGCTACAGAAATGTTACTGGGGTCCGCCTATACTCTTGCAGCATAAATGTTACAGGGGTCCGCCTATGCTCTTGCTACACAAATCTTACTGGGGTCCGCCTATACTCTTGCTACACAAATGTTATTGGGGTCCGCCTGCACTCTTGCTACAGAAATGTTATTGGGGTCCGCCTGCACTCTTGCTACAGACATGTTACAGGGGTCCGCATATACTCTTGCTACAGAAATGTTACTGGGGTCTGCCTATACTCTTGCTACAGAAATTTGGCTGGGGTCTGCCTGTACTCTTGCTACAGAAATGTTATTGGGGTCTGCCTATACTTTTGCTACTGTAATGTTACAGGGGTCCGCCTATATTCTTGCTACAGAAATGTTACTGGGGTCCGCCTATACTTTTGCTGCAGAAATGTTACTAGGGTCCGCCTATACTCTTGCTACACAAATGTTACTGGGGTCCGCCTATATTCTTGCTACACAAATGTTACTAGGGTCCGCCTATACTCTTGCTACACAAATGTTACTGGGGTCTGCCTATATTCTTGCTACAGAAATGTTATTGGGGTCTGCCTATATTCTTGCTACACAAATGTTATTAGGGTCCGCCTATACTCTTGCTACACAAATGTTACTGGGGTCTGCCTATATTCTTGCTACAGAAATGTTATTGGGGTCTGCCTATATTCTTGCTACAGAAATGTTATTGGGGTCTGCCTATACTCTGCTACAGAAATGTTACAGGGGTCCGCCTATATTCTTGCTACAAAAATGTTACTGCGGTCCGCCTATACTCTTGCTACATAAATGTTACTGGGGTCCGCCTATACTCTTGCTACAGAAATGTTACTGGGGTCCGCCTATACTCTTGCAACAGAAATGTTACTGGGGTCCGCCTATACGCTTGCTGCTGAAATGTTACAGGGGTCCGCCTATACGTTTGCTACAGAAATGTTTCTGGTGTCCGCCTATACTCTTGCTACAGAAATGTTACAGGGGTCCGCCTATACTCTTGCTACAGACATGTTACTGGGGTCCGCCTATACTCTTGCTACATAAATGTTACTGGGGTCAGCCTATACTCTTGCTACAGAAATGTTACAGGGGTCCGCCTATACTCTTGCTACACAAATGTTACTGGGGTCCACCTATACTCTTGCTACAGAAATGTTATTGGGGTCCGCCTGCACTCTTGCTACAGACATGTTACAGGGGTCCGCCTATACTATTGCTACAAAAATGTTACTGGGGTCTGCCTATACTCTTGCTGCAGAAATGTTATTAGGGTCCGCCTATACTCTTGCTACACAAATATTACTGGGGTCTGCCTATATTCTTGCTACAGAAATGTTATTAGGGTCCGCCTATACTCTTGCTACATAAATGTTATTGGGGTCCGCCTATACTCTTGCTAGAGAACTGTTACAGGGGTCCGCCTATACTCTTGCTGCATAAGTGTGATTGGGGTCCGCCTATACTCTTGCTACAGAAATGTTGCAGGGGTCCGCCTATACTCTTGCTTCATAAGTGTGATTGGGGTCCGCCTATACTTTTGCTACAGAAATGTTACTGGGGTCCGCCTATACTTTTGCTACAGAAATGTTACTGGGGTCCGCCTATACTTTTGCTACAGAAATGTTACTGGGGTCTGCCTATACTTCTGCTACAGAAATGTTACTGGGGTCTGCCTATAGTCTTGCTACATAAATGTTATTGGGGTCCGCCTATACTCTTGCTACAGACATGTTACAGGGGTCCGCCTATACACTTGCTACATAAATGTTACTGGGGTCCACCTATACACTTGCTACGGAAATGTTACAGGGGTCCACCTATACACTTGCTACGGAAATGTTACAGCGGTCCACATATACTCTTGCTACAGAAATGTTATTGGGGTCCGCCTATACTCTTGCTACATAAATGTTACTGCGGTCCGCCTAAACTTCTGCTACAGAAATGTTACTGGGGTCCGCCTATACTCTTGCTACAGAAATGTTACTGCGGTCCGCCTATACTCTTGCTACAGGAATATTACAGGAGTCCGCCTATACTCTTGCTACAGAAATGTTACAGGGGTCCGCCTAAACTTCTGCTACAGAAATGTTACTGGAGTCTGCCTATACTCTTGCTACATAAATGTTACAGGGGTCCGCCTCTACTCTTGCTACATAAATGTTACAGGGGTCCGCCTATACTCTTGCTACAGAAATGTTACAGGGGTCCGCCTATACTCTTGCTACAGAAATGTTACTGGGGTCTGCCTATACTCTTGCTACATAAATGTTACAGGGGTCCGCCTCTACTCTTGCTACATAAATGTTACAGGGGTCCGCCTATACTCTTGCTACAGAAATGTTACAGGGGTCCGCCTATACTCTTGCTACAGAAATGTTACTGGGGTCCGCATCTACTCTTGCTACAGAAATGTTACTGGGGTCCGCCTAAACTCTTGCTACATAAATGTTATTGGGGTCCGCCTATACTCTTGCTACACAAATGTTACTGGGGTCCGCCTATACTCTTGCTACACAAATCTTACTGGGGTCCGCCTATACTCTTGCTACACAAATGTTACTGGGGTCCGCCTATACTCTTGCTACACAAATGTTACTGGGGTCCGCCTATACTATTGCTACAGAAATGTTTCAGGGGTCCACCTATACTCTTGCTACAGAAATTTTGCAGGGGTCCGCCTATACTCTTGCTACAAAAATGTTACTGGGGTCCGCCTATACTCTTGCTACATAAATGTTACAGGGGTCTGCCTATACTCTTGCTACATAAATGTTACTGGGGTCCATCTATACACTTGCTACATAAATGTTACAGGGGTCCACCTATGCACTTGCTACATAAATGTTACTGGGGTCCGCCTATACTCTTGCTACAGAAATGTTACTGGGGTCCGCCTATACTCTTGCAACAGAAATGTTACTGGGGTCCGCCTATACTCTTGCAACAGAAATGTTACTGGGGTCCGCCTATACGCTTGCTGCTGAAATGTTACAGGGGTCCGCCTATACGTTTGCTACAGAAATGTTTCTGGTGTCCGCCTATACTCTTGCTACAGAAATGTTACAGGGGTCCGCCTATACTCTTGCTACAGACATGTTACTGGGGTCCGCCTATACTCTTGCTACATAAATGTTACTGGGGTCAGCCTATACTCTTGCTACATAAATGTTACTGGGGTCAGCCTATACTCTTGCTACAGAAATGTTACAGGGGTCCGCCTATACTCTTGCTACACAAATGTTACTGGGGTCCACCTATACTCTTGCTACAGAAATGTTATTGGGGTCCGCCTGCACTCTTGCTACAGACATGTTACAGGGGTCCGCCTATACTATTGCTACAGAAATGTTACTGGGGTCTGCCTATACTCT
Organism: Eleutherodactylus coqui; assembly: GCA_035609135.1. NCBI lineage: Eukaryota > Metazoa > Chordata > Amphibia > Anura > Eleutherodactylidae > Eleutherodactylus > Eleutherodactylus coqui. The sequence continues at coordinate 175,363,273 of CM069413.1, forward strand.
TGCTACAGAAATGTTATTGGGGTCCGCCTGCACTCTTGCTACAGACATGTTACAGGGGTCCGCCTATACTATTGCTACAGAAATGTTACAGGGGTCCGCCTATACTCTTGCTACAAAAATGTTACTGGGGTCTGCCTATACTCTTGCTGCAGAAATGTTATTAGGGTCCGCCTATACTCTTGCTACACAAATATTACTGGGGTCTGCCTATATTCTGCTACAGAAATGTTATTAGGGTCCGCCTATACTCTTGCTACATAAATGTTATTGGGGTCCGCCTATACTCTTGCTAGAGAACTGTTACAGGGGTCCGCCTATACTCTTGCTACATAAGTGTGATTGGGGTCCGCCTATACTCTTGCTACAGAAATGTTGCAGGGGTCCGCCTATACTCTTGCTTCATAAGTGTGATTGGGGTCTGCCTTAACTTCTGCTACAGAAAGGTTACTGGGGTCTGCCTATAGTCTTGCTACATAAATGTTACTGGGGTACGCCTATACTCTTGCTACAGACATGTTACAGGGGTCCGCCTATACTCTTGCTACATGAATGTTACTGGGGTCCGCCTATACACTTGCTACATAAATGTTACTGGGGTCCGCCTATACTCTTGCTACAGAAATGTTACTGGGGTCCGCCTATACTCTTGCTACAGAAATGTGATTGGGGTCCGCCTATACTCTTGCTACAGAAATGTGATTGGGGTCCGCCTATACACTTGCTACATAAATGTTACTGGGGTCCACCTATACACTTGCTACAGAAATGTTACTGGGGTCCGCCTATACTCTTGCTACAGAAATGTGATTGGGGTCCGCCTATACTCTTGCTACAGAAATGTTATATGGGTCCACCTGTACTCTTGCTACAGAAATGTGATTGGGGTCCGCCTATACTCTTGCTACAGAAATGTTACATGGGTCCGCCTATACTCTTGCTACAGAAATGTTACAGGGGTCCGCCTATACTCTTGCTACAGAAATGTTACAGGGGTCCGCCTATACTCTTGCTACAGAAATGTTACAGGGGTCCGCCTATACTTTTGCTACAGAAATTTTACAGGGGTCCGCCTATACTCTTGCTACAGAAATGTTACTGGGGTCCACCTATACACTTGCTACAGAAATGTTACTGGGGTCCGCCTATACACTTGCTACATAAATGTTACTGGGGTCCACCTATACACTTGCTACAGAAATGTTACTGGGGTCCGCCTATACACTTGCTACAGAAATGTTACTGGGGTCCGCCTATACACTTGCTACAGAAATGTTACTGTCAGGACAGTGTCCGGGATATGGGGTTCCCTGAGATATCCCGCAACCCCTGTCCCTGCCTACTTGCCCCCCTGGGCTAACCCCCAGGGCGACAACTGGGCGACGGTCCCTACCCTCACTAGGGAAGCGGGACACGGGAGACAAACAGACACTGAGACAAGCAACGGTAGAATGGTCAGACAATCCGGGTAGGCAACAAGAGGGTACGCAGTACGGAGGGGTCAGGCAAAAACGTAGTCAAGTCCAAAAGCAGGTGTCAGAAAGGCCGAGGTCACAAGAGCAGTCAGGATAAACGCGGGTGCAGCTGGAGAACCAAACTAACACTGGCGAGGCCTGAGAGGAAAACACACCTATTTAAATGCTGTCAGCGCTCCCGCCCCAGAAGCTGATTGGGGCGGGGAGCCTGACAGCAGCAGGGCTAATCAGGGCGGTGCTGGGGACACGCCCCCAGTCTCACTGCACAGACAGTTACCAGGGAAGCCAGCCTGGTAGTCAAGCGACTAGAAGCACCAGCTGCCTCCCTAGCAACCCGGCGGCGACCAGTCTTACAGCGGCCCGGGGAGATCACAAGAACCGGGGTACCTCTGCGCCGCGCTCCTGTACCCCGGGTGGCCGGACCGGTGGTGCGGGCACGGCGGCCCCGAGAGTTGCCGGTTCTGACAGTACCCCCCCTTCTACGGGGGTACACCGGACCCCCATGGCCAGGTGCGGGCTTAAGCGGGAAAGCCCTGTGGAATGCCTGGACTAGGCGTGGCGCATGAACGTCCCTGGCAGGGACCCACGTCCTATCCTCAGGGCCAAATCCTCTCCAGTGGACCAGGTACTGCAGCCCACCTCTAACCCGTCGGGCATCCACAAGCCTTTCTACTTCATACTCCAGTTCCCCCTGTACCAGAGAGGGAGGAGGCGGGTTCTGGGTGGGGAGAACTGGAGTCACATACTTCTTAAGCAAGTTCTTGTGAAAAACCTTGTGGACCTTCCAGGGGTCAGGAAGTGCCAACTTATATGACACCGGGTTGATAACCTGAGAAACCGTAAATGGGCCAATGAACCGAGGAGCAAGTTTCAGGGAGGGAACCTTAAGTCTCAGATTCTTAGATGATAATAAAACCTGCTCCCCGACCACAAAAGGTGCAGAGATAGTACGTCTTTTATTTGCGTATTTACGCAGTTTCTCTTGGGAACCCTGAAGGTTCTTACGAACCTGGGCCCAAACTGTGCACAGTTCTTCGGCGGATATGTCGGCGGCCGGATTGTTCGAGACCAAAGGAGTAGAAAGCGAGAACCGGGGATGGAACCCATAGTTACAAAAAAAAGGTGACAGTTGGGTCGACGAGTTACCATGGTTGTTAATAGCAAATTCGGCGAGAGGTAAGTAGTTGGCCCACTGATGCTGGTTATCAGAGACAAACAGTCGCAGATACTGGATAAGTTCTTGGTTCATCCGTTCCGTTTGTCCGTTACTCTCGGGATGGAAAGCGGAGGAAAAGGACAAATTAACGTTTAGATTTTTACAGAAGGCTCGCCAGAAGCGAGCGACGAACTGAACCCCTCTATCAGACACAATATCCTCGGGGATCCCATGTAACCGAACAATCTCCTTGATGAACATCTCAGACAAAAGTTTGGCGTTAGGCAACTTGCCAAGTGGAACAAAATGAGACATTTTGGAGAAACGGTCAACTATTACCCAAATGACCGTATTCCCCAGCGAGGATGGCAGATCAGTAATAAAATCCATGGACAAATGGGACCATGGCCTGGACGGAATGGGCAAGGGCAGAAGAGGCCCCTCAGGACGTCTCCTGAGGTTCTTCCCCCTTGCGCAAACCGGGCACGCGGACACAAATACCCGTACATCCTTGCCCATGTGCGGCCACCAATAGAGTCTGGCCGCTAACTCCAGAGTACCCCTGATACCGGGGTGTCCAGCTAGGACTGAAGCATGTGTCTCCTCTAACACTTTCAATCTCAGTGACAACGGGACAAATAATTTGCCTTCCGGAAGGGCTTCAGGAGCAGATTGTTGAGCGGCGTGAATGAGAGGTGAAAGGTCGGAGGAGACAGCAGCGAGGACCACCCCAGGGGAGAGAATGCTCTCAGGCTCCGGCTCGGAAGGTTCCGGAGAACCAAAACTCCTAGACAGGGCATCAGCCTTGACATTCTTAGAACCGGGTCTATAGGTAACAACAAAATTGAACCGAGAGAAAAACAAGGCCCAGCGGGCTTGCCGAGCATTTAACCTTTTAGCGGAATCTAGATAAGTGAGGTTTTTATGGTCAGTGAGTACCGTAATCTGGTGATGGGCTCCTTCCAAAAAATGCCTCCACTCTTCGAAAGCCCACTTAATCGCCAGCAATTCCCGGTTGCCTATATCATAGTTCCGTTCGGTGGACGAAAACTTCCTAGAAAAATAGGCACACGGTCTAAGGTTGGTGAGAGTGGAGGGACCTTGGGACAGTACCGCTCCCACACCAAACTCGGAGGCATCTACCTCCACCACAAAAGGACTGGACAGATCCGGTTGTACTAGGACAGGTGCAGACGAGAACGCCGCCTTTAGGGTATTGAAGGCCCTCAGAGCCTCAGAAGACCAGGTCCTCACATCTGCCCCCTTTCTGGTGAGGTCCGTTAGAGGTTTAGCCACCACGGAGAAGTCTTTAATGAATTTGCGATAGTAGTTGGCGAAGCCGAGGAAGCGTTGAAGGGCTTTCAACGACCCTGGCTGAGCCCACTCCGTGATGGCCTTCACCTTTTCAGGATCCATCTGGAAGTCGCATGGCGTGATGATATACCCCAAAAATGATATCTTTTGTACCCCGAAAACACATTTCTCGAGTTTAGCAAACAGCTTGTTATGTCTGAGTCGAGCTAGCACAGTCTGAACGTGAGTATGGTGACTCGGCAAGTCGGAGGAAAAAATCAAAATGTCGTCTAGATATACAACCACGAACACCCCCATGATATCCTGAAACACTGAGTTCATGTACCCCTGAAAAATGGCGGGGGCGTTACACAATCCAAAAGGCATAACAAGGTATTCAAAATGCCCGAGGGGCGTATTGAAGGCGGTTTTCCACTCATCCCCCTCCCGAATGCGGATGAGGTTGTATGCTCCCCTGAGATCAAGTTTAGAAAACCATCGGGCACCAGCGACCTGGTTGAGGAGGTCAGGAATGAGTGGAAGAGCATACTGGTTTCGGACTGTGATTTTATTTAGCTCTCTATAGTCAATACAGGGCCGGAGACCCCCATCTTTCTTCTCAACGAAGAAAAACCCGGCACCCACCGGGGATTCTGAGGGCCGGATGTGCCCCTTGGCCAGGCTGTCCTGGATGTAGTCCCTCATGGATTCTCTCTCTGGAACCGTAACGTTATAAATGCGGCCCTTAGGAAGTTTGGCCCCAGGAATCAAGTCTATTTTACAGTCCCATTCCCTATGAGGGGGCAGAGCTTCAGATAATTGTTTGGAGAACACGTCAGAAAACTCGGAGAGGTATTCTGGTAGGGGGCTCCCCTCGCAGGTGGAGATTCCCACCTTCACCGCACAAAGGTGGTTGGCACAGCGGGGACCCCACTTTACCAGTTCCAACGTGTCCCAATTTACTACCGGGTTGTGCTCCCGGAGCCAGGGGAGGCCTAGGACGACGTCCACAGACAAATCTCTCATCACTAGAAAGGTGCAGGTTTCCACGTGTAAGGCTCCTATAGTAAACCTTACTTCAGGGGTCACCAGATTAACCACCCCTGCTTGCAAAGGAGTGGAGTCCACTCCTGAAACCAGAATCGGAGTTTCTAAACGTAACAACACCCCGGACAGTTGAGCAACGAAATTAAAGTTAACGAAATTAGCCGCAGCCCCCGAATCAACAAAGGCTTGCCCAGTACGGTGGAAAGCATGAAATTCTAGGGTGCAAGGCACTAACATTTTGGACAACACAGGGAGTACCTTGGCTCCTAGACAGTCCCCCCGATAACTGCCTAGGAGCGGGAGTTCTTCCTGCCGTGGCTTCTTAGCGCAGGTAGCAATGCGGTGACCCGGCTCCCCACAGTAGAAGCAGAGGTTCTTCTTCAGGCGGTGTTCCCGTCGTTGCTCGGGGTTCACGGCTCCCAGCTCCATGGCCTCGGTGGTGGGAGGGTAAAAGGTCGGGTCAGTCGAAGAAGTAGACGTGGGGAGTGGGGTGGTCCGAGCGGCGTGTCTGGCCCTCAAACGTCGGTCGGCTCGAATAGCCAGCGACATGGCTTGCTCCAGGGTTTTAGGCTCTGGGTGGGCCACAAGTAGGTCCTTGAGACCCTCAGACAGACCGGTCAAAAATAAGTCTTTTAGGGCGGCATCGTTCCACCGGGATTCCGTACAATGTTGACGGAATTGGGAACAGTAGTCCTCCGCCATCTTACAACCCTGGCGCAGGGCCAGAAGTTTGGAGACTGCGTAGCCCGCCCGGTCGGGTTCGTCATAAATTTGACCCAGGGCGAAAAAAAAGGCGTCAAGGGATAGTCGGGCTGGAGAGCCAGCTGGTAGCGAGAAAGCCCAATTCTGGGGCTCTCCCCTCAGGCGGGTAATTACGATTCCCACTTTCTGGTATTCAGTACCAGAGGAGTGGGGGCGGAGATCAAAGTAGAGCTTGCAGCTCTCTCTAAATGCAAAAAACTGATCTCTTTCTCCGGAGAAGCAATCCGGAAGCGTGGCTCGAGGTTCTGACATCGTTCCTGGAGCGGACGAGGGCTGCATGGGACCTGCAGCTGCCACTTGTTCCCGTGGCTGCAAGCGGGCTGTTAGGTCCTGGGCAAGGGTCGTAAGGACCTGGACCTGGTTCGCTACAGCCGCCACGGCCTCCATCGAGGGGCTCAAAGTTGCCGGGCGGATGCAAGGGTCTGACCTTAGTTCGGCCAGTGTTACTGTCAGGACAGTGTCCGGGATATGGGGTTCCCTGAGATATCCCGCAACCCCTGTCCCTGCCTACTTGCCCCCCTGGGCTAACCCCCAGGGCGACAACTGGGCGACGGTCCCTACCCTCACTAGGGAAGCGGGACACGGGAGACAAACAGACACTGAGACAAGCAACGGTAGAATGGTCAGACAATCCGGGTAGGCAACAAGAGGGTACGCAGTACGGAGGGGTCAGGCAAAAACGTAGTCAAGTCCAAAAGCAGGTGTCAGAAAGGCCGAGGTCACAAGAGCAGTCAGGATAAACGCGGGTGCAGCTGGAGAACCAAACTAACACTGGCGAGGCCTGAGAGGAAAACACACCTATTTAAATGCTGTCAGCGCTCCCGCCCCAGAAGCTGATTGGGGCGGGGAGCCTGACAGCAGCAGGGCTAATCAGGGCGGTGCTGGGGACACGCCCCCAGTCTAGCTGCACAGACAGTTACTAGGGAAGCCAGCCTGGTAGTCAGGACACTAGAAGCACCAGCTGCCTCCCTAGCAACCCGGCGGCGACCAGTCTTACAGCGGCCCGGGGAGATCACAAGAACCGGGGTACCTCTGCGCCGCGCTCCTGTACCCCGGGTGGCCGGACCGGTGGTGCGGGCACGGCGGCCCCGAGAGTTGCCGGTTCTGACAGTTACTGGGGTCCACCTATACTCTTGCTACAGAAATGTTACTGGGGTCCACCTATACTCTTGCTACATAAATGTTACTGGGGTCCACCTATACACTTGCTACAGAAATGTTACTGGGGTCCGCCTATACTCTTGCTACAGAAATGTTACTGGGGTCCGCCTATACACTTGCTACATAAATGTTTCTGGGGTCCACCTATACACTTGCTACAGAAATTTTATTGGGGTCCGCCTATACTCTTGCTACATAAATGTTACTGGGGTCCGCCTATACTCTTGCTACAGAAATGTTACTGGGGTCCGCCTATACTCTTGCTACAGAAATGTTACAGGGGTCCGCCTATACTCTTGCTACAAAAAGGTTACTGGGGTCTGCCTATACTCTTGCTACAGAAATGTTTCTGGGGTCTGTCTATACTCTTGCTACATAAATGTTACTGGGGTCCGCCTATACTCTTGATACAGAAATGTTACAGGGGTCCGCCTATACTCTTGATACAGAAATGTTTCTGGGGTCTGCCTATACTCTTGCTACATAAATGTTACTGGGGTTCGCCTATACTCTTGCTACAGAAATGTTACTGGGGTCCACCTATACTCTTGCTACAGAAATGTTATTGGGGTCCGCCTATACTCTTGCTACATAAATGTTACTGGGGTTCGCCTATACTCTTGCTACAGAAATGTTATTGGGGTCCGCCTATACTCTTGCTACAGAAATGTTTCTGGGGTCTGCCTATACTCTTGCTACAGAAATGTTACTGGGGTCCGCCTATACACTTGCTACATAAATGTTTCTGGGGTCCACCTATACACTTGCTACAGAAATGTTACTGGGGTCCACCTATACACTTGCTACAGAAATTTTATTGGGGTCCGCCTAAACTCTTGCTACATAAATGTTACTGGGGTTCTCCTATACTCTTGCTACAGAAATGTTACTGGGGTCCGCCCATACTCTTGCTACATAAATGTTATTGGGGTCCGCCTATACTCTTGCTACATGAATGTTACAGGGGTCCGCCTAAACTTCTGCTACAGAAATGTTACTGGGGTTCGCCTATACTCTTGCTACAGAAATGTTACTGGGGTCCGCCTATACTCTTGCTACAGCAATGTTACAGGGGTCCGCCTACACTCTTGCTACAGAAATGTTATTGGGGTTCGCCTAAACTTCTGCTACAGAAATGTTACTGGGGTTCGCCTATACTCTTGCTACAGAAATGTTACTGGGGTCCGCCTATACTCTTGCTACAGAAATGTTACAGGGGTCCGCCTAAACTTCTGCTACAGAAATGTTACTGGGGTTCGCCTATACTCTTGCTACAGAAATGTTACTGGGGTCCGCCTATACTCTTGCTACAGCAATGTTACAGGGGTCCGCCTACACTCTTGCTACAGAAATGTTATTGGGGTTCGCCTATACTCTTGCTACAGAAATGTTATTGGGGTCCGCCTATACTCTTGCTACAGAAATGTTACTGGGGTCCGCCTATACTCTTGCTACAGCAATGTTACAGGGGTCCGCCTACACTCTTGCTACAGAAATGTTACTGGGGTCTGCCTATACTCTTGCTACATAAATGTTATTGGGGTTCACCTATACTATTGCTACAGACATGTTACTGGGGTCCGCCTATACTCTTGCTACATAAATTCTACAGGGGTCAGCCTATACTCTTGCTACAGAAATGTTATTGGGGTCCGCCTACACTCTTGCTACATAAATGTGAAAGGGGTCCGCCTATACTCTTGCTACAGAAACGCTATTGGGGTCCACTATACACTTGCTACAGAAATGTTACAGGGGTACGCCTATACTCTTGCTACAGACATGTTACTGTAGTCCGCCTATACTTTTGCTACTGTAATGTTACTGGGGTCCGCCTATACTCTTGCTAAAGAAATGTTACAGGGGCCCCCTTATACTCTTGATACAGAAATGTTACTGGGGTCGGCCTATACTCTTGCTACAGACATATTATTGGGGTTCGCCTATACTCTTGCTACAGAAATGTTACAGGGGTCCGCCTATACTCTTGCTAGAGAACTGTTACAGGGATCCGTCTATACTCTTCCTACAGAAATGTTACTGGGGTCCACCTATACTCTTCCTACAGAAATGTTACAGGGGTCTGCCTATACTTCTGCTACAGAAATGTTACTGGGGTCCACCTATACTCTTGCTACATAAATGTTATTGGGGTCCGCCTATACTCTTGCTACAGACATGTTACAGGGGTTTGCCTATACTCTTGCTACATGAATGTTACTGGGGTCCACCTATACTATTGCTACAGAAATGTTACTGGGGTCTGCCTATACACTTGCTACTGAAATGTTACAGGGGTCCGCCTATACTCTTGCTACAGAAATGTTACAGGGGTCTGCCTATACTCTTGCTACAGAAATGTTACTGGGGTCCGCCTATACTCCTGCTACAGAAATGTTACTGGGGTCCGCCTATACTCTTGCTACAGAAATGTTACAGGGGTCCGCCTAAACTTCTGCTACAGAAATGTTACTGGGGTCCGCCTATACTCTTGCTACAGAAATGTTACTGGGGTCCGCCTATAGTCTTGCTACAGAAATGTTACTGGGGTCCGCCTATACTCTTGCTACATGAATGTTACTGGGGTCCGCCTATACTCTTGCTACAGAAATGTTACTGCGGTCCGCCTATACTCTTGCTACATAAAAGTGATTGGGGTCCGCCTACACTCTTGCTACAGAAATGTTACTGGGGTCCGCCTATACTCTTGCTACAGAAATGTTTCTGGGGTCTGACTATACTCTTGCTACAGACATGTTACAGGGGTTTGCCTATACTCTTGCTACATGAATGTTACTGGGGTCCGCCTGCACTCTTGCTACAGAAATGTTTCTGGGGTTTGCCTATACTCTTGCTACATAAATGTTACTGGGATCTGCCTATACTCTTGCTACAGAAATGTTACAGGGGTCCAACTAAACGTCTGCTACAGAAATGTTACAGGGGTCCACCTATACTCTTGCTACATAAATGTTACTGGGGTTTGCCTATACTCTTGCTACAGACATGTTAGTGGGGTCCGCCTATACACTTGCTACAGAAATGTTACAGGGGTCCGCCTATACTCTTGCTACAGAAATGTTACAGGGGTCCGCCTATACTCTTGCTACAGAAATGTTACTGGGGTCCGCCTATACTCTTGCTACAGAAATGTTACTGGGGTCCGCCTATACTCTTGCTACAGACATGTTATTGGGGTCCGCCTATACTCTTGCTACAGAAATGTTACTGGGGTCTGCCTATACTCTTGCTACAGAAATGTTATTGGGGTCCGCCTATACTCTTGCTACAGAAATGTTACTGGGGTCTGCCTATACTCTTGCTACAGAAATGTTACTGGGGTCTGCCTATACTCTTGCTACAGAAATGTTACAGGGGTCCGCCTATACTCTTGCTACATAAATGTTACTGGGGTCTGCCTATACTCTTGCTACAGAAATGTTACTGGGGTCCGCCTAAACTCTTGCTACAGACATGTTACAGGGGTCCGCCTATACTCTTGCTACAAAAAAGTTACTGGCGTCCGCCTATACGTTTGCTACATAAATGTTACTGGTGTCTGACTATACTCTTGCTACAGAAATGTTACAGGGGTCCGCCTATACTCTTGCTACATAAATGTTACAGGGGTCCGCCTATACTCTTGCTACATAAATGTTACTGGGGTCCGCCTATACTCTTGCTAAAGAAATGTTACTGGGTTCCGCCTATACTCTTGCTACAGAAACGCTATTGGGGTCCACTATACTCTTGCTACAGAAATGTTACAGGGGTCCGCCTATACTCTTGCTACAGAAACGCTATTGGGGTCCACTATACTCTTGCTACAGAAATGTTACAGGGGTCCGCCTATACTCTTGCTACAGAAACGCTATTGGGGTCCACTATACTCTTGCTACAGAAATGTAACTGGGGTCCGCCTATACTCTTGCTACTTAAATGTTACTGGGGTCCGCCTATACTCTTGCTACAGAAATGTTACAGGGGTCCGCCTATACTCTTGCTACATAAATGTTATTGGGGTCCGCCTATACTCTTGCTACAGAAATGTTACTGGGGTCCGCCTATACTCTTGCTACAGAAATGTTACTGGGGTCCACCTATACACTTGCTACAGAAATGTTACAGGGGTCCGCCTATACTCTTGCTACAGAAATGTAACTGGGGTCCACTATACTCTTGCTACAGAAATGTTACAGGGGTCCGCCTATACTCTTGCTACAGAAACGCTATTGGGGTCCACTATACTCTTGCTACAGAAATGTTACAGGGGTCCGCCTATACTCTTGCTACATAAATGTTATTGGGGTCCGCCTATACTCTTGCTACAGAAATGTTACTGGGGTCCGCCTATACTCTTGCTACAGAAATGTTACTGGGGTCCACCTATACACTTGCTACAGAAATGTTACAGGGGTCCGCCTATACTCTTGCTACATAAATGTTATTGGGGTCCGCCTGTACTCTTGCTACAGAAATGTTACAGGGGTCCGCCTATACTCTTGCTACATAAATGTTATTGGGGTCCGCCTATACTCTTGCTACAGACATGTTACAGGGGTTTGCCTATACTCTTGCTACATAAATGTTACAGGGGTCCACCTATACACTTGCTACAGAAATGTTACAGGGGTCCACCTATACACTTGCTACATAAATGTTACCAGGGTCCACCTATACACTTGCTACAGAAATGTTACTGGGGTCCACCTATACACTTGCTACAGAAATGTTACAGGGGTTCGCCTATACTCTTGCTACAGAAATGTTACAGGGGTCCGCCTATACTTCTGCTACAGAAATGTTACTGGGGTCAGCCTATACTCTTGCTACAGAAATGTTACAGGGATCCGCCTATACTCTTGCTACAGATATGTTACTGGGGTCCGCATCTACTCTTGCTATAGAAATGTTACTGGGGTCCGCATCTACTCTTGCTACAGAAATGTTACTGGGGTCCGCCTAAACTCTTGCTACATAAATGTTATTGGGGTTCGCCTATACTCTTGCTACATAAATGTTACAGGGGTTCGCCTATACTCTTGCTACATAAATGTTATTGGGGTTCGCCTATACTCTTGCTACAAAAATGTTACTGGCGTCCGCCTATACTCTTGCTACAGAAATGTTACAGGGGTCCGCCTATACTCTTGCTACAGACGTGTTATTGGGGTCCGCCTATACTCTTGCTACAGACATGTTACTGGGGTCCGCCTATACTCTTGCTACAGACGTGTTATTGGGGTCCGCCTATACTCTTGCTACAGACATGTTACTGGGGTCCGCCTATACTCTTGCTACATAAATGTTACTGGGGTCCACCTATACTCTTGCTACAGACATGTTATTGGGGTCCGCCTATACTCTTGCTACAGACATGTTACTGGGGTCCGCCTATACTTTTGCTACAGAAATGTTACTGGGGTCTGCCTATACTTTTGCTACAGAAGTGTTACTGGGGTCTGCCTATACTCTTGCTACAGAAATGTTACAGGGATCCGCCTATACTCTTGCTACAGAAATGTTACAGGGATCCGCCTATACTCTTGCTACAGAAATGTAACTGGGGTCCGCCTATACTCTTGCTACAGAAATGTTACTGGGGTCTGCCTATACTCTTGCTACAGAAATGTTACTGGGGTCCGCCTATACACTTGCTACAGAAATGTTACTGGGGTCCGCCTATACTCTTGCTACAGAAATGTTACAGGGATCCGCCTATACTCTTGCTACAGAAATGTTACTGGGGTCCACCTATACTCTTGCTACAGATATGTTACTGGGGTTCGCCTATACTCTTGCTACAGGAATGTTACAGGGGTCCGCCTATACTCTTGCTACAGAAATTCTACAGGGGTTCTCCTATACTCTTGCTACAGAAAAGTTACTGTGGTCTGCCTATACTCTTGCTACAGAAATGTTACAGGGGCCCCCTTATACTCTTGCTACAAAAATATTACTGGCGTCCGCCTATACTCTTGCTACAGACGTGTTATTGGGGTCCGCCTATACTCTTGCTACAGACATGTTACTGGGGTCCGCCTATACTCTTGCTACATAAATGTTACTGGGGTCCGCCTATACTCTTGCTACAGACGTGTTATTGGGGTCCGCCTATACTCTTGCTACAGACATGTTACTGGGGTCCGCCTATACTCTTGCTACATAAATGTTACTGGGGTCCGCCTATACTCTTGCTACAGACATGTTATTGGGGTCCGCCTATACTCTTGCTACAGACATGTTACTGGGGTCCGCCTACACTCTTGGTACAGGAATGTTATTGGGGTCCGCCTATACTCTTGCTACAGACGTGTTATTGGGGTCCGCCTATACTCTTGCTACAGACATGTTACTGGGGTCCGCCTATACTCTTGCTACATAAATGTTACTGGGGTCCGCCTATACTCTTGCTACAGACATGTTATTGGGGTCCGCCTATACTCTTGCTACAGACATGTTACTGGGGTCCGCCTACACTCTTGGTACAGGAATGTTATTGGGGTCTGCCTATACTTTTGCTACAGAAATGTTACTAGGGTCCACTTATACTCTTGCTACAGAAATGTTACTGGGGTCCGCCTATACTCTTGCAGCATAAATGTTACTGGGGTCCACCTATACTCTTGCTACAGAAATGTTACAGGGGTCCGCCTATACTCTTGCTACACAAATCTTACTGGGGTCCACCTATACTCTTGCTACAGAAATGTTATTGGGGTCCGCCTGCACTCTTGCTACAGACATGTTACAGGGGTCCGCCTATACTCTTGCTACAGAAATGTTACAGGGATCCGTCTATACTCTTGCTACAGAAATGTTACAGGGGTCCGCCTATACTCTTGCTACAGAAATGTTACTGGGGTCCGCCTGTACTCTTGCTACATAAATGTTACTGGGGTCCACCTATACTCTTGCTACAGAAATGTTACTGGGGTCCGCCTATACACTTGCTACAGAAATGTTACAGGGGTACACCTATACACTTGCTACATAAATGTTACTGGGGTCCACCTATACTCTTGCTACAGAAATGTTACTGGGGTTCGCCTATACTCTTGCTACATAAATGTTACAGGAGTTTGCCTATACTCTTGCTACAGAAATGTTACAGGGGTCCGCCTATACTCTTGCTACAGAAATTTGGCTGGGGTCTGCCTGTACTCTTGCTACAGAAATGTTATTGGGGTCTGCCTATACTTTTGCTACTGTAATGTTACAGGGGTCCTCCTATATTCTTGCTACAGAAATGTTACTGGGGTCCGCCTATACTTTTGCTACTGTAATGTTACAGGGGTCTGCCTATACTCTTGCTACAGAAATGTTACTGGGGTCCGCCTATACTTTTGCTGCAGAAATGTTACTAGGGTCCGCCTATACTCTTGCTACACAAATGTTACTGGGGTCCGCCTATATTCTTGCTACACAAATGTTACTGGGGTCTGCCTATATTCTTGCTACACAAATGTTATTAGGGTCCGCCTATACTCTTGCTACACAAATGTTACTGGGGTCTGCCTATATTCTTGCTACAGAAATGTTATTGGGGTCTGCCTATACTCTGCTACAGAAATGTTACTGGGGTCCGCCTATATTCTTGCTACAAAAATGTTACTGGGGTCTGCCTATATTCTTGCTACAGAAATGTTATTGGGGTCTGCCTATACTCTGCTACAGAAATGTTACTGGGGTTCGCCTATACTCTTGCTACATAAATGTTACTGGGGTCCGCCTATACTCTTGCTACAGAAATGTTACAGGGGTCTGCCTATACTTTTACTACGGAAATGTTACTGCGGTCCGCCTATACTCTTGCTACAGAAATGTTACAGGGGTCCGCCTATACTCTTGCTACAGACATGTTACAGGGGTCCGCCTATACACTTGCTACATAAATGTTACTGGGGTCCACCTATACACTTGCTACGGAAATGTTACAGGGGTCCACATATACTCTTGCTACAGAAATGTTACAGGGGTCCACATATACTCTTGCTACAGAAATGTTATTGGGGTCCGCCTATACTCTTGCTACATAAATGTTACTGGGGTCCACCTATACTCTTGCTACAGAAATGTTACTGCGGTCCGCCTAAACTTCTGCTACAGAAATGTCACTGGGGTCCGCCTATACTCTTGCTACAGAAATGTTACAGGGGTCCGCCTAAACTTCTGCTACAGAAATGTTACTGGAGTCTGCCTATACGCTTGCTGCTGAAATGTTACAGGGGTCCGCCTCTACTCTTGCTACATAAATGTTACAGGGGTCCGCCTATACTCTTGCTACAGAAATGTTACAGGGGTCCGCCTATACTCTTGCTACAGAAATGTTACAGGTGTCCGCCTATACTCTTGCTACAGAAATGTTACTGGGGTCTGCCTATACTCTTGCTACAGAAATGTTACTGGGGTCCGCATCTACTCTTGCTACAGAAATGTTACTGGGGTCCGCCTAAACTCTTGCTACATAAATGTTATTGGGGTCCGCCTATACTCTTGCTACACAAATGTTACTGGGGTCCGCCTATACTCTTGCTACACAAATCTTACTGGGGTCCGCCTATACTCTTGCTACACAAATCTTACTGGGGTCCGCCTATACTCTTGCTACACAAATGTTACTGGGGTCCGCCTGCACTCTTGCTACAGACATGTTACAGGGGTCCGCCTATACTCTTGCTACAGAAATTTTGCAGGGGTCCGCCTATACTCTTGCTACAAAAATGTTACTGGGGTCCACCTATACTCTTGCTACATAAATGTTACAGGGGTCTGCCTATACTCTTGCTACATAAATGTTACTGGGGTCCATCTATACACTTGCTACATAAATGTTACAGGGGTCCACCTATGCACTTGCTACATAAATGTTACTGGGGTCCGCCTATACTCTTGCTACAGAAATGTTACTGGGGTCCGCCTATACTCTTGCAACAGAAATGTTACTGGGGTCCGCCTATACTCTTGCAACAGAAATGTTACTGGGGTCCGCCTATACGCTT
Source organism: Eleutherodactylus coqui (assembly GCA_035609135.1). Lineage (NCBI taxonomy): Eukaryota > Metazoa > Chordata > Amphibia > Anura > Eleutherodactylidae > Eleutherodactylus > Eleutherodactylus coqui. The sequence continues at coordinate 175,379,166 of CM069413.1, forward strand.
GCTGCTGAAATGTTACAGGGGTCCGCCTATACGTTTGCTACAGAAATGTTTCTGGTGTCCGCCTATACTCTTGCTACAGAAAGGTTACAGGGGTCCGCCTATACTCTTGCTACAGACATGTTACTGGGGTCCGCCTATACTCTTGCTACATAAATGTTACTGGGGTCAGCCTATACTCTTGCTACAGAAATGTTACAGGGGTCCGCCTATACTCTTGCTACAGAAATGTTATTGGGGTCCACCTATACTCTTGCTACAGAAATGTTATTGGGGTCCGCCTGCACTCTTGCTACAGACATGTTACAGGGGTCCGCCTATACTATTGCTACAGAAATGTTACTGGGGTCCGCCTGTACTCTTGCTACAGAAATTTTGCAGGGGTCCGCCTATACTCTTGCTACAAAAATGTTACTGGGGTCTGCCTATACTTTTGCTGCAGAAATGTTATTAGGGTCCGCCTATACTCTTGCTACACAAATATTACTGGGGTCCGCCTATACTCTTGCTAGAGAACTGTTACAGGGGTCCGCCTATACTCTTGCTACATAAGTGTGATTGGGGTCCGCCTATACTCTTGCTACAGAAATGTTGCAGGGGTCCGCCTATACTCTTGCTTCATAAGTGTGATTGGGGTCCGCCTATACTTTTGCTACAGAAATGTTACTGGGGTCCGCCTATACTTTTGCTACAGAAATGTTACTGGGGTCCGCCTATACTTTTGCTACAGAAATGTTACTGGGGTCCGCCTATACTCTTGCTACAAAAATGTTACTGGGGTCCGCTTCCACTCTTGCTACAGAAATGTTACAGGGGTCCGCCTATACTCTTGCTAGAGAACTGTTACAGGGGTCCGCCTATACTCTTGCTACATAAGGGTGCGGGCAGACGAGCGCATAAACGGCGCGTTTTTGCGACCAAACGTATATACGTGACCATCTGAGGCAATGGTTTCCAATGTATTCGTTCACATGGGCGATTTTACGGCGCGTAAAAATGGCAATTCGAAATAAACGGAACATATGCGACCGAAATACGCGCCAACGCATATTCGATCGCCGAAAAGACCGTTTGCAAAGTAGGAACAAACGAAAATACGCTTTCTAGCTCTGGTCGTGATCGGTGAAAAACGATCGCTCGGGCGATTATACGTTGCGCTCGTGCGAACGTAAATACGCCTACGCTCGTCTGCCCGCACCCTAAGTGTGATTGGGGTCCGCCTATACTCTTGCTACAGAAATGTTGCAGGGGTCCGCCTATACTCTTGCTTCATAAGTGTGATTGGGGTCCGCCTATACTTTTGCTACAGAAATGTTATTGGGGTCCACCTATACCTTTGCTACAGAAATGTTACAGGGGTCCGCCTATACTCCTGCTACATAAATGTTATTGGGGTCCGCCTATACTCTTGCTAGAGAACTGTTACAGGGGTCCGCCTATACTCTTGCTACATAAGTGTGATTGGGGTCCGCCTATACTCTTGCTACATAAATGTTATTGGGGTCCGCCTATACTCTTGCTAGAGAACTGTTACAGGGGTCCGCCTATACTCTTGCTACATAAGTGTGATTGGGGTCCGCCTATACTCTTGCTACATAAATGTTACAGGGGTCCGCCTATACTTTTGCTACAGAAATTTTACAGGGGTCCGCCTATACTCTTGCTACAGAAATGTTATTGGGGTCCGCCTATACTCTTGCTACATAAATGTTACAGGGGTCCGCCTATACTCTTGCTACATAAGTGTGATTGGGGTCCGCCTATTCTCTTGCTACAGAAATGTTATTGATCCGCCTTTTGTAAAAGCTAATCCCATCATGAGGTGCAGAACGGTGACAACTCCACAAGGACCGGTGAAGAGAGATGCAGAGGAGGATTTTCACAGCAGGAATTAAATGATATTCATGAAAGATTTGCTCAGAAACCGAAAGAATCATTGATAACCTGGATAGTGAGAATGTTTGATGGAGGGGGAGATGGCTTATACAGTATGTGGATGGGGAAGACAGAACCAAATTACTTAGGTGGTCAACTGACCTAGTGGTGGCCGAGGCATTCAGGACCTTACAGGTTCATCAGGATCGACTAACTCTACTAGATGTGGTGGCAACGGGTATAAGATATAAATATCCTTCTGATGCAGAGAAGCCCTGGTATACTTTGTGTGATTGTACTCTGCTTACCCAACATATACAGCAGTAATCATGACTATTAATACATCAAACTGGTCATCCAGTGGTTGAGGTTCTGGAAGCGGTAAGGAAGGCTGGGGTTCAGTCCAAGAAAGGGATGGATCACAAGACTTAAAATTCCAATTGTAATGGAAGGAATCAAGTGAATCAAAAGCAGGAAAGATATGATCCTGGCTTTATTGAAAGATGGGGTCCCACGGGAGAAAATAGCTGGGATCAGTACAGATGCCATGTGGAAAATGTAAAAGAAAAGGGATTAGATAACCCGTAGGGATGAAGTTAACAAAGAGCCTGATAGAACTAGTGCTCCAAGGTGGGAATCTGAACAGTAATCTGTGTAGAAGCACCTTAACCCCTTCCCGCTGTGGGATGTACAGTTACGTCCTGCGGGGGGTAAGGCTATGTATGAAGAGAGATTGCAGGGCGACCTCTCTTCATACAGTGCAGTAGCCGGCTGTTTATTGCAGCTGACACCCGGCGCTATTAATCCTTTAAATGCTGCTGTCAATTCTGACAGTGGCATTAAAGTCCCCTGATAAGATCGCAGGGAGCCACGCGGGTGTCATGGCAGCCGAGGGCCTTCTGAAAGGCCTTAGGGCTGTCTTAGCAGAGTGCGTATCAAGCTGTCCCCGTGGGGTGGCTTGATAGACTGCCTGTCAGATTGCAGTATGATGTAATGCTATGGCATCACATCATACCATAGGAGTGATCAAAGCATTGCTAGCTGTTGTGCCCTGTGGGGACAAAAATAAAAGCAAAAATTAGAACAATAAAGTTTTACCAAATATTTTTAAAAAACAACTCTTGCCATATTTATAATAAAAGAATCTAAATAATAAAACAAAAATACATATTTCGTATGGCTGCATCCGTAAAAGTGCGATCTATCATAGTAACGCATTATTTTACCCGCAACCAACGGTGCCAACACAAACTATAGGACATTTTGCAAAAATGAGCCCTTGCACAACTATGTTGATAGAAAAATTAGAAAGTTATTGCGCGCAGAAGATGGCGGCAGAAAATATGTTTAATAAATGTTAAAAAAATTAAATGTCTTTAAAAAAAAAAAAAAAAGTTGCAAAAGAAACCCATATACGTTTGGTGTGGTAGTAATCGAACTGATCAATAGAATTGTTGTTGTAGTTTGTGCGCCATAGAAACAAGACGCACCGAAAAATGTCGGAATGTCATTTACTGTTCATTTTACTCCACTTAGAATTTTTTTAAAGTTTTTCAGTACATTATATGGTACAATAAATGATACCAGTGAAGAATCCAACTCGTCCCTCAGACAGCTGCATTGATGGATAAATAAAGGTGTTACGATTTTTAAAAAGAGGGGAAGAAAAAACTAAAATGGAAAAAAAGGGGTGAAGGCTCATTCCCATAAGCGTGATTTTACCGTGTATTACGCACACGATGTACGCCCGCATCATAGATGGTGAATGAAGTCAATGAAAGTACATTGATTTTTCAGAGATCCATTCACATTAGCATATATACAATGCATGTAAATAGGCACATGAAAAGATCCCAGAATGCTCTATTTCACTGCGCGTTATGCTCATACAGCCCTATTGTCCTCTATGGGTATCATATTCAACATTGTATATGCAATGCCACTTTGCGACAGAGCAGGGAATTTAAAACGAAAAGTCACAATGCGCATGACCGCATGTGAGATAGTCGTAATGAGCAGTGCCCTATCACTTCCGTACGCGGAGATAGCCAGCTCACCGCCGGCAAAACACTGTGATCCTCGCAGCTCATGGAAATGAGCCATGAGAATTGTTAGAATCTGGGTTTTCTATGGTTTGTTGTCTCACTAGGTTTGTTAATATTCCTGCAAGTAGTGCGATGATGTAGCCACTGGTTGAGAGCTTTTGGTTGTTCTAAAGATGTTTTTGAGTCATTTATGCTAAGACATTGGAACTTTTTAAGATTCATCTTCTCTGAGTGCAGACTGCATCTGTCTGTAGGCTATAACCATCCAACTGAGCCAGGAGGACTGAGAAGTGTTTCTAACAGTGCCAAATGCTAATAAACTGCTGTGAACCTCCTCAGACGTTCTGCAGGGCACCAACCGCCAGCTGATGACAAGTCAAAGGGCTAAACATCAAAAGCTCCTCCCTGAAGACCTCAGGATTGAGGGGCTCCGTAGTCGGTCCTAGATACCTGCACTCACTCATCGACAAGAAGACAGACTGTTACCATTGGAAAGGGCAGGTACAGAAGCCTACTTACGATTTGTTCTTTGACTAACCAAGGAAAATAGTGAAGTCTCCTTGGTGATGAGGGCACAATACTCCCCTTGCTTCCCTGCACCAGAGACCCTGTAGGTTTAGGGTCTAAGAAGATTAAAATAATGAAGACCTCTAAAGAAAAGAGACATTTGGATTCCCAGACGTTTAGATTCCTGCACCTGTTAGTCCCATAAATACATTTTTTCTTTCAGTTTTTTCCATGTTTCAGTGTTTTCAGCTCAGTTTCGACCAAATTGGTTTTATGTTAGTGGCAAATAAAAATATAGGGAACAGTGTAATAGATGTGATATTAGAGTCATGAACATGGTAAAACCCAACTAAGTCATTCATTTATAAAACTTGAAAAGCCAACTATTGACGTGGATTTATTTGGGGGTCCACAGCGTAATCAATAGGAATGTTTGCACCCTTCCAGATTTATGTTCAGTGATTGTGCGCACAATGGAAGAGATCACACGGAGACAGACTGTCAGTGTAGAAAGTCTTCCTGACTCTGTTTATTAGTAGGTGTATAGAATCTTATATAGCATGATGAGTTAATTGCCCTTTATGGGCCGAGAGGAAGCATTATGTGGTTGGAAATCAAAGTCTGGGATTGGGTGGTCCAAATATGGTCTTTTTACATCCGGTCCTGCGTGAGTTGCTGTCAGCATGAACGTCCGACATCACGTGGTTTCAGATAAAAACCAGCGCCATCTTTCGGAGTTCAATGGAGGGGGCAGGGGCGGGAATGAGCAATGTGTTGTCAAATGTACCTCGGTCACTCTCAGTTGTCCCTGGTACTCTGTACCTGTATACCACCTCAGAGGTCAGTTTTTTTTGTGGCAATTGTGGGCGGGTATGTAAGACTGGCTACCCTGAGAACAGGTCTAGGCAGACCAGACCGACCTCATACCTGCCCACCCTTGGCAGTTGGAAGTAGTCTACTTGAAGACACTGGAACGGGTAGTCTGGACGAGGGGTGCACTGCATGGGAGCCTATATAGACTTACCCACATTGCTTTGTGCATTGAATCAGGCAGCCCTGTGTGTGTGTTGCTGCCATGATGCTAAATTCTGGTGCAGACCAGTGACTAATGACCGCAGCTGTTTGTGACACGTGTGTATTTTCATGGGAGGCCGAAGCCATGGCCATGACGGGATAAGGGCCTGTGGGAGACAAGGCTTGTTGGATACCATCCATTTATCCCCAGGGGTCTCTTTGCTCCTCTTTAGTTGCCTTTTGTAACTGAATCAACAGGTCATAATCCACCGTGGGTGTCGTCTGAGGGGTATCTGTACCACCCCAATCTCTGAAGGATCAAGTCTGGGCTTCTGTGTGGCTATCTTCACAGCCTGATCAGCCGGGTGATTTACGGTTGCCTCAGGTGCCATCCGTGGAGTGGCTTTTTGTTGCATTTTTAGGCCACTCTCTCGGGCAGCAAGAGGGCTTCCATTGGTGCTGGTACACCTTTACTGTTTCTAGTTGCTTTATTTTCAAGAATGACCTCACTTGCCAGATGAGTCCGTAGTAATGAGCAATGCCATAGGCATAGCGGGAGTCTGTGTAGACGTTAGATTAGAAGAGGTTCGTCTTTGTAAGGAGAGCACAGCATAACTTGCGTAGAACCTGCCTTCTTGACCATACCTTGATCCATCCACAAAGAGTGCAAAATCAGGGTTATCTAATGACTGATCAACATGACTGAATCCCCTGTCGCCATTAGCTAGTACATAGTCATGTCTATCAATCTGAAAGGAAAAAATCTATCAGGTGATTATTCCCACTTCCCCCCTTTCTCCAGAGGCAGCAAGGTAGCTGGACTGAGGGTGTTGTAACACTGGCACGGTGAGTGGCATGAGCAGGGTGCACTGTAGGTAAATCTTAGCGAAAACCTATGACAGTGTTCTAAATATACAGTGTTCTAATCTAAACTTATTTATTTATTCCTCTACTGCTAGGTATGTACCTACCTGAGAAAAGGGGCTAATGGAAGGCACTCAATCCAAGGTTTGCCTATTTCTTCCATTGCCTTTTGTATCTAAAATTTCAGGGTACCGCTCATCCTTTCTACTTTTTCACTACTCCGTGGATTGTAGGGTGTGTGAAAGGCCTGGGATACACCCAGAGCAGACATGATGTGCATTATTTCCCCTGTGAATTGTGTACCTTTGTTTGACTCAATCACTTCCGGTACCCCGTATCTGCAGATTACCTCATTTATGAGCTTCTGCGGTTACCTGCTCATTTAGGCCTCCAACCTGAAAAGAAATAGACAACAACAAGCACATATGCATACTTCCCAACAAGTGGGAGCTGAATGTAGTCAATTTGCAATCCCTTAATTGGGTAGAGTGACCTAGACAAGTGTTTTGTGGCCCCTTTACTTCTGCCCTGTTGCCTACGGCATAGATCATGCAAGATTGGACAAATGATGCAGCAGCTACAGAGAACCCAGGAGTCACCCATCCTCGTTCAAGCACCGACATCATTGCTGCTTTTGATAGGTGCGTCTTTTCGTACATTAGCTTGGCCATCATGGGAAACAGGGACCATGGTAGGTAAGTTCTGTTGACTGTTCGCCATACTCGGTCCTATTCTGCTGCTCACATTTTTAGTCCATTTTTCCTTTTCTTCCTTGCTGGCTTGTAACTGTAAAGTCTTTAGCATATTAATGTCCAAAGTTTTTGTCAATGTCCAAAGTTTTTGTCAATGTCCAAAGTTTTTGTCAATGTCCAAAGTTTTTGTCAATGTCTTCTTTTCTTCCACGGCTTGAGTGCCGCTGCCTTTGCTGTGCTTTCTAAGTTGGCATTGCCTCTTGCTTCTGCAGTGAAGGAATTGGTGTGAGCTCTCCATTTTGTTAGGTAGAAGTAGGGCCTCCATGAGACTCTGCACCACTGCACTATTCTTAATTGGCTGTCATGCTGAGGTAAGAAACTGTCTGGCATTCCATATTGGGCCATAATCATGAGCTATGCTAAATGCATACCTGGAATCAGTGTAAACATTTGCCGTCTTACCTTCTGCCACTCTACACGCCTCAGTGAGGACCTTCAGTTCTGCTTCTTGTGCTGTGACATGCGGAGACAGAGCTTCTGCTTTTAGGACATGTTGTTGTGTGACCACTGCATATCCGGTGTGGAGTCATCAATCCTCACCCTGGTACCATCTACAAAAAGCTCAAAATGTGCATTGTTAACAAGGGGTACCTGTAACTGTTTTTAAAACCTGAATTTTCTTGTTACATCAATGCTAGATAATCATGCTGATAATAAAAAAATGTTAAAAAAATAGCTGATCTGTAATACCTAGATCACCTATGCCTCCCTCTCCCCCATTTGAACCAGGATACTCGATTGGAAGAAGAGTAGCCGGGTTCAAAGTAGTACAACGTTGGAAAGAAATACTATGGGGCATGAAGAGGGCTCTTTGTAGCCACATCAGACAGGCCAGAAATAAGTGCTTGGGTTGCGCTTGCCTGCGTATACTCTGGATGTCATGAGGGGTGAGGACCACTAGAGGGTAGTCCAGAACCATAACTTTGTGCCCCTCGCGGAGGTCATGGACCATGTGGTAGGTGTCCACATGGACACCTCTTTGTGTCTTCTCTTGACTGAAAAAGAGAAGTGTTTGCTGGAGGATGTATCTCGCGTGAAAACCCCATTGGAACCAAGTCTCCCACTTGTCCCCCAACAACATTTTCTTGTGGGAAACTAAGGGGATACTGTTTGACCCAGGGGTGTGTATCCTGGTTTCAAACATACTATCATATGGGGGGTACATTCAATTTCCCTACGTCTGTCTTGGAGGTGGCCAACAATTTCTCAGGACCTGCGGAAGACTGAGTTTCTGCAGCAGCTGTCAGGACAAACACATGAGCCGGATCCACCAAGAGAGCAGTTAGTTTATAAAACTCTTCTGAACTGGCACCTGAGGTCCCAACCTGTACCGATCCATCCGGTGAGAATTTGATGGATGTAGATAAGGCTTGTAAGATGTTAGCGCCACTAACAGAGACATGAGTTACATCAGGGCAGAATAATCCACAAACATCTATCCATATTTGAAATGTGATATCCTTTAAGCAATTTATTATTAATCTGATCCTGCCTGCAATGTCGTATCAAATTTGAGACAAAAAAAACTTTTTCTGACTGCCCAAGATTCTCACCCCTCTTGTGGACAAGAGAGGGATGACCCATTACGTACTTTTAAATCATCTAGCTCCACCCCTTCAATTCTGTAAGTTTGCATGTTTCTTCATGCTTTCATTTAAAATTCACAATCTTCACATTCACATCACAAACAAGTAAAGTCTTATGCAGAGAGGGGGGAAGGGGGACTTTTATCCCCAGTCAAAATCTGCATCACACATTTTACATTCATCACAGTCTGAATACAGGTCATTAACCCTCATCCATCCATGCGGTCAAGTCTGCCCTGTCCCCCCGGACATACAGATATGTCTCTAACGGGCAGAGCACAGAAAAGGAGGGTGATAAACAAACAGACATCAGTTGAAAGGCATTGAGGTGAGTGTTATAATGTTATAAAGTACATGATTATATTGATATGAGATTGTGAATGAATGCTATTTTTGACAAATTATGTGAAAAAGTTTGCTGAGTGACTGAGATATTATTCTATCGTTCTTCTTTACTGAAGCTTTTATATGCTATATTAAACGCTGATGTATTTTCCAATAGCCATGGTGCACTATGCAGTTGGTCTTCTCTGTCTTTTGACTCTAAACAAAGAGTGTAGTCTAAGAATGACAGCCCCTACCTTTTCAAAATAACTTTGACTGTTATCTCTCTGTGAATATGAAACACAGACTGAATAAAGTTGTTCTAGTTTAACTATTCCCTGCACTTAAACTTGTAAGAAAAGAAAACATATGCTAGGAGCTTCTGACAATGCAACATTTTCTGCATTTTTAACCCGTGTATTCTTAAAAGCCTCTTAGACGCATTCTGGCCAACACGGATTACTGGGTGTACACCATGCCCGACCCACGGTATAAGAAGAACCTTTCCACTCTCATTCCCGAAGAGGAAAGCGGTACGAGAGTGATGCAATACCACAGGGCCCTTGTGGAAAAAGTGATGCTAAAGTTCCCATCTGACAGCGCTAGTGGCAGAAGATGCAGTTCAGAGGGCCAACTAGCAGGGGAGGCACGGGGATTAGGCAGCATGTCCAGCGCAGGCAAGGGAATACTGTCCAAGGCCTTTGCCAGCTTTATCGTTCCCCAGCAAGGCTGTGTCACCACTCCCCAGTCAAGGCTGAGTCAGAGGGAGCACTATAAGAAGAGGGTGAGGGAGTACATAGCCAATCGTACCCCCATCCTCCGTGATGCCTCTGCTCCATACAACTATTGGGTGTCAAAGCTGGACATGTGGCACAAACTTGCGCTGTACGCCCTGGAGGTGCTGGCCTGCCCTGCAGCTAGTGTCTTGTCAGAGAGGGTGTTTAATGCAGCTGGGGGAATCATCACGGATAAGCGTACCCGCCTATCAACTGACAGCGCCGACATGCTTACCCTCATAAAGATAAACAAAGGCTGGATTTCCCTAGACTTCTCTTCTCCACCGGTGGAAAGCAGCGGAACCTAAAGAATCTTTTTGCTGCAACAGGAGAAAAATGCATTCTCTATCACCCCAAAAAAGGGGAGAAATACCTTGGTGTATCCCTCTCGTATATTATTTCTCCTCCTCCTCCTCCTAAAACAGCATGTCATCACGCTGAACTGCCAATTTCTATGCGGCCCAAAATGCTCTGTTTAAAACTTTTAAAAGTTTATCAGTTCTTAAAGTTATAAAAGTTAAAGGGGTTGTCCCGTGCCGAAACGGGGTTTTTTTTTTTTTTCAACCCCCCCCCCCCCCGTTCGGCGCGAGACAACCCCGATGCAGGGCTTAAAAAAGAACACCGGAGAGTGCTTACCTGAATCCCCGCGCTCCGGTGACTTCTTACTTACCTGATGAAGATGGCCGCGGGGATCTTCTCACTCGGTGGACCGCAGGGCTTCTGTGCGGTCCATTGCCGATTCCAGCCTCCTGATTGGCTGGAATCGGCACGTGACGGGGCGGAGCTACACGGAGCCCCATTCAGAAAAGAAGAAGACCCGGACTGTGCAAGCGCGGCTAATTTGGCCATTAGACAGCGAAAATTAGTCGGCTCCATGGAAACGAGGACGCTAGCAACGGAGCAGGTAAGTGAAAAACATCTTATAACTTCTGTATGGCTCATAATTAATGCACAATGTACATTACAAAGTGCATTAATATGGCCATATAGAAGTGTATAACCCCACTTGCTGCCGCGGGACAACCCCTCTAAACTTAAACAAATTTTTGCGGAGGGCTGCCTCCAGGCTCTGTTACAAATGAACCAATAACGAGCTACATCTTCAAAAAATGTTTGTGGGTTTCACCTGCCTTTGAGGTTGAGCAATTTTTCAGGGGTACACTTGTACTCTTGGTACACCAGTTTTTCAGGCCATTGCCAATACTGTTAGCAAACTAATTTTTCCAGACTTCGCCTATACTCTTGGTAAAAATTTTTTACAGGTGTTCGCCTATACTATTGCTACAGAAATGTTACTGGGGTCCGCCTATGAAGATTCTACTGAATGGTTTGAGGGGTTCGCCTATACTTTTGCTACAGAAATGTTACTGGGGTTCGTCTATACTTTTGCTACAGAAATGTTAGGGGGGGCAGCCTATACTTTTGCTACAGGAATGTTACAGGGGTCCGCCTATACTTTTGCTACCGAAATGTTACTGGGGTCCGCCTATACTTTTGCTACCGAAATGTTACTGGGGTCAGCCTATACCTTTGCTACTGAAATGTTACAGGGGTTCGCCTATACTTGTGCTACAGAAATGTTACAGGGGTTCGCCTATACTTTTGCTACAGAAATGTTAGGGGGGTCTGCCTGTACCTTTTCTACTGAATGGTTTGAGGGGTTCGCCTATACTTTTGCTACAGACATGTTACTGGAGTCCGCCTATACTTTGGCTACAGAAATGTTACTGGGGTCTGCCTGTACCTTTTCTACTGAATGGTTTGAGGGGTTCGCCTATACTCTTGCTACAGAAATGTTACTGGGGTCCGTCTATACTTTTGCTACAGAAATGTTAGTGGGGTCCGCCTATACTTTGGCTACTAAAATGTTACTGGGGTTTGCCTATACTTTTGCTACAGAAATGTTAGGGTGGTCTGCCTATACTTTTGCTACAGAAATGTCACTGGGGTCAGTCTATAATTTGGCTACAGAAATGTTACTGGGTTCCACCTATACCTTTACTACAGAAATGTTATTGGGGTCTCACTATACTCTTGCTACCGAAATGTTACAGGGTTTCGCCTATACTTTTGCTACAGAAATGTTAGGGGGATCTGCCTATACTTTAGCCACAGACATGTTACTGGGATCCGCCTATACTTTGGCTACAGAAATGTTACTGGGGTCTGCCTATACCTTTTCTACTGAATGGTTTGAGGGGTTCGCCTATACTTTTGCTACAGAAATGTGTTGCAACCGTTCTGAGGCCTGCACCTTACTTGCAGGCCACACCAGGTTTTGGGTGTGCCCTTGCTTCTCTTGGAGCTGAGGGGTGAGGTAGTTGCAGGAGTAACGTCAGTCAGCACCTGGTGCTGAGTAGCTTGGCTCCTACTTAAACAGTGCCAGCATGATCTTCTGGTAATCCTTCAGTTACCTTTGGACAGCGACGGAGCAACACAGCTTGGCTGAAGCTCCTAGCTAAGTTCTTTTATGCTTTGTTTGGTTTTCTGTTTTGCCTTTCTTTTGTGCTAGGGCTCCCTGATAGGGACTAGTCAGTGGCCCAGGCACGCGTGCGGGCTCGCACTTGTCAGAGCGGTCGGTCCGCCGAGTAGGCAGGGCCGCCTCCCGGGTTAGGGAATGATAGGGAGAGAATTCCCCTTAGCTTTGTTCCCTTTTGCACAGTTGTGCCGTTTGTTTGTGTTTTTGAGGTTGCACGTCTGGAGAACGCAACAAAATGTTACTGGGCTCTGCCTATACCTTTTCTAGTGAATGGTTAGAGGGGTTCGCCTGTACTTTTGCTACAGAAATGTTAGTGGGGTCCGCCTATACTTTGGCTACAGAAAGGTTACTGGGGTCTGCCTGTACCTTTTCTACTGAATGGTTTGAGGGGTTCGCCTATACTCTTGCTACATAAATGTTACTGGGGTTTGCCTATACTTTTCCTACAGAAATATTACTGGGGTCTGCCTATACTTTTCCTACAGAAATATTACTGGGGTCTGCCTATACTTTTGCTACAGAAATATTAATTGGGTCCGCCTATACTTTGGCTACAGAAATGTTACTGGGGTCTGCCTATACCTTTTCTACTGAATGGTTTCAGGGGTTCGCCTATACTCTTGCTACAGAAATGTTACGGGGGTTTACCTATACTTTTGCTACCGAAATGTTAGGGGGGGTCTGCCTATACTTTTGCTACAGAAATGTTACTGGGGTCTGCCTATACTTCTGCTACAGTAATGTTACAGGGGTCTACCTGTAGTGGATATCCGCCATATCTATATTTCATGTGTAGTGGACAGTGGACTTGTTTTTATAAAAGTCGGCATCCTGTATACCAATGATAGTAGTATTCCATTTTGTTTGCTCTTTTACAAATATAGATATGTTCTTTGTGTATCCAATATATTTGCTTCCTTATATGTAAATATGATGAAACTTTCCATTCTCTAAACTCCTACAGATGCAAGCAGAAGCTGGCATTTAACATTTTTCAAGAATGCTCTATTTCCCGATTCTTAGTAACTTTAGCTGGGGTAAAATCAGACATAAATAACCGCAGTCTGAAGCATTACCGCTTTTAGATACTGCAATAATAACCCAAGCAGTTTTACTGGAAACTTATGCAAATAACATGAGAAATGTATGCAAATATTAATTCAAGCTGTAACCTCCCATCATATTGGACCATCCACATGTGGGATGTAAGACAACCCATTCGTCTCGTCCTGCCCTCTCCGGACTGCTACCACGTGATGGACAATAACAGATAACCGGATGATGGAAGAATTTCAAGATGCTTATCCAATAATTAAACAATAGGTTGTATCTATGTAATCTTTGACCTGCCCAAATGGGCAGATATGTTAAACTCTTTAAAAGAGGCTGCGTGCCAAACAATAAAGCAGAATTGAGGAAGCTTACACATGCTGAACCTGTGTCAGTGTGAAATCTTCTTATGCGCATAACAAATTTATAATTAATCTGGAAGGGTGCAAACATTCCTATTTGAGTAGGCCGTGGAATCACAAAGAAAATCCACGACATGCCTATGCTGTGGGTGCACAAAGACTTCCCATCGGGGTGTTTTACCTATCTGGCACAAATACACTGACTGACTTGGGCAGAAATGTGGGCCAAGGCTGAGGTCCTTGACGGGCTGAAACTCTGCCATGTTTGGGCACTCTGATTTCTGTGTAATACCATCTTTGTGCACCGAGAGCATAGGCGAGCCCAAGGAACTCAAAGACTTCCCATTACGGTGTTGAGCTATCTGACACCTACACAGAATGAATAGTGTGGGGACACATGGATTTCCCATTGCTATGTAACTCGCGGCACCTTGGATCACACAAGGTGGAGGCTGGGACCGAGCCTGACCCAGGGCTCGCTCACGTACTTCCCCCACAGAGTATTGCGGGTTCTACCTCGGTCATGGTTTCTCGGCCTTGTTATGACACCTCCTCCTCCTGCTGCTTGGGGTCTGGGGATCAGGGCTGGGCAACATGTATTTTTTCTCGTGTTACCACAGGTATCAGAGACACTGGTTTGGGCCAAACAAAAGGAGCGTTACTACTAGATATGAGCGAGCGTACTCGTTCGAGCTTGATGCTCGTTCGAGTATTAGGGTGTTCAACATGCTCGTTACTCGAGACGAGCACCACGCGTTACTCGAGTCAATTCCATTTCCTTCCCTGAAAGTTTGGCGCCATTTTCTGGCCAATAGACATGCAGGGAAGGCATTACAACTTCCTCCTGTGACGTGCCAGTCCTATCCCACCCCCCTGCAGTGAGTGGCTGGTGAGATCAAGTGACCGCCCAGTATATAAGGCAGCCCCACCCGCTGCTCGCCTCAGACACACGCTGGCAGAAATTAGGGAAGGTGCTGTTCCTGCAATAGGGAGAGTGTTAGGCTGTTAGCGTCTTAAAGAACCCCAACGGTCCTTCTTAGGGCCACATCTGACCGTGTGCATGACTATTGTGGCTGCTGGGAGCAGTTTTGCACATTTTTTTTTTTTTTGTATATCGGGCGTGCAGCCCCATTACAGCTATAGCGTTCTCAGGCTGCAGTCTGTACTACATAGTATAGGGGCAGTATTGGTCAGGCAGGGACAGTGGGTAGTGTGGAATCCTGTCTACAAGAACCCCAACGGTCCTTCTTAGGGCTAGCTGTGACCGTGTGCATTTCACTGCGTGGCTGGTGGGAGTTCTAGTACCTCACTATTGCATATTGCACAGCTAGGCCTGCTTGCAGGCTTGTGTATAATTTTTTTTCTGGCTGCACTTTGCGTAACATAAGCGCTGTCTCCCTCCAACAGCACGCCAATAAATTTTTTACACCGCTCTGTGTCTGCTCTATTCGTAATCCACCATGCTGAAAGGTAGGGGTAGGGCTAGAGGACGTGGACGCGGGCGAGGACACGGAGTTCCAAGTGAGGGTGTGAGCATAGACCGAGTTCCTGGTCCAGGTGAATCGCAGCCGGCTGCAGCGGGATTATGAGAAAGGAAAGTTTCTGGAGTCCCCAGCTTCATATCACAATTTTTGGGTCGACGTCGTAGACCTTTATTACAAAATGAACAGTGTGAGCAGATCCTGTCGTGGATGGCATAAAGTGCATCCAGCAATGTCTCCAGCAACCTGTCTTCTACTCCGTCCACTGCTGATACTCTGAAACCTCTCGCTGCTGCTCCTCCTTCCTCCCAGCCTCCTCACTCCATGAAAATGACACATTCTGATGAGCAGGCAGACTCCCACGAACTGTTCTCGGGCCCCTACAGTGATTGGGAAAAAACTGTTCCTCTCTCACCTGAGGAGTTTGTCGTGACCGATGCCCAACCTTTGGAAAGTTCCCGTGGGTCCGGGTGATGAGGCTGGGGACTTCCGGCAACTGTCTCAAGAGCTTTCAGTGGGTAACAAGGTCGATGATGATGATGAGACACAGTTGTGTCTCATCAGTGAGGTAATAGTAAGGGCAGTCAGTCTGAGGGAGGAGCGCACAGAGGATTCAGAGGAAGAGCCGCTGGACGATGAGGTGACTGACCCAACCTGGTTTGATAAGCCAACAGAGTACAGGTCTTCAGAGGGGGAGGCAAGTGCAGCAGCAGGACTGGTTGGAAGAGGCAGTGGGGTGGCCAGGGGTAGAGGCAGGGCCAGAGCGAATAATCCCCCATCTGTTTCCCAAAGCACCCCCTCGCGCCAAGCCACCATGGAGTGGAGAGCCAAGGTGCTTAAAGGTGTGGCAGTTTTTCACTGAGAGCGCGGATGACCGACGCACAGTGGTGTGCAACCTTTGTCGCGTCAAGATCAGCCAGGGAGCCACCACTACCAGCCTCCCCACCACCAGCATGCGCAGGCATATGATGGCCAAGCACTCCACAAGGTGGGACGAAGGCCGTTCACCGCCTCCGGGTTGCACCACTGCCTCTCCCCCTGTGCCCCAACCTGCCACTGAGATCCAACCCCCCTCTCAGTACACAGGCACGAGCGTCTCCCGGCCTGCACCCACACCCTCACCTCCGCTGTCCTCGGCCCCATCCAGCAATGTCTCTCAGCGCAGCATCCAGCTGCCGCTAGCACTAGCGTTGGAGTGAAAGCGCAAATACGCCGCCACGCACCCGCACGCTCAAGCTTTAAACATGCACATTGCCAAATTGATCAGCCTGGAGATGCTCCCCTACAGGCTTGTGGAAACGGCGGCTTTCAAAAAAATGATGGCGGCGGCGGCCCCGCGTTACTTGGTCCCCAGTCGCCACTATTTTTCATGGTGTGCCATCCCAGCCCTCCACGACCACGTCTCCCGCAACATTGTACGCGCCCCCACCAACGCGGTTACTGGGAAGGTCCACTTAACAACGGACACGTGGACAAGCACAGGGAGGCAGGGCCACTATATCTCCCTGATGGCACATTGGGTGAATTTAGTGGAGGCTGGGACCGAGTCAGAGCCTGGCACCGCTCACGTCCAACCCACCCCCAGAATAGCGGGCCCCAGCTCGGTGCTGGTATCTGCGGCGGTCTATGCCACCTCCTCTAAACCTTCCCCCTTCTCCTCCTCCTGCGCAACCTCTACCTCGCAATTAAGATGTGTCAGCAGCACGTCGCCAGCAGTCGGTGTCGCGCGGCAGCACAGCGGTGGGCAAGCGTCAGCAGGCTGTGCTGAAACTAATCAGCTTAGGAGAGAAGAGGCACACAGCCCACGAACTGTTGCAGGGTTTGACAGAGCAGACCGACCGCTGGCTTTCACCGCTGAGCCTCCAACCGGGCATGGTCGTGTGTGACAACGGCCGTAACCTGGTGGCGGCTCTGCAGCTCGGCAGCCTCACGCACGTGCCATGCCTGGCCCACATCTTTAATTTGGTGGTTCAGAGGTTTCTGAAAAGCTACCCACGCTTGTCAGACCTCCTCGGCAAGGTGCGCTGGGTCAGCGCACATTTCCGCAAGTCCAACACAGACGCTGCCACCCTGCGGACCCTGCAACATCGGTTTAATCTGCCAGTGCACCGACTGCTGTGCGACGTGCCCACATGGTGGAACTCTACGCCGGACATGTTGGCCAGGCTGTATGAGCAGCGTAGAGCTATAGTGGAATACCAACTCCAACATGGGCGGCGTAGTGGGAGTCAGCCTCCTCAATTCTTTACAGAGGAGTGGGCATGGATGGCAGATATCTGCCAGGTCCTTGGAAACTTTGAGGAGTCTACCCAGATGGAGAGCGGCGATGCTGCAATCATTAGCGTCACCATTTCTCTGCTATGCCTGTTGAGAAGTTCGCTGCAAAGCATAAAGGCTGACACTTTGTGGTCGGAACAGGAGACGGGGGAAGACAGTATGTCGCTGGATAGTCAGAGCACCCTCATGTCTATATCTCAGCATGCTTTGGAGGAGGAGGGGGAGGAGCCTGAGGGGAAGGAGGGGGAACAGACAGCTGGGCCCACTGCAGAGGGTACCCATGCTGCTTGTCTGTCATCTGTTCAGCGTGTATGGCCTGTGGAGGAGGAGGAGGAGCCTGAAAGTGATCTTCCTAGTGAGGACAGCGATGTGTTGTGTACAGGTACCCTGGCACACATGCCTGACTTCATGTTTCTCGTGACCCTCGCGTTAGACGCATTCTGGCCACTACGAATTACTGGGTGTACACACTGCTCGACCCACGGTATAAAGAGAACCTTTCCACTCTCATTCCTGAAGAGGAAAGGGGTTCGAGAGTGATGCAATACCACAGGGCCCTGGTGGACAAACTAATGATAAACTTCCCATCTGACAGCGCTAGTGGCAGAAGGCGCAGTTCCGAGGGCCAAGTAGCAGGGGAGGTGCCGAGATCAGGCAGCATGTTCAGCGCAGACAGGGGAACACTCTCCAAGGCCTTTGCCAGCTTTATGGCTCCCCAGCAAGACTGTGTCACCACTCCCCAGTCAAGGCTGAGTCGGAGGGAGCACTGTAAAAAGATGGTGAGGGAGCACGTAGCCGATCGTGCCAATGTCCTCCGTGACGCCTCTGCTCCGTACAACTACTGGGTGTCAAAGCTGAACACATGGCACGAACTCGCGCTGTATGCCCTGGAGGTGCTTGCCTGCCCTGCCGCTAGCGTCTTGTCAGAGAGGGTTGTTTAGTGCAGCTGGGGGAATCATCACGGATAAGTGTACCCGCCTGTCAACTGACAGTGCTGACATGCTAACACTCAAAGATGAACAAAGCCTGGATTTCCCCAGACTCCTCTTCTCCACCAGCGGAGAGCAGCGTTACCTAAACATTCTTTTCGCTGTGATCATCTTTTGTAATTCCTGACAAAGACGAGTGGTATAGCCAGAAACTTGCATTGCTAACACTTTGAAATGGTCAACAGAAAACATATGAATGAAGCCTTTCCATAATTCTGATTGAGATGAGGAGGAGTGCCGACTTTTAGTACCTAGAATATCCTTTTCATTGCTATCAAATGCCCCTCTTGTCTCAGATAATACTAGCTTTTCCACATAGCTGTTGTCGCTTCCACTTTTGTTTTGTGGCTTTACCTTTGTCCATTGGCTATTATTTGTATCTGAAGGTTTGATTTTGCCTATGGAGGCAAAATTCAAGGTGGAGGCGTGGAACCGAGCCTGACCCTGGGCCCGCTAACGTGCTTCCCACACAGACTATAGCAGGTCCTGGTCATGGTGTCTTGGCCTTGTAATGCCACCTCCTCCTCCCGCTTGGGGTCAGGGGATCAGCAATGCGCATCATGTATTTTCTCTCCTGTTACCACAGTTATCGGAGAAACTTGTTTGGGCCAAAGGAGAGGAGCGTTACTGCATTAACGTTACAGGGGTCTGCCTATACTTCAGCTGCAGAAATGTTACAGGGGTCTGCCAATACTGCTGCTACATAAATGTTTCTGGGGTCTGCGTATATTTCTGCAACTAAAATGTTACTGGGGTCTGTCGATACTGTTACTACTGAAATGTTAATAAAACTGGGCTCTACCTATACTGCTGCAACGGAAATGTTACTGCGGTCTGTCTATACTGTTACTAATGAAAGTTTACTAATACTGGGCTATGCCTATACTGCTGCAACGGAAATGTTACAGGGATCTGTATATACTGTTACTACTGAAATGTTACTAATACTGGGCTCTGCCTATACTGCTGCTACTAAAATGTTACAGGGCTCTGCCTATACTGCTGCAACTGAAATGTTACTGGGGTCTATACTGTTACTACTGAAATGTTTCTGGGCTCTGCCTATACTGCTGCAACTGAAATGTTACTGGGGTCAAACTATACTGTTATTACTGAAATTTTACTAATACTGGGCTCTGCCATTACCGCTGCTATTGAAATGTTACTAGGCTCTGTCTATACTGTTACTACTGAAATGTTACTAATACAGGGCTATGCCTATACTGCTTCTACGGACATGTTACTGGGGTCTGTCTATACTGCTGCTACTGAAATGTTACTGGGCTCTGCCTTTACTGCTGCTACTGAAATTCTACTGGGCTCTGCCTATACTGCTGCAGCTGAAATGTTACTGGGGTCTGTCTATACTGTTACTACTGAAATGTTACTAATACAAGGCTATGCCTATACTGCTTCTACGGACATGTTACTGGGGTCTGTCTATACTGTTACTACTGAAATGTTACTTGGCTCTGCCTATACTGCTGCTACTAAAATGTTACTGGGGTCTGTCTATACTGTTACTACTGAAATGTTACTGGGCTCTGCCTATACTGCTGCTACTGAAATGTTACTGGGGTCTGTCTGTACTGTTACTACTGAAATGTTACTAATACAGGGCTATGTCTATACTGCTGCTATGGAAATGTTACTGGGGTCTGTCTATACTGTCACTACTGAAATGTTACTAATACTGGGCTCTGCCTTTACTGCTGCTACTGAAATGTTACTGGGCGGCTCTGCCTATACTGCTGCAACTGAAATGTTACTGGGGTCTGTCTATACTGTTACTACTGAAATGTTACTAATACAGGGCTATGCCTATACTGCTTCTACGGACATGTTACTGGGGTCTGTCTATACTGTTACTACTGAAATGTTACTGGGCTCTTCCTATACTGCTGCTACTGAAATGTTACTGGGGTCTGTCTATACTGTTACTACTGAAATGTTACTAATACTGGGCTCTGCCTTTACTGCTGCTACTGAAATGTTCCTGGGCTCTGCCTATACTGCTGCAACTGAAATGTTACTGGGGTCTGTCTATACTGTTACTACTGAAATGTTACTAATACAGGGCTATGCCTATACTGCTTCTACGGACATGTTACTGGGTTCTGTCTATACTGTTACTACTGAAATGTTACTGGGCTCTGCCTATACTGCTGCTACTGAAATGTTACTGGGGTCTGTCTATACTGTTACTACTGAAATGTTACTAATACAGGGCTATGCCTATACTGCTGCTACGGAAATGTTACTGGGGTCTGTCTATACTGTCACTACTGAAATGTTACTAATACTGGGCTCTGCCTTTACTGCTGCTACTGAAATGTTACTGGGCTCTGCCTTTACTGCTGCTACTGAAATGTTACTGGTGTCTGTCTATACTGTTACTACTGAAATGTTACTAACACAGGGCTATGCCTATACTGCTGCTACAGAAATGTTACTGGGGTCTGTCTATACTGTTACTACTGAAATGTTACTGGGATCTGCCTATACTGCTGCTACTGAAATGTTACTGGGGTCTGTCTATACTGTTACTACTGAAATGTTACTAATACTGGGGTATGCCTATACTGCTTCTACGGACATGTTACTGGGGTCTGTCTATACTGTTACTACTGAAATGTTACTGGGCTCTGCCTATACTGCTGCTACTGAAATGTTACTGGGGTCTGTTTATACTGTTACTACTGAAATGTTACTAATACTGGGCTCTGCCTTTACTGCTGCTACTGAAATGTTACTGGGCTCTGCCTATACTGCTGCTACTGAAATGTTACTGGGGTCTGTCTATACTGTTACTACTGAAATGTTACTAATACTGGGCTATGCCTATACTGCTGCTACGGAAATGTTACTGGGGTCTGTCTATACTGTCACTACTGAAATGTTACTAATACTGGGCTATGCCTATACTGCTTCTACGGACATGTTACTGGGGTCTGTCTATACTGTTACTACTGAAATGTTACTAGGCTCTGCCTATACTGCTGCTACTGAAATGTTACTGGGGTCTGTCTATACTGTTACTACTGAAATGTTACTAATACTGGGCTCTGCCTTTACTGCTGCTACTGAAATGTTACTGGGCTCTGCCTATACTGCTGCTACTGAAATGTTACTGGGGTCTGTCTATACTGTTACTACTGAAATGTTACTAATACAGGGCTATGCCTATACTGCTGCTACAGAAATGTTACTGGGGTCTGTCTATACTGTTACTACTGAAATGTTACTGGGCTCTGCCTATACTGCTGCTACGGAAATGTTACTGGGGTCTGTCTATACTGTTACTACTGAAATGTTACTAATACTGGGCTCTGCCTTTACTGCTGCTACTGAAATGATACTGGGCTCTGCCTATACTGCTGCTACTGAAATGTTACTTGGGTCTGTCTATACTGTTACTACTAAAATGTTACTAATACAGGGCTATGCCTATACTGCTGCTACAGAAATGTTACTGGGGTCTGTCTATACTGTTACTACTGAAATGTTACTGGGCTCTGCCTATACTGCTGCAACTGAAATGTTACTGGGGTCTATACTGTTACTACTGAAATGTTTCTGGGCTCTGCCTATACTGCTGCAACTGAAATGTTACTGGGGTCAAACTATACTGTTATTACTGAAATTTCACTAATACTGGGCTCTGCCATTACTGCTGTTATTGAAATGTTACTAGGCTCTGTCTATACTGTTACTACTGAAATGTTACTAATACAGGGCTATGCCTATACTGCTGCTACGGACATGTTACTGGGGTCTGTCTATACTGCTGCTACTGAAATGTTACTGGGCTCTGCCTTTACTGCTGCTACTGAAATGCTACTGGGCTCTGCCTTTACTGCTGCTACTGAAATGCTACTGGGGTCTGTCTATACTGTTACTACTGAAATGTTAATAATACAGGGCTATGCCTATACTGCTTCTACGGACATGTTACTGGGGTCTGTCTATACTGTTACTACTGAAATGTTACTGGGCTCTGCCTATACTGCTGCTACTAAAATGTTACTGGGGTCTGTCTATACTGTTACTACTGAAATGTTACTGGGCTCTGCCTATACTGCTGCTACTGAAATGTTACTGGGGTCTGTCTGTACTGTTACTACTGAAATGTTACTAATACAGGGCTATGTCTATACTGCTGCTACGGAAATGTTACTGGGGTCTCTCTATACTGTCACTACTGAAATGTTACTAATACTGGGCTCTGCCTTTACTGCTGCTACTGAAATGTTACTGGGCGGCTCTGCCTATACTGCTGCTACTGAAATGTTACTGGGGTCTGTCTATACTGTTACTACTGAAATGTTACTAATACAGGGCTATGCCTATACTGCTGCTACGGAAATTTTACGGGGGTCTGTCTATACTGTCACTACTGAAATGTAACTAATACTGGGGTCTGCCTTTACTGTTGCTACTGAAATGTTACTGGGCTCTGCCTATACTGCTGCTACTGAAATGTTACTGGGGTCTGTCTATACTGTTACTACTGAAATGTTACTAATACTGGGCTCTGCCTTTACTGCTGCTACTGAAATGTTACTGGGCTCTGCCTATACTGCTGCTACAGAAATGTTACTGGGGTCTGTCTATACTGTTACTACTGAAATGTTACTAATACTGGGCTATGCCTATACTGCTGCTACGGAAATGTTACTGGGGTCTGTCTATACTGTCACTACTGAAATGTTACTAATACTGGGCTATGCCTATACTGCTTCTACGGACATGTTACTGGGGTCTGTCTATACTGTTACTACTGAAATGTTACTGGGCTCTGCCTATACTGCTGCTACTGAAATGTTACTGGGGTCTGTCTATACTGTTACTACTGAAATGTTACTAATACTGGGCTCTGCCTTTACTGCTGCTACTGAAATGTTACTGGGCTCTGCCTATACTGCTGCTACTGAAATGTTACTGGGGTCTGTCTATACTGTTACTACTGAAATGTTACTGGGCTCTGCCTATACTGCTGCTACTGAAATGTTACTGGGGTCTGTCTATACTGTTACTACTGAAATGTTACTAAAACAGGGCTATGCCTATACTGCTGCTACGGAAATGTTACTGGGGTCTGTCTATACTGTCACTACTGAAATGTTACTAATGCTGGGCCCTGCCTTTACTGCTGCTACTGAAATGTTATTGGGCTCTGCCTATACAGCTGCTACTGAAATGTTACTTGGGTCTGTCTATACTGTTACTACTGAAATGTTACTAATACAGGGCTATGCCTATACTGCTGCTACGGAAATGTTACTGGGGTCTGTCTATACTGTCACTACTGAAATGTTACTAATACTGGGCCCTGCCTTTACTGCTGCTACTGAAATGTTACTGGGCTCTGCCTATACTGCTGCTACTGAAATGTTACTGGGGTCTGTCTATACTGTTACTACTGAAATGTTACTAATACAGGGCTATGCCTATACTGCTGCTACTGAAATGTTACTGGGCGGCTCTGCCTATACTGCTGCAACTGAAATGTTACTGGGGTCTGTCTATACTGTTACTACTGAAATGTTACTAATACAGGGCTATGCCTATACTGCTTCTACGGACATGTTACTGGGGTCTGTTTATACTGTTACTACTGAAATGTTACTGGGCTCTTCCTATACTGCTGCTACTGAAATGTTACTGGGGTCTGTCTATACTGTTACTACTGAAATGTTACTAATACTGGGCTCTGCCTTTACTGCTGCTACTGAAATGTTCCTGGGCTCTGCCTATACTGCTGCAACTGAAATGTTACTGGGGTCTGTCTATACTGTTACTACTGAAATGTTACTAATACAGGGCTATGCCTATACTGCTTCTACGGACATGTTACTGGGTTCTGTCTATACTGTTACTACTGAAATGTTACTGGGCTCTGCCTATACTGCTGCTACTGAAATGTTACTGGGGTCTGTCTATACTGTTACTACTGAAATGTTACTAATACAGGGCTATGCCTATACTGCTGCTACGGAAATGTTACTGGGGTCTGTCTATACTGTCACTACTGAAATGTTACTAATACTGGGCTCTGCCTTTACTGCTGCTACTGAAATGTTACTGGGCTCTGCCTTTACTGCTGCTACTGAAATGTTACTGGTGTCTGTCTATACTGTTACTACTGAAATGTTACTAATACAGGGCTATGCCTATACTGCTGCTACAGAAATGTTACTGGGGTCTGTCTATACTGTTACTACTGAAATGTTACTGGGCTCTGCCTATACTGCTGCTACTGAAATGTTACTGGGGTCTGTCTATACTGTTACTACTGAAATGTTACTAATACTGGGGTATGCCTATACTGCTGCTACGGAAATGTTACTGGGGTCTGTCTATACTGTCACTACTGAAATGTTACTAATACTGGGCTATGCCTATACTGCTTCTACGGACATGTTACTGGGGTCTGTCTATACTGTTACTACTGAAATGTTACTGGGCTCTGCCTATACTGCTGCTATTGAAATGTTACTGGGGTCTGTTTATACTGTTACTACTGAAATGTTACTAATACTGGGCTCTGCCTTTACTGCTGCTACTGAAATGTTACTGGGCTCTGCCTATACTGCTGCTACTGAAATGTTACTGGTGTCTGTCTATACTGTTACTACTGAAATGTTACTAATACTGGGCTATGCCTATGCTGCTTCTACGGACATGTTACTGGGGTCTGTCTATACTGTTACTACTGAAATGTTACTGGGCTCTGCCTATACTGCTGCTACGGAAATGTTACTGGGGTCTGTCTATACTGTTACTACTGAAATGTTACTAATACAGGGCTATGCCTATACTGCTGCTACAGAAATGTTACTGGGGTCTGTCTATACTGTTACTACTGAAATGTTACTGGGCTCTGCCTATACTGCTGCAACTGAAATGTTACTGGGGTCTATACTGTTACTACTGAAATGTTTCTGGGCTCTGCCTATACTGCTGCAACTGAAATGTTACTGGGGTCAAACTATACTGTTATTACTGAAATTTCACTAATACTGGGCTCTGCCATTACTGCTGCTATTGAAATGTTACTAGGCTCTGTCTATACTGTTACTACTGAAATGTTACTAATACAGGGCTATGCCTATACTGCTGCTACGGACATGTTACTGGGGTCTGTCTATACTGCTGCTACTGAAATGTTACTGGGCTCTGCCTTTACTGCTGCTACTGAAATGCTACTGGGCTCTGCCTTTACTGCTGCTACTGAAATGCTACTGGGGTCTGTCTATACTGTTACTACTGAAATGTTAATAATACAGGGCTATGCCTATACTGCTTCTACGGACATGTTACTGGGGTCTGTCTATACTGTTACTACTGAAATGTTACTGGGCTCTGCCTATACTGCTGCTACTAAAATGTTACTGGGGTCTGTCTATACTGTTACTACTGAAATGTTACTGGGCTCTGCCTATACTGCTGCTACTGAAATGTTACTGGGGTCTGTCTGTACTGTTACTACTGAAATGTTACTAATACAGGGCTATGTCTATACTGCTGCTACGGAAATGTTACTGGGGTCTGTCTATACTGTCACTACTGAAATGTTACTAATACTGGGCTCTGCCTTTACTGCTGCTACTGAAATGTTACTGGGCGGCTCTGCCTATACTGCTGCTACTGAAATGTTACTGGGGTCTGTCTATACTGTTACTACTGAAATGTTACTAATACAGGGCTATGCCTATACTGCTGCTACGGAAATGTTACGGGGGTCTGTCTATACTGTCACTACTGAAATGTAACTAATACTGGGGTCTGCCTTTACTGTTGCTACTGAAATGTTACTGGGCTCTGCCTATACTGCTGCTACTGAAATGTTACTGGGGTCTGTCTATACTGTTACTACTGAAATGTTACTAATACAGGGCTATGCCTATACTGCTGCTACAGAAATGTTACTGGGGTCTGTCTATACTGTTACTACTGAAATGTTACTGGGCTCTGCCTATACTGCTGCTACTGAAATGTTACTGGGGTCTGTCTATACTGTTACTACTGAAATGTTACTAATACTGGGCTATGCCTATACTGCTGCTACGGAAATGTTACTGGGGTCTGTCTATACTGTCACTACTGAAATGTTACTAATACTGGGCTCTGCCTTTACTGCTGCTACTGAAATGTTACTGGGCGGCTCTGCCTATACTGCTGCTACTGAAATGTTACTGGGGTCTGTCTATACTGTTACTACTGAAATGTTACTAATACAGGGCTATGCCTATACTGCTGCTACGGAAATTTTACGGGGGTCTGTCTATACTGTCACTACTGAAATGTAACTAATACTGGGGTCTGCCTTTACTGTTGCTACTGAAATGTTACTGGGCTCTGCCTATACTGCTGCTACTGAAATGTTACTGGGGTCTGTCTATACTGTTACTACTGAAATGTTACTAATACTGGGCTCTGCCTTTACTGCTGCTACTGAAATGTTACTGGGCTCTGCCTATACTGCTGCTACAGAAATGTTACTGGGGTCTGTCTATACTGTTACTACTGAAATGTTACTAATACTGGGCTATGCCTATACTGCTGCTACGGAAATGTTACTGGGGTCTGTCTATACTGTCACTACTGAAATGTTACTAATACTGGGCTATGCCTATACTGCTTCTACGGACATGTTACTGGGGTCTGTCTATACTGTTACTACTGAAATGTTACTGGGCTCTGCCTATACTGCTGCTACTGAAATGTTACTGGGGTCTGTCTATACTGTTACTACTGAAATGTTACTAATACTGGGCTCTGCCTTTACTGCTGCTACTGAAATGTTACTGGGCTCTGCCTATACTGCTGCTACTGAAATGTTACTGGGGTCTGTCTATACTGTTACTACTGAAATGTTACTGGGCTCTGCCTATACTGCTGCTACTGAAATGTTACTGGGGTCTGTCTATACTGTTACTACTGAAATGTTACTAAAACAGGGCTATGCCTATACTGCTGCTACGGAAATGTTACTGGGGTCTGTCTATACTGTCACTACTGAAATGTTACTAATGCTGGGCCCTGCCTTTACTGCTGCTACTGAAATGTTATTGGGCTCTGCCTATACAGCTGCTACTGAAATGTTACTTGGGTCTGTCTATACTGTTACTACTGAAATGTTACTAATACAGGGCTATGCCTATACTGCTGCTACGGAAATGTTACTGGGGTCTGTCTATACTGTCACTACTGAAATGTTACTAATACTGGGCCCTGCCTTTACTGCTGCTACTGAAATGTTACTGGGCTCTGCCTATACTGCTGCTACTGAAATGTTACTGGGGTCTGTCTATACTGTTACTACTGAAATGTTACTAATACAGGGCTATGCCTATACTGCTGCTACTGAAATGTTACTGGGCGGCTCTGCCTATACTGCTGCAACTGAAATGTTACTGGGGTCTGTCTATACTGTTACTACTGAAATGTTACTAATACAGGGCTATGCCTATACTGCTTCTACGGACATGTTACTGGGGTCTGTTTATACTGTTACTACTGAAATGTTACTGGGCTCTTCCTATACTGCTGCTACTGAAATGTTACTGGGGTCTGTCTATACTGTTACTACTGAAATGTTACTAATACTGGGCTCTGCCTTTACTGCTGCTACTGAAATGTTCCTGGGCTCTGCCTATACTGCTGCAACTGAAATGTTACTGGGGTCTGTCTATACTGTTACTACTGAAATGTTACTAATACAGGGCTATGCCTATACTGCTTCTACGGACATGTTACTGGGTTCTGTCTATACTGTTACTACTGAAATGTTACTGGGCTCTGCCTATACTGCTGCTACTGAAATGTTACTGGGGTCTGTCTATACTGTTACTACTGAAATGTTACTAATACAGGGCTATGCCTATACTGCTGCTACGGAAATGTTACTGGGGTCTGTCTATACTGTCACTACTGAAATGTTACTAATACTGGGCTCTGCCTTTACTGCTGCTACTGAAATGTTACTGGGCTCTGCCTTTACTGCTGCTACTGAAATGTTACTGGTGTCTGTCTATACTGTTACTACTGAAATGTTACTAATACAGGGCTATGCCTATACTGCTGCTACAGAAATGTTACTGGGGTCTGTCTATACTGTTACTACTGAAATGTTACTGGGCTCTGCCTATACTGCTGCTACTGAAATGTTACTGGGGTCTGTCTATACTGTTACTACTGAAATGTTACTAATACTGGGGTATGCCTATACTGCTGCTACGGAAATGTTACTGGGGTCTGTCTATACTGTCACTACTGAAATGTTACTAATACTGGGCTATGCCTATACTGCTTCTACGGACATGTTACTGGGGTCTGTCTATACTGTTACTACTGAAATGTTACTGGGCTCTGCCTATACTGCTGCTATTGAAATGTTACTGGGGTCTGTTTATACTGTTACTACTGAAATGTTACTAATACTGGGCTCTGCCTTTACTGCTGCTACTGAAATGTTACTGGGCTCTGCCTATACTGCTGCTACTGAAATGTTACTGGTGTCTGTCTATACTGTTACTACTGAAATGTTACTAATACTGGGCTATGCCTATGCTGCTTCTACGGACATGTTACTGGGGTCTGTCTATACTGTTACTACTGAAATGTTACTGGGCTCTGCCTATACTGCTGCTACGGAAATGTTACTGGGGTCTGTCTATACTGTTACTACTGAAATGTTACTAATACAGGGCTATGCCTATACTGCTGCTACAGAAATGTTACTGGGGTCTGTCTATACTGTTACTACTGAAATGTTACTGGGCTCTGCCTATACTGCTGCAACTGAAATGTTACTGGGGTCTATACTGTTACTACTGAAATGTTTCTGGGCTCTGCCTATACTGCTGCAACTGAAATGTTACTGGGGTCAAACTATACTGTTATTACTGAAATTTCACTAATACTGGGCTCTGCCATTACTGCTGCTATTGAAATGTTACTAGGCTCTGTCTATACTGTTACTACTGAAATGTTACTAATACAGGGCTATGCCTATACTGCTGCTACGGACATGTTACTGGGGTCTGTCTATACTGCTGCTACTGAAATGTTACTGGGCTCTGCCTTTACTGCTGCTACTGAAATGCTACTGGGCTCTGCCTTTACTGCTGCTACTGAAATGCTACTGGGGTCTGTCTATACTGTTACTACTGAAATGTTAATAATACAGGGCTATGCCTATACTGCTTCTACGGACATGTTACTGGGGTCTGTCTATACTGTTACTACTGAAATGTTACTGGGCTCTGCCTATACTGCTGCTACTAAAATGTTACTGGGGTCTGTCTATACTGTTACTACTGAAATGTTACTGGGCTCTGCCTATACTGCTGCTACTGAAATGTTACTGGGGTCTGTCTGTACTGTTACTACTGAAATGTTACTAATACAGGGCTATGTCTATACTGCTGCTACGGAAATGTTACTGGGGTCTGTCTATACTGTCACTACTGAAATGTTACTAATACTGGGCTCTGCCTTTACTGCTGCTACTGAAATGTTACTGGGCGGCTCTGCCTATACTGCTGCTACTGAAATGTTACTGGGGTCTGTCTATACTGTTACTACTGAAATGTTACTAATACAGGGCTATGCCTATACTGCTGCTACGGAAATGTTACGGGGGTCTGTCTATACTGTCACTACTGAAATGTAACTAATACTGGGGTCTGCCTTTACTGTTGCTACTGAAATGTTACTGGGCTCTGCCTATACTGCTGCTACTGAAATGTTACTGGGGTCTGTCTATACTGTTACTACTGAAATGTTACTAATACAGGGCTATGCCTATACTGCTGCTACAGAAATGTTACTGGGGTCTGTCTATACTGTTACTACTGAAATGTTACTGGGCTCTGCCTATACTGCTGCTACTGAAATGTTACTGGGGTCTGTCTATACTGTTACTACTGAAATGTTACTAATACTGGGCTATGCCTATACTGCTGCTACGGAAATGTTACTGGGGTCTGTCTATACTGTCACTACTGAAATGTTACTAATACTGGGCTATGCCTATACTGCTTCTACGGACATGTTACTGGGGTCTGTCTATACTGTTACTACTGAAATGTTACTGGGCTCTGCCTATACTGCTGCTACTGAAATGTTACTGGGGTCTGTCTATACTGTTACTACTGAAATGTTACTAATACTGGGCTCTGCCTTTACTGCTGCTACTGAAATGTTACTGGGCTCTGCCTATACTGCTGCTACTGAAATGTTACTGGGGTCTGTCTATACTGTTACTACTGAAATGTTACTGGGCTCTGCCTATACTGCTGCTACTGAAATGTTACTGGGGTCTGTCTATACTGTTACTACTGAAATGTTACTAATACAGGGCTATGCCTATACTGCTGCTACGGAAATGTTACTGGGGTCTGTCTATACTGTCACTACTGAAATGTTACTAATGCTGGGCCCTGCCTTTACTGCTGCTACTGAAATGTTATTGGGCTCTGCCTATACAGCTGCTACTGAAATGTTACTGGGGTCTGTCTATACTGTTACTACTGAAATGTTACTAATACAGGGCTATGCCTATACTGCTGCTACGGAAATGTTACTGGGGTCTGTCTATACTGTCACTACTGAAATGTTACTAAAACTGGGCTATGCCTATACTGCTTCTACGGACATGTTACTGGGGTCTGTCTATACTGTTACTACTGAAATGTTACTGGGCTCTGCCTATACTGCTGCTACTGAAATGTTACTGGGGTCTGTCTATACTGTTACTACTGAAATGTTACTAATACTGGGCTCTGCCTTTACTGCTGCTACTGAAATGTTACTGGGCTCTGCCTATACTGCTGCTACTGAAATGTTACTGGGGTCTGTCTATACTGTTACTACTGAAATGTTACTGGGCTCTGCCTATACTGCTGCTACTGAAATGTTACTGGGGTCTGTCTATACTGTTACTACTGAAATGTTACTAATACAGGGCTATGCCTACACTGCTGCTACGGAAATGTTACTGGGGTCTGTCTATACTGTCACTACTGAAATGTTACTAATGCTGGGCCCTGCCTTTACTGCTGCTACTGAAATGTTATTGGGTTCTGCCTATACAGCTGCTACTGAAATGTTACTGGGGTCTGTCTATACTGTTACTACTGAAATGTTACTAATACAGGGCTATGCCTATACTGCTGCTACGGAAATGTTACTGGGGTCTGTCTATACTGTCACTACTGAAATGTTACTAATACTGGGCCCTGCCTTTACTGCTGCTACTGAAATGTTACTGGGCTCTGCCTATACTGCTGCAACGGAAATGTTACTGGTGTCTGTCTATACTGTCACTACTGAAATGTTACTAATACAGGGCTATGCCTATACTGCTTCTACGGACATGTTACTGGGGTTTGTCTATATTGTTACTACTGAAATGTTACTGGGCTCTGCCTATACTGCTGCTACTGAAATGTTACTGGGGTCTGTCTATACTGTTACTACTGAAATGTTACTGGGCTCTGCCTATACTGCTGCAATTGAAATGTTACTGGGGTCTGTCTATACTGTTACTACTGAAATGTTACTGGGCTCTGCCTATACTGCTGCTACTGAAATGTTACTGGGGTCTGTCTATACTGTTACTACTGAAATGTTTTTAATACTGGGCTCTGCCTATACTGCTGCAACGGAAATGTTACTGGGGTCTGTCTGTACTGTTACTACTGAAATGTTACTGGGCTCTGCCTATACTGCTGCAACTGAAATGTTACTGGGGTCTGTCTATACTGTTACTACTGAAATGTTACTAATACAGGGCTATGCCTATACTGCTGCTACAGAAATGTTACTGGGGTCTGTCTATACTGTTACTACTGAAATGTTACTAATACTGGGCCCTGCCTTTACTGCTGCTACTGTAATGTTACTGGGCTCTGCCTATACTGCTGCTACTGAAATGTTACTGGGGTCTGTCTATACTGTTACTACTGAAATGTTACTAATACAGGGCTATGCCTATACTGCTGCAACTGAAATGTTACTGGGGTATGTCTATACTGTTACTACTGAAATGTTACTGGGCTCTGCCTATACTGCTGCTACTGAAATGTTACTGGGGTCTGTCTATACTGTTACTAGTGAAATGTTACTAATACAGGGCTATGCCTATATTGCTGCTACAGAAATGTTACTGGGGTCTGTCTATACTGTTACTACTGAAATGTTACTGGGCTCTGCCTATACTGCTGCTACGGAAATGTTACTGGGGTCTGTCTATACTGTTACTACTGAAATGTTACTGGGCTCTGCCTATACTGCTGCTACGGAAATGTTACTGGGGTCTGTCTATACTGTTACTACTGAAATGTTACTAATACTGGGGTATGCCTATATTGCTGCAATGGAAATGTTACTGGGGTCTGTCTATACTGTTACTACTGAAATGTTACTGGGCCCCGCCTATACACCTGCAACTGAATTGTTACTGGGCTCTGCTTATACTGTTACTACTGAAATGTTACTAATACTGGGCTCTGCCTATACGGCTGCAACTGAAATGTTACTGGGGTCTGTCTATACTGTTACTACTGAAATGTTACTAATACTGGGCTCAGCCTATACTGCTGCTACTGAAATGTTACAGGGCTCTGCCTATACTGCTGCTACGGAAATGTTACTGGGGTCTGTCTATACTGTACTTACAGAAATGTTACTGGGTTCTCCCAAGATGTCTGCAACATAACTGTTAGCGTGGTCAGCTTATACTTTTGCTACAGGAATATTACAGGGGTCTGTGCATAGTATGGGTGCACTATGTTTTCCCATCGCTGTGTTCTACGTATCTGGCCCTTAAAAAAAAAAAAAAAACCCCGACTGACTAGGGCATGCAGTGTGGGCCGAAGCCCACCTGTATTTTATCTGACATTAGCTGAGCTTTCCGGGACACTGCAATGGGATTTATTTATGTACCGCCGGTGGGTTCCAGGGAGCCACCCATGCTGTGGGTGCACACATACTTCCCATTGCAGAGTTGTACCTGCCTGTGACTATGAAAAAAGGCCAGACTGACTCTGACATGCAGTGTGGGCCGAAGCCAACCTGTATTTTATCTGATGTTAGCTCAGCTATCCGGGGCACTGCAATGGGATTTATTTATGTACCGTCGGTGGCTTCCTGGGACCCACCCATGCTGTGGGTCCACACAGACTTCCCAGAGCGGAGTTGTACCTGTCTGTGACTATTAATAAAAAAAAAACAAAAAAACAGCCTGACTAGGGCATGCAGTGTGGGCCGAAGCCCACCTGTACTTTGTCTCACGTTAGCTCAGCTATCCGGGGCACTGCCTTGGGACAAACTAGAGGAGGGATACAGCGCTAATGAGACGTTCACACATAGAGTCTGCTCGAGGCCCGCGATTGCTGACGGTTTGTGCAGAGGCCTATGTCCTGGGTGCAGTGAAAGTCCGCTTCCTGCCTACTATTGCTGAAGCTGTGGGCCGAGGCCTATGTCCCGGGGGAAGTGCCTCTGCGCCAGGTTGGGGCTGTGGAGCTTTTTCCTGGCTAATCCAGTCATTGGAGTGGGGAAAGGAAAGGTAACTGATTTACTGAGCCCGTCGTAGATGAACTAGCATCGAAGTCCGCTTCATGCCCGCGTTTGCTGAGGGTGTGGGCTGAGGCCTGTCCCGGGGGAAGTACAAGTATGCCAGGTTGGGGCTGTGAAGCTTTTTCCTGCTAATCCAGTCATTGGAGCGGTGAAAGGAAAGCTAACTGATTTAATGAGCCCGTCGCAGATGAACTAGCATCGTAGTCCGCTTCATGCCTACGATTGCTGAATCTGTGGGCCGAGGCCTATGTCGTCGGCGCGGTGCAAGTCTGCCATGTTTGGCCGCTCTGATTTATTTATTGTTCATGTCTTGGGTTGCCTAGGACCCACCTATGCTGTTGGTGCACACTTAGTTCCTATCGCGGTGTTTGACCTGTCTGGCACAAAGACACTGACTGACTTGGGTAGGGGGCAGAGTGCAGATGGCTTTCCCTTTGCGGTGTCGATTGGGCTATGCGACACCTAGACAGAATGAATACTGTGTGGATTCCCCATAGCTATGTAACTCATGCCCACATTTGCAGCTCCTGACGGAGGTGGCACAGGATTGGAATGAAGATCGAACGTCAATTTCTCATCGATTCTCTACAGCATTGTGGGCTATCGCCCCGCCCCTTTTAAAGAGGGTCGCGACCTGGCCCTGCCAACCCTCTGCAGTGTGTGCCTGCGGTTCCTCCTCATGGCAGATGCACTTATAAATAGACATGAGGGTGGTGTGGCTATGAAGCCAGCGTGTGGCATGAGGCCAGCTGAGGGCTGCGCAGGGGCACTTTTGTGTGTGCTGCGGACGCAGGGTTGTGCGAGGGGTTGGGCAGCATGTAACCCAGGAGAAGAGGCAGGAGTCTGTCCCACAGGCAGTGATTGTGGTTTGTTGGAGGTAGTGTGGTGCTTAGCTAAGGTGTGACTTGCTAATGAGGGTTTGTCTGAAGTAAAAATTGTTAGGGGGGGGGGGCAATCTTGCCACTATTGTGGCTTATTAGTGGAACCTGGGAGCCTGAGAAGCAGCCCGGCATGTTGCCCCTCGCCTGCCTTATCCGTATCTGTGTTGTTTCCATCACTTTCGTAGGTTTTGCAGATTTGCACAAATGAAAACCTTAGCGAGCAACGGCGATATACAAAAATGCTCGGGTCGCCCATTGACTTCAATGGGGTTCGTTACTGGAGACGAACCCTCGAGCATCGCGGGAAGCGCAACTCGAACAACGAGCACCCGAGCTTTTTGGTGCTCGCTCATCTCTAGTTACTGCATTAATGAGACGTTCACAGCTGCACTAGCATCCGAGCCTGCTTTATGCCCACAATTACTGAGGGTGTGAGCCGAGGTTGAGGTCCTTGGCAGGGTGAAACTGCCTTGTTTGGGTGTTCTGATTTCTTTATGTGTAATACTTTACGTGGGTTCCAGGGGCTCGCCTATGCTGTGGGTGCACAAAGACTTCCCATCGCAGTGTTTTACCTGTCTGGCACAAATACAGTGACGGACTAGGGCAGAAATGTGGGCCCAGGCCGAGGTCCTTGGCGGGGTGAAACTCTGCCATGTTTGGGCACTCTGATTTCTTCCTGTGTAATACTATCTTTGTGCACCGACCGCATAGGCGAGCCCAAGGAACTCAAAGACTTCTCATTGCGGTGTTGAGCTATCTGACACCTACACAGAATGAATTGTGTTGGGACACATGGATTTCCCATTGCTATGTAACTCATGGCACCTTGGGTCACACAAGGTGGAGGCTGGGACCGAGCCTGACCCTGGGCCCGCTCACGTACTTCCCACATAGAGTATTGCTGCATTGTGGAGATGTGTAGAAGTGCTGGTACCTGAGTCCCCTTTATGCCCACATTTGCGTCTTCTGACAATTTTGTGACGGAGGTGGCACGGGAATGGAATGATGATCGTACGTCAATTTATCATCAATTCTCAACAGCATTGTCGGCTATCGCCCACACTTTCAAGTAGGGCCGCTGCCTGGCCCTGCCAACCCTCCGCAGTGTGTGCCTCCGGTTCCTCCTCATCCATTACACACCTATAAATAGACATGAGGGTGGTGTGGCTATGAAGCGAGCATGTGGCATGAGGGCATCTGAACGCTGCGCAGGGAGTATTGTGTGTGCGCTGTGGACGCAGGGTCGTGCGGGGGGTTGGACAGCAATGCCAGTATGTAACGCAGGAAAAGAGTCAGCTGTGTCACCCGCAGGCAGTGATTGTCCTTGGTTGCAGGCAGTGTGGTGCTTAGCTAAGATGTGCTGCGCGTGTGCCTTGCTAATGAGTTTGTCCAAAGTAAATTGTTAGGGGGGTGATACCAGGATCTTGCCCCTATTTTGGCTTAATAGTGGGATCTGGGAGCCTCAGATGCAGCCACGCATGCTGCCCCTGCCCTTCCCTATCCGTTTCTGTGGTGTTTCCATGACTTTCTGATGTTTTCTGGTGTTTGACAAGTCATCACCTATGCGGAGCATCGGTCCTATAAAAAAAAATGCTCAAGTCGTCCATTAACTTCAATTGGGTTCGTTACTCGAAACGAGCTCTTGAGCATTACGAAAAGTTTGACTAGAGGAACGATCACCCAAGCATTTTGGTGCTCGCTCATCTCTATTTATAACATATACTGTAAGTTCTGTAATCATAACCCAAAAATGATGTCACTTACCGTATTTTCCGGTGATTAAGACAACCCCCAACTGTCGACTTATACGCCAGGAATACCTGCAGAAAAAATCAATACTCACCTCCCACGGTGCTGCTGCAGACTGCCGCTCCCTCCTCCACGCCAACAGAGCATTGCTTTCTGGATGCAGGGCTTGAATGCCCCGCCTCCAGAAAGCTAATGCTCTGATTGGCTAACTCAACACAGCGTCAGCCAATGAAAGCCGGCTCTGCGTTAACCAATCACAGTCATTCACAGGAGTTTCCACCCGTGTGCAGGGGGCCTTACTCTGAGGGCTCAGTCAGAGATATAAGCGTGTTTAACCGCATGGAAAAAAAAACGCACCGCATGTGCGGGCGAAAATTTGCACCTGCCAAAAACAGAACATATGGGTGGCAATAGAGATGCTCATGCAGACTTGTTCCCGCACATGCAGTGCGTTTTTTTTCCATGCGGAAAAACGCGCGTATATCTGCTCATCTGGCCCCCTGCACACGGGCGGCAACTCTGCGGCGGGATGTCTGCCCGTGCCCACCTGCATAGGATTGCATTAGATAACACAATCCTAGGCAGACAGCTGTGATTTGTCCGCGTGAAAACTCATGCGGAAAACAAATCGTGGCATGTTCTATTTCTGTGCAGGTCTCGCAGAGGCCCGCAGAAATGTCAGTGGTGGCTGGCCGGCAGCCAGCGCATAGCAGAGAATAAAGAGGCCAGGAGCGGGCAAGCCGCAGGCCTCTGCAGGGGCACGGGACCACATCCGTCTCCGACACGGCCGTCTGCAGGCGGCCTAAGTTAACACATAATAAAGAGTCATGTTACTGTGTGTCTGGGAGGAGGAACAGCGATGTATGTTTTAGATAAAGATCGCACACAAAGTATTATGAATCTGGGGGGAGGATTAATGATTGTATAATAAAATGTAGCTGTAGATTCAGAATAAGTTTAAACACAATATGGTTGTTTTTCTGTCTCATGGCAGAATATGACGTGATTCTGTCATGAGGACTAGGAAATTGACATGTAGGCACTTTTTGCTAAGATAGTATAAGAGTTTAACTTATCGCAACTAAGACAGAGGCCATTCAGACAGGTGAGGGGACGCCTTACTTGTCCAGTTCCAGGAGAAAACGCCTATGTCTTGGCGCCGTTTAAAATTGGGTTTCTCCGGCTGCTGTTATACAAGTCAGATGATGCTACCTCCCAGTGATGTGATGTAAGTTGCAATCTTTAAATGTAGATAATGATGTGATGTAATTTGCAAGCTCTATACTTTGTGATGTGATATAAGTTGCAACCTTTATAATTTGTATATAGATATAATAATTTACCATAAAGGACAATTATTCATCAATGTGGTTGATTATCACTTTATTTCAATAAACTATTATTAAACCTTCCATGTTGTCCTACTCTTTTTAAAGCTTTATCCGAACCTAAGTCTTGCTCCTTGCTGCAAAACATATGTAGGCTCCGACTTAGTGATAATGACTATATAGGGCATAACTCTACTGGTACATATACACCCCCACTCCACAGTGATGCCTATTAAGACCTCCACTTAGTAAGGGGGCAAGGCATCCCATAACCGTATATACTGATCCTAAAAACTTGGTATATCTCGCCAACCCTAAAAGGCTCACAGCTCGTCAGCCAGGTGGGAGTTGTTTTTCGACAGGTTTAACCTCGTCATTACATATATTCCAGGGGAAAAGGACGTGAAGGCAGATGCCCTCTCACAGAGTTTCAGTTCATCGGAAAGTGAGACAGTGGCTCCCGAGAATATCTTCGCACCTGGGGTGGTGGTGGAGGCTGTAGAATCTGATCTTGTTCCTCATCTACAAAATTGTCAGCAGGACACTCCCTCGGGGGTGCCGGAGGGCAGATGGTTTGTGCCAGAGACCTTGCATCTCAGAGTCATCGAAGAGTCTCACTCATCTGTCCTCGCAGGCCATCCTAGGCTTCATAAGACTCAGGATCTTTGTACTAGACACTACTGGTGGCCAGGCATGTCTCGGGAGATCTGCAACTTTGTTAAGGGATGCTCTGTCTGTGCACGCTGTAAAAGTCGGCGTCGTT
Source organism: Eleutherodactylus coqui (assembly GCA_035609135.1). NCBI lineage: Eukaryota > Metazoa > Chordata > Amphibia > Anura > Eleutherodactylidae > Eleutherodactylus > Eleutherodactylus coqui. The sequence goes on from CM069413.1 coordinate 175,417,853, forward strand.
GTCCAGAGGGGCCTCTGAGACCGTTACGGGTGCCTTTTCGTCCGTGGTCACATTTATCGGTAGATTTTATCACCGATCTACCTGAGTCTCAGAAGTGCACCACTATCCTAGTTGTTGTAGACCGTTTCTCAAAGATGGTACATTTCGTGCCGCTAAAGAAGCTACCTTCTGTGATAGAATTTTCCAAGATTTTTGTAAAAGAAATCATTCGCCTATATGGGGTTCCCGAGAACATCGTATCTGATCGCGGGGTTCAGTTTGTTATGCAATTCTGGCGAGCCTTCTGTAGAAACCTGGGAACATCGCTTTCCTTCTCGTCATCATTCCACCCCCAAACTAATGGTCAGACTGAGCGGAAGAACCAGGATTTAGTGCAATATTTACGGTTGCTTGCAAGCAAAAGGACTCATCAGTTGGCAGAGTTCCTGCCATTGGCAAGGTTTGCGCTAAACAACCGTACGTGTTCTTCCACTGGGGTATCTCTATTCCTTTGCGTATATGGTCAGCATCCTTACAGCTATCTCTACTCCGTCTGACTGTCCTGCAGCTGATGTCGCCACAGATGCGCTGCAGGGGGTATGGAAAGAAGTACAGAAGAACCTGGAAGCAACGGGGGCTCATATGCAGTTGCATAGTGGGAGGAGTCTGTCAGTATCTGAACCTTACAGGATGGGATAGGAGGTATATTTGTCTTCTAGAAATCTCAAATTGAAGGTTCCATTGTTGAAGCTGGCGCCACATTACGTGGGTCCCTTTGTCATCACGCGTGTAGTAAATCCGCTTGCTTATTAACTTGATTTGCCAGCTACATGGAGGATTCATAGGTTTTTTCATAAGTCATTATTGAAACCTCTGTTCTTTGTGGGTAGAGTCATTTCTTGCTGTACCTCTTTCTCCTCTGTTCTTTGTGGGTAGAGTCATTTCTTGCTGTACCTCTTTCTCCTCTGCTCTTTGTGGGTAGAGTCATTTCTTGCTGGACCTCTTTCTCCTCTGTTCGTTGTGGGTAGAGTCATTTCTTGCTGTACCTCTTTCTCCTCTGTTCTTTGTGTGTAGAGTCATTTCTTGCTGTACCTCTTTCTCCTCTCCTCTCCTCTTTGTGGGTAGAGTCATTTCTTGCTGTACCTCTTTCTCCTCTCCTCTTTGTGGGTAGAGTCATTTCTTGCTGTACCTCTTTCTCCTCTGCTCTTTGTGGATAGTCATTTCTTGCTGGACCTCTTTCTTTTCTCCTCTGTAATTTGTGGGTAGAGTCATTTCTTGCTGTACCTCTTTCTCCTCTGTTCTTTGTGGGTAGAGTCATTTCTTGCGGTTCCTCTTTCTCCTCTCCTCTCCTCTTTGTGGGTAGAGTCATTTCTTGCTGTACCTCTTTCTCTTCTGCTCTTTGTGGGTAGAGCCATTTCTTGCTGTACCTCTTTCTCCTCTCTTCTGCTCTTTGTGGGTAGAGCCATTTCTTGCTGTACCTCTTTCTCTGTTCTATGTGGGTAGAGTCATTTCTTGCTGTACCTTTTTCTTCTCTCCTCTCGTCTTTGTGGGTAGAGTCATTTCTTGCTGTACCGTTTTCTTCTCTGCTCTTTGTGGGTAGAGTCATTTCCTGCTGGACCTCTTTCTCCTCTGTTCTTTGTGGGTGGAGTCATTTCTTGCTGTACCTCTTTCTCCTCTGTTCTTTGTGTGTAGAGTCATTTCTTGCTGTACCTCTTTCTCTTCTGCTCTTTGTGGGTAGAGTCATTTCTTGCTGGACCTCTTTCTCCTCTGTTCTTTGTGGGTAGAGTCATTTCTTGCTGTACCTCTTTCTCTTCTGTTCTTTGTGGGTAGAGTCATTTCTTGCTGTACCTCTTTCTCCTCTCCTCTGTTCTGTGTGGGTAGAGTCATTTCTTGCTGTACCTCTTTCTCCTCTGTTCTTTGTGGGTAGAGTCATTTCTTGCTGTACCTCTTTCTCTTCTGTTCTTTGTGGGTAGAGTCATTTCTTGCTGTACCTCTTTCTCCTCTGTTCTTTGTGGGTAGAGTCATTTCTTCCTGTACCTCTTTCTCCTCTGTTCTTTGTGGGTAGTCATTTCTTGCTGTACCTCTTTCTGCTCTGTTCTTGGTGGGAAGAGTCATTTCTTGCTGTACCTCTTTCTGCTCTGTTCTTTGTGGGTAGAGTCATTTCTTGCTGTACCTCTTTCTGCTCTGTTCTTTGTGGGTAGAGTCATTTCTTGCTGTACCTTTTTCTTCTCTCCTCTGTTCTTTGTGGGTAGAGTCATTTCTTGCTGTACCTCTTTCTGCTCTGTTCTTTGTGGGAAGAGTCATTTCTTGCTGTACCTCTTCCTCCTTTGCTCTGTTCTTTGTGGGTAGAGTCATTTCTTGCTGTACCTCTTTCTGCTCTGTTCTTTGTGCGTAGAGTCATTTCTTGCTGTACCTCTTTCTTCTCTCCTCTGTTCTTTGTGGGTAGAGTCATTTCTTGCTGTACCTCTTTCTGCTCTGTTCTTTGTGGGTAGAGTCATTTCTTGCTGTACCTCTTTCTGCTCTGTTCTTTGTGGGTAGAGTCATTTCTAGCTGTACCTCTTTCTCGTCTGCTCTTTGTGGGTAGAGTCATTTCTTGCTGTACCTCTTTCTCCTCTGCTCTTTGCGGGTAGTGTCATTTCTAGCTGTACCTCTTTCTCGTCTGCTCTTTGTGGGTAGAGTCATTTCTTGCTGTACCTCTTTCTCCTCTGCTCTTTGCGGGTAGAGTCATTTCTTGCTGTACCTCTTTCTGCTCTGTTCTTTGTGGGTAGTGTCATTTCTTGCTGGACCTCTTTCTCCTTTTGCTCTTTGTGGGTAGAGTCATTTCTTGCTGTACCTCTTTCTGCTCTGTTCTTTGTGGGTAGAGTCATTTCTTGCTGTACCTCTTTCTCCTCTGTTCTTTGTGGGTAGAGTCATTTCTTGCTGTACCTCTTTCTCTTCTGTTCTTTGTGGGTAGAGTCATTTCTTGCTGTACCTCTTTCTGCTCTGTTTTTTGTGGGTAGAGTCATTTCTAGCTGTACCTCTTTCTCGTCTGCTCTTTGTGGGTAGAGTCATTTCTTGCTGTACCTCTTTCTCCTCTGCTCTTTGTGGGTAGAGTCATTTCTTGCTGTACCTCTTTCTGCTCTGTTCTTGGTGGGAAGAGTCATTTCTTGCTGTACCTCTTCCTCCTTTGCTCTGTTCTTTGTGGGTAGAGTCATTTCTTGCTGTACCTCTTTCTGCTCTGTTCTTTGTGGGTAGAGTCATTTCTTGCTGTACCTCTTTCTTCTCTCCTCTGTTCTTTGTGGGTAGAGTCATTTCTTGCTGTACCTCTTTCTGCTCTGTTCTTTGTGGGTAGAGTCATTTCTTGCTGTACCTCTTTCTGCTCTGTTCTTTGTGGGTAGAGTCATTTCTTGCTGTACCTCTTTCTTCTCTCCTCTGTTCTTTGTGGGTAGAGTCATTTCTTGCTGTACCTCTTTCTGCTCTGTTCTTTGTGGGTAGAGTCATTTCTTGCTGTACCTCTTTCTGCTCTGTTCTTTGTGGGTAGAGTCATTTCTAGCTGTACCTCTTTCTGCTCTGTTCTTTGTGGGTAGAGTCATTTCTTGCTGTACCTCTTTCTGCTCTGTTCTTTGTGGGTAGAGTCATTTCTTGCTGTACCTCTTTCTGCTCTGTTCTTTGTGGGTAGAGTCATTTCTTGCTGTACCTCTTTCTGCTCTGTTCTTTGTGGGTAGAGTCATTTCTTGCTGTACCTCTTTCTCCTCTGCTCTTTGCGGGTAGAGTCATTTCTTGCTGTACCTCTTTCTGCTCTGTTCTTTGTGGGTAGAGTTATTTCTTGCTGGACCTCTTTCTCCTTTTGCTCTTTGTGGGTAGAGTCATTTCTTGCTGTACCTCTTTCTCCTCTGTTCTTTGTGGGTAGAGTCATTTCTTCCTGTACCTCTTTCTCCTCTGTTCTTTGTGGGTAGAGTCATTTCTTGCTGTACCTCTTTCTGCTCTGTTCTTTGTGGGAAGAGTCATTTCTTGCTGTACCTCTTCCTCCTTTGCTCTGTTCTTTGTGGGTAGAGTCATTTCTTGCTGTACCTCTTTCTGCTCTGTTCTTTGTGGGTAGAGTCATTTCTTGCTGTACCTCTTTATTCTCTCCTCTGTTCTTTGTGGGTAGAGTCATTTCTTGCTGTACCTCTTTCTGCTCTGTTCTTTGTGGGTAGAGTCATTTCTTGCTGTACCTCTTTCTTCTCTCCTCTGTTCTTTGTGGGTAGAGTCATTTCTTGCTGTACCTCTTTCTGCTCTGTTCTTTGTGGGTAGAGTCATTTCTTGCTGTACCTCTTTCTGCTCTGTTCTTTGTGGGTAGAGTCATTTCTAGCTGTACCTCTTTCTTGTCTGCTCTTTGTGGGTAGAGTCATTTCTTGCTGTATCTCTTTCTCCTCTGTTCTTTGCGGGTAGAGTCATTTCTTGCTGTACCTCCTTCTCTGTTCTTTGTGGGTAGAGTCATTTCTTGCTGTACCTCTTTCTCCTCTGTTCTTTGTGGGTAGAGTCATTTCTTGCTGTACCTCTTTCTCCTCTGTTCTTTGTGGGTAGAGTCATTTCTTGCTGTATCTCTTTCTCCTCTGCTCTTTGCGGGTAGAGTCATTTCTTGCTGTACCTCTTTCTGCTCTGTTCTTTGTGGGTAGAGTCATTTCTTGCTGTACCTCTTTCTCGTCTGCTCTTTGTGGGTAGAGTCATTTCTTGCTGGACCTCTTTCTCCTCTGCTCTTTGTGGGTAGAGTCATTTCTTGCTGGACCTCTTTCTCCTCTGCTCTTTGTGGGTAGAGTCATTTCTTGCTGTACCTCTTTCTCCTCTGTTCTTTGTGGGTAGAGTCATTTCTTGCTGTACCTCTTTCTCCTCTGCTCTTTGTGGGTAGAGTTATTTCTTACTGTACCTCTTTCTCCTCTGTTCTTTGTGGGTAGAGTCATTTCTTGCTGTATCTCTTTCTCCTCTGCTCTTTGCGGGTAGAGTCATTTCTTGCTGTACCTCTTTCTCCTCTCCTCTTTGTGGGTAGAGTCATTTCTTGCTGGACCTCTTTCTCCTCTGTTCTTTGTGGGTAGAGTCATTTCTTGCTGGACCTCTTTCTGCTGTTCTTTGTGGGTAGAGTCATTTCTTGCTGTACCTCTTTCTGCTCTGTTCTTTGTGGGTAGAGTCATTTCTTGCTGTACCTCTTTCTGCTCTGTTCTTTGTGGGTAGAGTCATTTCTTGCTGTACCTCTTTCTTCTCTCCTCTGTTCTTTGTGGGTAGAGTCATTTCTTGCTGGACCTCTTTCTCCTCTGCTCTTTGTGGGTAGAGTCATTTCTTGCTGTACCTCTTTCCCCTCTGCTCTTTGTGGGTAGAGTCATTTCTTGCTGTACCTCTTTCTCCTCTGTTCTTTGTGGGTAGAGTCATTTCTTGCTGTACCTCTTTCTCCTTTCCTCTTTGTGGGTAGAGTCATTTCTTGCTGTTCCTCTTTCTCCTTTCCTCTTTGTGGGTAGAGTCATTTCTTGCTGTACCTCTTTCTTCTCTGCTCTTTGTGGGTACAGTCATTTCTTGCTGTACCTCTTTCTCCTCTGCTCTTTGTGGGTAGAGTCATTTCTTGCTGTACCTCTTTCTCCGCCGCTCTGTTCTTTATTGGAATTATTTTGAAGTAATTAACATAACAAAACAAATCAAACTTGAGAGGTAACAGCCTGGATCTAAAACAGACACAGTGCACATATCCCAAAATGAGAGCAACGAATATTAAATGGAGTCTATACATTAAAAATAATTGCATGAGCGTACCAAAAGATAATGACAATATGGTAATACGTATATTCTGCATATACTATGGCAGGAATTTAGACAAATATTTTGTCCAAGGTGCCCAAGAAGAAACTGAGGAGGTTTTAGTAACGTATCTATAAGAATATACTTCTTCCAAATGATGCGTGAGATTAATGAAATTAATAACTTTGCTCAAAGAAGGTGCATCTTAAGATTTCCATTTTTTGCCAATTCCCAGGAGAGATGCAAGAAAAATATGGGAGATAACTGAATAAAATATAGCAGTTTATTTCTAGACAGAAAACACAGAGCCGGGTCCGGGGCCACAAAATGACGCAATACAGTATAAACGAAATCCAAAATCATATTCCAAGAGGAAGAGTGACAGGGCAGGACCACCACATGTGGAAGTAAAGGCCTCTGAGGCCACATTCTCTCTAAAATGCTTCCAGGAGAGAATTGTGCATTTTGGAGTTTCATACCAATGCATAAATATTTTCTGTGAGGACTCCCAACGCCCGATTCCATGTGAAACCTTTTTAGTCCAAGACAGAGCCATTCTCCATTCTGAACTGATGTTTTGTCTTCCCATAGTTGCTTATGGGAGGATTTGCTTTGAGTAGCTAAGGGAATAAAATCAGCATAACAAAATAGAAATGCCTTTGGAGTGAGCAGAGAAAAAAACCAATGAAAGTGGACTTGAGGAAGTAGGTTTGTAAACATCTACTGATCGAAGAGCGTGATGCAAACTTAGAAGAGCAAAAACACCCTACTAGGTATTAAAAACGACTTACAAAGTATAGCGGAATCTAGTATATAATTATTTTCATATAAACCGCTCCAAATTCAAAGTCTGTGGGAATGAAGGATATAAAGCCCAAAGGAAGGACTGAGATCGCTGCCAAAGACATGGATGAGCAAACATAATGCTGCCAGACATGGGCCGAGATTAGCAAGCTCGGTAAGGAAAGAGATGATAAAGGCGGAGGTGGACCCCCAAAAGCGAAACCAGTGGGGCTCCTAAGACAGTGGACTTAATCGATACCCAACTTTTATTTTGGGAATATGTCCACCAAGGTCTGATCTGGTACAGAATTGCTATGTGAAAATAGCTTTTAATGCCTGGTGCTTTCATACCACCTATTTCATAGGGTTTAGCTAAAGTAGAGAATTGAATTCTAGCTTGAGTACTGCCCCAAATGAATTTGATAAGAATAGTCTGAAGTTTAGTAAAAAAAAGAGTTTGGGATGTAGCGCAGCAGAACCATCATTTTAACCACTGCTATCCTTCCTGCCCAGGAGATAAAGGGGTTACAGAAGCTGTTTAGGAGTTGTGAAATATATAGCTAAGCATGGGCCCATAATTCTTAGCGAATCTACAGGAGCTAGGGCTTGATAAATGAATGCCTAAATAGGGTATGGAATGCTCATTCCATACATATGTAAAGGAATTAATTATACGCTCCCTAGTTTTATTATCAATTCTGACACTCAGCAATTGAGACTTTGTATAGTTTGTTAGAATATGAAATTTTCCCCAAATCAGAAATTACAGATTGGGCTTGCTTTGAAGAGGAGACAGCATCTGTTAAGGCCAAAATGACATCATCGGCTATTTTATGTTCCTGAGGTCCTAATTTAATTCCTTTAATGTTGTTATTCATTGTAATAATCTCAGCCAGAGGTTCCAGAAGGGCAAAAATAAAGGCGAGAGAGGGCAGCCCTGTTGAGTACATTAGACATTGTAAATAAAGGGGGAATGCACCATATGCTGAAAGTACCATAGATTTAAGGGGAGCAGAAAAAACAAATTTACTCAAGGTAACCTCCAAATAACCCCAATTAATCCGATCATATGCTTTTTCTGTGCCTAGGGCTAAAAATAAAGAAGGCATGAGGCCAAACTCAGCAGTCTTAATGAGACTCAGGAACCAATGGGTTCAATCGGGAGCCTGTCACTGAGGAGTATAACCTACTTAAGGAGCAGCAACCAACGTTGGAAGAATAGAAGAGAGTCGGATGCTGAGGATCTTGGCATCAATTTTTACATCAGTATTCAATAGGGAAATAGGATGAAAATGTGTTGGGGACGTAGCTTCTGTGGCAGGTTTGGGGTAAGTGATAATAAGGGCCTCTAACATTTCTGAGGGGAAGGAACCCTTATCCATTGCCTCATTGAACACGGTCACTAGATAAAGGGCCATCAGGGAAGAGTGTCTTTCTATAATAACCATTAGGAAGCCGTCTGGGCACAGAGAGAGATTTGACAGGTTTTAACATTTTGATGGCTTCTAAAACCTCAGGTGTAGAGATTGTGCTTACCATAAAATCTCTTTTTTGTCTCATTCATTGGGGGACACAGCTGAAGTTCATGGGTATAGCTACTGCCACTAGAAGGCGGACACAAAGCAGAAAAAGTGTTAACTCCTCCTACTAGCGTGAGAAAGGGGTCCAGAGCACCCCGAAATGTGTTGCCTATATATATATATATATATATATATATATAATGTGTTTCTTACATGTATTGCTAAATAAAAGTTTGGACGAAGACCTTTTTCCATCTACATACCTATTCTCATCCTTTGCTGACCTGGATCTTGGGGGGGTAGTTGGAGTCCATCACCCCCCCCCCCCTCCCCTCTAGTGAAGTAAGTTCTTTCAATATTCTTCTTGACTCTGCAAGGATTTTTTCTGTTGTGGGTTCACCTTACACCTCGTACACATGGTCTGTTACTGAGACTGATTGCCTGTGGATCTTCTTCTTCTGCTGCTCTCCTGGCTTATTCTACCTTAGTGTGATCTCTTCAAGGGGATATTTATTTTCATCTGGGCCTTAGGGGTGGAGTCCTGTCATTGACAGGCTCCATGCTAGGTGAGTCCATTTCTCATTTGGTCTATTCATTATATATATATATATATATCTCCACCTAGGAGTGTAGGTCCACTATTTATTGTTTGTCTCCGAGTGATGCGGAGAATCTCCAGGTTGGCTAAGTGTCAGGTCTTTTATCATGATGTCATTGAGATAGGGAATGGCCACTACCCCCTCATCAGTGATGGCTATTCTCCATTCCACCAGAATCTTTGTGAAGACTCAGAGTGGTCATTGACAACCAGAATGGAAGGTCCTTGAACTGATTGGATCAGTTAGCAAAGGGGAGAAATATCTGATGCACTGGGCAGGTGGGTAAATGAAGGTAGGCATACTTGATGGATGACAAACTCAGGATTTAAGCCCCAGAGTAGGGTGTGTGGTTACTGAAGCTGCTGACGCTCAAGTTGGAGTCTGGTCACATCCAGGGAAGCCTTGCATATAATTTTCCCTTCTTGGGCTATCTGTTGCAGTATATCTGCTAATTCTTCCAAGAGGAGATTCAGTAAGAATGCCTCAGCTTAGTTGTTGGGTCCGTAAGGCATCTACTGAATGAACCAAAGTAAAAGTGAAAACCAGCCCGAGTGCTGATCCCACTGCCTCAAAGGAAGTTTTAGCTAGTAACTTATCTTCCTGTCATGAACAACTTGCAAAGACAAAACGTCAGCCATAAAGAGAGTATTGTGGATCTACCACTGACGACCACGTATTTACTAAATTATTTGGAAAAAAATACAATATCTAGACTTTTAGGCTTAGTGAAGCATTTGCAGGGAATGCTCCATTCCCTAAGGAGTATGTTCTCAAACTCTTCATGAGGAGGAAACACCTTTGGAAAATGCTTAAAACATTTAAATGAAAAAGACGCCACTCCTGCAGGAGTCTGATCTGCGATTTGGAAGTTCTCTCTTATGGCAACTATCAGGCTATCGAACATTGTGGAAATTTTAAAAGCCTGTTCTTCATCCAGCTCAGAATCAGAAGGGGACGCAGAGGAAGATTGCAATCTCAGTTCAGGAAGAGCTGAATAGGATGGGGATGCAGGAGATGATCGCTTTGAATGGGAAGGTCTTGTTCTCTTGCATGGTCTACCACGCAGAGAGTCCTGTGTAACTAGGTCATCTGCATCGGATACGTTTCGACCAGGTTGACTGTTAGCACGGTCTAGCCTTTCCAAAATAGCAGTACAGGCCCTTGTAAGGTCAGCGACCACCTTTGCTAAAATTTGTAAGGCTAGCCGGCAAAGCGACAGTGATGGAACAAGAAGCAGTAGAGGCATATTCACATACTTGGCTTCCAATGTTCCACGCCGATCCGAAGGAAAGGACCCAGCGGTAGAAGAATAGTGACAGTCACCAACACTGAAGCCTCACAACTGCCCGAAAAAAACTTTGAAAAGGTGAACCCTACAGACTTCTGGTGGTTGTAGTAGCCAGGAAGGGAGGGGGGGGGGGAGAGAAAATACTCACCTCCATAAAGGATAGAAACTTAACTCCTAGAAGAGGAAATAACACGGATTCCTAAGTTCTAGTGGTATGCATCCCGAACTCATCCATCTTTAAGTAGGAAGGGAGTGCTCTGGTAAAAATGGGGACAGCTGCTGGGTCATGTCTGAGTTTTAACTATTCACACATTCGTCGGGAATCTCTCAGGTAAAACTAATCGATCCAACAAATTCTTATCCGCTCGTTGGCAACTTAATCTTCCAGAAGGCAGAAGAGAAAACAAGAGGATCTGCTATCTTGGACCTAATTCTTACCAACAGGGAGGGAATGGTTGAGGAAGTAAGGGTGGCTGGGACCTTAGGAGGCAGTGATCATGCTATCCTTGGATGTTGGATTACAAGTGGAGGAAGACCTGAGAAGACTCAGACCTCAAGGATGGATTTCAGAAAGGCAGATTTTAGTGAACTCAGAAAGAGGAAGAATCCAATGGCCGGATGTTCTTAAGGACAGAAATGTCCAAGAAGGTTGGGAAATATTGTGAAACGAGATTCTCAAAGCACAATCGTTACCAATCCCTAAAAGACTGTATCTGAGAGCTAACCTCTTCTTGCTACAGACTGGATCAGTGAGAATACTGAACCCCGCTGTTAACCCTTTACATACCGTGATCTATGGTGATTATAGCATATAAAGGGTTCACAAGAGGGGGCGCTCCCTCCATGACTTCATTGACAGACAATGGCGTCTGGGTCTGCTATGGCCTGTGATCGATAGGATTAGTGTTAAGGCACTGCAGTACAGAAATTTATCACAGCAATCATATCATCACAGGTCCCTATCTGCTTTCGTCCAGCACTGAAAGTTAAACCAGCTCTCTGCTTACCTGTGGGGTTAATTAGGCGTTATGCCTCTATTTAAGCTGAGCTGTGGCACTTCCTTTGGGCCTCAAAATTGGTGTGTTCTTACACTCGGCTTACTTTGGTCATTTTCTTCTGAGTTCTGTATTTGCAGTTAGAGTTCTGTCTGTAGTCCTGTTTCTGTCTGGATTCTGTCTTAGCTCTGCATCTGCCTGTACATTTGTTTTCTGTCAGTTCCCATTCCTGTTTATGGTTTGCCCTTGCTCTGTCCTGCATCTGTGTGCTCCTCTGTCTGCTGACAGTCCTTGCATTTGCCCCCCCCCAAGGCACAGGTGGTTTTCTCAACAATCCTCCCGGTGGATGGCTACAGAATAAGATGGAAAAGGATTCTAGAGGTGAACAACCGGCTACGCCGATGGTGCCGTCAGCAAAGATTTGGATTTCTAGACCATGGAGTGTATTAAATGTGTGATGGAGCTTTAAACTAGAACAATATGGGAGGGGAAGTGAAAAACAAAAAGATACAGCTAGCACATTGAGAACTTTGTTATTAGAAGTGGAGAGATCCAAAGGCCCAATGTTCTTAAGGACAGAAATGTCCAAGAAGGTTGGGAAATGAGATTCTTAAAGCACAATCATTAACAATCCCTAAAAGAAGGAAGAATGTGAAGCATTTAAAGAGACCCGGATGGATGAACACAGAACTTAAATATAATTTTCTTTTTAGCATGCGTGTATCAAATGGAAAGAGGGGGGAATATCTAAAGAAGAATATAATGGGTGTCTGCAGAAACTGTAAGGCCAGTGTCAGAAAAGCTGAAGCTGATAATGTGATGAGGCTTGTAAGAGAGGCCAAAAGCAATAAAAAAGGATTTGGGGGTCAAAAGCAAAAGAAAAGTCAAAAATGCTATTGGATGCTTACAAGATGACAATGGTGAATTGGTGAAGGATGATGTTGAGAAGACCGAACTTTAAATTCCTATTTTGTATCTGTTTTCTTTCAGAAAGTAGATATAACATCAGCTAATCTTCCCTGTACTATTTGGGAATACAAGAATGTAGGCCATCTATAAGCGGAGAGATGGTGAGGGAACATTTTGCTAACTTACATGAAGCCAAGTCTTAAGGTCCAGATGAATTACATCCTAGGATACTAAAGGAAGCTGCGGAGGTCATTGCTGAACCACTCGCCGGAACCCATGAAAATTCCTGGAAAACAGGAGAAGTCCCAGAAGATTGGAGAAGGGCAAATGTTGCCCCTATCTTCACACAAAGGGAAGTAGGTGGATTCAGGAAACTACAGGCCTGTGAGCCTGACTTCTATACCACGAAAGATCTCTGACCAATTTATTAAACCACACATATGCAAGTAACATACTATGTAAGGCTGAAAAAAGACCTATGCCCATCTAGTTCAGGCTATTCTCCCCACTGTTGATCCAGAAAAAGGCAACCCCCCCCAATAGGTTAGACGCTAATTTTCTCCATTTAAGGGAAAACATTCCTTCTGACTCCAATCTGGCAATGGGAATAATCCCTGGATCACCGACCCTTTTGAAGTTATTAATGATCACATATAATATTGTGTTGCTCAAGAAAGGTGTCCAGGCCTCTCTTTCACTCTTATCAAATTTGCCATCACCACATACTAAGGCAGGTTTCCACAGTCTCACTGCTCTTACAGTAAAGAACCCCTTTCTATGTTGTGTAGAAACCTTCTTACCTCTAGCCAGAGCGAGCACCCCCTTCTTACAGTCACACTTCTGGGTACAAAGAGATCATGCAAGAGGTCTCTGTATTGTCCCCTTATATTTATACAGTTATTAGATCGTCCCTGAACTGACTTTTTTTTCTAAGCTAAATATTTCCAATTTTGATTACCTCTGGGTATTTTCGTCCGCCCATTCCATTTATTACTTTAGTTGCCCGCCTTTGTACCCGCTCAAGCTCTGATAGGTCTTCTTGCGTATCCGTCTCCAAAACTGTCCAGAATATTCCATGTGGTCTAATCAGTGACTTGTAAAGAGGAAGAACAATGTTCTCGTCATATGCCCATAGACCTCTTTTGATGCGCCCATGATCCAATTTTTCCTTGGCAGCAGCTGCCTGACACTGGTTGCTTCAGTTAAAGGGGTTGTCCCGCGGCAGCAAGTGGGGTTATACACTTCTGTATGGCCATATTAATGCACTTTGTAATGTACATCGTGCATTAATTATGAGCCATACAGAAGTTATTCACTTACCTGCTCCGTTGCTGGCGTCCCCGTCTCCATAGATCCGTCTATTTCTGATGTCTTCTTGCTTTTTTAGACGCGCTTGCGCTGTGGGGTCTTCTCCCAGGTGAATGGGGCCGCTCGTGCCGGAGAGCTGGTCATCGTAGCTCCGCCCCGTCACGTGTGCCGATTCCAGCCAATCAGGAGGCTGGAATCGGCAATGGACCGCACAGAGCCCACGGTGCACCATGGGAAAGGACCCGCGGTGCATCGTGGGTGAAGATCCCGGCGTCCATCTTGGTGAAGGAAGAAGACGTCGCAGAGCGGGGATTCGGGTAAGTAATATGTTTTTTTTTTTAAACACATCCCTTGGGGTTGTCCTGCGCCGAACGGGGGGCCTATGGGGAAAAAAAAAAACGTTTCGGCGCGAGACAACCCCTTTAAGCTTGCAGTCAACTAAAATCCTCAAGTCCTTTTCCATGTCACTGTTTCCCATTTAGTGTGTAATGGGGCCGTGTATTCTCCTGCCCGTGTGCAGAACCTCACATTTATCAGTGGTAAATCTCATTTGGCACTTTGTAAGAGGATCTGGATGAGTTAGGGCAGGAATCTCCTTACGTCCTCTTTTGTGTTAATATCTTTACATAGTTTTGGGTCATCTGCAAATATTGATACAATCCTTCTACCAGGTCATTGATATATTAAAAATAGGTCTCAAAACTGACACCCGTGGTACCCTAGTCAGGGTGACCCCTCCAATACTGCCCCCCGTGGTACCCCACTAGTAACAGTGACCCAATCAGAGTATTTACCATTAATATCCATCCTCTGCTTTCTATCGGGGACCAGTTACGTGCCCCCTTACACACATTCTCGCCCAGACCAGCATTCTCATTTTATACACCAACCATTTATGCAGCGCAGTATCAAATGCTTTGGAAAAGTCCAGATACACAAGATCCAGTGAGACTCCCCCGTCCAGTCTAGGACTTACCTCCTCATAGAAGCTGATCAGATTGGTATGACAGGAGTGATCTCTCATAAACCTGTACTGATACGGAGTTATACTGCTATTTTCTTTGAGGTCCTCCAGGATGGCATCTCTTAGAAACCCCTCAAACATTTTACCCGCAATAGAAGACATACTTACTGGCCTGTAATTTTCAGGTTCACTTTTTGGCCCTTTATGAATACCGGCACCACATTGGCTATGCACCAATCCAATGGAACAGAACTGTCACTATAGGTTCCCTAAATATTAGAAACAAGGGTCTGTCTATAAAATGACTTTATAATTCCCTTAAAACCCGGGGATCAATCTTTGGAGGTGGCTCTGCACTTCTTCCTGGGTTAGACTGGTGACATTTAGTGGACAGATTACTTTATCACTCTGCATTGCATCGGACATTTCATTTTCCTTTGGGAGTATACTGGAGAAAACTATTTAATAGATTTGCTTTCTCCCCATCGCCCTCTACAATTACTCCTACAGTATTTGTTAAAGAGCCAACACTTTATATAAGTAAATAGATTAATACTTGAACAGTTTAGGGTTAGTTTTACTCTCTGGCAATAAGTCTCTGTCTCCATCTCCATCAAAAGCAGTGCTGCTTTGACCTAATTTTTACATAAATTATTTTTTTCCTTATAGGCTTTTAGTGCTTCTTCACTGCCTTGTTTGAGTAGTTTAAACACTTTTTTTTTACTGTTTATTGCCCACTTTACATCTTTCTTAAACCCCATTGTTTTCTCCTATTCCTACTTTTATTCCTGTAAGGTACAAACCGCTCACAGTAAGTAATTAGGATGTTTTTAAACGGTTGCTATTTATTGTTTTTACTCTCTTTTTTGAAGATACTATCCCAGTCAATAAGGTTTGACTATAAGGCATCACTAAGCTGATGGAACTTGGCCTTCCCAGTTTAGTATTTTCATAGTTCCCCTATAAAACTCGCTTGAAGGACAAGTTGAAATGTATTATATTATGGTCACCATTTCCCAGGTACCCCCCTACCTGCACCCCTGTTCTTCTGTCAGGTCTGTTGCTTAATATTAAGTCCCCAATGGCCATCTCTCTAGTTGGGTCCTATACAAGTTGGGTGAGGTAATTATCTTTAGTGATTCACAGGAAATTGATGCCTATATGAAATCCGCAGGTTTCGGCTTCCCAGTTTATATCCGGATAGTTATAGTCACCCATAATAATTACCTCATTGTGATTTGCTGCTTCATCTATTTGCTTCAATAATAGATTTTCAGTGGCTTCTGCTATGTCTATAGAAAACCCCTATGAGAATTCTATTGTTGTTTTTGCCCTGCATGTATTTCTACCCAGAGACTCCACATGTTCATATCCCTCCAATATATCTTTCTGTAATTTGGTCTTTAAACAGGATTTTACATAAAGACAAACCCCTCCCTCTTTCCGGTTTTTAAGATCTCTTCTGAACAGACTACAACCCTGTAAGTAAACCGCCCAATCACAGCTTTCATCCAACCAGGTGTCCGTTATTCCCACTATGTCAGAATTTTGATCAGACATTATCACTTCTAGTTTCTCTACTTATCAGACGTCTAGTGTTAGTCGCCTTATTGGTCAGATGTCTAGCGTTAGTCACTTTACAGTTCAGGTTTTGGTTATTTTTATATTATGTGTATCTCTACTAACCGTTCAGTCAGTTACAGCTGTACTAACTTCTCCCACTTCTCGACACCCATTTCCATTAGTTAAAGGGGAAGACAGTGTAGACCGTGACCTGGTACTATCTCTCTGGTTGCCCTCCTCCAGTCCTTAGTTTAAACACTCCTCTGACCTTTTCCCTACTAGCCATCTTCTCCCCCAGCACAGCAACACCCTTCAAATTGAGATGCAGCCCATCCCTATGGTAGCAAACAGAAAAATTATCCCAGTTCTCTTGGAACCCAAACCCCTCCTTCCTAAACAACCTCTGGAGCCACTTGTTTACCTCCCTAATCTCCCACTGCCTTTCTGGTGGGACACAGGTATTTCAGAAAATAGTTCCTAGTTCCCTAAAATTTTTAGGAACCTTGCACCTACTTCTAACTTTGTCATTGGTGCCAATGTGTACCACGACCGCTGGATCCTCACCAGACCTTCCCAGTAATCTGTCAAGCTTGAGTGCCAGGAAGACAACACACTGTTCGACGATCCCGGTCTTTGTGGCAGACTGTCCTGTTTATTCTAATAGTTAAGTCTCCCACTACCAGGACATGTCTATCCTGCTCTGCGCTCCGATTCCCCTTCTTACTGGACCACACATTCCCGATCGGGGTCAGAGGCCACATTGTGCTGCAGCAGTGCTAATCCTGTAATGGCATCTCCCTCATTGGCCAACACTTATGAGACCAGTACAGTTATAAGACAGCCACGCAGACTCACTTAGGTTTGGACTGATATAGCACTTAGTTGTAGCGCATCTGTTCCTCTTCTAGTGGAGGATGGAGTAACTAACCAGAGCCAGCAAGGGTTTGTAACAAGTCATGCCAGACAAATCTAATTTCCTATGACAGAATCACCGACTGGGTTGATCAGGGAGATGCGGTGGATATAGTATATCTTGACTTTAGTAAAGCATCTGACAAAGTATCTCATACCGTACTTATTGATAAAAATGACCAAATCTGGGATTGACAAGGCAACTGTTAGGTGGATTCACAACTGTCTGAGTGATCGCACTCAAAGAGTGGTCATAAATGGCTGCACATCCAAGTGGGAGAATGTATCAAGTGGGGACCACAAGGCTCTGTCCTGGGCCCAGTGTTGGTCAACATTGTTATAAATGATCTGGAGGAGGGAATTGATCAAATTTGCGGACAACACAAAGCTAGGAGGGATAGCTAACACTAGGGAAGAGAGAGAGGATTCAAAAAGATCTAGACAAGCTTGCACAGTGGTCGGCGACTAACAGAATGGTATTTAACAAGGAGAAATGCAAAGCCCTACATCTGGGCCAGAAATATGGAAAAAGCACATACAGAATGGGAAAAAGACTTGGGTATACTAATAGATCATAGACTGAACATGAGTCAACAATGTGATGCAGCAGCCAAAAAGGCGCAAACAATTCTGGGATGTATTAAGAGAAGCATAGAGTCTAGATCACGTGAGGTCATTATCCTCTCTACTCTTCCTTAGTCAGACCTCATCTGGAATACTGGGGCCAGTTCTGGGCACCCCACTTTAAAACAGACATAGACAAACTGGATCAAGTTCAGAGAAGAGTTACCAAGATGGTGAGCGGTCTGCAAATCATGTCCTATGAGGAACGGTTAAAGGATCTGGGAATGTTTAGCAGAAGAGAAGGCTGAGAGGAGACTTAATAGCTGTCTACAAATATCTGAAGGGCTGTCACAGTGCAGAGGGATCAGCCCTATTCTCATCTGCACAAGGAAAGACTAGAAGCAATGAAACTGAAGGGAGGAGACACTGATTAGATATTAGACAGTGAGGGGGATCAATGAGTGGAACAGGTTACCACGGGAGGTGGGGAGTTCTCCTGCAATGGAAGTGTTCAAACAAAGGCCGGACAGACATCTGTCTGGGATGA
Source organism: Eleutherodactylus coqui (assembly GCA_035609135.1). Taxonomy (NCBI): domain Eukaryota; kingdom Metazoa; phylum Chordata; class Amphibia; order Anura; family Eleutherodactylidae; genus Eleutherodactylus; species Eleutherodactylus coqui. Next base: position 175,435,526 of record CM069413.1, read on the forward strand.
TTTAGTGATCCTGCACTGAGCAGGGGGTCGGACCCGATGACTCCAGAGGATTTGATGACCACAGAAAACCCGCTGATCCTGGAGGTCCCTTACAACTCTACGATTTTATGATTCTATGATTCTATGTTTAGACTTGGAAATGCCTCCTTTTCTTCAGAGGTTAGGACAGACAACAGCGTGGTTAACTGTGTTCTGTTCGTCTTCCTTGGTGGGCTAAGTAAGTCCGGCCTCCATGTACGCCCGAAACCCAAAAAGCTTCCTACGGACCAAGTTAAAACTAGTTAGATTACTGCCTACAGGAGAAGTAAAGCTGATAGGAGGAGCCAACTCTTCTTAGTGTCGCCTCCTAGTGGCAGCAGCTATACCCCCCCCTCCCCCATGGTACAGGCAAGAAACTTGCGCTGTTCGATTAAAAATATTCAGTCATGCGACTGCCAACTTACATAAGCAGACTGTAGACTTGAAGGTGTTAAACTCAACAAAACACAAGATACATAAAATGAATCCAAGCCAGGCCTTAGAAAAACGAGAGCTGGCTTTATTGTTTTACTAGCCATCCATTGGACATAAACATGCATACGTAATTCCGTTACGCACACATCACATTATCGTATGTTAGTCATCAAAGGTTAAACGCACAACAGACATCTTACAAAAAGGACTCAGAACGCAACCTAAAAACATCCTCTTCTAATCCATAAGGTGGTTGTGCGGCGCCAGTAGTTCATCTCTCCACAACAGTTAGTTCAGATCTCGGCTCTTTATTTTTGTTGGCTGCACATGAAAAAAAAGCCGCAAAGACCAACGTCTGTCCGTATCTCATATATATATATATAAATTCTTTCCATTTTCTGACAGCAGACGTCGGCAGCGCCTCCATGCAGGTAAGCAATATTAAATATTAGTTTATTTTCTGGGTGGGGAAAAAAAACATAAAATAAAGTCTAAAAATATTTAGTTCAAGTCACGGAATCGTCCCTCCGAACTCGGAAAGAACCCTAATGCAACGCATAAATAGCTGCCACTGAAACCGCCACGGTGAAAACGAGGACTTCGCCTTCCCAGGTGAGAACCCCATTGGTTTTGGCACAAAAAGAAAAAAAAATAAAAGACGACGTCGGAGCTTACGCAAAAACAAGAACACTGCTTGTAAAAAAGGAAGGTCAAGAAAGAACCGATCGAGATACTGTAGTGGGGAAATAAGATGGGGAGACAGGGGGAAGCTGGACAGAAAGCGTCACTGCAATCACTAAAATCCCCTAAACCTCAGTCATTGCAGAATACTGTCTTGTGTTCGCAGCAGAAATGACCCGACATCACCGTTATTGCAGCATTGCCTTGATTTGCTTCGAGGTAGTCTCATCATTCAAATGTTTCGTTGTGTACCTACAGAAAGCAAGCAGAAGACAAAGGAGGGTTAATGTGAATATACAAACATTACTTATCCTGTATTATACTCCAGAGCTGCGCTCACTATTCTGCTGGTGGAGTCACTGTGTACATACATTACTTATCCTGTATTATACTCCAGAGCTGCACTCACTATTCTGCTGGTGGAGTCACTGTGTACATATATTACTTATACTGTATTGGTCCTGAGTTACATCCTGTATTATACCCCAGAGCTGCACTCACTATTCTGCTGGTGGAGTCACTGTGTACATACATTACTTATCCTGTACTGCTCCTGAGTTACATCCTGTATTATACTCCAGAGCTGCACTCACTATTCTGCTGGTGGAGTCACTGTGTACATACATTACTTATCCTGTACTGATCCTGAGTTACATCCTGTATTATACCCCAGAGCTGCACTCACTATTCTGCTGGTGGGGTCACTGTGTACATACATTACTTATCCTGTACTGCTCCTGAGTTACATCCTGTATTATACCCCAGAGCTGCACTCACTATTCTGCTGGTGGAGTCACTGTATACATACATTACTTATCCTGTACTGATCCTGAGTTACATCCTGTATTATACTCCAGAGCTGCACTCACTATTCTGGTGGTGGAGTCACTGTGTACATACATTACTTATCCTGTATTGCTCCTGAGTTACATCCTGTATTATACTCCAGAGCTGCACTCACTATTCTGCTGGTGGAGTCACTGTGTACATACATTACTTATCCTGTACTGCTCCTGAGTTACATCCTGTATTATACTCCAGAGCTGCACTCACTATTCTGCTGGTGGAGTCACTGTGTACATACATTACTTATCCTGTATTGCTCCTGAGTTACATCCTGTATTATACTCCAGAGCTGCACTCACTATTCTGCTGGTGGAGTCACTGTGTACACACATTACTTATCCTGTACTGATCCTGAGTTACATCCTGTATTATACGCCAGAGCTGCGCTCACTATTCTGCTGGTGGAGTCACTGTGTACATACATTACTTATCCTGTTCTGCTCCTGAGTTACATCCTGTATTATACTCCAGAGCTGCACTCACTATTCTGGAAGTGGGTGGTGGTCACATTATCCAATGCCCTCCTTTATTCCAGTACGCCTCTAGTGATGTTGGACTTCTGCATTGTACAGCACTAGTCAGACATCCTACAGACCGGGGATTGGCCAGCGCTGCTCACATCAGCTAATCTAAGTGTGTTGTAGCCATCCTGGATCACCAGAGTGGGACTCCAGAAAGCAGCAGACGGGTGGCTGCATGGCAGTAGGAGGGCACCAAATGATGTAGCTGCCCCCTCCGCTCCCAGAAACTGCGATGTGATGGTAAATGGTTATAACCCGTTAGAAGGGCCGGTGGCAATGCTGGCCACAAGCTGTATAATAAACTATTGCGCTCAGTCTATCTCGCAGCTCATCAGTAAGCAGATGCTTCACATCCAGAGCGGTGGTGGTCCTAGGAAGAGACAGCGAGGAGACTGCAGCGACTCCCACAGAGCGCTAGGAAGTGAGACGTCAGGGGCTGCTGGCCCCACAGCTCACAAGCAGTCTGTACGGACACCGATGCATGAAAGCTAAAGACCTGCGTATGGGAATCAATGAGCGAGTCCTCCCCCTGCAGTCAGCGCTGGGAATACTCTACCTGAGAGCGTTTAGAAGACCTTCTACGCTGTTGGGGGGCTGTTCTTTCAGGACCTTAATGCAGCCCTTCATCTGGAACAAAGCACACCCGGGTTATTAGCATACACACAGAAACCGCAACACTTCTCTGCATAGTGCTGTCCGATACTGCAGCTCAGCCTCACTGACCCAATAGCTGCAATCCCGGACGTGCCCCCCAAGCGTAGAGGAACAGCACGTTAGAGAGGCCGAGTCTCTCGGAAGCCAAGATGCTCCGAGCTTCAGCAATCCGTTAAAAACCATCTAAAATGATGCAACAGTTTCAGAAAATGTTCCTGAACGTAAAATGAAGCGTCGGCCGCGTCCCTCGTGTGGATGAACGTCTCCAGAGCCTCAGCATCTCCTGATATTAGGGACTGGAGATGGTGGGTAGCAGACATTCCACAAGTATGAGATGTGACCTCCGACCATCCTTTCTTCTTGACCCTTCAGTTGTTTTGCAGTAGCACCACATACCTTCTCACATGTTCCCCTGGCCCGGCCTCTGTGATGTGTGGCTGCCAGCAATTGGTAAAGGAGATCTAAATGAAACGGGACCAGGTCTCCCGCCCCTCTGATAGGTCTGCTGTGGGGAAGAGCAGATCTACATGTCCGGGCATTCTGATTTTCTGCACATTTACTTCATTTTCACAGTGGCCTTTTTTGGACTTTCTTAGACTTGGTTACATATTGTGTTTTCAGTATGGACACTAACATCCACATAGAAACAACATGGTGAAGTTTTGCAGTTCTCACACTGGCCACTAGAGCGCACACCATAACCAGAAGCTCCTGCAGATTGCTCTATGGAATGAGGCAGGAACAGCAGAGCTGACTCAACATTAGAGGGGGAGATTTAAAGGGGCTTTCCCACCCAAAAGTTTTTTTTCCTGCCCTGCAGTGTGCTGCCCCAAGCACCCCCCCCAGGTCAACATTACAGTATACGGGACAGCACTGTGATGTCAGAGGTTGTATGTATGTATATATATATATTATATATACACATATACATATACAGTATACAGGACAGCGCTGTGACATCAGAGGTTGTTATATATACACATTACAGTATACAGGACAGCGCTGTGATGTCAGAGGTTGTTCTACATACATATGTTATAGTATACAGGGTATCGTTCCGGTGTCGGAGGTTGTTCTACATACATATGTTATAGTATACAGGGTATCGCTCCGGTGTCGGAGGTTGTTCCACATATATATGTTATAGTATACAGGGTATCGTTCCGGTGTCGGAGGTTGTTCTACATACATATGTTATAGTATACAGGATATTGCTCCGGTGTCGGAGGTTGTTCCACATATATATGTTATAGTATACAGGGGTATTGCTCCGGTGTCGGAGGTTGTTCCACATATATATGTTATAGTATACAGGGTATCGCTCCGGTGTCGGAGGTTGTTCTACATACATATGTTATAGTATACAGGGTATCGCTCCGGTGTCGGAGGTTGTTCTACATACATATGTTATAGTATACAGGGTATCGCTCCGGTGTCGGAGGTTGTTCTACATACATATGTTATAGTATACAGGGGTATTGCTCCGGTGTCGGAGGTTGTTCTACATACATATGTTATAGTATACAGGGTATCGCTCCGATGTCAGAGGTTGTTCTACATACATATGTTATAGTATACAGGGTATCGTTCCGGTGTCGGAGGTTGTTCTACATACATATGTTATAGTATACAGGGTATCGCTCCGGTGTCAGAGGTTGTTCCACATATATATGTTATAGTATACAGGGTATCGTTCCGGTGTCGGAGGTTGTTCTACATACATATATTCTAGTATACAGGGTATTGCTCCGGTGTCGGAGGTTGTTCCACATATATGTTATAGTATACAGGATATCGCTCCGGTGTCGGAGGTTGTTCTACATACATATGTTATAGTATACAGGGTATCGCTCCGGTGTCAGAGGTTGTTCCACATATATATGTTATAGTATACAGGGTATCGCTCCGGTGTCGGAGGTTGTTCTACATACATATGTTATAGTATACAGGGTATCGCTCCGGTGTCGGAGGTTGTTCTACATACATATGTTATAGTATACAGGGTATCGCTCCGGTGTCGGAGGTTGTTCTACATACATATGTTATAGTATACAGGGGTATTGCTCCGGTGTCGGAGGTTGTTCTACATACATATGTTATAGTATACAGGGTATCGCTCCGATGTCAGAGGTTGTTCTACATACATATGTTATAGTATACAGGGTATCGTTCCGGTGTCGGAGGTTGTTCTACATACATATGTTATAGTATACAGGGTATCGCTCCGGTGTCAGAGGTTGTTCCACATATATATGTTATAGTATACAGGGTATCGTTCCGGTGTCGGAGGTTGTTCTACATACATATGTTATAGTATACAGGGTATTGCTCCGGTGTCGGAGGTTGTTCTACATACATATGTTATAGTATACAGGGTATTGCTCCGGTGTCGGAGGTTGTTCCACATACATATGTTATAGTATACAGGATATTGCTCCGGTGTCGGAGGTTGTTCTACATACATATGTTATAGTATACAGGGTATCGCTCCGGTGTCGGAGGTTGTTCTACATACATATGTTATAATATACAGGGTATCGCTCCGGTGTCGGAGGTTGTTCTACATACATATGTTATAGTATACAGGGTATCGCTCCGGTGTCAGAGGTTGTTCCACATATATATGTTATAGTATACAGGGTATCGTTCCGGTGTCGGAGGTTGTTCTACATACATATATTCTAGTATACAGGGTATTGCTCCGGTGTCGGAGGTTGTTCCACATATATGTTATAGTATACAGGATATCGCTCCGGTGTCGGAGGTTGTTCTACATACATATGTTATAGTATACAGGGTATCGCTCCGGTGTCGGAGGTTGTTCTACATACATATGTTATAGTATACAGGGTATCGCTCCAGTGTCGGAGGTTGTTCTACATACATATGTTATAGTATACAGGGTATCGCTCCGGTGTTGGAGGTTGTTCCACATATATATGTTATAGTATACAGGGGTATTGCTCCGGTGTCGGAGGTTGTTCTACATACATACATATGTTATAGTATACAGGATATTGCTCCGGTGTCGGAGGTTGTTCCACATATATATGTTATAGTATACAGGGTATCGCTCCGGTGTCGGAGGTTGATCTACATACATATGTTATAGTATACAGGGTATCGCTCCGGTGTCGGAGGTTGTTCTACATATGTTATAGTATACAGGGTATCGCTCCGGTGTCGGAGGTTGTTCTACATATGTTATAGTATACAGGGTATCGCTCCGGTGTCGGAGGTTGTTCCGCGCTCTCCTCTATACATATGTAGAACAGCCTCAGACATCAGCTCTGTGGGGAGATCTTCGTGTCGGACGAGGACCAATGCTGATTCTGAAATTGTTAAGTTTCATAAAGCTGCAGACGGTCATTTTAGGAGTTTCTGTTGAGTTATTCCAGGGCGTCCTCAATGTGCCTTCCCACCCAAAATAACAAACATCTGCGGAGTGCGGGGGCAGGGAAACTGGACTGAAAGGATCAACCTCTTCATGACCATCAAGAGTAAAGTTATGTCAGGCCGTGATGAAGGGTATATACTGCGGGCTCGGGACCAGCATGGCAGTCCGCAGCCTACTGAAGGCTCTCAGGGATGCCATGTACGGATGCCCGTGGCAAAACAATTATCACCGTTGACTGCAATACTCGGGTATTACGGTATATAGTACAAGTGATCGAACAATCACAGGCTCAAGTCCCCTATGGGGAATACCTACTATGAAAGAAAAAACCCTATCAAATCCACTTTTTTTCCCCACAACAGCTTGAAAAAAAATATATATATATGTATATTCGCCGGACTCCCTTTCTCGTCATAGTCTAAACGACTAAAACTCACATCTGATACCGCTGTGTTGGTAAACATACTAACTAAAGAAGAAAACAAACAATATTTTGCCTGCATGGTGGAGGCTGCGGACGGCCCAAGCGACAAAAAATAAAAGTGTTACAGGCGACAGAAAGCTGTAAAGCTGGGCTCCAGGAGAAGGTTCAAAGGAAAAACATTAGGAACTGATATAAATGTGACAGTGAGTAACGGAGCCACAGAGCAAAGCTCAGGTCCCGGCAGTGTCCTCAGAGCAAAGCTCAGGTCCCGGCAGTGTCCTCAGAGCAAAGCTCAGGTCCCGGCAGTGTCCTCAGAGCAAAGCTCAGGTCCCGGCAGTGTCCTCAGAGCAAAGCTCAGGTCCCGGCAGTGTCCTCAGAGCAAAGCTCAGGTCCCGGCAGTGTCCTCAGAGCAAAGCTCAGGTCCCGGCAGTGTCCTCAGAGCAAAGCTCAGGTCCCGGCAGTGTCCTCAGAGCAAAGCTCAGGTCCCGGCAGTGTCCTCAGAGCAAAGCTCAGGTCCCGGCAGTGTCCTCAGAGCAAAGCTCAGGTCCCGGCAGTGTCCTCAGAGCAAAGCTCAGGTCCCGGCAGTGTCCTCAGAGCAAAGCTCAGGTCCCGGCAGTGTCCTCAGAGCAAAGCTCAGGTCCCGGCAGTGTCCTCAGAGCAAAGCTCAGGTTCCGGCAGTGTCCTCAGAGCAAAGCTCAGGTTCCGGCAGTGTCCTCAGAGCAAAGCTCAGGTCCCGGCAGTGTCCTCAGAGCAAAGCTCAGGTCCCGGCAGTGTCCTCAGAACAAAGCTCAGGTCCCGGCAGTGTCCTCAGAACAAAGCTCAGGTCCCGGCAGTGTCCTCAGAACAAAGCTCAGGTCCCGGCAGTGTCCTCAGAACAAAGCTCAGGTCCCGGCAGTGTCCTCAGAGCAAAGCTCAGGTCCCGGCAGTGTCCTCAGAACAAAGCTCAGGTCCCGGCAGTGTCCTCAGAACAAAGCTCAGGTCCCGGCAGTGTCCTCAGAACAAAGCTCAGGTCCCGGCACTGGCCTCAGAACAAAGCTCAGGTCCCGGCACTGGCCTCAGAACAAAGCTCAGGTCACGGCACTGTCATCTACACCCCCCCAAAAAAAATAATGGAGCAGCGGATGTCTAATGTAAACATTTTTGTATAATTTAATATATGAAAAAACTTTAACAATTAGATACAGTCTCCTGACACCAACGAGTCTTGAGAGTCGCTGCTGACTGCCTGTGCTTACGGGGCGCGGAGAGCACAGCGCCGGCGCTTACGGGGCGCGGAGAGCACAGCGCCGGCGCTTACGGGGCGCGGAGAGCACAGCGCCGGCGCTTACGGGGCGCGGAGAGCACAGCGCCGGCGCTTACGGGGCGCGGAGAGCACAGCGCCGGCGCTTACGGGGCGCGGAGAGCACAGCGCCGGCGCTTACGGGGCGCGGAGAGCACAGCGCCGGCGCTTACGGGGCGCGGAGAGCACAGCGCCGGCGCTTACGGGGCGCGGAGAGCACAGCGCCGGCGCTTACGGGGCGCGGAGAGCACAGCGCCGGCGCTTACGGGGCGCGGAGAGCACAGCGCCGGCGCTTACGGGGCGCGGAGAGCACAGCGCCGGCGCTTACGGGGCGCGGAGAGCACAGCGCCGGCGCTTACGGGGCGCGGAGAGCACAGCGCCGGCGCTTACGGGGCGCGGAGAGCACAGCGCCGGCGCTTACGGGGCGCGGAGAGCACAGCGCCGGCGCTTACGGGGCGCGGAGAGCACAGCGCCGGCGTTAACGGGGTGCGGAGCGCCGGTTGTAATGCACCTCCGGAGGTCGGGGAAGACACTCCGCTCTTCAATATTCAAAGAGAACAAACTCACATCAATCTTGGACATCTTGGCGAAGGCCCCCACGGGATGCACGTGGTCGTACAGGATGATGACCCCCACCATCACTCTCAGGCAGAACGACACCGTCTCTTCGTTTGTAAAGCGACTCCTGTATTCTCTGATGGGAGACAAGCGGTTACTGTATACAGCGCACACATCCACGTGTTCACCAACATCCCGCAGCCACTGCTCTCCTAATAGCGCTCTTTAGTCACCCAAGCTACAGCTCCCAGCATGAACGACAACACCCTGCAGTCACCACTAGAGGGAGCTCATCACAGACCATCTAGGACTTCAGTGTATAAACAGTCTGCAGTATTCTGCCCCCTACTGGTGACTTAAGGCTGACACAATTCTTCTAATTTAAAGTAAAACTCTGAGCTAAGTTTTAGAATTAGTGAAATGGTAATGAGACACTTATTTTATATACCAGAACTATTCATGCTTTTAATCTGGTCCTAGAGCAAATGACCGAGTGCTCCATACACTACGGGCCCTCAGGAAATAACAGTATGGCCGCACATGAGGATGCAAAATAACACCCCCTTCACTCAGTGCTCAGCCACTACTGGCCGAGGCTGCGCCGCGCAGACTCCCTGCCCTGCCGGTATTGGCCGAGGCTGCGCCGCGCAGACTCCCTGCCCTGCCGGTATTGGCCGAGGCTGCGCCGCGCAGACTCCCTGCCCTGCCGGTATTGGCCGAGGCTGCGCCGCGCAGACTCCCTGCCCTGCCGGTATTGGCCGAGGCTGCGCCGCGCAGACTCCCTGCCCTGCCGGTATTGGCCGAGGCTGCGCCGCGCAGACTCCCTGCCCTGCCGGTATTGGCCGAGGCTGCGCCGCGCAGACTCCCTGCCCTGCCGGTATTGGCCGAGGCTGCGCCGCGCAGACTCCCTGCCCTGCCGGTATTGGCCAAGGCTGCGCCGCGCAGACTCCCTGCCCTGCCGGTATTGGCCGAGGCTGCGCCGCGCAGACTCCCTGCCCTGCCGGTATTGGCCGAGGCTGCGCCGCGCAGACTCCCTGCCCTGCCGGTATTGGCCGAGGCTGCGCCGCGCAGACTCCCTGCCCTGCAGGTATTGGCCGAGGCTGCGCCGCACAGACTCCCTGCCCTGCAGGTATTGGCCGAGGCTGCGCCGCACAGACTCCCTGCCCTGCAGGTATTGGCCGAGGCTGCGCCGCACAGACTCCCTGCCCTGCAGGTATTGGCCGAGGCTGCGCCGCACAGACTCCCTGCCCTGCAGGTATTGGCCGAGGCTGCGCCGCACAGACTCCCTGCCCTGCAGGTATTGGCCGAGGCTGCGCCGCACAGACTCCCTGCCCTGCAGGTATTGGCCGAGGCTGCGCCGCACAGACTCCCTGCCCTGCAGGTATTGGCCGAGGCTGCGCCGCACAGACTCCCTGCCCTGCAGGTATTGGCCGAGGCTGCGCCGCACAGACTCCCTGCCCTGCAGTTATTGGCCGAGGCTGCGCCGCACAGACTCCCTGCCCTGCAGTTATTGGCCGAGGCTGCACCGCACAGACACCCCGCTCTGCAGTTATTAGCTGAGGCTGCACCGCACAGACACCCCGCTCTGCCAGCCCTGCATGTAGCGGTTTCTTTCTGTATTTGGACTAGAAAGGAGAGAGTATAAGGAGAAAGTGAGCCGAGAGCTTCCAGCATTACCATTACAGGGTGATTCAAAATGAACAGTGCAAAAGTAAAGCTGATTTCTTCACACATGAACTGCCATCCAACAGCGGTAATGACAGCAGGGGACAGCAGGGTCAGGACAAATCACCAATAGTTAATTGGCTCTGGTCCGCCACTTGGGACCTCAACCGATCATCTGATTGCAGCGGTTATCTGGAGCACAAATACACCCGGGATGAAGTAGTAGTCACTGCTCCGAGCCCTGTGCAGTGGCCAGCACTTGTAATAGCAGGCTAGGATCTTGTTTATACAGTAGAACGCAATACCGCAGCAATGCAATACACAACATTCTGACAGGCAGTCTATCAAGACATGCAACAGGCACGCCTTCATAGGCAATCAGGCCTCATGTCCACGGGGAAAATCAGATCCGCTGCAGATTCTCCATGTAGAATCTGCAGCGGGTCCCTCCTGCCCCGCGGACATGAGCGCTTAAAATAGAAATTTAAAAGCATTTACCTTTCCGTAGCGGGCGGAGAAGATCAGCTGTCCTCACGGCCGGATCTTCATTTTCGGCCGGCGGATGAATTCCTGACGCCGGCGGCACGTCGCCGGCACGTCGTCGACGTGCCGCGCGCATGCGCCGGGCACATCCGCCGAGCCGAAGCAAGGGAGATGCGGCCGTGAGGAAGAGCAGAGCTTCGCGGTCCGCTACGGGTGAGTAAATGCTTTTAATTCCTATTTTAGGTCTCCCGCGGATCCGGACGGCTTCCATAGGCTTCAATAGAAGCCCGCGGGAGCCGTCCCCGCGGGAGACCCGCATGAAAATGGAGCATGGTCCAGATTTTTTCATGCTCCATTTTTTTTTAAATGCCTTTTATTGACGATCCGCGGGTATTTATCTACCCGCGGGTGGTCAATGCATCCCTATGGGATGCGGATCCGCGCGCGGGAGATCCGCTGCGGATTTTAAATCACATTTTGCCCGTGGACATGAGCCCTCAGTCATGGCAGCCTTTGGGAGCTTCAGAAGCCCCTATGATGTTGCCGGTTACAGCTGTCGAAGACGGCCGACACCCACTGTGTATGGAGCTGGATTGGCTCCCGATTCCACTTTATATAAACTCTGCATGCCCAAGATACAACCGTACGCCTTGGAGCATGGAGGGGTTAAAGGGACTTTCAGGATTAAACTAAAGGCCCATTTAGACAGGGCGAGTGTGAGGCAAACGATGGCCGCCCCTCGTCCCCCACATACTGGCTGCGGTGCTCCTACATAAACGATGGCCGCCCCTCGTCCCCCTCATACTGGCTGTGGTGCTCCTACGTAAATGATGGCCGCCCCTCGTAGCCCACATACTGGCTGCGGTGCTCCTACATAAACGATGGCCGCCCCTCGTCCCCCACATACTGGCTGCGGTGCTCCTACATAAACGATGGCCGCCCCTCGTCCTGTACATACTGGCTGCGGTGCTCCTACATAAACGATGGCCGCCCCTCGTCCTGCATATACTGGCTGCGGTGCTCCTACATAAACGATGGCCGCCCCTCGTCCTGCACATACTGGCTGCGGTGCTCCTACATAAACGATGGCCGCCCCTCGTCCTGCACATACTGGCTGCGGTGCTCCTACATAAACGATGGCCGCCCCTCGCCCCCCACATACTGGCTGCGGTGCTCCTACATAAACGATGGCCGCCCCTCGTCCCCCACATGCTGGCTGCGGTGCTCCTACATAAATGATGGCCGCCCCTCGTCCTGTACATACTGGCTGCGGTGCTCCTACATAAACGATGGCCGCCCCTCGTCCTGCACATACTGGCTGCAGTGCTCCTACATAAACGATGGCCGCCCCTCGTCCCCCACATACTGGCTGCGGTGCTCCTACATAAACGATGGCCGCCCCTCGTCCTGCACATACTGGCTGCAGTGCTCCTACATAAACGATGGCCGCCCCTCGTCCCCCACATACTGGCTGCGGTGCTCCTACATAAACGATGGCCGCCCCTCGTCCCCCACATACTGGCTGCGGTGCTCCTACATAAACGATGGCCGCCCCTCGTCCCCCACATACTGGCTGCGGTGCTCCTACATAAACGATGGCCGCCCCTCGTCCCCCACATACTGGCTGCGGTGCTCCTACATAAACGATGGCCGCCCCTCGTCCCCCACATACTGGCTGCGGTGCTCCTACATAAACGATGGCCGCCCCTCGTCCCCCCTCATACTGGCTGCAGTGCTCCTACATAAACGATGGCCGCCCCTCGTCCCCCACATACTGGCTGCGGTGCTCCTACATAAACGATGGCCGCCCCTCGTCCCGTACATACTGGCTGCGGTGCTCCTACATAAACTATGGCCGCCCCTCGTCCCCCACATACTGGCTGCGGTGCTCCTACATAAACGATGGCCGCCCCTCGTCCTGCACATACTGGCTGCAGTGCTCCTACATAAACGATGGCCACCCCTCATCCTGCACATACTGGCTGCGGTGCTCCTACATAAACGATGGCCGCCCCTCGTCCTGTACATAGTGGCTGCGGTGCTCCTACATAAACTATGGCCGCCCCTCGTCCCCCTCATACTGGCTGCGGTGCTCCTACATAAACGATGGCCGCCCCTCGTCCCCCACATACTGGCTGCGGTGCTCCTACATAAACGATGGCCACCCCTCGTCCCTCACATACTGGCTGCGGTGCTCCTACATAAACGATGGCCGCCCCTCGTCCTGCACATACTGGCTGCGGTGCTCCTACATAAACGATGGCCGCCCCTCGTCCCCCACATACCGGCTGCGGTGCTCCTACATAAACGATGGCCGCCCCTCGTCCCCCACATACTGGCTGCAGTGCTCCTACATAAACGATGGCCGCCCCTCGTCCCCCACATACTGGCTGCGGTGCTCCTACATAAACGATGGCTGCCCCTCGTCCCCCACATACTGGCTGCGGTGCTCCTACATAAACGATGGCCGCCCCTCGTCCCCACATACTGGCTGCGGTGCTCCTACATAAACGATGGCTGCCCCTCGTCCCCCACATACTGGCTGCAGTGCTCCTACATAAATGATGGCCGCCCCTCGTCCTGCACATACTGGCTGCGGTGCTCCTACATAAAGGATGGCCGCCCCTCGTCCTGCACATACTGGCTGCGGTGCTCCTACATAAACGATGGCCGCCCCTCGTCCTCACATACTGGCTGCAGTGCTCCTACATAAATGATGGCCGCCCCTCGTCCCCACATACTGGCTGCGGTGCTCCTACATAAATGATGGCCGCCCCTCGTCCTGCACATACTGGCTGCGGTGCTCCTACATAAAGGATGGCCGCCCCTCGTCCCGCACATACTGGCTGCGGTGCTCCTACATAAACGATGGCCGCCCCTCGTCCCCCACATACTGGCTGCAGTGCTCCTACATAAATGATGGCCGCCCCTCGTCCTGCACATACTGGCTGCGGTGCTCCTACATAAAGGATGGCCGCCCCTCGTCCTGCACATACTGGCTGCGGTGCTCCTACATAAAGGATGGCCGCCCCTCGTCCTGCACATACTGGCTGCGGTGCTCCTACATAAAGGATGGCCGCCCCTCGTCCTGCACATACTGGCTGCGGTGCTCCTACATAAACGATGGCCGCCCCTCGTCCCCACATACTGGCTGCGGTGCTCCTACATAAAGGATGGCCGCCCCTCGTCCTGCACATACTGGCTGCGGTGCTCCTACATAAATGATGGCCGCCCCTCGTCCCGCACATACTGGCTGCGGTGCTCCTACATAAACGATGGCCACCCCTCGTCCCCCACATACTGGCTGCGGTGCTCCTACATAAACGATGGCCGCCCCTCGTCCCCCACATACTGGCTGCGGTGCTCCTACATAAACGATGGCCGCCCCTCGTCCCCCACATACTGGCTGCGGTGCTCCTACATCAACGATGGCCGCCCCTCGTCCCCCACATACTGGCTGCGGTGCTCCTACATAAACGATGGCCGCCCTTCGTCCTGTACATAGTGGCTGCGGTGCTCCTCCATAAACGATGGCCGCCCCTCGTCCTGTACATAGTGGCTGCAGTGCTCCTACATAAACGATGGCCGCCCCTCGTCCCCCACATACTGGCTGCGGTGCTCCTACATAAACGATGGCCGCCCCTCGTCCCCCACATACTGGCTGCAGTGCTCCTACATAAACGATGGCCGCCCCTCGTCCCCCACATACTGGCTGCGGTGCTCCTACATAAACGATGGCCGCCCCTCGTCCTGTATATACTGGCTGCGGTGCTCCTACATAAATGATGGCCGCCCCTCGTCCCGCACATACTGGCTGCGGTGCTCCTACATAAACGATGGCCGCCCCTCGTCCCGCACATACTGGCTGCGGTGCTCCTACATAAACGATGGCCGCCCCTCGTCCCCCACATACTGGCTGCGGTGCTCCTACATAAACTATGGCCGCCCCTCGTCCTGTACATACTGGCTGCGGTGCTCCTACATAAACGATGGCCGCCCCTCGTCCTGCACATACTGGCTGCGGTGCTCCTACATAAACGATGGCCGCCCCTCGTCCTGCACATACTGGCTGCGGTGCTCCTACATAAACGATGGCCGCCCCTCGTCCTGCACATACTGGCTGCGGTGCTCCTACATAAACGATGGCCGCCCCTCGTCCTGCACATACTGGCTGCGGTGCTCCTACATAAACGATGGCCGCCCCTCGTCCCGCACATACTGGCTGCGGTGCTCCTACATAAACGATGGCCGCCCCTCGTCCCGCACATACTGGCTGCGGTGCTCCTACATAAACGATGGCCGCCCCTCGTCCCGCACATACTGGCTGCGGTGCTCCTACATAAACGATGGCCGCCCCTCGTCCCCCACATACTGGCTGCGGTGCTCCTACATAAACGATGGCCGCCCCTCGTCCCCCACATACTGGCTGCGGTGCTCCTACATAAACGATGGCCGCCCCTCGTCCCGCACATACTGGCTGCGGTGCTCCTACATAAACGATGGCCGCCCCTCGTCCCCCACATACTGGCTGCGGTGCTCCTACATAAACGATGGCCGCCCCTCGCCCCCTGGGCACATACTGGCTGCGGTGCTCCTACATAAACGATGGCCGCCCCTCGTCCCCCACATACCGGCTGCGGTGCTCCTACATAAAGGATGGCTGCCCCTCGTCCTCACATACTGGCTGCGGTGCTCCTACATAAACGATGGCCGCCCCTCGTCCCCCACATACTGGCTACGGTGCTCCTACATAAACAATGGCCGCCCCTCGACCCCACATACTGGCTGCAGTGCTCCTACATAAATGATGGCCGCCCCTCGTCCTGCACATACTGGCTGCGGTGCTCCTACATAAACGATGGCCGCCCCTCGTCCCCCACATACTGGCTGCGGTGCTCCTACATAAACGATGGCCGCCCCTCGTCCTCACATACTGGCTGCAGTGCTCCTACATAAATGATGGCCGCCCCTCGTCCCCACATACTGGCTGCGGTGCTCCTACATAAAGGATGGCCGCCCCTCGTCCTGCACATACTGGCTGCGGTGCTCCTACATAAATGATGGCCGCCCCTCGTCCCGCACATACTGGCTGCGGTGCTCCTACATAAGCGATGGCCACCCCTCGTCCCCCACATACTGGCTGCGGTGCTCCTACATAAACGATGGCCGCCCCTCGTCCCCCACATACTGGCTGCGGTGCTCCTACATAAACGATGGCCGCCCCTCGTCCCCCACATACTGGCTGCAGTGCTCCTACATCAACGATGGCCGCCCCTCGTCCCCCACATACTGGCTGCGGTGCTCCTACATAAACGATGGCCGCCCTTCGTCCTGTACATAGTGGCTGCGGTGCTCCTCCATAAACGATGGCCGCCCCTCGTCCTGTACATAGTGGCTGCAGTGCTCCTACATAAACGATGGCCGCCCCTCGTCCCCCACATACTGGCTGCGGTGCTCCTACATAAACGATGGCCGCCCCTCGTCCCCCACATACTGGCTGCAGTGCTCCTACATAAACGATGGCCGCCCCTCGTCCCCCACATACTGGCTGCGGTGCTCCTACATAAACGATGGCCGCCCCTCGTCCTGTATATACTGGCTGCGGTGCTCCTACATAAATGATGGCCGCCCCTCGTCCCGCACATACTGGCTGCGGTGCTCCTACATAAACGATGGCCGCCCCTCGTCCCCCACATACTGGCTGCGGTGCTCCTACATAAACTATGGCCGCCCCTCGTCCCCACATACTGGCTGCGGTGCTCCTACATAAACGATGGCCGCCCCTCGTCCTGTACATACTGGCTGCGGTGCTCCTACATAAACGATGGCCGCCCCTCGTCCTGCACATACTGGCTGCGGTGCTCCTACATAAACGATGGCCGCCCCTCGTCCTGTACATACTGACTGCGGTGCTCCTACATAAACGATGGCCGCCCCTCGTCCTGCACATACTGGCTGCGGTGCTCCTACATAAACGATGGCCGCCCCTCGTCCTGCACATACTGGCTGCGGTGCTCCTACATAAACGATGGCCGCCCCTCGTCCTGCACATACTGGCTGCGGTGCTCCTACATAAACGATGGCCGCCCCTCGTCCTGCACATACTGGCTGCGGTGCTCCTACATAAACGATGGCCGCCCCTCGTCCCGCACATACTGGCTGCGGTGCTCCTACATAAACGATGGCCGCCCCTCGTCCCGCACATACTGGCTGCGGTGCTCCTACATAAACGATGGCCGCCCCTCGTCCCCCACATACTGGCTGCGGTGCTCCTACATAAACGATGGCCGCCCCTCGTCCCCCACATACTGGCTGCGGTGCTCCTACATAAACGATGGCCGCCCCTCGTCCCGCACATACTGGCTGCGGTGCTCCTACATAAACGATGGCCGCCCCTCGTCCCCCACATACTGGCTGCGGTGCTCCTACATAAACGATGGCCGCCCCTCGCCCCCTGGGCACATACTGGCTGCGGTGCTCCTACATAAACGATGGCCGCCCCTCGTCCCCCACATACTGGCTGCGGTGCTCCTACATAAACGATGGCCGCCCCTCGTCCCCCACATACTGGCTACGGTGCTCCTACATAAACAATGGCCGCCCCTCGACCCCACATACTGGCTGCGGTGCTCCTACATAAATGATGGCCGCCCCTCGTCCCCCACATACTGGCTGCAGTGCTCCTACATAAATGATGGCCGCCCCTCGTCCTGCACATACTGGCTGCGGTGCTCCTACATAAACGATGGCCGCCCCTCGTCCGCCACATACTGGCTGCGGTGCTCCTACATAAACGATGGCCGCCCCTCGTCCTCACATACTGGCTGCAGTGCTCCTACATAAATGATGGCCGCCCCTCGTCCCGCACATACTGAGTGCGGTACTCCTACATAAACGATGGCCGCCCCTCGTCCCCCACATACTGGCTGCGGTGCTCCTACATAAACAATGGCCGCCCCTCGACCCCATATACTGACTGCGGTGCTCCTACATAAATGATGGCCGCCCCTCGTCCCCACATACTGGCTGCGGTGCTCCTACATAAACGATGGCCGCCCCTTGTCCCCCACATACTGGCTGCGGTGCTCCTACATAAATGATGGCCGCCCCTCGTCCCCACATACTGGCTGCGGTGCTCCTACATAAACGATGGCCGCCCCTCGTCCCCACATACTGGCTGCGGTGCTCCTACATAAACGATGGCCGCCCCTCGACCCCCATATACTGGCTGCGGTGCTCCTACATAAACGATGGCCGCCCCTCGTCCCCCTCATACTGGCTGCGGTGCTCCTACATAAACGATGGCCGCCCCACGTCCCCCTCATACTGGCTGCGGTGCTCCTACATAAACGATGGCCGCCCCTCGTCCCCCACATACTGGCTGAGGTGCTCCTACATAAACGATGGCCGCCCCTCGTCCCCCACATACTGGCTGCGGTGCTCCTACATAAACGATGGCCGCCCCTCGTCCTGTACATACTGGCTGCGGTGCTCCTACATAAACGATGGCCGCCCCTCGTCCTGCACATACTGGCTGAGGTGCTCCTACATAAACGCTGGCCGCCCCTCGTCCTGCACATACTGGCTGAGGTGCTCCTACATAAACGATGGCCGCCCCTCGTCCTGCACATACTGGCTGCGGTGCTCCTACATAAACGCTGGCCGCCCCTCGTCCTGCACATACTGGCTGCGGTGCTCCTACATAAACGATGGCCGCCCCTCGTCCTGCACATACTGGCTGCGGTGCTCCTACATAAACGATGGCCGCCCCTCATCCCGCACATACTGGCTGCGGTGCTCCTACATAAACGATGGCCGCCCCTCGTCCCCCACATACTGGCTGCGGTGCTCCTACATAAACGATGGCCGCCCCTCAACCCCCACATACTGGCTGCGGTGCTCCTACATAAACGATGGCCGCCCCTCGTCCCCACATACTGGCTGCGGTGCTCCTACATAAACAATGGCCGCCCCTCGACCCCACATACTGGCTGCGGTGCTCCTACATAAATGATGGCCGCCCCTCGTCCCCACATACTGGCTGCGGTGCTCCTACATAAACGATGGCCGCCCCTCGACCCCCACATACTGGCTGCGGTGCTCCTACATAAACTATGGCCGCCCCTCGTCCCCCTCATACTGGCTGCGGTGCTCCTACATAAACGATGGCTGCCCCTCGTCCTGCACATACTGGCTGCGGTGCTCCTACATAAACAATGGCCGCCCCTCGTCCTGCACATACTGGCTGCGGTGCTCCTACATAAACGATGGCCGCCCCTCGTCCCCCACATACTGGCTGAGGTGCTCCTACATAAACGATGGCCGCCCCTCGTCCCGCACATACTGGCTGCGGTGCTCCTACATAAACGATGGCCGCCCCTCGTCCCGCACATACTGGCTGCGGTGCTCCTACATAAACGATGGCCGCCCCTCGTCCCCCACATACTGGCTGCGGTGCTCCTACATCAACGATGGCCGCCCCTCGTCCTGCACATACTGGCTGCGGTGCTCCTACATAAACGATGGCCGCCCCTCGTCCCCCACATACTGGCTGCGGTGCTCCTACATAAACGATGGCCGCCCCTCGCCCCCACATACTGGCTGCGGTGCTCCTACATAAAGGATGGCTGCCCCTCGTCCTCACATACTGGCTGCGGTGCTCCTACATAAACGATGGCCGCCCCTCGTCCCCCACATACTGGCTACGGTGCTCCTACATAAACAATGGCCGCCCCTCGACCCCACATACTGGCTGCGGTGCTCCCACATAAACGATGGCCGCCCCTCGTCCCCCACATAGTGGCTGCGGTGCTCCTACATAAACGATGGCCGCCCCTCGTCCTGTACATTCTGGCTGCGGTGCTCCTACATAAATGATGGCCGCCCCTCGTCCCCCACATACTGGCTGCAGTGCTCCTACATAAATGATGGCCGCCCCTTGTCCTGCACATACTGGCTGCGGTGCTCCTACATAAACGATGGCCGCCCCTCGTCCCCCACATACTGGCTGCGGTGCTCCTACATAAACGATGGCCGCCCCTCGTCCCCCACATACTGGCTGCGGTGCTCCTACATAAACGATGGCCACCCCTCGTCCCCCACATACTGGCTGCGGTGCTCCTACATAAACGATGGCCGCCCCTCGTCCCGCACATACTGGCTGCGGTGCTCCTACATAAACGATGGCCGCCCCTCGTCCCGCACATACTGGCTGCGGTGCTCCTACATAAACGATGGCCGCCCCTCGTCCCCCACATACTGGCTGCGGTGCTCCTACATAAACAATGGCCGCCCCTCGACCCCACATACTGGCTGCGGTGCTCCTACATAAACGATGGCCGCCCCTCGTCCCGCACATACTGGCTGCGGTGGTCCTACATAAACGATGGCCGCCCCTCGTCCCCACATACTGGCTGCGGTGCTCCTACATAAACAATGGCCGCCCCTCGACCCCACATACTGGCTGCGGTGCTCCTACATAAACGATGGCCGCCCCTCGTCCCCACATACTGGCTGCGGTGCTCCTACATAAACGATGGCCGCCCCTCGACCCCCATATACTGGCTGCGGTGCTCCTACATAAACGATGGCCGCCCCTCGTCCCCCTCATACTGGCTGCGGTGCTCCTACATAAACGATGGCCGCCCCTCGTCCCCCTCATACTGGCTGCGGTGCTCCTACATAAACGATGGCCGCCCCACGTCCCCCACATACTGGCTGCAGTGCTCCTACATAAACGATGGCCGCCCCTCGTCCCGCACATACTGGCTGCGGTGCTCCTACATAAACGATGGCCGCCCCTCGTCCCCCACATACTGGCTGCGGTGCTCCTACATAAACGATGGCTGCCCCTCGTCCTGCACATACTGGCTGCGGTGCTCCTACATAAACGATGGCCGCCCCTCGTCCCCCACATACTGGCTGTGGTGCTCCTACATAAACGATGGCTGCCCCTCGTCCTGCACATACTGGCTGCGGTGCTCCTACATAAACAATGGCCGCCCCTCGTCCTGCACATACTGGCTGCGGTGCTCCTACATAAACGATGGCAGCCCCTCGTCCTCACATACTGGCTGCGGTGCTCCTACATAAACGATGGCCGCCCCTCGTCCCCACATACTGGCTGCGGTGCTCCTACATAAACGATGGCCGCCCCTCGTCCCCCACATACTGTCTGCGGTACTCCTACATAAACGATGACCGCCCCTCGTCCCGCACATACTGGCTGCGGTGCTCCTACATAAACGATGGCCGCCCCTCGTCCTGCACATACTGGCTGCGGTGCTCCTACATAAACGATGGCCGCCCCTCGTCCCCCACATACTGGCTGCGGTGCTCCTACATAAACGATGGCCGCCCCTCGTCCCCCACATACTGGCTGCGGTGCTCCTACATAAACGATGGCCGCCCCTCGTCCCCCACATACTGGCTGCGGTGCTCCTACATAAACGATGGCCGCCCCTCGTCCCCCACATACTGGCTGCTGTGCTCCTACATAAACGATGGCCGCCCCTCGTCCTGCACATACTGGCTGCGGTGCTCCTACATAAACGATGGCCGCCCCTCGTCCTGTACATACTGGCTGCGGTGCTCCTACATAAACGATGGCCGCCCCTCGTCCCCCACATACTGGCTGCGGTGCTCCTACATAAACGATGGCCGCCCCTCGTCCCCCACATACTGGCTGCGGTGCTCCTACATAAACGATGGCCGCCCCTCAACCCCCACATACTGGCTGCGGTGCTCCTACATAAACGATGGCTGCCCCTCGTCCCCACATACTGGCTGTGGTGCTCCTACATAAACAATGGCCGCCCCTCGTCCCCCACATACTGGCTGCGGTGCTCCTACATAAACAATGGCCGCCCCTCGACCCCCACATACTGGCTGCGGTGCTCCTACATAAACGATGGCCGCCCCTCGTCCCCCACATACTGGCTGCGGTGCTCCTACATAAACGATGGCCGCCCCTCGTCCTGTACATACTGGCTGCGGTGCTCCTACATAAACGATGGCCGCCCCTCGTCCCCCACATACTGGCTGCGGTGCTCCTACATAAACGATGGCCGCCCCTCGTCCCCCACATACTGGCTGCGGTGCTCCTACATAAACGATGGCCGCCCCTCGTCCTGCACATACTGGCTGCGGTGCTCCTACATAAACGATGGCCGCCCCTCGTCCCCCACATACTGGCTGCGGTGCTCCTACATAAACGATGGCCGCCCCTCGTCCCCCACATACTGGCTGCGGTGCTCCTACATAAACGATGGCCGCCCCTCGTCCTGCACATACTGGCTGCAGTGCTCCTACATAAATGATGGCCGCCCCTCGTCCCCACATACTGGCTGCGGTGCTCCTACATAAACGATGGCCGCCCCTCGTCCCCACATACTGGCTGCGGTGCTCCTACATAAACGATGGCCGCCCCTCGACCCCCACATACTGGCTGCGGTGCTCCTACATAAACTATGGCCGCCCCTCGTCCCCCACATACTGGCTGAGGTGCTCCTACATAAACGATGGCCGCCCCTCGTCCCGCACATACTGGCTGCGGTGCTCCTACATAAACGATGGCCGCCCCTCGTCCCGCACATACTGGCTGCGGTGCTCCTACATAAACGATGGCCGCCCCTCGTCCCCCACATACTGGCTGCGGTGCTCCTACATAAACGATGGCCGCCCCTCGTCCTGCACATACTGGCTGCGGTGCTCCTACATAAACGATGGCCGCCCCTCGTCCCCCACATACTGGCTGCGGTGCTCCTACATAAACGATGGCCGCCCCTCGCCCCCTGGGCACATACTGGCTGCGGTGCTCCTACATAAAGGATGGCTGCCCCTCGTCCTCACATACTGGCTGCGGTGCTCCTACATAAACGATGGCCGCCCCTCGTCCCCCACATACTGGCTACGGTGCTCCTACATAAACAATGGCCGCCCCTCGACCCCACATACTGGCTGCGGTGCTCCTACATAAACGATGGCCGCCCCTCGTCCCCCACATAGTGGCTGCGGTGCTCCTACATAAACGATGGCCGCCCCTCGTCCTGTACATACTGGCTGCGGTGCTCCTACATAAACGATGGCCGCCTCTCGTCCCCCACACACTGGCTGCGGTGCTCCTACATAAACGATGGCCGCCCCTCGTCCTGTACATACTGGCTGCGGTGCTCCTACATAAATGATGGCCGCCCCTCGTCCCCCACATACTGGCTGCAGTGCTCCTACATAAATGATGGCCGCCCCTCGTCCTGCACATACTGGCTGCGGTGCTCCTACATAAACGATGGCCGCCCCTCGTCCCCCACATACTGGCTGCGGTGCTCCTACATAAATGATGGCCGCCCCTCGTCCCCACATACTGGCTGCGGTGCTCCTACATAAACGATGGCCGCCCCTCGTCCTGCACATACTGGCTGCGGTGCCCCTACATAAACGATGGCCGCCCCTCGTCCCCCACATACTGGCTGCGGTGCTCCTACATAAACGATGGCCACCCCTCGTCCCCCACATACTGGCTGCGGTGCTCCTACATAAACTATGGCCGCCCCTCGTCCCGCACATACTGGCTGCGGTGCTCCTACATAAACGATGGCCGCCCCTCGTCCCGCACATACTGGCTGCGGTGCTCCTACATAAACGATGGCCGCCCCTCGTCCTGCACATACTGGCTGCGGTGCTCCTACATAAACGATGGCCGCCCCTCGTCCCCCACATACTGGCTGCGGTGCTCCTACATAAACAATGGCCGCCCCTCGACCCCACATACTGGCTGCGGTGCTCCTACATAAACGATGGCCGCCCCTCGTCCCGCACATACTGGCTGCGGTGGTCCTACATAAACGATGGCCGCCCCTCGTCCCCACATACTGGCTGCGGTGCTCCTACATAAACAATGGCCGCCCCTCGACCCCACATACTGGCTGCGGTGCTCCTACATAAACGATGGCCGCCCCTCGTCCCCACATACTGGCTGCGGTGCTCCTACATAAACGATGGCCGCCCCTCGACCCCCATATACTGGCTGCGGTGCTCCTACATAAACGATGGCCGCCCCTCGTCCCCCTCATACTGGCTGCGGTGCTCCTACATAAACGATGGCCGCCCCACGTCCCCCTCATACTGGCTGCGGTGCTCCTACATAAACGATGGCCGCCCCTCGTCCCCCACATACTGGCTGAGGTGCTCCTACATAAACGATGGCCGCCCCTCGTCCCCCACATACTGGCTGCGGTGCTCCTACATAAACGATGGCCGCCCCTCGTCCTGCACATACTGGCTGCGGTGCTCCTCCATAAACGATGGCCGCCCCTCGTCCCCCACATACTGGCTGCGGTGCTCCTACATAAACGATGGCCGCCCCTCGTCCTGCACATACTGGCTGCGGTGCCCCTACATAAACGATGGCCGCCCCTCGTCCCCCACATACTGGCTGCTGTGCTCCTACATAAACGATGGCCGCCCCTCGTCCTGCACATACTGGCTGCGGTGCTCCTACATAAACGATGGCCGCCCCTCGTCCTGTACATACTGGCTGCGGTGCTCCTACATAAACGATGGCCGCCCCTCGTCCCCCACATACTGGCTGCGGTGCTCCTACATAAACGATGGCCGCCCCTCAACCCCCACATACTGGCTGCGGTGCTCCTACATAAACGATGGCTGCCCCTCGTCCCCCACATACTGGCTGCGGTGCTCCTACATAAACAATGGCCGCCCCTCGACCCCCACATACTGGCTGCGGTGCTCCTACATAAACGATGGCCGCCCCTCGTCCCACACATACTGGCTGCGGTGCTCCTACATAAACGATGGCCGCCCCTCGTCCCCCACATACTGGCTGCGGTGCTCCTACATAAACGATGGCCGCCCCTCGTCCTGTACATACTGGCTGCGGTGCTCCTACATAAACGATGGCCGCCCCTCGTCCCCCACATACTGGCTGCGGTGCTCCTACATAAACGATGGCCGCCCCTCGTCCCCCACATACTGGCTGCGGTGCTCCTACATAAACGATGGCCGCCCCTCGTCCTGCACATACTGGCTGCGGTGCTCCTACATAAACGATGGCCGCCCCTCGTCCCCCACATACTGGCTGCGGTGCTCCTACATAAACGATGGCCGCCCCTCGTCCCCCACATACTGGCTGCGGTGCTCCTACATAAACGATGGCCGCCCCTCGTCCTGCACATACTGGCTGCAGTGCTCCTACATAAATGATGGCCGCCCCTCGTCCCCACATACTGGCTGCGGTGCTCCTACATAAACGATGGCCGCCCCTCGTCCCCACATACTGGCTGCGGTGCTCCTACATAAACGATGGCCGCCCCTCGACCCCCACATACTGGCTGCGGTGCTCCTACATAAACTATGGCCGCCCCTCGTCCCCCTCATACTGGCTGCGGTGCTCCTACATAAACGATGGCTGCCCCTCGTCCTGCACATACTGGCTGCGGTGCTCCTACATAAACGATGGCCGCCCCTCGTCCCCCACATACTGGCTGCGGTGCTCCTACATAAACGATGGCCGCCCCTCGTCCCCCACATACTGGCTGCGGTGCTCCTACATAAACGATGGCCGCCCCTCGTCCCCCACATACTGGCTGCGGTGCTCCTACATAAACGATGGCCGCCCCTCGTCCCCCACATACTGGCTGCGGTGCTCCTACATAAACGATGGCCGCCCCTCGTCCTGCACATACTGGCTGCAGTGCTCCTACATAAATGATGGCCGCCCCTCGTCCCCACATACTGGCTGCGGTGCTCCTACATAAACGATGGCCGCCCCTCGTCCCCACATACTGGCTGCGGTGCTCCTACATAAACGATGGCCGCCCCTCGACCCCCACATACTGGCTGCGGTGCTCCTACATAAACTATGGCCGCCCCTCGTCCCCCTCATACTGGCTGCGGTGCTCCTACATAAACGATGGCTGCCCCTCGTCCTGCACATACTGGCTGCGGTGCTCCTACATAAACGATGGCCGCCCCTCGTCCTGCACATACTGGCTGCGGTGCTCCTACATAAACAATGGCCGCCCCTCGTCCCGCACATACTGGCTGCGGTGCTCCTACATAAACGATGGCCGCCCCTCGTCCCCCACATACTGGCTGAGGTGCTCCTACATAAACGATGGCCGCCCCTCGTCCCGCACATACTGGCTGCGGTGCTCCTACATAAACGATGGCCGCCCCTCGTCCTGCACATACTGGCTGCGGTGCCCCTACATAAACGATGGCCGCCCCTCGTCCTGCACATACTGGCTGCGGTGCTCCTACATAAACGATGGCCGCCCCTCGTCCTGTACATACTGGCTGCGGTGCTCCTCCATAAACGATGGCCGCCCCTCGTCCCGTACATACTGGCTGCGGTGCTCCTACATAAAGGATGGCCGCCCCTCGTCCTGCACATACCGGCTGCGGTGCTCCTACATAAACGATGGCCGCCCCTCGTCCTGCACATACTGGCTGCGGTGCTCCTACATAAACGATGGCCGCCCCTCGTCCCCCACATACTGGCTGCGGTGCTTCTACATAAACGATGGCCGCCCCTCGTCCTGTACATACTGGCTGCGGTGCTCCCACATAAACGATGGCCGCCCCTCGTCCTGTACATACTGGCTGCGGTGCTTCTACATAAACGATGGCCGCCCCTCGTCCCGTACATACTGGCTGCGGTGCTCCTCCATAAACGATGGCCGCCCCTCGTCCCGTACATACTGGCTGCGGTGCTCCTACATAAACGATGGCCGCCCCTCGTCCCCCACATACTGGCTGCGGTGCTCCTACATAAACGATGGCCGCCCCTCGTCCCCCACATACTGGCTGAGGTGCTCCTACATAAACGATGGCCGCCCCTCGTCCCCCACATACTGGCTGCGGTGCCCCTACATAAAAAATGGCCGCCCCTCGTCCTGCACATACTGGCTGCGGTGCTTCTACATAAACGATGGCCGCCCCTCGTCCCGTACATACTGGCTGCGGTGCTCCTCCATAAACGATGGCCGCCCCTCGTCCCCCACATACTGGCTGCGGTGCTCCTACATAAACGATGGCCGCCCCTCGTCCTGCACATACTGGCTGCGGTGCCCCTACATAAACGATGGCCGCCCCTCGTCCTGCACATACTGGCTGCGGTGCTCCTACATAAACGATGGCCGCCCCTCGTCCTGTACATACTGGCTGCGGTGCTCCTCCATAAACGATGGCCGCCCCTCGTCCCGTACATACTGGCTGCGGTGCTCCTACATAAACGATGGCCGCCCCTCGTCCTGCACATACTGGCTGCGGTGCTCCTACATAAAGGATGGCAGCCCCTCGTCCTGCACATACCGGCTGCGGTGCTCCTACATAAACGATGGCCGCCCCTCAACCCCCACATACTGGCTGCGGTGCTCCTACATAAACGATGGCCGCCCCTCGTCCCCCACATACTGGCTGCGGTGCTCCTACATAAACGATGGCCGCCCCTCGTCCCGCACATACTGGCTGCGGTGCTCCTACATAAACGATGGCCGCCCCTCGTCCCGCACATACTGGCTGCGGTGCTCCTACATAAACGATGGCCGCCCCTCGTCCCCCACATACTGGCTGCGGTGCTTCTACATAAACGATGGCCGCCCCTCGTCCTGTACATACTGGCTGCGGTGCTCCCACATAAACGATGGCCGCCCCTCGTCCTGTACATACTGGCTGCGGTGCTTCTACATAAACGATGGCCGCCCCTCGTCCCCCACATACTGGCTGCGGTGCTCCTACATAAAGGATGGCCGCCCCTCGTCCCCCACATACTGGCTGCGGTGCTCCCACATAAACGATGGCCGCCCCTCGTCCCCCACATACTGGCTGCGGTGCTCCTACATAAATGATGGCCGCCCCTCGTCCCGTACATACTGGCTGCGGTGCTCCTCCATAAACGATGGCCGCCCCTCGTCCCGTACATACTGGCTGCGGTGCTCCTACATAAACGATGGCCGCCCCTCGTCCCCCACATACTGGCTGCGGTGCTCCTACATAAACGATGGCCGCCCCTCGTCCCCCACATACTGGCTGCGGTGCCCCTACATAAAAAATGGCCGCCCCTCGTCCTGCACATACTGGCTGCGGTGCTTCTACATAAACGATGGCCGCCCCTCGTCCCGTACATACTGGCTGCGGTGCTCCTCCATAAACGATGGCCGCCCCTCGTCCCCCACATACTGGCTGCGGTGCTCCTAGATAAACGATGGCCGCCCCTCGTCCCCCACATACTGGCTGCGGTACTCCTACATAAACGATGGCCGCCCCTCGTCCTGCACATACTGGCTGCGGTGCTCCTCCATAAACGATGGCCACCCCTCGTCCCCCACATACTGGCTGCGGTGCTCCTACATAAACGATGGCCGCCCCTCGTCCTGCACATACTGGCTGCGGTGCTCCTACATAAAGGATGGCCGCCCCTCGTCCTGCACATACTGGCTGCGGTGCTTCTACATAAACGATGGCCGCCCCTCGTCCCCCACATACTGGCTGCGGTGCTCCTACATAAACGATGGCCGCCCCTCGTCCCGTACATACTGGCTGCGGTGCTCCTCCATAAACGATGGCCGCCCCTCGTCCCCCACATACTGGCTGCGGTGCTCCTACATAAACGATGGCCGCCCCTCGTCCCGTACATACTGGCTGCGGTGCTCCTCCATAAACGATGGCCGCCCCTCGTCCCCCACATACTGGCTGCGGTGCTCCTACATAAACGATGGCCGCCCCTCGTCACGCACATACTGGCTGCGGTGCTCCTACATAAACGATGGCCGCCCCTCGTCCTGCACATACTGGCTGCGGTGCCCCTACATAAACGATGCCCGCCCCTCGTCCTGCACATACTGGCTGCGATGCTCCTACATAAACGATGGCCGTCCCTCGTCCTGTACATACTGGCTGCGGTGCTCCTACATAAACGATGGCCGCCACTCGTCCCCCACATATTGGCTGCGGTGCTCCTACATAAACGATGGCCGCCCCTCGTCCTGCACATACTGGCTGCGGTGCTCCTACATAAACGATGGCCGCCCCTCGTCCCCCACATACTGGCTGCGGTGCTCCTACATAAACGATGGCCGCCCCTCGTCCTGCACATACTGGCTGCGGTGCTCCTACATAAACGATAGCCGCCCCTCGTCCCCCACATACTGGCTGCGGTGCTCCTCCATAAACGATGGCCGCCCCTCGTCCCGTACATACTGGCTGTGGTGCTCCTACGTAAACGATGGCCGCCCCTCGTCCTGTATATACTGGCTGCGGTGCTTCTACATAAACGATGGCCGCCCCTCGTCCCCCACATACTGGCTGCGGTGCTCCTACATAAACGATGGCCGCCCCTCGTCCTGCACATACTGGCTGCGGTGCTCCTACATAAACGATAGCCGCCCCTCGTCCCCCACATACTGGCTGCGGTGCTCCTCCATAAACGATGGCCGCCCCTCGTCCCCCACATACTGGCTGCGGTGCTCCTCCATAAACGATGGCCGCCCCTCGTCCCGTACATACTGGCTGTGGTGCTCCTACGTAAACGATGGCCGCCCCTCGTCCTGTATATACTGGCTGCGGTGCTCCTACATAAACGATGGCCGCCCCTCGTCCTGCACATACTGGCTGCGGTGTTCCTACATAAACGATGGCCGCCCCTCGTCCTGCACATACTGGCTGCGGTGCTCCTACATAAACGATGGCCGCCCCTCGTCCCCCACACACTGGCTGCGGTGCTCCTACATAAACGATGGCCGCCCCTCGTCCCCCACATACTGGCTGCAGTGCTCCTACGTAAACGATGGCCGCCCCTCGTCCCCCACATACTGGCTGCAGTGCTCCTACGTAAACGATGGCCGCCCCTCGTCCCGTACATACTGGCTGTGGTGGTCCTACGTAAACGATGGCCGCCCCTCGTCCTGTATATACTGGCTGAGGTGCTCCTACATAAACGATGGCCGCCCCTCGTCCTGTACATACTGGCTGCGGTGCTCCTACATAAACGATGGCCGCCCCTCGTCCCCCACATACTGGCTGTGGTGCTCCTACATAAACGATGGCCGCCCCTCGTCCCCCACATACTGGCTGCGGTGCTCCTACATAAACGATGGCCGACCCTCGTCAGGGTACATATTGGCTGCGGTGCTCCTACATAAACGATGGCCGCCCCTCGTCCCCCACATACTGGCTGCGGTGCTCCTACATAAACGATGGCCGCCCCTCGTCCCGTACATACTGGCTGTGGTGCTCCTACGTAAACGATGGCCGCCCCTCGTCCTGTACATACTGTACAGTGGGGCGTCTGCAGGAGATTTCTCTCCCTCCCCTCCCCCACCCCCTCACCATTGGCTGAACAGTGCGGCCGTTCATTACTGACCGGCTGCTATTTACACGGAGCGATCAGCTCTTCGTCCAGCGCCATATGCTGCATAAATGACGGACGATCAGCTGATCGCTCAGTGTAAACAGCAGCTGGTCAGTACTGAACAGCTGCTATGTTATGTCAATGGAGGGGTAGGGGAGCGAGAGAAATGCAGTGACACTAGCCCCCGTGCAGCAGCAGCACCGCAGTGACTATGTGCGGGGAGGAGTATCTGCCATCGTTTGTCCTGTCTAAATGGAGCTTAAGGCGGCGTCCTACTTGTAGAAGCAGTGAGCGGCTGGACTCCTTGTCTACATAACCTGCACCATTTACGGACTGCTCCATGAGGGAGGCGCTAAAATCACTGGGGTGAGCTCAGGTGACACGCGGATTGGAGGCAGAAACCCACCTCCCTTATAGTTTCCATTTCTCCCCCTTGCTTTATACTGCAGCGCTATAGTTAATCATAATATGAAAGAAAGCAAAAAAAATTAAGTAGTTGTTGAAAAAAGCAGGAACTTACGGCGTTTCCAGCATCACCCGACAGACGCTGGCCATGGTGCTCAGGCAGTCCGTGGTGTTCTCTATCGGTAAGTTCTTGTTCTGTGGAGGGGGGGGGGGGCAGGAAATCCAACAGGAGGAAAGAGGAAAAAAAACATAATTAGTCCCAAATCAAGAATTGTAACACGATATACAGGACCTACCTGGACCGCATAACCTACTAGGACATGAGGATGCTATAAGGGGGAGGGGTCTCCTGCTCTGGAGGACTTAATGCGTCCGTACGCTGTAAGGTCAGCCCTGTGACATCCCACGGCTGCAGCAGAGAAGCGGCAGGTGACTGCGGGGGCGAGCTGCACGGTCCTCTTACCTCCGATACAAACTTTGTTGTGGCGTCACTTAGGGTCTTCAGCATGGGCGTGGCCTCCGCATAGAACAAGGACATCCTATTGGCCAGTTCATTATTCACTTCGTTTTCTCCCTCCGCCTAGAATAGAAGTTTGTGTAGAGGTGAAAACCTGCTGCATCCAGCGAACAGTCATCACATGACCGACAAGCCCACAGCACACAGCGGCCGCGGCGCAGCCATGTGGCCATCCGAGGGACAATGCTGGATTAACGAGAACCTGAAATGTCCAGAATAAACCAAACACAAAAACCAGCGTGGTTACCGTACGTAAATATGCGTTAGTGAGGCCGACCTCGACTGCTCTTATGTGGGCTGCGGAAACGTATATAAACCAAACCTAAACGCTAAGTACCACAAGCGGTAATTAACCCCGAACCTTCCGCCTGTTATGAGTTTTCACGACAAAGTAATTTTTCCAAATCTTATGGTCGCGATCCAGTAACGACGGTTTATTTTTCACCAATATCGCCGTATTTAGGCCGGTTTAATGTACTGCTTAACTTTTTTTTTAACCCCAAAGACGGTTCTTGGGGATTTTTATCTTCACTTGTCAAAAATCATAAATGATTAGTTTTGCACCAAAACGGCGGTATGAGGGGTGTTTTTTGCGCGGCGAGCCGCAGTTCTTACTGGCACCATTTTAGGTCCATATAATGTATTGTAGAAGTTTTATTCATTTTTTTTTGGAAAGCAGGAAAAAAAAATCTCCTGCTTTTCTTTAACGGCATTAATCACTGTTTTAGGTTTTTCCACTATTGAACAATAAACCCTCTTTTTTAGAAGTCCCAGAACTGCTGTATCCACAGACGGAGCCAGGTCACGGCTTCTGTTTTGCATGACAACCTAATTTTTATTGACACAATTTGGGGGTAAATATGGCTCTTTTGATTACTTTTACTGTGCATTAGAAGGCAAAATGAAAAAAAAATAGCTTTTTGGCTAATAGAATCCTAGATGGGACCTCCGGGGGCATAGGCTCCTCCGGGGTCATCGGGTCCAACCCCCTGCTCAGTGCAGGATCACTAGATCATCCCAGACAGATGTCTGTCCAGCCTCTGAAGACTTCCATTGCAGGAGAACTCCCCACCTCCCATGGCAACCTGTTCCACTCCGTAAAAGGGGATAATGACCTCACGTGATCTAGACTCTATGCTTCTCCTAATACATCCCAGAATTGTGTTTGCCTTTTTAGCTGCTGCATCACATTGTTGACTCATGTTCAGTCTATGATCTATTAGTATACCCAAGTCTTTTTCACATGTGCTGCTGCTTAGCCCAATTCCTCCCATTCTGTATGTGCTTTCTTCATTTTTCTTGCCCAGATGTAGGACTTTGCATTTCTCCTTATTAAATACCATTCTGTTAGTCGCCGACCACTGTGCAAGCTTTTCTAGATCTTTTTGAATACTCTGTCTCTCTTCCCTAATGTTAGCTATCTCTGTATCAGCTATTGTGTCCTTTGACTTCAGGTCTTCTTTTGCCACTTATCTGTCCAAGCATTATAGATTTTCTAGCGACTCTGCTCGCATTACATGGCCAAAATACGCGAGTCTGAGCCCAGTCATCCTGCCCCCCGCGAGTCTGAGCCCAGTCATCCTGCCCCCCGCGAGTCTGAGCCCAGTCATCCTGCCCCCCGCGAGTCTGAGCCCAGTCATCCTGCCCCCCGCGAGTCTGAGCCCAGTCATCCTGCCCCCCGCGAGTCTGAGCCCAGTCATCCTGCCCCCCGCGAGTCTGAGCCCAGTCATCCTGCCCTCCGCGAGTCTGAGCCCAGTCATCCTGCCCTCCGCGAGTCTGAGCCCAGTCATCCTGCCCTCCGCGAGTCTGAGCCCAGTCATCCTGCCCTCCGCGAGTCTGAGCCCAGTCATCCTGCCCTCCGCGAGTCTGAGCCCAGTCATCCTGCCCTCCGCGAGTCTGAGCCCAGTCATCCTGCCCTCCGCGAGTCTGAGCCCAGTCATCCTGCCCTCCGCGAGTCTGAGCCCAGTCATCCTGCCCTCCGCGAGTCTGAGCCCAGTCATCCTGCCCTCCGCGAGTCTGAGCCCAGTCATCCTGCCCTCCGCGAGTCTGAGCCCAGTCATCCTGCCCTCCGCGAGTCTGAGCCCAGTCATCCTGCCCTCCGCGAGTCTGAGCCCAGTCATCCTGCCCTCCGCGAGTCTGAGCCCAGTCATCCTGCCCTCCGCGAGTCTGAGCCCAGTCATCCTGCCCTCCGCGAGTCTGAGCCCAGTCATCCTGCCCTCCGCGAGTCTGAGCCCAGTCATCCTGCCCTCCGCGAGTCTGAGCCCAGTCATCCTGCCCTCCGCGAGTCTGAGCCCAGTCATCCTGCCCTCCGCGAGTCTGAGCCCAGTCATCCTGCCCTCCGCGAGTCTGAGCCCAGTCATCCTGCCCTCCGCGAGTCTGAGCCCAGTCATCCTGCCCTCCACGAGTCTGAGCCCAGTCATCCTGCCCTCCCCGCGAGTCTGAGCCCAGTCATCCTGCCCTCCGCGAGTCTGAGCCCAGTCATCCTGCCCTCCGCGAGTCTGAGCCCAGTCATCCTGCCCTCCGCGAGTCTGAGCCCAGTCATCCTGCCCTCCAGTGATATACTGGGTCTTCTACGACTCAGGACTTCTTTCTTTGTTACTCTTGCTGTCCAGGGCATACACAGCAGCTTTCGCCAGCAGCTCCAACACATCAATCCTCCTGTTTCCCTCACAGTCCCGCTCTCACCTCCATACGTGGCTCGGGGGTAAACGGTGGTTTGCACTATCCTGCGTCTAGTTGCTATACCGATATCCCTACGTCTCCAGATTGTGTCCATGTTTACCATCGCGCTTCGCCCCAATGCCATCCCATGTTTTATCTCTGCCATAGATTCTCCAGCCTGGTCAACTTTTTGAGCCAAGGAAGATGAAGTCTCGCACGAAATATAAGTCCCCCCCAACAGCCGGCATTCGGGTCTCTCGCGCCGGTCTCCGTCGCTACTGCAGGCTCCCCTGTCCTCCGGCACGCCGACAGAGCAGTTCTTCCTGGTAAGGGCTTGAATACCCTGCCTCCAGCAAGCGGTTGCTCTGACTGGTTCTTCGAGTGCCGCGTCAGCCAATCAGAGCCAGCCCTCGATTAACCAATCTCAGGCCTTTCAATTATGTCATTTAAGACACTGTGCAAAAATATAAGAAAGTGTGTTATTTTTGGGGACACACGGTAACATAGCGGCACGTGCAGGTATTCTCGCGCCCGTCAGACTCTTATGGCTGCCGTAATAGGCGGCAGCATGGAGCGGTTACACGGTAATGGACGGATAGTAAAGTGTACAGAACACCAGAAGTGGCGCCAGCCGTTCCTTACTGGGACGTTGTTAATCCGCATGCGGCTCAAGGTTCTTCTGTAATAGCTGAAGTCATTCTGGATCGCAGGATTCGTCATCTGGAGGAAAAGACGCCAAATCAGCAGATGAGGTAATAAATAGAACACAAATAGGGGGCGGACAGCAATAAGGGGCTCCGGGATGAAGCAAGACATTGTAATACCCCTTATTAGTGAATTCGGATCCTCATCTATTGGGCAACAGCAGTTATGAAAAGCACCCCCCTCTCTGGTGACGCACCCTGTCCTACAGCACACAGACATCCCATGGGTGTGAATGGACACTGTGTAATACTTCATGTCTCCTGTGGGGGTGCTGCAGGGAAACCTAACACTTATGCTAGAGCTGATCGCTGGGGGTCCCAGCAGAACACTTTGTGATTAGCTTATTGTCAGTGGACCCTTCTAAGGAGTGGAGAGCCCCTTTAACTGGGCGGACATGAGATGAGCGAATATGAGGAGTGGGAGTACATATATACTACACATGATGCAGCAAGAGGCCCCTCTTATGCCCGGCTTGTATTACCTCCTGCTGGCACATGCCAGGCATTTTCACAAGGGGAGATAAATCTTTTTGGCACGACTTGCACCATTGAACTAGACTACATTCAGACGCTGCGCTCAAGTCCTGGTAACAATCACAACTTGCCTGCAACATCTGAAGGAACCCCAAGAAAAGGTGTCCAAAGGGAACGGATTACCGCTATAGAGGTGCTAATTAAAACATTACATATTTATTTATTTCTATGATCTGCAGCTGAGAAGCTTCCTCTACAGAACAGGAAATGTCAGCCTGTTATTAGGCTTAGTAGTCAGTGTGCAGGGAGGGGAGGAGGGGAGCTGTGACTATTGTGAATGGTGGGTCCTCTGTTATCTATATATAGGTGTCTCCTCTCAGTGTAATCCTGTCTGTACAGGGAGAGGAGGAGATGAGCTGTGACTATTGTGAACGGTGGGTCCCCTGTTATCTATATATAGGTGGCTCCTCTCAGTGTAATCCTGCCTATGTAGGGAGGGGAGGAGGTGAGCTGTGACTATTGTGAATGGTGGATCCTGTGTTATCCATATATAGGTGTCTCCTCTCAGTGTAATCCTGCCTGTACAGGGAGGGTAGGAGGGGAGCTGTGACTATTGTGAATAGGGGGTCCTGTGTTATCTATATATAGGTGTCTCCTCACAGTGTAATCCTGCCTGTACAGCGAGGGGAGGAGGTGAGCTGTGACTATTGTGAATGGTGGGTCCTCTGTTATCTATATATAGGTGTCTCCTCTCAGTGTAATCCTGCCTGTACAGGGAGGGGAGGAGGTAAGCTGTTCAGTGCTCCCTTTGATCTCTGTTGCTTTAGACAACAGTGCCATGCAGTAGGCATGAGGGGTATTGCCAATCATGACCCGGTAACTCTCTACCAAAAATGCGTTACAACCAAATGTGAGCGGATATTATATACACCCACATGGACATTGGCGTCCGCACCGCCTTCCTGGTCCCAGAAGTCCTCATGCTGGACACGTGTCCGCTACGCGACTGCAGTAGGCAGTGACTGGCTGCAGCATTCATGCGGCATGTGATTGGTAACGGAGAGGAGAAGCGGCAGGATATCACATTTCATGTATTTTACCTTGAGTTCATCAAAACGGAGAGTGAAGTGAAGGATTTCGGCAAACTGTTTGGCAAGAGCCTGCTCTCGCTCCAGGTGCTGCGTTGGGGAATAGGGAGTACTAGTGAGCGCCCCCAGGAGACCGCGCAATGCCGCTTCTACACAGGACAAACATAGTATAAGACCTTGCACAAACACCCAAATCACAGACATATGACAGCACATAGTGTTACAACACCGACATCTACAGACAGACCCCAACAGCCCTTCATACAACTCCAGTGGCTGGCACCAGTGTCAGAGACGGTACACACATTACCTATCCTGTATTATACCCCAGAGCTGCACTCACTATTCTGCTGCTGGTGGAGTCACTGTGTACATACATTACTTATCCTGTACTGATCCTGAGTTACATCCTGTATTATACTCCAGAGCTGCACTCACTATTCTGCTGGTGGAGTCACTGTGTACATACATTACTTATCCTGTACTGATCCTGCGTTACATCCTGTATTATACTCCAGAGCTGCACTCACTATTCTGCTGGTGGAGTCACTGTGTACATACATTACTTATCCTGTACTGCTCCTGAGTTACATCCTGTATTATACTCCAGAGTTGCACTCAGTATTCTGCTGGTGGAGTCACTGTGTACATACATTACTTATCCTGTACTGACCCTGAGTTACATCCTGTATTATACCCCAGAGCTGCACTCACTATTCTGCTGGTGGAGTCACTGTGTACATACATTACTTATCCTGTACTGATCCTGAGTTACATCCTGTATTATACCCCAGAGCTGCACTCACTATTCTGCTGGTGGAGTCACTGTGTACATACATTACTTATCCTGTACTGACCCTGAGTTACATCCTGTATTATACCCCAGAGCTGCACTCACTATTCTGCTGCTGGTGGAGTCACTGCGTACATACATTACTTATCCTGTACTGACCCTGAGTTACATCCTGTATTATACCCCAGAGCTGCACTCACTATTCTGCTGGTGGAGTCACTGTGTACATACATTACTTATCCTGTACTGACCCTGAGTTACATCCTGTATTATACCCCAGAGCTGCACTCACTATTCTGCTGGTGGAGTCACTGTGTACATACATTACTTATCCTGTATTATACCCCAGAGCTGCACTCACTATTGTGCTGGTGGAGTCACTGTGTACATACATGACTTATCCTGTACTATACCCCAGAGCTGCACTCACTACTCTGCTGCTGGAGTCACTGTGTACATACATTACTTATCCTGTACTGATCCTGAGTTACATCCTGTATTATACCCCAGAGCTGCACTCACTATTCTGCTGTGGGAGTCACTGTGTACATACATTACTTATCCTGTACTGCTCCTGAGTTACATCCTGTACTATACTCCAGAGCTGCACTCACTATTCTGCTGGTGGAGTCACTGTGTACACACATTACTTATCCTGTACTGCTCCTGAGTTACATCCTGTACTATACTCCAAGGCTGCACTCACTATTCTGCTGGTGGAGTCACTGTATACATACATTACTTATCCTGTACTATACTCCAGAGCTGCACTCACTATTCTGCTGGTGGAGTCACTGTGTACATACATTACTTATCCTGTACTGATCCTGCATTACATCCTGTACTATACTCCAGAGCTGCACTCACTATTGTGCTGGTGGAGTCACTGTGTACACACATTACTTATCCTGTACTGACCCTGAGTTACATCCTGTACTATACTCCAGAGCTGCACTCACTATTCTGCTGGTGGAGTCACTGTGTACATACATTACTTATCCTGTACTGACCCTGAGTTACATCCTGTACTATACTCCAGAGCTGCACTCACTATTCTGCTGGTGGAGTCACTGTGTACATACATTACTTATCCTGTACTGACCCTGAGTTACATCCTGTACTATACTCCAGAGCTGCACTCGCTATTCTGCTGGTGGAGTCACTGTGTACATACATTACTTATCCTGTACTGACCCTGCGTTACATCCTGTATTATACTCCAGAGCTGCACTCACTATTGTGCTGGTGGAGTCACTGTGTACACACATTACTTATCCTGTACTGACCCTGAGTTACATCCTGTACTATACTCCAGAGCTGCACTCACTATTGTGCTGGTGGAGTCACTGTGTACATACATTACTTATCCTGAGTTACATCCTGTACTATACTCCAGAGCTGCACTCACTATTCTGCTGGTGGAGTCACTGTGTACATACATTACTTATCCTGTACTGACCCTGAGTTACATCCTGTATTATACCCCAGAGCTGCACTCACTATTCTGCTGGTGGAGTCACTGTGTACATACATTACTTATCCTGTACTGCTCCTGAGTTACATCCTGTATTATACCCCAGAGCTGCACTCACTATTCTGCTGGTGGTGGAGTCACTGTGTACACACATTACTTATCCTGTACTGATCCTGAGTTACATCCTGTATTATACTCCAGAGCTGCACTCACTATTGTGCCGGCACCTAATCTTAAGAGTTAGGGAAACAACTGATCATGTGCTCCCATAAAGGTTTCCTATGGCCAATAACGTACCGAGTCTCTGTGAGAATTCATAGAACTTCTTCAGTTTTCCGACCAGCGGGACGACGGCCCCCCAGGCCTTCTCCTGTAGCTTCTCATCAGTAGCATGCTGTATGGCCTGCAGAGACAGAAGCCGAGGTGGAATACTACAGCAAGGGGCGAAACAATGCTAAGCAACTGGGAGGTTTTATTGTGCGCTGTCCGACCGACCCGGGCCCCCGATACCGGGGGGGGAAGGGGGGGGGGGGGCGCGGTCCGACCCACCCGGGCCCCCGATACCGGGGGGGCGCGGTCCGACCCACCCGGGCCCCCGATACCGGGGGGGCGCGGTCCGACCCACCCGGGCCCCCGATACCGGGGGGGCGCGGTCCGACCCACCCGGGCCCCCGATACCGGGGGGGCGCGGTCCGACCCACCCGGGCCCCCGATACCGGGGGGGCGCGGTCCGACCCACCCGGGCCCCCGATACCGGGGGGGCGCGGTCCGACCCACCCGGGCCCCCGATACCGGGGGGGCGCGGTCCGACCCACCCGGGCCCCCGATACCGGGGGGGCGCGGTCCGACCCACCCGGGCCCCCGATACCGGGGGGGCGCGGTCCGACCCACCCGGGCCCCCGATACCGGGGGGGCGCGGTCCGACCCACCCGGGCCCCCGATACCGGGGGGGCGCGGTCCGACCCACCCGGGCCCCCGATACCAGGGGGGCGCGGTCCGAGCCATGATACAGTGATGTAAATAACGCCGCTATATTGAAGCCATTAGTAGCATGCGCAGCAGACCAACCCCGAAGCACCAGCACTGCAGCGCCACCTTGGAGGTATTCTTTACAATGATGCCAACACAGCAAGGCTCATACCATTGTGCTCACCATACAGATTTCACAATAGTGTGCCACCCACATAACAGCAGCCTTAAAGGGATCAGCTGTTTTATGCACCTTAATGTATGCTAGTATCCTTTATTTCCTCCTATGCCATATGCAAATGAATGGAGAAGTGTCCAATGGGCGGATCCTGAACAGGGGCGTGTCTTATACTGTGCTAACCCCGCCTGCTCCCTTCCGTAGACTTGCCAGACCCCTTGGATGAAGAGTGGGCTGTAAATCCGTCCACAATCACAGTGGGGGCATCGGCTTCACATGCCTTCTACAAGTCTCATGGCGTAGACCAGACCAAACGTCAGCTTGCAGTCCGGCTCCCTGTTCCAGCTACAACCAGGAGCCATTGCTAGATTTGGTATGGCGCAGGAGTGATAAAGGGTAGGATGTAGTATTGAGGTCATGCCAACGAGCAGCTCCTCTCTGCAGCACCTAATTATCTATGCAGTTACAGGCAGTGTCCATACACTCCGGGGGGCGCTAACGAGGCCTCTGCTTTCTCATCTTCATGTGTTTTCACATCAATGAGAGTCATATTACATGAAGGCTCAATCTGTGAGCAAGCATCGGCATAGTCTCATGCGCCATTCTTACGTTAGGCAGTCTGAAGACAACATGGCGGAGTCTGCAAGAGATTTCACTGCAAAGGAGAGTAAGCAGCGACAAAGTTCCAGTTTCTGAAAGGGTGTCAGCCAAAGACATTCCGGTGACATGGCGAAACATCGGGTGAGGAATGCCCGCATACTCCACCATGAAAACTGAGCCGCCATGTTTAAAACCGGCCACGATGAAGCGGTTGCAGGAGACCTCCAGTGGTGGCCCATCCAGAAGTACAGACGCCATCTAGGATTGCCGAGGCTCAGAGTTTCTCCATAACTCACCATCATCTGGACAGCAGGTAAGTGTCCGCCAACTGGACCCCAAAGCTTTTGTCAGCAGATGTAACATGCCTAGGCGCGGCCCCCCGGGGACTCTACAGCGTTCCGGCAGGTCTCACTAGTGATAATGGATGGGAGGTGCGTTATATACTATCCTGAGTCCTAGGCACAGCGGTGCTTCACATCCTAAGACGTTCAGAAGTCGTCATCCAAGGCCACGGGGTCTGTCTGCTGCTTGTGGACGACCTTCCCGAGGGGTCTTCCATCACGGCTGGAGATGACTCCTTCTACGCGAAGCAGTAAGTCATTTGCATAAAATGAGCAACGAACAAGACGTGAAGGAATTGTCATTGGTTGTACAATCGCTGGTCAATCATCGTTCACACGCGCGTCATCCAACCACTTTATGAAGCGTGCTCACACAACACCTCTGGATTAATTGACCGAGCGAGAAGTTGAGCCAAGGTGTCGTGTTCTTGCATGAATACCCCAGCCAGAGCAGATTGTTTGAGGGGGACGTCGGGGTGGGGACCACCCTCCTTATTCACCTGATCCGGCCCCCTCGGACAACAGCTGTTTCCCGATTTGAAGAAACAACTCAACGGAACCAAATTTGTCTCCATTTCTGATGCAATTGCAGCGGCTGGCGCCCAACCAAAGACATCAATCGGGCCGAGTCAGAAGAGCACCGATGTCCATGGGGACCGCAGAGTCATGGAAAGCCAAGGACCTCTCAGCGCCCCCTTCAGTTACTGTTACAACAGTACTGTGTGCCGACCAGCGCCCCCTACAGCACACAATGCATGCTGGGAAGACCTGCTGTGGATCAGCCACCATCTGCACCAGGAGGCGGAGCTCTGAATTTCTGCATTCCGAGGTGCCGTGACGCCACCCACGGGTTAGTCTCATTTAATGGCGCTACGTCACACGTGGGCATCCATGGCTCCTCTGAGGAATCCGCAGCAAGAAGGGACAGCCATGACTTCCCTGTAACGTGGATTCCCCATGGTGTCGTGCTGCCCGTTCCAATGAAGGCCATGTGAGCGCGGCCTTATCACTTCAGTCGCCGGCAGGCAGCTGCAGGGGAGCCGTCTACGCCAATCCCTACAGTACAGTCAGAACGCATCACCGCTGCTGTGTGCCTGGCAGTGCCAAGGGCAAGGAAACTACTAGATGCAGATGTAAGGAGCATGAACTGCACTCAGCTATCTGGCACTGCGTTACATCACATCTTATACTCCAGTCACATCCAAAGCTGCAGTTACACTTTTTCATCTGCCTGCCAGAATACT
The DNA here is from genome assembly GCA_035609135.1 of Eleutherodactylus coqui. Classification (NCBI taxonomy): domain Eukaryota; kingdom Metazoa; phylum Chordata; class Amphibia; order Anura; family Eleutherodactylidae; genus Eleutherodactylus; species Eleutherodactylus coqui. The sequence goes on from CM069413.1 coordinate 175,477,304, forward strand.
TTGTCGCTGTTTCCGTGTTCTTACCTACCTGTTCAGCATCAAATGTAAACCACATTAGAACCATACAGGGGCGTCACGAATCAGGACCTTACTAGGACCAAACAGGGGCGTCACGAATCAGGACCTTACTAGGACCATACAGGGGCGTCACCATACAGGACCTTACTAGGACCAAACAGGGGCGTCACCATACAGGACCTTACTAGGACCAAACAGGGGCGTCACCATACAGGACCTTACTAGGACCAAACAGGGGCGTCACGAATCAGGACCTTACTAGGACCATACAGGGGCGTCACCATACAGGACCTTACTAGGACCAAACAGGGGCGTCACCATACAGGACCTTACTAGGACCAAACAGGGGCGTCACCATACAGGACCTTACTAGGACCAAACAGGGGCGTCACCATACAGGACCTTACTAGGACCAAACGGGGGCGTCACCATACAGGACCTTACTAGGACCAAACGGGGGCGTCACCATACAGGACCTTACTAGGACCAAACGGGGGCGTCACCATACAGGACCTTACTAGGACCAAACGGGGGCGTCACCATACAGGACCTTACTAGGACCAAACAGGGGGAGTCACAATACAGGACCTTACTAGGACCAAACAGGGGCGTCACGAATCAGGACCTTACTAGGACCAAACAGGGGCGTCACGAATCAGGACCTTACTAGGACCAAACAGGGGCGTCACGAATCAGGACCTTACTAGGACCAAACAGGGGCGTCACGAATCAGGACCTTACTAGGACCAAACAGGGGGAGTCACAATACAGGACCTTACTAGGACCAAACAAGGGTAGTCACCATACAGGACCTTACTAGGACCAAACAAGGGTGTCACCATACAGGACCTTACTAGGACCAAACAGGGGCGTCACCATACAGGACCTTACTAGGACCAAACGGGGGAGTCACCATACAGGACCTTACTAGGACCAAACAGGGGCGTCACGAATCAGGACCTTACTAGGACCAAACAGGGGGAGTCACCATACAGGACCTTACTAGGACCAAACAGGGGCGTCACCATACAGGACCTTACTAGGACCAAACAGGGGGAGTCACAATACAGGACCTTACTAGGACCAAACAGGGGCGTCACCATACAGGACCTTACTAGGACCAAACAGGGGGCGTCACGAATCAGGACCTTACTAGGACCAAACAGGGGCGTCACGAATCAGGACCTTACTAGGACCAAACAGGGGCGTCACGAATCAGGACCTTACTAGGACCAAACAGGGGGAGTCACCATACAGGACCTTACTAGGACCAAACAGGGGCGTCACAATACAGGACCTTACTAGGACCAAACAGGGGCGTCACCATACAGGACCTTACTAGGACCAAACAGGGGGCGTCACGAATCAGGACCTTACTAGGACCAAACAGGGGCGTCACGAATCAGGACCTTACTAGGACCAAACAGGGGCGTCACGAATCAGGACCTTACTAGGACCAAACAGGGGCGTCACCATACAGGACCTTACTAGGACCAAACAGGGGCGTCACAATACAGGACCTTACTAGGACCAAACAGGGGCGTCACAATACAGGACCTTACTAGGACCAAACAGGGGCGTCACAATACAGGACCTTACTAGGACCAAACAAGGGCGTCACCATACAGGACCTTACTAGGACCAAACAGGGGCGTCACAATACAGGACCTTACTAGGACCAAACAGGGGCGTCACCATACAGGACCTTACTAGGACCAAACAGGGGCGTCACAATACAGGACCTTACTAGGACCAAACAGGGGCGTCACCATACAGGACCTTACTAGGACCAAACAGGGGCGTCACCATACAGGACCTTACTAGGACCAAACAGGGGCGTCACCATACAGGACCTTACTAGGACCAAACAGGGGCGTCACCATACAGGACCTTACTAGGACCAAACAGGGGCGTCACCATACAGGACCTTACTAGGACCAAACAGGGGCGTCACCATACAGGACCTTACTAGGACCAAACAGGGGCGTCACCATACAGGACCTTACTAGGACCAAACAGGGGCGTCACCATACAGGACCTTACTAGGACCAAACAGGGGCGTCACCATACAGGACCTTACTAGGACCAAACAGGGGCGTCACCATACAGGACCTTACTAGGACCAAACAGGGGCGTCACCATACAGGACCTTACTAGGACCAAACAGGGGCGTCACCATACAGGACCTTACTAGGACCAAACAGGGGCGTCACCATACAGGACCTTACTAGGACCAAACAGGGGCGTCACCATACAGGACCTTACTAGGACCAAACAGGGGCGTCACCATACAGGACCTTACTAGGACCAAACAGGGGCGTCACCATACAGGACCTTACTAGGACCAAACAGGGGCGTCACCATACAGGACCTTACTAGGACCAAACAGGGGCGTCACCATACAGGACCTTACTAGGACCAAACAGGGGCGTCACCATACAGGACCTTACTAGGACCAAACAGGGGCGTCACCATACAGGACCTTACTAGGACCAAACAGGGGCGTCACCATACAGGACCTTACTAGGACCAAACAGGGGCGTCACCATACAGGACCTTACTAGGACCAAACAGGGGCGTCACCATACAGGACCTTACTAGGACCAAACAGGGGCGTCACCATACAGGACCTTACTAGGACCAAACAGGGGCGTCACCATACAGGACCTTACTAGGACCAAACAGGGGCGTCACCATACAGGACCTTACTAGGACCAAACAGGGGCGTCACCATACAGGACCTTACTAGGACCAAACAGGGGCGTCACCATACAGGACCTTACTAGGACCAAACAGGGGCGTCACCATACAGGACCTTACTAGGACCAAACAGGGGCGTCACCATACAGGACCTTACTAGGACCATACAGGGGCGTCACCATACAGGACCTTACTAGGACCAAACAGGGGCGTCACCATACAGGACCTTACTAGGACCAAACAGGGGCGTCACCATACAGGACCTTACTAGGACCAAACAGGGGCGTCACCATACAGGACCTTACTAGGACCAAACAGGGGCGTCACCATACAGGACCTTACTAGGACCAAACAGGGGCGTCACCATACAGGACCTTACTAGGACCAAACAGGGGCGTCACCATACAGGACCTTACTAGGACCATACAGGGGCGTCACCATACAGGACCTTACTAGGACCAAACAGGGGCGTCACGAATCAGGACCTTACTAGGACCAAACAGGGGCGTCACGAATCAGGACCTTACTAGGACCAAACAGGGGCGTCACGAATCAGGACCTTACTAGGACCAAACAGGGGCGTCACGAATCAGGACCTTACTAGGACCAAACAGGGGCGTCACGAATCAGGACCTTACTAGGACCAAACAGGGGCGTCACGAATCAGGACCTTACTAGGACCAAACAGGGGCGTCACGAATCAGGACCTTACTAGGACCAAACAGGGGCGTCACGAATCAGGACCTTACTAGGACCAAACAGGGGCGTCACGAATCAGGACCTTACTAGGACCAAACAGGGGCGTCACGAATCAGGACCTTACTAGGACCAAACAGGGGCGTCACGAATCAGGACCTTACTAGGACCAAACAGGGGCGTCACGAATCAGGACCTTACTAGGACCAAACAGGGGCGTCACGAATCAGGACCTTACTAGGACCAAACAGGGGCGTCACGAATCAGGACCTTACTAGGACCAAACAGGGGTGTCACCATACAGGACCTTACTAGGGCCAAACAGGGGCGTCACAATACAGGACCTTACTAGGACCATACAGGGGCGTCACCATACAGGACCTTACTAGGACCAAACAGGGGCGTCACCATACAGGACCTTACTAGGGCCAAAGAGGGGCGTCACAATACAGGACCTTACTAGGACCAAACAGGGGGCGTCACCATACAGGACCTTACTAGGACCATACAGGGGCGTCACCATACAGGACCTTACTAGGACCAAACAGGGGCGTCACCATACAGGACCTTACTAGGACCATACAGGGGCGTCACCATACAGGACCTTACTAGGACCATACAGGGGCGTCACCATACAGGACCTTACTAGGACCAAACAGGGGCGTCACCATACAGGACCTTACTAGGACCAAACAGGGGCGTCACCATACAGGACCTTACTAGGACCAAACAGGGGCGTCACCATACAGGACCTTACTAGGACCAAACAGGGGCGTCACCATACAGGACCTTACTAGGACCAAACAGGGGCGTCACGAGCGGCGAATAGGTTGCTGTAGAAAAACGCGCTGAAATAAAATGTTTGCGTTTGTCATGTTTTTGCTTTTAACCAAAACCTGACAAATTGTTCGCTTTTTTTTCCAACGCAGATTTTTTGCAGCAGCTTCTAATAACCCAGCGGTGTAACTGCAGCAGTAAAGCCATGGACTCTAGAGGACGACTACTGCCACCTACAGCTGAGCCACAGAGCGCACGCTCCGGGGATGGGCGCTAAACAAGGAGCTGCCACGGCCTGCAGCCCAAAAACAAGCAGAGTTACCAACAGCTGTGAATGTGACTGGAGCATAAGATCAGACTAACCTGAGAGCAACACAAAGCACACACAATACAGGGGCCCCGTAAACCTCCAGTAAGACCCCAAATAACCTGCACCTCAGGGACATCAGTCCATCGGGGCACAAAGCAGAAGTCATCGGGAATCCATCTCATCAGCTTTAAAAGTGACAGGAGGAGCTACCAGAGCCCCACAGAATACCCTCCAGCATCAGGACCGGAGGAACAGGAGGAGCTACCAGAGCGCCACAGAATACCCTCCAGCATCAGGACCGGAGGGACAGGAGGAGCTACCAGAGCCCCACAGAATACCCTCCAGCATCAGGACTGGAAGAACAGGAGGAGCTACCAGAGCCCTGCAGAATACCCTCCAGCATCAGGACCGGAGGAACAGGAGGAGCTACCAGAGCCCTACAGAATACCCTCCAGCATCAGGACCGGAGGAACAGGAGGAGCTACCAGAGCCCTACAGAATACCCTCCAGCATCAGGACCGGAGGAACAGGAGGAGCTACCAGAGCCCTACAGAATACCCTCCAGCATCAGGATCGGAGGGACAGGAGGAGCTACCAGAGCCCTACAGAATACCCTCCAGCATCAGGACCGGAGGAACAGGAGGAGCTACCAGAGCCCCACAGAATACCCCCAGCATCAGGACCGGAGGAACAGGAGGAGCTACCAGACCCTATAGAATACCCTCCAGCATCAGGACCGGAGGAACAGGAGGAGCTACGAGAGCGCCACAGAATACCCTCCACCATCAGGACCGGAGGGACAGGAGGAGCTACCAGAGCCCTACAGAATACCCTCCAGCATCAGGATCGGAGGGACAGGAGGAGCTACCAGAGCCCCACAGAATACCCTCCAGCATCAGGACTGGAGGGGCAGGAGGAGCTACCAGAGCCCTACAGAATACCCTCCAGCATCAGGACCGGAGGAACAGGAGGAGCTACCAGACCCTACAGAATACCCTCCAGCATCAGGACCGCAGGAACAGGAGGAGCTACCAGAGCCCCACAGAATACCCTCCAGCATCAGGACCAAAGTGACAGAAGGAGCTACCAGAGCCCTACAGAATACCGACCAGCATCAGGACCGGAGGAACAGGAGGAGCTACCAGAGTCCTACAGAATAACCTCCAGCATCAGGACCGGAGGAACTACCAGAGTCCCACAGATCTGCCCTAGACTGGCTACTGATCACACTGTTATACAGCCTGTTTGGGTTTTCGGGAGGACACCAGATTTGGGATGTCCGCACAGAGGGGCGCAGCGTCACACGGGCTGATGTGAAGGGTCTGGAGACGCTGCGGTTCCTTGAGATCCGATGGGACATCTAAGTGCTCCCTTCATATTTCCGTGTAACAGGCTTCCTGCCGGGCACTTACCTCTCGGATCTCCAGGCCGGCCCCCCGGTAGGACTGTAGGTCATCCAGGATCCCCTCGGCGTCCCTCAGGACTACGTTCACCTGACTATAGATGTCTTTCTCGGACTCCGTAGGTTGAGCATCTAGACGGCAGGAAAGCAGAACGTTAATGACAGTACGAAGACAAGCCAGCAGGAGGCGACAGAGACATGGCGGAAGCAAAGCGACTGCGACCCGCCGATGACAAGAGCAGTGGGCATTACTGAAGGCATTGCAGGGGGTCCACATTGGCGCTACCCATCACCTGGGTGCAAGTATTGCCTTTCCTTTAATGCTACCAATGGAAACAAAGTGTCACCCTGTAAGGCCGGCAGCCAGAGCTGCTCTGTACATACTGGGGCACAGAGAACAGGCGGATGTGTGGGTGATACAATGTAACGGGCAACGCTGGCATAATGGATGTACAGACACGTCATGGTACCATTACAGAGCTGCGCTCCCGTGAAGACAGCTACATCCGAGATGGAGGCTGACCAGAGACCTTCCGGATATTGTCCCGAGGGTCTTGCTATACTATCATCCCTTACAGTCTACATGGAACCCCTCTTTATTAGACCCCGCCCCTTTCAGGATTAGCGCCCCCTGTACGGTAATTCCCCCCGTGACCCCAGAGTGCGGCATAAAGTCACGTGACAAGTTTTCTGTGGATCAGTCTCAGTATGAATCCACATTAGATGGAAGATCCAGCGATCGGAGCGACTTCCAACAAGGCCGGTCATCGGTGCTAGACTAGCCGGGGGCTCACCGCCAACAACCGCGGGGGTTTTATCGTGTAACGGTGTGGAGAGTATACTGAGAATGGAGCGATCGAGGAAAACATCCAGCAGAAGGGGATCCTGCGGACGGAAACAACTCATCCCTGAAAGGGGTCGGAGGAGGATGTCAGGAATCGTTCTGACCAACAGGCTGCACAGTCAGCTGAATACAACGCTGGAGCTCCGACTAACGTGTCCGAACGCACAACTCGCCGTTCCTCCGCACGGATGGTATAACAGCAGGCGACCAGCTCCAGCACCATTGTGTCTAAGAGGAACAGAAAGACTCCAGCGGGCAAAAGAGCGCAAAACTTGTATCACTGAGCAGCGGGGAAACATCTCCTGGTCAGATGGAGCCGGATTACTGCTGCTGATGGGAGGTCAGAATTTGGCGCAAGCAGCATGAATCGCTGAGCCCTTCCTGTCAGCCAGTCAGAACATGTCAGCACCGCCATCTAATCTGCAGCGACTACGAGAAGCTTCCTGTCCGCAGGGGCCGGTATTCAAGTGCAATGTGCACTGCGAGGAGCTGCTGCGAATCTGAAGCACAATGGAGATCCAGCGCTACTAGATGGGGGGGCTCTAATAAAAGGGGCCGCTCAGTGTATATGCTAGTTCTACCTACTCATCAGCTCCCCCAGTGGCCAATCTCTCTAATTACGAAAAACTTTCAAAAGGTTCTCAGTCTGACTACGGATATAGGGGGTTACTGGTGGATGAAAGGACTCTGTACGTCCAGTAATGGCGCTCAGCCTCTGGGCGCGGTCCTTCGTCATGTCGCCGGGCGCGGTGAGCGATGAGATGGAGGCGGACAGTACAATCATCCATACGTTGTGATGCCTACATATTGTGGGAGAGCTTATATACGAGGCCGTCGCTCTAAGAAATGGGGGGCAACTTGTAAGCTGCAGACTGCGGTGTGAATAGAACAGAAGCGGGTGAGGGGGCAGTGCCCGGCCGCTGGCATCACTGCACAATGCCCATTAGCAGGTTAGATCAATCAAGGCTTACTTTAGCCCCCGGTTAGAGCACCCTGCACACCTTAACACAGCGGGTAACTTCACTCCAGTCACATGCAGAGCTGCAGCCAGAATCTACAATTAGCTCCCAAGATACACAGGATGTCGCCCCCTGCTGGTTCTGTGTTTGCATGCTGTTCTGTGAAACACTACCGCAGTCTCGGCCGCTGCCCTGCATGCAGGATACGGCCTGCCGCAGTCTCGGCCGCTGCCCTGCATGCAGGATACGGCCTGCCGCAGTCTCGGCCGCTGCCCTGCATGCAGGATACGGCCTGCCGCAGTCTCGGCCGCTGCCCTGCATGCAGGATACGGCCTGCCGCAGTCTCGGCCGCTGCCCTGCATGCAGGATACGGGGCTGCCGCAGTCTCGGCCGCTGCCCTGCATGCAGGATACGGGCCTGCCGCAGTCTCGGCCGCTGCCCTGCATGCAGGATACGGGCCTGCCGCAGTCTCGGCCGCTGCCCTGCATGCAGGATACGGGGCTGCCGCAGTCTCGGCCGCTGCCCTGCATGCAGGATACGGGGCTGCCGCAGTCTCGGCCGCTGCCCTGCATGCAGGATACGGGGCTGCCGCAGTCTCGGCCGCTGCCCTGCATGCAGGATACGGGGCTGCCGCAGTCTCGGCCGCTGCCCTGCATGCAGGATACGGGGCTGCCGCAGTCTCGGCCGCTGCCCTGCATGCAGGATACGGGGCTGCCGCAGTCTCGGCCGCTGCCCTGCATGCAGGATACAGATTGCTATAGTCGTATCCGCTGCCCTGCATACAGGATACAGATTGCCATAGTCGTATCCGCTGCCCTGTATACAGGATACAGATTGCCATAGTCGTATCCGCTGCCCTGTATACAGGATACAGATTGCTATAGTCGTATCCGCTGCCCTGTATACAGCATACAGATTGCTATAGTCGTATCCGCTGCCCTGTATACAGTATACAGATTGCTATAGTCGTATCCGCTGCCCTGTATACAGGATACAGATTGCCATAGTCGCATCCGCTGCTCTGTATACAGCATACAGATTGCTATAGTCGTATCCGCTGCCCTGTATACAGTATACAGATTGCCATAGTCGCATCCGCTGCTCTGTATACAGCATACAGATTGCTATAGTCGTATCCGCTGCCCTGTATACAGTATACAGATTGCCATAGTCGTATCCGCTGCCCTGTATACAGTATACAGATTGCCATAGTCGTATCCGCTGCCCTGTATACAGCATACAGATTGCTATAGTCGTATCCGCTGCCCTGTATACAGTATACAGATTGCCATAGTCGTATCCGCTGCCCTGTATACAGCATACAGATTGCTATAGTCGTATCCGCTGCCCTGTATACAGTATACAGATTGCCATAGTCGTATCCGCTGCCCTGTATACAGCATACAGATTGCTATAGTCGTATCCGCTGCCCTGTATACAGCATACAGACTGCTATAGTCGTATCCGCTGCCCTGTATACAGGATACAGATTGCCATAGTCGTATCCGCTGCCCTGTATACAGGATACAGATTGCTATAGTCGTATCCGCTGCCCTGTATACAGCATACAGATTGCTATAGTCGTATCCGCTGCCCTGTATACAGTATACAGATTGCTATAGTCGTATCCGCTGCCCTGTATACAGGATACAGATTGCTATAGTCGTATCCGCTGCCCTGTATACAGGATACAGATTGCTATAGTCGTATCCGCTGCCCTGTATACAGCATACAGATTGCCATAGTCGTATCCGCTGCCCTGTATACAGCATACAGACTGCTATAGTCGTATCCGCTGCCCTGTATACAGCATACAGATTGCCATAGTCGTATCCGCTGCCCTGTATACAGGATACAGGCTGCTATAAACAGGTCTAGTGCTGTATATACAAAACACGCACGGCAGGTCTCTGTATACAAGGTGGATGATGTAGGACAGCGATCTGTGTTACTGTAGAGCAGTCTGGATTGGTGGTTGCAGGGCCCGTCCACAAGGGCCGAGCGGCGCTCAAAGCAAGACAAACAAGTCTGGATTGTCAACTGTCTAAACGTAAATGCACAAAACCAAAATAATACAAAAAATACCGGAAAAGGGCAAAACACAAGAATAGACAACAGAGGAGGAAGGAGATGGAGGACGGACGGGGGAAGGAGATGGAGGACGGACGGGGGAAGGAGATGGAGGACGGACGGGGGAAGGAGATGGAGGACGGACGGGGGAAGGAGATGGAGGACGGACGGGGGAAGGAGATGGAGGACGGACGGGGGAAGGAGATGGAGGACGGACGGGGGAAGGAGATGGAGGACGGACGGGGGAAGAGTTAGGTGCGCACACGCCACAGCAATGCATTGTGGGTACACAGAACAAGACAGGACACAATGAAACAAGCAAAAGGCTTCCCAGAAAGCCTACAGCCGCCCTCCATTCACTGCGCGCTGGAATTAAGTCTATTGCTCCCTGTTATCAGACATCACAGGCTGCAGAGAAGCAGATCCTAGTGTTCCTGGGAAATACCCGCCGCTACCACCACCAGTTCATCTGCAGATCTAGAGATGTAGCAGAGCTGAATTGGCTGCGTCCCTCGTATGAATGTGAGAAAAGAAAGAAAAAGGTCAGCGCCACCCGATGGAAATGTAGAGGCGCGCGCTACACCACGGCTGCCACATACCGGAGAAGAGACCAATCAGCGCCACCCGATGGAAATGTACAGGCGCGCGCTACACCACGGCTGCCACATACCGGAGACGACCAATCAGCGCCACCCGATGGAAATGTAGAGGCGCGCGCTACACCACGGCTGCCACATACCGGAGAAGAGACCAATCAGCGCCACCCGATGGAAATGTACAGGCGTGCGCTACACCACGGCTGCCACATACCAGAGACCAATCAGCGCCACCCGATGGAAATGTACAGGCACGCGCTACACCACGGCTGCCACATACCGGAGAAGAGACCAATGAGCGCCACCCGATGGAAATGTAGAGGCGCGCGCTACACCACGGCTGCCACATACCGGAGACGACCAATCAGCGCCACCCGATGGAAATGTAGAGGCGTGCGCTACACCACGGCTGCCACATACCGGAGAAGAGACCAATCAGCGCCACCCGGTGGAAATGTATAGGCGTGCGCTACACCACGGCTGCCACATACCGGAGAAGAGACCAATCAGCGCCACCCGATGGAAATGTAGAGGCGCGCGCTACACCACGGCTGCCACATACCGGAGACGACCAATCAGCGCCACCCGATGGAAATGTAGAGGCGTGCGCTACACCACGGCTGCCACATACCGGAGACGACCAATCAGCGCCACCCGATGGAAATGTACAGGCGTGCGCTACACCACGGCTGCCACATACCGGAGAAGAGACCAATCAGCGCCACCCGATGGAAATGTACAGGCGTGCGCTACACCACGGCTGCCACATACCGGAGAAGAGACCAATCAGCGCCACCCGATGGAAATGTACAGGCGTGCGCTACACCACGGCTGCCACATACCGGAGAAGAGACCAATCAGCGCCACCCGATGGAAATGTAGAGGCGTGCGCTACACCACGGCTGCCACATACCGGAGACGACCAATCAGCGCCACCCGATGGAAATGTAGAGGCGCGCGCTACACCACGGCTGCCACATACCGGAGAAGAGACCAATCAGCGCCACCCGATGGAAATGTAGAGGCGCGCGCTACACCACGGCTGCCACATACCGGAGACGACCAATCAGCGCCACCCGATGGAAATGTAGAGGCGTGCGCTACACCACGGCTGCCACATACCGGAGACGACCAATCAGCGCCACCCGATGGAAATGTACAGGCGTGCACTACACCACGGCTGCCACATACCGGAGAAGAGACCAATCAGCGCCACCCGATGGAAATGTAGAGGCGCGCGCTACACCACGGCTGCCACATACCGGAGAAGCAGAGACCAATCAGCGCCACCCGGTGGAAATGTATAGGCGTGCGCTACACCACGGCTGCCACATACCGGAGAAGAGACCAATCAGCGCCACCCGATGAAAATGTACAGGCGTGCGCTACACCACGGCTGCCACATACCGGAGAAGAGACCAATCAGCGCCACCCGATGGAAATGTACAGGCGTGCGCTACACCACGGCTGCCACATACCGGAGAAGAGACCAATCAGCGCCACCCGATGGAAATGTACAGGCGTGCGCTACACCACGGCTGCCACATACCGGAGAAGAGACCAATCAGCTCCACCCGATGGAAATGTAGAGGCGCGCGCTACACCACGGCTGCCACATACCGGAGAAGAGACCAATCAGCGCCACCCGATGGAAATGTACAGGCGTGCGCTACACCACGGCTGCCACATACCGGAGAAGAGACCAATCAGCGTCCCCCGATGGAAATGTACAGGCGCGCACTACACCACGGCTGCCACATACCGGAGAAGAGACCAATCAGCTCCACCCGATGGAAATGTAGAGGCGCGCGCTACACCACGGCTGCCACATACCGGAGAAGAGACCAATCAGCGCCACCCGATGAAAATGTACAGGCGTGCGCTACACCACGGCTGCCACATACCGGAGAAGCAGAGACCAATCAGCGCCACCCGATGGAAATGTACAGGCGCGCACTACACCACGGCTGCCACATACCGGAGAAGAGACCAATCAGCTCCACCCGATGGAAATGTAGAGGCGCGCGCTACACCACGGCTGCCACATACCGGAGAAGAAGAGACCAATCAGCGCCACCCGATGGAAATGTACAGGCGCGCGCTACACCACGGCTGCCACATACCGGAGAAGAGACCAATCAGCGCCACCCGATGGAAATGTAGAGGCCCGCGCTACACCACGGCTGCCACATACCGGAGAAGAGACCAATCAGCGCCACCCGATGGAAATGTACAGGCGTGCGCTACACCACGGCTGCCACATACCGGAGAAGAGAGCAATCAGCGCCACCCGATGGAAATGTACAGGCGTGCGCTACACCACGGCTGCCACATACCGGAGAAGAGAGCAATCAGCGCCACCCGATGGAAATGTAGAGGCGCGCGCTACACCACGGCTGCCACATACCGGAGAAGCAGAGACCAATCAGCGCCACCCGATGGAAATGTACAGGCGTGCGCTACACCACGGCTGCCACATACCGGAGAAGAGACCAATCAGCGCCACCCGATGGAAATGTACAGGCGCGCGCTACACCACGGCTGCCACATACCGGAGAAGCAGAGACCAAGGATGGCAACGCCCCGCGAGGGCAGGCTGGGGATCTCCACAACGCTTGGGCTCTGTACGCACTGCACAGATTTTCTGCTTGCGCCCCGCGGCGGGCGTTGTGGAGTTCGGCCGTTCTACTCACGTCTATTGGATGACCTCCACCGCATCTGGTGAGCTCCGCGCCGCACGCCCATTTCTGCACAGTTATGAAAAAAATCTTCTCCCTTGCTGCTACAGTAAATGGAGAGTCGGCAAGGAAAATCCAAGGTAACCGCGCCCCCGCGAACACGAGCCTGCGGGTCCAGTAAAAACTGCGGCAAACCGCCCATCATTCTGCCGCCGACCTGCGCAGACCTAGCCGTCCGAAGCAGAAAATCATGACTACTTCAAAAACAAAAGTTGGCTTCTTGACTCAGCCATGCGCTCCTCCCCATTAGTAGGCCGCCCGCGGGCGCCGCTGCTTGATGGGAAATCCACATGGATATGGCGCGCTGACAGGCGACGTGCGGATCCGCGGCGAGACGATGCACATCTTGCTGCGGTTTGTGGAGGTGATCGTTCCGCCGTGTGACCGCGCCCCACTATGGAGGTTCACCGGCCTGCCGCAAAATTCACCCTTTCCACCGATTTGCATCAGAAGCGGCGCAGCGCTCGGGTCACTGGGCTCAGGCTTTGCCTACAATGGAAAACGAAGCCCAATCTGCTACAATTGCGCTGTAGTCTCGGCGATTACAGTAAGTTGGGGTAAGTGGCCGCCCTTAATCTTCTCCAGAGTCAGATGATGCAACTAGAACCGTCGATCATGGAGTCGCTCAGAGAACACAGTGCAAAGCCACGATTGGCTGCTGCTTTCACATGACGTGGCACCACTCTGGACGTGGCACCACTCTGGACGTGGCACCACTCTGGACGTGGCACCACTCTGGACGTGGCACCACTCTGGACGTGGCACCACTGCCAAGAAAGGGCGGCGGGCGGAGGAACCGACACCCTGCGGTGGTGGAATCAGCCTTCTCCCAGCAACCACAAGCACTTAAAGAGGTCTAGGATTAGAGAAATATGGCTGCTTTCTTCCTAACACAGCGCCCCCTTGTCCGTGGGAAGTGTCTGGTATTGCAGCTCAGCTCCATGGAGGTGAATACGACCCACAGACAAGGCGGCGGCCGGGATTAGAAGACCCTGAAAACCCTTTAATTCAACTGATGCAGAGGAAACTCGAGGAAAGCCCAGAGAGCGAAGCGAGCGGCAGAACCCAACCCCACTTATATCGGTCAGTGAGACGCGTTAATCCAAAGAGTTTACCACAGCGCCCTCTGCAGGTACTAGAAGGTGACAGCGCTCATACTAAACAGGACGTAACACGCAACATACATGACAGGACCACAGAAAACTTCCACTTAAAGTACGGCTACATCAGAGGTCTGCAACCTGTGGAACTACAACTCTCAGCATGCTGTGAAGACTGCAGTGTCAGGGCACGCTAGGCGTCAGACCCGCAGAGGTGCGGGCCATGTGAATTCCGTATTAGAGCGGGGCTTCATGTATTCTACATATGTTGAAGTGTGATAGTGGTACAATGAAAAAAAACTTCTGCAACTTTCTGATAAATCAAATTTCAAGACATACGCTTGCTGTCAGTGAAATGTCCGTTTAAACATCCAGAAACTGAACACAACCCAAAAGGAGACCAGCACTCATCCCACATGGGGTCTTGGGGATTGGGTACACCCCAGTCACTGACAGCAAGCAGACACCTGGAAAAAAGAAGAAATAAAGTATATGGGGACCAACCTGAAGCTACAACTCCCAGCATGCACTGCTACCATAAGGCTGAGTGTCCGGGCAGGACGGACTATCGCCAGCAATATGCCGCCCCACGGGGGGGGGGGGACGACACACTAATGTCAGTGCGATATTACGCGATGAACCCATCTTAATAGGTTCATCGTGGCGGACATTCGGCCTAAGGCTGCCTATAAAAAGGGATCCCAGTCACAACGAGTAGGACTGATTTACAAGCAAATGACGTGTGTGTGTGTATATACAATTCCCAGTTACATCCTGTATTATACCCCAGAGCTGCACTCACTATTCTGCTGGTGGAGTCACTGTGTACATACATTACTTAACCTGTACTGCTCCTGAGTTACATCCTGTATTATACCCCAGAGCTGCACTCACAATTCTGCTGGTGGACTCACTGTGTACATACATTACTTATCCTGTACTGCTCCTGAGTTACATCCTGTATTATACTCCAGAGCTGCACTCACTATTCTGCTGGTGGAGTCACTGTGTACATACATTACTTATCCTGTACTGATCCTCAGTTACATCCTGTATTATACTCCAGAGCTGCACTCACTATTCTGCTGGTGAAGTCACTGTGTATATTTGTTAAATCATAATGTAATACACAAAGTAACGCAACTTGCTATGTAGATTATACAATTGCAAGGAAAAGTAAGTGAACCCTTTGGAATAACCTGGATTTCTGCACCAATAATACAATGTGTTCTGATTGTATCTTATGGCCAATGACTGCGGGCGTCACCACTGAGGCAGTTGCACTCGTGCGGAGCATTTAGACAGCCTCCGCCGCTGGGTAGCGGGCTTCTCGCTCAGCGCTTCACCTTCTATGTCAGTATTTTACACAGATCGAGAAGCTCGCGGTTCAGTCAGTTTTTATGCGGCTGTCCGATAGCGAACGGCGAGCGAACGGCGAGCGATTCCACCAACAATGATAATCAGATTCCCTTGTTTACACCGGACGCTCACAAGGAGTGCAGACGGCCATAAGTGTATAGACACCATGGAACTGGTCACACGGCTCACCGTCCGGTGTAGACGGCCATAAGTGTATAGACACCATGGAACTGGTCACACAGCTCACCGCCCGGTGTAGACGGCCATAAGTGTACAGACACAATGGAACTGGTCACACAGCTCACCGTCCGGTGTAGACGGCCATAAGTGTACAGACACAATGGAACTGGTCACACAGCTCACCGTCCGGTGTAGACGGCCATAAGTGTATAGACACCATGGAACTGGTCACACGGCTCACCGTCCGGTGTAGACGGCCATAAGTGTATAGACACCATGGAACTGGTCACACAGCTCACCGCCCGGTGTAGACGGCCATAAGTGTACAGACACAATGGAACTGGTCACACAGCTCACCGTCCGGTGTAGACGGCCATAAGTGTACAGACACAATGGAACTGGTCACACAGCTCACCGTCCGGTGTAGACGGCCATAAGTGTATAGACACCATGGAGCTGGTCACACGGCTCACCGTCCGGTGTAGACGGCCATAAGTGTATAGACACAATGGAACTGGTCACACGGCTCATCGTCCGCTGTAGACGGCCATAAGTGTATAGACACAATGGAACTGGTCACACGGCTCACCGTCCGGTGTAGACGGCCATAAGTGTATAGACACAATGGAACTGGTCACACAGCTCACCGTCCGCTGTAGACGGCCATAAGTGTATAGACACAATGGAACTGGTCACACGGCTCATCGTCCGCTGTAGACGGCCATAAGTGTATAGACACAATGGAACTGGTCACACGGCTCACCGTCCGGTGTAGACGGCCATAAGTGTATAGACACAATGGAACTGGTCACACAGCTCACCGTCCGGTGTAGACGGCCATAAGTGTATAGACACAATGAAAGAGACGGCCATAAGTGTATAGACACAATGGAACTGGTCACACAGCTCACCGTCCGGTGTAGACGGCCATGAGTGTATAGACACAATGGAACTGGTCACACGGCTCACCGTCCGGTGTAGACGGCCATAAGTGTACAGACACAATGGAACTGGTCACACGGCTCACCGTCCGGTGTAGACGGCCATAAGTGTACAGACACAATGGAACTGGTCACACGGCTCACCGTCCGGTGTAGACGGCCATAAGTGTATAGACACAATGGAACTGGTCACACAGCTCATCGTCCGCTGTAGACGGCCATAAGTGTATAGACACAATGGAACTGGTCACACGGCTCACCGTCCGGTGTAGACGGCCATAAGTGTATAGACACAATGAAAGAGACGGCCATAAGTGTATAGACACAATGGAACTGGTCACACGGCTCATCGTCCGCTGTAGACGGCCATAAGTGTATAGACACAATGGAACTGGTCACACGGCTCATCGTCCGGTGTAGACGGCCATAAGTGTATAGACACAATGAAAGAGACGGCCATAAGTGTATAGACACAATGGAACTGGTCACACGGCTCACCGCCCGGTGTAGACGGCCATAAGTGTATAGACACAATGGAACTGGTCACACGGCTCACCATCCGGTGTAGACGGCCATAAGTGTATAGACACAATGGAACTGGTCACACGGCTCACCGTCCGGTGTAGACGGCCATAAGTGTATAGACACAATGGAACTGGTCACACAGCTCACCGTCCGGTGTAGACAGCCATAAGTGTATAGACACAATGGTACTGGTCACACAGCTCACCGTCCGGTGTAGACGGCCATAAGTGTACAGACACAATGGTACTGGTCACACAGCTCACCGTCCGGTGTAGACGGCCATAAGTGTATACACACAATGGAACTGGTCACACGGCTCACCGTCCGGTGTAGACGGCCATAAGTGTATAGATACAATGGAACTGGTCACACAGCTCACCGTCCGGTGTAGACAGCCATAAGTGTACAGACACAATGGAACTGGTCACACAGCTCACCGCCCGGTGTAGACGGCCATAAGTGTATAGACACAATGGAACTGGTCACACGGCTGCAGCGTCCGGTGTAGACGGCCATAAGTGTATAGACACAATGGAACTGGTCTCACAGCTCACCGTCCGGTGTAGAGAGCCATAAGTGTACAGACACAATGGAACTGGTCACACGGCTCACCGTCCGGTGTAGACGGCCATAAGTGTACAGACACAATGGAACTGGTCACACGGCTCACCGTCCGGTGTAGACGGCGCTAAGTGTATAGACACAATGGAACTGGTCACACGGCTGCAGCGTCCGGTGTAGATGGCCATAAGTGTATAGACACAATGGAACTGGTCACACAGCTCACCGTCTGGTGTAGACCGCCATAAGCGTATAGACACAATGTAAGAGACGGCCATAAGTGTATAGACACAATGGAACTGGTCACACGGCTCACCGTCCGGTGTAGACGGCCATAAGTGTATAGACACAATGGAACTGGTCACACAGCTCACCGTCCGGTGTAGACGGCCATAAGTGTATAGACACAATGGAACTGGTCACACGGCTCACCGCCCGGTGTAGACGGCCATAAGTGTATAGACACAATGGAACTGGTCACACGGCTCACCGCCCGGTGTAGACGGCCATAAGTGTATAGACACAATGGAACTGGTCACACGGCTCACCGCCCGGTGTAGACGGCCATAAGTGTATAGACACAATGGAACTGGTCACACGGCTCACCGCCCGGTGTAGACGGCCATAAGTGTATAGACACAATGGAACTGGTCACACGGCTCACCGCCCGGTGTAGACGGCCATAAGTGTATAGACACAATGGAACTGGTCACACGGCTGCAGCGCTTATTAATCACATTGTAAATATCAACACAGACAAACATCTGAGGGTTAGGATTGGTGATCGATCAGCTGGAGACCCCACTGTGCGGCTGATCCTCGGGCTGTCCTGCAGGCAAAGCTCCTACTGAATGCAATGGGAGATGTGCCTGCAGTACCAAACAGGACCACTTCAATGTAGACAGCCCTGTCCACACTGACAGCACGCCTGCGAGTCAGTTGAGCAGTGGAACCTCCCTGATAAACTGATAGGTCATCAACAATAAAAGTCCTGGAGAAGCCCTACAATCATTCTTCAGGAGCCAAGTAATATAAGGTGTTTCTGTTAAGGCGATGACATGGCAGTGCCAGGGTCACATTAACCCGTTAACCACAGGGCGTTTATGTCCTGCGTGTGTGCTTGATCACAAGCAGATCCCGCTCCATACGTTGCGGGTGACAGCTATCTTTGACAGCCGACCACTACCTGCAACAGTCGCGATCAGTGCTTGTTTGTGGCTGTTGTGGAGAGGGCATTGTCATCATGTCTGGGATGACTTAGTGAATCCTGCACTGAGCAGGGGGTTGGACCCGATGACCCCGGAGGACCCGATGACCCCGGGGGTCACTTCCAACCCTACCAGTCTAGGATCATTAAGGCAACAAATGCTAGGGTGGATCAGAATATCTCACGAGGATATAAGGGCCACCATCCATGACCTAAAGCTGAAGAGATGTGGGATGATAGACCAATGCCATGCAGCGGGCTCTTGGGCGTCTTCTTTTGGACCCACTGACTGTGCCGAGCAATAATGTTCTTTCCAGAGAATTGGCTCGTACGACCAAACTATGAAAGCCGAGTGGTGATTCAGCCTTCTAGTGATACTTATGGATCGCCTTATTAGTGGCCATCTCCAGCCGTGGCATGCACAGCATACGCCGCCGGCTTGGCAGCTCAGACGCCTCCATCCTCCTGTCTGCTTTGAGCACCCTGCTTGCGCACACGTGTAGTGATTAGGGACTGATTGCACTGATGATTCGGATCTGGGCTGCACTGCCGCTGTCGCTGCTCCTCCACATCTTCACAATTCCTTGCATTGCACTACGGCCAAGACGGATTCTTCGTTTGATTTCAGGCCCCGATTCGCCACTGCGGTTGGTCTTGATCCAAGGAAAGTGAAATCTTGGCCTGCCCCACTTTCTTACGTGTGGATTGTTCTGCGCACTACAGCATTGCTGACTGCTGGCAGCAGCGTTGTTTTCTTTATATGGAGATCCAGTCCCATGTGTTCGCTCTCTTCTTTAACTCTTTGATTAGGTAGTCAAGGTCATTTTCATCTATTGGAGATCACACGTCTTCGCCATGACCCAGCGCGAGATTGTGATTGGGTCTCCAGGGCCACGCCACCTGCGGAACCAGCTTAAACATCAGGGAGTTCTGCTTCAATGAAGGAGGCCATACGTTTTTGAATGATCTTTTTAGTAGAGTTTTGCCTGCGTGTGTTATAAGAGCGATGGTCCAAATATTGCCGCAGTCTTGGGCATCACCTTTTTTTAAAATTGGAACAAAGACTGATCTTGTCCAGGGCTTTGGCCATTGTTTGGTCTTCCAGATCCGTCTACAAAGGGTTGCTTGGAAATGCTTGGAAGAGAAGATGTGTGTTGTAGAAAGGCCAAATTAAAGGGGTTGTCCCGCGGCACCAAGTGGGGTTCAGCACTTCTGTATGGCCATATTAATGCACTTTGTAATGTACATCGTGCATTAAATATGAGCCATACAGAAGTTATTCACTTACCTGCTCCGTTGCTGGCGTCCTCGTCTCCATGGTGCCGTCTAATTTCAGTGTCTAATCGCCGATTAGACGCGCTTGCGCAGTCCGGTCTTCTCCCTGGTGAATGGGGCCGCTCGTGCCGGAGAGCTGGTCCTCGTAGCTCCGCCCCGTCACGTGTGCCGATTCCAGCCAATCAGGAGGCTGGAATCGGCAATGGACCGCACAGAGCCCACGGTGCACCATGGGAGAAGACCCGCAGTGCATCATGGGTGAAGATCCCGGCGGCCATCTTGCTAAGGTAAGAAAGAAGTCGCTGCAGCGCGGGGATTCGGGTAAGTACTAAACGTTTTGGTTTTTTTTAACACATGCATTGGGTTTGTCTCGCGCCGAACGAGGGGGCCTATTGAAAAAAAAAAAAAAAACGTTTCGGCGCGGGACAACCCCTTTAAGAGTCCTGCCCCTAACCCTATGGAGCGGTTTTAGCATGAGCTGAGGAGGGCTAAGCATGCAGGGCATCCCAGAAATACTGATGAACTGAATGATAAGGGGCAAATGCCCAAAATTCCTTCTCAATGCTGTGAAAATCTGATTCCCAATTACAGGAAATGTTTTGTGGAGGGGATTGCTACAAAATGTGGATCTACAGGTTATTAAATTCAATGGTTCACTTACTTTTTCTCACCGGCAATGTGGATGCTTACTTAATGGGCTGAATAAAAGACTTGAGTGACAGCTGTCTGTGCATTGTTACATGAGGTTTGTCTATAATTGTGCCTTAGATACAATCAGAGCACTTAGTCATCAATGCAGAAAGCCAGGTCATTCCAAAAGGTTCACTTACTTATTCTCAAGACTGTACCCCTAAAAATGGTGCATTCCTCAGCAGCATGCACATTCTGCTCTTCGGGCGCGATGATTAATGAACCTGCGTGTCTGAGGATGTACAGCCTGATCCAGTGGAAGCTTTCGTGGTCTCCATCGGCAGACGGACGAGTAGAAGCAGACAGACAGCGAGTGCGGACAGATAAATGCAGTCTACGGCAGGCAGACAAATATATAAAATCAGATTCTCACTTTCGAAATCAAGGAAAAAATTTGGCCCTTGCTCAAGATCTGTGCATGTCAAAACTTTAAGAAGGTTCCCCATGATAAGACACCTGTCGAGACAAGAAAGAGAGGACAAAGCAGTCTTTATCAGCTAGAACACCCGATGTACACAGAGAATACATACATGAGTAGAGGACGACGCCGGCAGATATGGCACTCCGGAGAACCCGAGGAACGGAGCACTTCGTATCTTCACACGTCAACAGGGGGCGTCCGGCCATGATCAGCTAATCTCAACCTTCTTGGAAGGGATGTATGGCAACCGCGATACATACAACTCCCAACGTCTGAACTGGATCCTCTGAGGGGGCATCAAAATGAATGAATGGTGGTACAAAGACGACTGGGCTTGGAAGAGATTAGCTGCACTGGGGGACATAGCTGTTGACTTTATGTCTTCTACTGCTGGGCATGGATCACTAAGGACCCACCATGATTTAAACCAGGGATCAGCAAGTGATTGTGACCAACTCCAAACACTGGTGAGGAGGCACCATTGAGAAAGCCATGAGGTTGCCCATCCCTGGTCTTCTGGATGTAGTGGTTCATGCACAACAGTATCTTGGAGTTGGGTGGTGAGATTAAGCCACGTGCTACACCGCTGTGAGGGGAGCACATGGATGAAGACGAGGCTTCTAGTTCTCGGTGGTCCGTGCTGTGCGCTCAGGAAGAAAAGACACCAAGTTATTACACAATATGTGCTTCACGACGGACCCATCTCCCTACCGTGAAGGGCAAAATTACTTCTATCCACCTGAATAGCAGAGCTTACGATAGACTTGTCTATAGTGACAGATCCTGGACAAGTAAATGACAAAGTACACTACGTTGACAGAAGTATTGGCCCCCCAGCAGTCCGGTGCCGTCAGGTGATGTTTGAGCATTAGGTAAAAAGGAGATGATCACACGGGCTCTGGCGGGGGTGGCTGTCACCGGGTGTCGAGCTGACAACGGGGTCTGGCGGGGGTGGCTGTCACCGGGTGTCGAGCTGACAACGGGGTCTGGCGGGGGTGGATGTCACCGGGTGTCGAGCTGACAACGGGGTCTGGCGGGGGTGGATGTCACCGGGTGTCGAGCTGACAACGGGGTCTGGCGGGGGTGGATGTCACCGGGTGTCGAGCTGACAACGGGGTCTGGTCGGGGGTGGATGTCACCGGGTGTAGAGCTGACAACGGGGTCTGGCGGCGGGATGTCACCAGGTGTAGAGCTGACAACGGGGTCTGGCGGCGGGATGTCACCAGGTGTAGAGCTGACAACGGGGTCTGGCGGCGGGATGTCACCAGGTGTAGAGCTGACAACGGGGTCTGGCGGCGGGATGTCACCAGGTGTAGAGCTGACAACGGGGTCTGGCGGCGGGATGTCACCAGGTGTAGAGCTGACAACGGGGTCTGGCGGCGGGATGTCACCAGGTGTAGAGCTGACAACGGGGTCTGGCGGCGGGATGTCACCAGGTGTAGAGCTGACAACGGGGTCTGGCGGCGGGATGTCACCAGGTGTAGAGCTGACAACGGGGTCTGGCGGCGGGATGTCACCAGGTGTAGAGCTGACAACGGGGTCTGGCGGCGGGATGTCACCAGGTGTAGAGCTGACAACGGGGTCTGGCGGCGGGATGTCACCAGGTGTAGAGCTGACAACTGGGTCTGGCGGCGGGATGTCACCAGGTGTAGAGCTGACAACGGGGTCTGGCGGCGGGATGTCACCAGGTGTAGAGCTGACAACGGGGTCTGGCGGCGGGATGTCACCAGGTGTAGAGCTGACAACGGGGTCTGGCGGCGGGATGTCACCAGGTGTAGAGCTGACAACGGGGTCTGGCGGCGGGATGTCACCAGGTGTAGAGCTGACAACGGGGTCTGGCGGCGGGATGTCACCAGGTGTAGAGCTGACAACGGGGTCTGGCGGCGGGATGTCACCAGGTGTAGAGCTGACAACTGGGTCTGGCGGCGGGATGTCACCAGGTGTAGAGCTGACAACGGGGTCTGGCGGCGGGATGTCACCAGGTGTAGAGCTGACAACGGGGTCTGGCGGCGGGATGTCACCAGGTGTAGAGCTGACAACGGGGTCTGGCGGCGGGATGTCACCAGGTGTAGAGCTGACAACGGGGTCTGGTGGCGGGATGTCACCAGGTGTAGAGCTGACAACGGGGTCTGGTGGCGGGATGTCACCAGGTGTAGAGCTGACAACGGGGTCTGGTGGCGGGATGTCACCAGGTGTAGAGCTGACAACGGGGTCTGGTGGCGGGATGTCACCAGGTGTAGAGCTGACAACGGGGTCTGGTGGCGGGATGTCACCAGGTGTAGAGCTGACAACGGGGTCTGGTGGCGGGATGTCACCAGGTGTAGAGCTGACAACGGGGTCTGGTGGCGGGATGTCACCAGGTGTAGAGCTGACAACGGGGTCTGGTGGCGGGATGTCACCAGGTGTAGAGCTGACAACGGGGTCTGGTGGCGGGATGTCACCAGGTGTAGAGCTGACAACGGGGTCTGTTGGGGGGATGTCACCAGGTGTAGAGCTGACAACGGGGTCTGGTGGCGGGATGTCACCAGGTGTAGAGCTGACAACGGGGTCTGGTGGCGGGATGTCACCAGGTGTAGAGCTGACAACGGGGTCTGTTGGGGGGATGTCACCAGGTGTAGAGCTGACAACAGGGTCTGGTGGTGGGATGTCACCAGGTGTAGAGCTGACAACGGGGTCTGTTGGGGGGATGTCACCAGGTGTAGAGCTGACAACGGGGTCTGTTGGGGGGATGTCACCAGGTGTAGAGCTGACAACGGGGTCTGTTGGGGGGATGTCACCAGGTGTAGAGCTGACAACGGGGTCTGTTGGGGGGATGTCACCAGGTGTAGAGCTGACAACGGGGTCTGGTGGGGGGGAAGTCACCAGGTGTAGAGCTGACAACGGGGTCTGGTGGGGGGGAAGTCACCAGGTGTAGAGCTGACAACGGGGTCTGGTGAAGGGGATGTCACCAGGTGTAGAGCTGACAATGGGGTCTGGTTGCGGGATGTCACCAGGTGTAGAGCTGACAACGGGGTCTGGTGGCGGGATGTCACCAGGTGTGGAGCTGACAATGGGGTCTGGTGGGGGGGATGTCACCAGGTGTAGAGCTGACAAAGGGGTCTGGTGGGGGATGTCGGCGGCCCCCATTACGACACGACAGCGTGGCCCCACCCTTTAAGACAAGACAGTACAGCCCCCACTACGACATAACAAGGTCCCCCTTGGACAGCAGTCTAGTTCATAGAACAGTCTTATGGTAACGAGTCAAGATATTCTGCGGATACACACAATTCAATGTTGTATAAATAAGATGGCGGTGGCGGTCGCGGTGGTGGGGGTGGCAGTCGCGGTGGTGGGGGTGGCAGTCGCGGTGGTGGGGGTGGCAGTCGCGGTGGTGGGGGTGGCAGTCGCGGTGGTGGGGGTGGCAGTCGCGGTGGTGGGGGTGGCAGTCGCGGTGGTGGGGGTGGCAGTCGCGGTGGTGGGGGTGGCAGTCGCGGTGGTGGGGGTGGCAGTCGCGGTGGTGGGGGTGGCAGTCGCGGTGGTGGGGGTGGCAGTCGCGGTGGTGGGGGTGGCAGTCGCGGTGGTGGGGGTGGCAGTCGCGGTGGTGGGGGTGGCAGTCGCGGTGGTGGGGGTGGCAGTCGCGGTGGTGGCGGTACTGCAGCAGCGGTGGTGGTGGTAGCAGCGGTTGGGGTGGCAGTCGTGGTGGTGGCGGTACTGCAGCAGCGGTGGGGGTGGCAGTCGTGGTGGGGGTGGCAGTTGTGGTGGGGGTGGCAGCAGCGGTGGGGGTGGCAGCAGCGGTGGGGGTGGCAGTCGTGGTGGGGGTGGCAGTCGCGGTGGTGGGGGTGGCAGTCGCGGTGGTGGGGGTGGCAGTCGCTCGCCTGTCTGCTGATGTTTTATCTTTAACACTCCACAGAATAAAAAAGTGCCTTAGTAGAACTCCACTTTCCAGCCCCTAGGTCTTCAGCAGATCGCCCCCCCTTGGTCACCGGACTGCAATAAATCTGCACGGCAAGAAGGCACTGGAGCGTAAACGGTTAACTGAACTGTATGGTAACAGGAAGCGCCGTGTGCGCTGAACAAAAAGGCTCCAAAATGGTACAAAAAAAGAACTTTGGGGCTAAAATCCCATCCGCGTGAGAACGACAGCAGCTGGGTGGTTAGCAGCCGCCCGGCGCTGCCACAACACCTGCCGCCCCCCCCACCTGGCGGAGCTCCCAGATAGCATCAGCGCTGTGGTTAGGTTAATAGGTCAATAAGCCATCCAACACTGGCAGGGGCGCACATGCCAACCGTAGCGCTGCCAGGACCCCACTGGCCGGGTGGTCAGAGGGGCGCTTCACACCAGGTAGAAACATTTGCAGCGCCTCGTATTCTGCTCTGTATTACACAACTGCAGATGAATAAGGGGGGGGGGGGGGGGCCCGCAGCGTCTTCTTGGTGTGACTGGGCCCCTAGGCCAGCTCTAACGCGCTCTTCGCTCTACAATCATGGCTTCAGGCGGGCGCCGGCGGTTTCGTTTGACTCGCGAGGCGTTGTGTTTCCGTAACTTTACTGTTTTTGGCATGTTTGCTATTCCAGACCCGCCCAGTACTCGGTTTTCAAGCCTGACATGTTTTCAGCTCTAGACATGAACTAGAATGTTTCCACTCACTGACAGCAAGCATATTTTCCTGACACAATCTAACTAGCCAGGAAAAATGTAGCAGAGCTGAGCTGGTTAAGGCAGCACATTACTTAGCTGGCACCTCCTGCTGATATGGCCGACGTCACAGAGGGGTGTAGATGCTGGCCGCCATCCTATTATTACAGACCGTCCTATAATAGCACATCTCCCCTGCAGCAATGTCAGACTGACCGCCGGCTCATCACCCCGACCCCACAATCCCCCTGAAGAGGGTTCTACACCATGGCACATCGCATTTATCCCCCTACCACCCCAGAGCATAAACGTACATTGCGGGGGGCAGCAGTACCAGCTCTTCAGTTACACCCCAAGGATGGTGCGGGCTCAGAAGTGATATCAGCGCCACCTGTAGGAACAACACAGCTATGTAAACAGGGGGCCAGGGAAACCAGACACCAGGAAACGGCGTCCACATCTGCCAACCACTGGGATCCCTACGGATAGCAATAATGCACTGCAGTACAGAAGTACTACAGTGTATTAATAGAGCAATCATCGTATTGTAGGTTCAAGATCCCACAGGGACAAGAAAAACTAAAAAAACAAAACAAAATGACATCAAAAGGAGTAAAGAATGGAGAAAAACTTATTTCACATTTTCCAATGTTTGTTTAAAAAATAAAGTAAAAAAAATTGAAACCCAAAACATAAATCATTGGATAAGTAACCGCCAGTACAATAAACGGAATATACTCATGAGGCACAGTGTACGCTATAAAAGAAAGATCTGGAACAAAGGGGGCGCTCTAATAACTATGTATAGTATATCAGGGGCCAGTACAGAGATCTCTCCCATCATCTATTATACACAGAACTGTAACAAGGGGGCGCTCTAATGACTATGTATAATATATCAGGGGTCAGTACAGAGATCTCTCCCATCATTTATTATACCCAGGACTGTAACAAGGGGGCGCTCTAATAACTATATATATCAGGGGTCAGTACAGAGATCTCTCCCATCATCTATTATACCCAGGACTGTAACAAGGGGGCGCTCTAATAACTATGTATAGATATATCAGGGGTCAGTACAGAGATCTCTCCTATCATCTACTATACCCAGGACTGTAACAAGGGGGCGCTCTAATAACTATGTATAATATATCAGGGGTCAGTATAGAGATCTCTGCCATCATCTATTATACCCAGGACTGTAACAAGGGGCGCTCTAATAACTATGTATAATATATCAGGGGCCAGTACAGAGATCTCTCTCATCATCTATTATACCCAGGACTGTAATAAAGGGGAGCTCTAATAACTATGTATAGATATATCAGGGGTCAGTACAGAGATCTCTCCCATCATCTATTATACCCAGGACTGTAACAAGGGGGCGCTCTAATTGCTATGTATAATATATCAGAGGTCACTACAGAGATCTCTCCCATCATCTATTATACCCAGGACTGCAACAAGAGGGTGCTCTAATAACCATGTATAGATATATCAGGGGTCAGTACAGAGATCTCTTCCATCATCTATTATACCCAGCACTGTAACAAGGGGGCGCTCTAATAACTATGTATAGATATATCAGGGGTGACTATAACAAGGGGGCGCTTTAGTAACTATGTATAATATATCAGGGGTCAGTACAGAGATCTCTCCCATCATCTATTATACCCAGGACTGTAACAAGGGGGCGCTCTAATAACTATGTATAGATATATCAGGGGTCAGTACAGAGATCTCTCCCATCATCTATTATACCCAGGACTGTAACAAGGGGGCGCTCTAATAACTATGTATAGATATATCAGGGGTCAGTACAGAGATCTCTCCCATCATCTATTATACCCAGGACTGTAACAAGGAGGCGCTCGCGGCGTTCGCCACGCTATACTAATCACGTTGTAAAGCGCCCCGTGTGAGGGTGTCCTACGGCTTTAGTCACATGTTCGTTTTTCCTTTCCGCTTGTCTCTTCCATCAGGGTGAGAAGTATGGCATCAGTGTGTTTGCGCCGCCGCGGTTCAGTTGCGCCGGCTCCATCAGGTTACACTGACCGCACAGATTCCGTTTGCGTCATTCATTCAGTCCCTTGGCGGTCGCGCTGAGCGAGACGGACGTCACAGTAGGAAGAGATCCATTAAAACCGTGCGCAAACAGACAAAAAAGGGTTAAAAATAAGAGCCGCTGTTTCTAGGAGGATCTGGCAGTCGCATCGCGGTCGACGCGTCGGGGGGGGGGGGGGGGGGGGGTCGACGCGTCGGGATGCTTTCATCCATTCTCCTAAAGCTCGAAAAGATCAACTAAAAACGGAAACCAAATGCGCTGCGGGCGCGGTCAGACGTTACAGGGGCGTCAGACAACAGGCTGGAGATGGGGCCTGCGTGTCATGTGCGCCGCGCCATTGTCTGCAGTCCGTGGGGTCTGTCATCATCCCATACGGACAGGAGGGGGCAGCTGTGGGAACGTCACCCACCAGGCACGAGCACCATGAGAAACCTGACCTACTTCTGTGAAGACATACGGAGTGCCACATGCGATTAGCATCACGCTCGCCGCCGCGGTCTTATGGGGATGGCTGACGGCGGGCAGAGTGTCAGAACCGGACAGGCGGAAAGCAGATACACTATCTGCAAACAAGGCTTGCACGCATGCCCTTCACGCTGCCAGCAGCACAGCGAGATACCGGGGGGCAGCCGTGGACTCGTCGGGGGCCGCAGTGGACTGTGCCTGAAATACCATAACGAGAGGAAGCTTAACCCCGCCGGCTGAAGGCAGCTGCAGGGCACGAGGGGTTAAGCAGAGGCCGCAACCGGATGATGGAAATAAGCTGACCTGTCAATGACTGGTCACCTGCAGAGAGGGTGCAGCAAGCCTCCCCCTCAATGACCGGACATGGCAGGGGACCTCCAATGCTCCCCAACTCCTTAAAGGGGTTGTACAGGATAAGAAAGACATCGCCCCTCCTATCCCCAGGCTATATCTGGTATAGCAGCTCACTCCATCCACTCCCAACGAGCTGCAATACCACACACAACCCATGCACAGGGTGGCGCTGTTTGTGCAAGAAAGCAGCCATCTTTTGCTACTGCTGTAGAACCCCTTTAATGGGCAAGTGCAGCCAGGAGCAGGACTCTAAGTGTGCGGGCGCCCCTCCCCCCACGGCAGACGCCCCCCTCATGTTTATGAAACAACATCTTGTGTAAAGAATTCCAGGATGGAAATCCCAGCAGCGCTGAGTGCCATGCCGGAGCGAGAGGCAGCCGCGGCCGATGGAGGAACACTGACACCTAGTGGGGATTTCTAAGAAGGCAAACAGAGTGCATGAGAGTTCTGTACCATCTCCGCTCTGCGAGGGGCGGCGCAATCTTGTACTCCCCATCCAGCAGAAGGAGGGTTCCCTGTGCAGATTGCCAGGAGGGTCCCCAGCTGAGGGGGGTCTGCCAGTGACGTACCATGGAGTTATAGAAAGGCCTAAATCTACGCGCCCACATTTAGCCTAGTGTTTAACCCTTTAAAGGGGGTGTACCACAATGATCGCCCTCCACAGGAGAGGGCCTACGGTGCTGATCGGTGGGGGGCTCACCGCTCATCTCCAGCACAGGACTTGTGTCACGCTGTCCCTATGGGGGTCGCTTCTCCCCCCACAGTGCTGTTCGTATGCTTCGCCTGAGCTCCTTCATATCCTGCCAGCCGAGCGGGCGCCACTTATCTCCGCAGTCCCTGAAGTGAATGGTGCGCTGGTCACCAGTACCCGGCAGTAAAGACAACGGGGACACAGGACCCCTTTCCTCAGGGTCAGAGGGGATCTCAGCAGGTCCCCTCTCTTCCTGTGGAGGCGGGGGGACAGGTGATTTTAGTGCACCCCCGCCCCCTCCCTTTCTGTTGACCCCTCCGTATGAGGGTGGATCCGTGGCGATCTGTAGTGAATATTGCTTCCATTTTGGGGGTTCTATAAGGGGGGCTCGGTGAAACAACCCCACTTCCACCATTGTTTTTGTTTCCATGGAGCAGGGATGCCCGGTCACATCTCTGCAGGTCGGACCGCTACATCACCATTGGGTTTTTTGAGATTCTTCCACTTTTACACAATAAAGAGAAGTCCTGCCTCATCATCGCGATCCTCGGTGCTACGATGGAAGCCCCCCGGGAGGACAAATGGCGTAAAAAAAGATAAAAATAAATGGACAAAAAAAACACAACTTTTTTTTCTGCTTTTTCTCATATTAGCATAAAAAAGTTATTTAAACAATTCCCACAGACTTGGCATCATCGTGTTCGCGAGGACGCGGACCACAGGCTGAAGGCACGTTTTATTCTACACGGCAAACAGTGTAAAAGAAACCACTAACGAACTGAGGCAAAGTGCTAATTTTTAACATTTTATCTCCCAAAAACCACAATAAAAGTGATCAAAAAAGCCGTATGTGTCCGAAAACCAAAGCAATAAAAGCTGCAGCGCGTCTCGCAAAAACTCAGCCCTCACAGCGCTCCGCCCGCGGAAAATAAGAGTTACAGGACTTGGAATGCAGCGATCTAGAAAAAGGAAAACTTCCAAAAAAATATAGCTGAATTTTGGTCTGGTAACCGTAGCGACCGGCAGGAAACACGTATTGCGCCATTTCTGCTGCATGAAATTCTCCTCTGCGGCAGGATGGATGCCTTCTCTCTCCCTGCGATCACACAAACATGGAGGAAAGTTTCACAATCTGCTCCACGTACCGAAACGTGGCCATAAAAACTAAGAGCGCCACGAGAAACCGAGAACTCATCCGGCCGCCGGCGGAAAACAACAGAGTTAGGGCTTTTAAAGAATGGAGATGAAAATCTACCAGAAATGGTTGTGTCCTCGAGCCCGAACTAGCCGAGTGCCTAAGGGGCGGTTTCACATTAGCAAAACATGGCCGCGATCTTCCAGAAACAGCGCCCCTCCTGCCCAGGGTTTGTACTGCAGCGCAGACTCATTGGTTCAGAAGGAGCTGCAGTACTGGACACCGCCACGGGCAGGTGGGGTGCTGTTATTTGCATAGTCTGATACACGCTCTGAGTCAGAAACACAAGGCCGGACCTGAGAACCCACTTGCCAATCTGCATGTGGGAAGGCGCATAGACTTCGGCGCAGTCACCAGGACAAATCCGCGGGGGGTTGGCCAACGCAGAAATCACATGGCATGATTTCATGTAATAATTCTATCAGACCCCGCTGGCGAGCGATCCGTGCTGGATACATTGTGTCAGCCAGTCACAGCTGAGGTCTGCTACAATGTAACCAGTCCAGACAATCCTCTGTGAGACAGCCTGGACCCCAGACTGATACATCCTCTGACCCCCCATGAAGTACAGCGCTGCGGAGTATGTAGGCACTACAGACGGGAGTAAAATACAACGAGCCGTGCTAATAGTCACTAGAACATATATATTACTGTAGATGTGGGAAAACCTAAATAGAGGCCCAAACCCAAAAAGCATCCGTCCACCTCCGACCCCCCGACTATATACAGAAATAATCACATGATTCACGATTCACTTACAGGGGTTGTCCCGCGGCACCAAGTGGGGTTATACACTTCTGTATGGCCTGGTCCTTAAAGGGGTTGTCTCGCGGCACCAAGTGGGGTTATACACTTCTGTATGGCCTGGTCCTTAAAGGGGTTGTCTCGCGGCACCAAGTGGGGTTATACACTTCTGTATGGCCTGGTCCTTAAAGGGGTTGTCCCGCGGCAGCAAGTGGGGGTATACACTTCTGTATGGCCTGGTCCTTAAAGGGGTTGTCCCGCGGCAGCAAGTGGGTCTATACACTTCTGTATGGCCATATTAATGCACTTTGTAATATACATTCTGAATTAATTATGAGCCATACAGAAGTTATTCACTTACCTGTTCCGTTGCTAGGATCCCCGTCGCCATGGTGCCGTCTAATTTCAGCGTCTAATCGCCCGATTAGACGTGCTTGCGCTGTGCGGTCTTCTCCCTGGTGAATGGGGCCGCTCGTGCTGGAGAGCTGGTACTCGTAGCTCCGCCCCGTCACGTGTGCCGATTCCAGCCAATCAGGAGGCTGGAATCGGCAATGGACCGCACAGAGCCCACGGTGCACCATGGGAGAAGACCCACAGTGCATCATGGGTGAAAATCCCGGCAGTCATCTTAGTAAGGTAAGGAAGAAGTCGCCGCAGCGCGGGGATTCAGGTAAGTACTAAACGTTTTTTTTTTTAACACATTCATTGGGTTTGTCTCGCGCCGAACGGGGGGGCCTATTGAATAAAAAAAAAAAACCCGTTTCAGCGTGGGACAACCCCTTTAATAACTTACAATGTACTGCTCCTGAGTTACATCCAGTATTATACTCCAGAGCTGCACTCACTATTCTGCTGGTGGAGTCACTGTGTACATACATTACTTATCCTGTACTGCTCCTGAGTTACATCCTGTATTATACTCCAGAGCTGCACTCACTATTCTGCTGGTGGAGTCACTGTGTACATACATTACTTATCCTGTACTGCTCCTGAGTTACATCCTGTATTATACTGCAGAGCTGCACTCACTATTCTGCTGGTGGAGTCACTGTGTACATACATTACTTATCCTGTATTGATCCTGAGTTACATCCTGTATTATACCCCAGAGCTGCACTCACTATTCTGCTGGTGGAGTCACTGTGTACATACATTACTTATCCTGTACTGATCCTGAGTTACATCCTGTATTATACTCCAGAGCTGCACTCACTATTCTGCTGGTGGTGTCACTGTGTACATACATTACTTATCCTGTACTGCTCCTGAGTTACATCCAGTATTATACTGCAGAGCTGCACTCACTATTCTGCTGGTGGAGTCACTGTGTACATACATTACTTATCCTGTACTGATCCTGAGTTACATCCTGTATTATACCCCAGAGCTGCACTCACTATTCTGCTGGTGGAGTCACTGTGTACATACATTACTTATCCTGTACTGCTCCTGAGTTACATCCTGTATTATACCGCAGAGCTGCGCTCACTATTCTGCTGGTGGAGTCACTGTGTACATACATTACTTATCCTGTACTGCTCCTGAGTTCCATCCTGTATTATACCCCAGAGCTGCACTCACTATTCTGCTGGTGGAGTCACTATATACATACATTACTTATCTTGTACTGATCCTGAGTTACGTCATGTATTATACCCCAGAGCTGCACTCACTATTCTGCTGGTGGAGTCACTCTGTACATACATTACTTATCTTGTACTGCCCAAGTTACATCCTGTATTATACTCCAGAGGTGCACTCACTATTCTGCTGGTGGAGTCACTGTGTACATACATTACTTATCCTGTACTGCCCAAGTTACATCCTGTATTATACTCCAGAGGTGCACTCACTATTCTGCTGGTGGAGTCACTGTGTACATACATTACTTATCCTGTACTGATTCTGAGTTACATCCTGTATTATACCCCAGAGCTGCACTCACTATTCTGCTGGTGGAGTCACTGTGTACATACATTACTTATCCTGTATTATACCCCAGAGCTGCACTCACTATTCTGCTGGTGGAGTCACTGTGTACATACATTACTTATCCTGTACTGCCCGAGTTACATCCTGTATTATACTCCAGAGGTGCACTCACTATTCTGCTGGTGGAGTCACTGTGTACATACATTACTTATCCTGTACTGATCCGGAGTTACATCCTGTATTATACTCCAGAGCTGCACTCACTATTCTGCTGTTGGAGTCACTGTGTACATACATTACTTATCCTGTACTGATCCTGAGTTACATCCTGTATTATACTCCAGAGCTGCACTCACTATTCTGCTGGTGGAGTCACTGTGTACATACATTACTTATCCTGTATTATACCCCAGAGCTGCACTCACTATTCTGCTGGTGGAGTCACTGTGTACATACATTACTTATCCTGTACTGATCCTGAGTTACATCCTGTATTATACTCCAGAGCTGCACTCAATATTCTGCTGGTGGAGTCACTGTGTACATACATTACTTATCCTGTATTATACCCCAGAGCTGCACTCACTATTCTGCTGGTGGAGTCACTGTGTACATACATTACTTATCCTGTATTATACCCCAGAGCTGCACTCACTATTCTGCTGGTGGAGTCACTGTGTACATACATTACTTATCCTGTACTGATCCTGAGTTACATCCTGTATTATACCCCAGAGCTGCACTCACTATTCTGCTGGTGGAGTCACTGTGTACATACATTATTTATCCTGTACTGATCCTGAGTTACATCCTGTATTATACTCCAGAGCTGCACTCACTATTCTGCTGGTGGAGTCACTGTGTACATACATTACTTATCCTGTACTGCCCCTGAGTTACATCCTGTATTATACCCCAGAGCTGCACTCACTATTCTGCTGGTGGAGTCACTGTGTACATACATTACTTATCCTGTACTGCTCCTGAGTTACATCCTGTATTATACCGCAGAGCTGCGCTCACTATTCTGCTGGTGGAGTCACTGTGTACATACATTACTTATCCTGCACTGCTCCTGAGTTCCATCCTGTATTATACCCCAGAGCTGCGCTCACTATTCTGCTGGTGGAGTCACTGTGTACATACATTACTTATCCTGTACTGCTCCTGAGTTACGTCATGTATTATACCTCAGAGCTGCACTCACTATTCTGCTGGTGGAGTCACTGTGTACATACATTACTTATCCTGTACTGCTCCTGAGTTACATCCTGTATTATACCCCAGAGCTGCACTCACTATTCTGCTGGTGGAGTCACTGTGTACATACATTACTTATCCTGTACTGACCCTGAGTTACATCCTGTATTATACCCCAGAGCTGCACTCACTATTCTGCTGGTGGAGTCACTGTGTACATACATTACTTATCCTGTACTGATCCTGAGTTACATCCTGTATTATACCCCAGAGCTGCACTCACTATTCTGCTGGTGGAGTCCCTGTATACAATGTATTCTGCTCCGTACGGCGGTATATATGCAGACGCTCACCTTCTCCCAGTGTTGCAGTTGATACTCCGCTTCCCACCTGTAAGGCAGAACACATCAGTTAGGGCCGTTCCACGCGAGACGCACAAAACTCTACTTGGAGTAAAACTGGAGCGCCGCCTGCTCTATATTCTCGTGTTCGCCATGTTTTCAATGTGAGCTCTAATGCCCCGCTGGCCGTGTGACCGCGGCGCCCCGCTGAAGTCGATGCCAAACACTTGCCATCGTCCGACGCAACAAACAGTTTCAGAGAAGCGATGCGAGGCTCCACGCCGCCACCGCGATATCAGACTGAGATTCTCGGACAGATACCGTAGTTGTCCATGAATAGACAACAAACATGACCGAGGCGTCACATGGGAGGAGCAGCCATTAATGCCCAACACCCTCTGTACCGGGGTGGGGGGGGGGGGGGGTCGCCATTACTGCCGGGGCCCCTCTGAGGGGGGGGGGGGGGTCGCCATTACTGCCGGGGGCCCCTCTAGGGGGTCGCCATTACTGCCGGGGGCCCCTCTAGGGGGTCGCCATTACTGCCGGGGGCCCCTCTAGGGGGTCGCCATTACTGCCGGGGGCCCCTCTAGGGGGTCGCCATTACTGCCGGGGGCCCCTCTAGGGGGTCGCCATTACTGCCGGGGGCCCCTCTAGGGGGTCGCCATTACTGCCGGGGGCCCCTCTAGGGGGTCGCCATTACTGCCGGGGGCCCCTCTAGGGGGTCGCCATTACTGCCGGGGGCCCCTCTAGGGGGTCGCCATTACTGCCGGGGGCCCCTCTAGGGGGTCGCCATTACCCCTCTGTGTATAACCCCACTTGCTGCCGCGGGACAACCCCTTTAAGGACCAGGCCAAATTTTGCAAATCTGACACGTGTCACTTTAACATGGAAAAAGACCAGAAAGGTTTTGCATATCCAAGCGATTCTGACATTGTTTTTTTCGCCACATTTTGTACTTCATTTAGGCGGAAAAAAAAGACCGATAGAATTTGTGTTTATTTATTAAAAGCGCCAAAATTGGGAAAATTTTGAAAAAATCGTCATTTTTTCACATTTCCAACTGCAATATCTCAAATATGTGCAAACATAATATAGAATTTTTGCTAACAGTTATATTTCCATCCGTTTACTTTATTCTGGAAGCACATTGGAAAAACTTTCGTTTTTTTTTAACCATTTAGGAGACGTACAAATCTAACAGTACTTTTCAGCATTTTGAGGAACACTTTGTTTTTCTGCACCAAGCCAAGATTGGAAAGGCTCATAGGAGTCAAAATGATAGATACCCCCACAAGTGACCCGATTTTATAAACTGCACCCCTTAACATATTCACTGAGGGGGGTCAGGAGGATTTTAACCCCACAGTTTATTTTTGGAGTCAATGAAATTTAGAGGAGAAAAACTAAAATTTCATATTTTTGCAAATATGTCATTTTAAAGACAGGACTTTTTTCTATAATACACATGAATATGAGGATTTGCACCGCAGAATGGATCCCCCTGTTTGTCCCGTGCTCAGAAACATACCCATTGTGGCCCTAATCTTATGTCTGTATGCACAATGGGGCCCAAAATGAAAGGAGCAACCGGTGGCTTTCGGAACAGAAATTTTGCTTGAAGGTGATTTAGGCCCCATTGCCCACTTGTAGAGCCATTGGGTGACCAAAACGATGGAGAACCCCCACAAGTGACCCCATTTTGAAAACTAGACCCCTTAACAAAATCATCTAGGGGTGTGCTGCGTGTTTTGACCCCACAGTTTTTGAATGAATCTAAGCAAAGCAGAAGGAAAAAATTACGATTTTCATTTTTTTGGCAATTTTGTCAATTTAAAAACTGTTTTTTTTGGACAGTGTACATAGGAATGAAGACCCTCACCCCAAAATGGATACCCCCATTTGTCCCGTGTTCAGAAACATACCCATTGTGGCCCTAATATACTTACAGGACACATGGCTAGGCCCATAATGGAGGGAATGCCCGTTGGATTTCAGGGTACAACGGAATAAATTCCAGGCCCCATTGCCCACTTATACGGGGAAAAAAATTGACTTCCTAAAAATAACCCCCCCCCCCCCCCCATTTTTTGGCATTCCCTAAATATTAGATAAAGGTAATAATATAAACTGCGTTTTATGTCTGAAGACAGGGGTAATTACAGGGGCTGGGTGGGCACATGGGGCAAGAAAACCGGGTATCCCCCCTCCTCTCATGTATTTTGGGGGTATTTCGTGACCCCAGTGGCCGGGATGGGGTGTATGAAGTGGCGCTGTGAGGCTTTGTAATTTTGCTGCGGTGCAGCGGTCTCACACAGAAGGCGCTCAACAAGCTGCTCGTGGAACTGCAGGAAGACGAGCGTTCCCAGGGCTTCTTGTAAATTACGGATTACAGGTAGCGGTCTGAATAACGCCGGGCTCATGCAGCCGTAGGTGGAATCCGCTTGCGGAGGCCCGCAGCGGATCCCATCTGTGAGCCCGGCTGTGACCCTGCGTACGGCCGCGTAATGTACTGCGCATAACTGCCTACTCACACGGGCGGTTTTTTGTTTATATTTCCCGCGCGGTCGCTTAGAGATGACCCGGGTACCCGCAGCCCGTACACAATGTGTTTGCATATGGGGTGCGAGTATATCCGCGGTCATAGAGCACAATGGGCTCTAGGTCGCGGATATTCGTGGTAAAATATAGCATGCCGTGCTCTGTTTCTGCGAGTGGATTACGTAATTCCGACCCGCTAATTGGGGGGAATTGTGTAATCCAATGCATGCGATTGATCCGTGGATTACCGCTGATCAAGCGCATGCAGAACCTGTAATTCCTCTCCGGTCATGTGTGACCGGCCTAATGTTAGTTCGCTACTTTATCACGTGACCGGGGACCGCTCAGCGAGGCCGCCGGTCACTGCTCCAAGCACTCAGCAACCATTGGTCGCTGGGAGCAAGGAGATTTAACATTTCCTCGGCTCCCCGGCTCCTGCGAATGTGTCCGGCATTTTGCCGGTGGGCGCATGCGCAGCAGCTGGCAGGATCCATGGAGGATAATCGCATCTGGATTCAAATGCGGAAGCCTCCGAGAAGATGTCTCATCTCCCCCAACCGATCGCACTTTTACGTAATCGCCATTATGCATTGGATAACGGCGATCACGTGACCAGTAGCCGCATACCGCGGCACCCCGTGACATCTCCAGGCTCTTGGCTACCTTTTGTAGCCAGCAGCAGGGAGATTTTACATTTCTTGGGCAATCTTTCACTTTTGCGCATGCGTCCGCCATCATGCTAACGGGTGCATGCGCATAAACTGGGGTAAGATCCGCGGATCAACTTCCCATCAGGGTACAAATCCGGGACCTTGGGTACGTAATTTCATCCCCCCTTACGGATACGATCCATAAGAGGAGATGAAACTTAAAAGTTAAAAAAAAGTTTATAAAGTTAAACTTTTTTTTTTTTTTTTTTACTTTTTAACTTTATATGATCCCCGTTATCTGATGGAAACCGCATACAGCGGTCCCCGGTCATATCTCCCTGCACTCGGCTATCTGTGACAGCCGGGTGCAGGGAGATTTTCAATTTGCCAGGCTCACCGGCCTTCTGCGCATGCGCGCCACATCGACGCATGCGCAGAAGCCAGCGGTGGGCCCCGACACCGGCCGGAGGACATGGAGGAAGGAGGGTGAGTATTTTCACCCTCCCTCATGGATCCGATCCATGAGGGCAGGTGAAACTTTTCTTTTTTTACTTTTTTCTTCACTTTTCCGCGATCACCGTTATCCATTGGTTCCCCGCTGACATCTCCTGCCTCCCGGCTATATACAGGAGCCAGGAGCAAGGAGATTTTAAAATTCCCCGGCTGCCAGGCCTTCTGCGCATGCGGCTGAAGTAATGCCGCCTGGCGCGCATGGGCAGAACGCCGGCTTCGGGGCCCGGAGCATCAGAAGAGCGGGGAGCAGTGCGGCGGACCCGGGTGAGTAATTTCAGCTGCCCTGATGGCTCCGATCCATCAGGGCAGCTGAATCTTTAACTTTTTTTGCACTATTTACTTTTTTTGCGATCGGCGCTATCCATTGGATGGTGCCGATCGCATTGCCGGGGAGGGGGGGGGGGTGTCCCCGCAGTCCGGGATGACAGCTCCATGCTGTCGGCGACCAGCGGACACCGACAGCATGGAGCTGTCACGTCGAGAGCCCGAGGGGCTTTATTCTCTGTAGGACACGTTTTTACGTCCTCAGAGAATAAAGCCCACTTCGGGAGGACG
This sequence comes from Eleutherodactylus coqui, assembly GCA_035609135.1. Classification (NCBI taxonomy): domain Eukaryota; kingdom Metazoa; phylum Chordata; class Amphibia; order Anura; family Eleutherodactylidae; genus Eleutherodactylus; species Eleutherodactylus coqui. The sequence continues at coordinate 175,516,534 of CM069413.1, forward strand.
TAAAAACACTATGGCCTGGTCGTTAAGGGGTTAAGTACCAAAAACTGACGGCAGGTGGCAGTATCAGACCCCACGGCTGAGCCGTCGTCGCTGATCTTACAGGGGCCGGCTGACGGTGATGCTGACGGAGGTGTTTAGCCCACCATGCTAGGGTCAGATGTCGCAGCTTCATGTACAGTTGGCTTAGATGTACCTGCGCTGCAGAAAGAACGCTGAAGGGGTTTCTGGGACGTGTCCTAGGGCATCGGTGGGGGCGCTCCGCCAATCAGCCGTCTGAAGGGGCTGAATCCACTTTACTGCATTCCAGGTACAGCGCCGTGCATTTCGTAGTGGCCGTACCTGGGATGGGACCTCGCTGCACTCAGGTCATGTGACGTCGCAGCAGAGGCGCAGGTGTTCACCTGAAGGCTGCAGTCTCTGATCAGTAGGAAGTACCACCAAGCTGATTCTGATGACCTCTGCTGAGGATTGCTCACCCGTTTCTTAGTCCTGGAACACCCCTTTAAGGATATGCAGACAATTAAGGTGCAGTTATAAGACCACGGTAACCCTACGTGCTTTTAACTGCAACCTCATCAAAAAACAGCAATGAAACATTGTGCGGTTTTGGCCACATCTTATCTGCGCCTTGAGATGTGGCCCCCACCCGCGGGCGCACGTCGGCACCCACCCTCAGGTGCGGCCACAGGGCAGGCCCTCTGCCAGCTTTCATCAATCGTTTGTGCATGGAAACCAGTGTATTCTACCGAATGTCATCCATGCGCTGCACAGAATCTGCGGCGCACTTCACCCGACAGATCTGCATGCAGAACCCACTGCCCAAAATCCATCCCGCCCGACCAAACCCTGAACCACATCACCTCAGATCCAGGAAATGAAGAGCATCCGCAGGGACCGCTCTGTGCGTCCACTGATACTACTGAGGGGATCGGGGCTTCTGGGAGACCCCCTCAGGACAGCTCATCATAGACGATGGGGGTCCATCACTGATCGACTGGTACCGAAGCGGCCATGGCACCCGCCCGAACATTGCTGTCACTTCAACCAGCTGGTCAGGAAGCATCCCGAGTCACGGCCCCCCACTGATCGACTATTAATGACCGATCCCAAGTCACGGCCCCCCACTGATCGACTATTAATTACCGATCCCGAGTCACGGCCCCCCCACTGATCGACTATCGATGACCGATCCCGAGTCACGGCCCCCCACTGATCGACTATCAATGACCGATCCCGAGTCACGGCCCCCCACTGATCGGCTATCGATGACCGATCCCGAGTCACGGCCCCCCACTGATCGGCTATCGATGACCGATCCCGAGTCACGGCCCCCCACTGATCGGCTATCGATGACCGATCCCGAGTCACGGCCCCCCACTGATCGGCTATCGATGACCGATCCCGAGTCACGGCCCCCCACTGATCGGCTATCGATGACCGATCCCGAGTCACGGCCCCCCACTGATCGGCTATCGATGACCGATCCCGAGTCACGGCCCCCCACTGATCGGCTATCGATGACCGATCCCGAGTCACGGCCCCCCACTGATCGGCTATCGATGACCGATCCCGAGTCACGGCCCCCCACTGATCGGCTATTGATGACCGATCCCGAGTCACGGCCCCCCACTGATCGGCTATTGATGACCAATCCCGAGTCACGGCCCCCCACTGATCGGCTATTGATGACCGATCCCGAGTCACGGCCCCCCCCACTGATCGACTATTGATGACCGATCCCGAGTCACGGCCCCCCACTGATCGACTATTGATGACCGATCCCGAGTCACGGCCCCCCCACTGATCGACTATTGATGACCGATCCCGAGTCACGGCCCCCCACTGATCGGCTATTGATGACCGATCCCGAGTCACGGCCCCCCACTGATCGACTATTGATGACCGATCCCGAGTCACGGCCCCCCCACTGATCGACTATTGATGACCGATCCCGAGTCACGGCCCCCCACTGATCGGCTATTGATGACCGATCCCGAGTCACGGCCCCCCCACTGATCGACTATTGATGACCGATCCCGAGTCACAGCCCCCCACTGATCGACTATTGATGACCGATCCCGAGTCACGGCCCCCCACTGATCGACTATTGATGACCGATCCCGAGTCACGGCCCCCCACTGATCGACTATTGATGACCGATCCCGAGTCACGGCCCCCCACTGATCGACTATTGATGACCGATCCCGAGTCACGGCCCCCCCCACTGATCGGCTATTGATGACCGATCCAGAGTCACGGCCCCCCCCACTGATCGGCTATTGATGACCGATCCCGAGTCACGGCCCGCTACTGATCGACTATTGATGACCGATCCCGAGTCACGGCCCGCTACTGATCGACTATTGATGACCGATCCAGAGTCACGGCCCCCCACTGATCGGCTATGATGACCGATCCCGAATCACAGCCCCCGACTGATCAGCTATTGATGACCGATCCCGAATCACAGCCCCCCACTGATCGGCTATTGATGACCGATCCCGAGTCACGGCCCCCCCACTGATCGACTATGATGACCGATCCCGATTCACGGCCCCCCACTGATCGACTATTGATGACCGATCCCGAGTCACGGCCCCCGCACTGATTGACTATGATGACCGATCCCGAGTCACGGCCCCCCACTGATCGACTATTGATGACCGATCCCGAGTCACGGCCCCCCCACTGATCGACTATGATGACCGATCCCGAGTCACGGCCCCCCCACTGATCGACTATGATGACCGATCCAGAGTCACGGCCCCCCACTGATCGACTATGATGACCGATCCCGAGTCACGGCCCCCCACTGATCGACTATGATGACCGATCCCGAGTCACGGCCCCCCCACTGATCGACTATGATGACCGATCTCGAGTCACGGCCCCCCACTGATCGACTATTGATGACCGATCCCGAGTCACGGCCCCCCCACTGATCGACTATGATGACCGATCCAGAGTCACGGCCCCCCCCACTGATCGGCTATTGATGACCGATCCCGAGTCACGGCCCCCCACTGATCGACTATTGATGACCGATCCCGAGTCACGGCCCCCCACTGATCGGCTATTGATGACCGATCCCGAGTCACGGCCCCCCACTGATCGACTATTGATGACCGATCCCGAGTCACGGCCCCCCCACTGATCGACTATTGATGACCGATCCCGTGTCACGCCCCCCCCTACTGATCGACTATTGATGACCGATCCCGAGTCACGGCCCCCCCACTGATCGACTATTGATGACCGGTCCCGTGTCACGCCCCCCCCACTGATCGACTATTGATGACCGATCCCGAGTCACGGCCCCCCCACTGATCGGCTATTGATGATCGATCCCGAGTCACGGCCCCCCACTGATCGACTATTGATGACCGATCCGGTGTCACGCCCCCCCACTGATCGACTATTGATGACCGATCCCGAGTCACGCCCCCCCACTGATCGACTATTGATGACCGATCCCGAGTCACGGCCCCCCACTGATCGACTATTGATGACCGATCCCGAGTCACGGCCCCCCACTGATCGACTATTGATGACCGATCCCGAGTCACGGCCCCCCACTGATCGACTATTGATGACCGATCCCGAGTCACGGCCCCCCACTGATCGACTATTGATGACCGATCCCGAGTCACGGCCCCCCACTGATCGACTATCGATGACCTATCCCGAGTCACGGCCCCCCACTGATCGACTATCGATGACCGATCCCGAGTCACGGCCCCCACTGATCGGCTATTGATGACCGATCCCGAGTCACGGCCCCCCACTGATCGGCTATTGATGACCGATCCCGAGTCACGGCCCCCCACTGATCGACTATTGATGACCGATCCGGAGGACAGCTCATCAATAGTTAGTTGTGGAGAACCCTTCTTAGGCCTTGTCCACATTCTGTTTGCAGCCTCCGTCACAGATTATAATATGAACTAGTGCAGAACGCATAATAGAAATCGGACAGAAGCCGTTCTAGTCGACAGGTTGCATCCGATGCCACAGGGGCCAGCACGTGGCAGGGGCCAGCGAACTAGGGAACAAGCTGAAGTGTGAATGAGTCCAAACAGACTGAGGTCTTGCTGGAAAATCAGGAGTTTTGTGTCTACAGCTCCTGTGCACAGCTATGTGTCTCCATGGTTACAGACTACAAACTGACCCTGCGTAGTCACAACAGCAGAAGTTCTGCTGCAGCTGCATTGTGAGGAGCATACTTTCCCTCAGCCGGGGATCCTGGGGCTCCTCAGCGCTTGTTGCTGTTCTTGTCATATACATTATTTTTCTCATATACTTTGGGTTTCAAGATCTCTGCTTGCTGTTTGAAAAATTCTTGTTACCATCCAGAGAGCCCATCCTTCTGGCTCTGCTCCAGTTGTATCCAGCCTTCTAGACAATCCTCTGTGAGCTCCACAGAGCAGCAGCACAAGCGTCCCACTTGTCCCAACAGCCCCTTGCTGGTGCGGGTACCGTACCTCTGCACACCGTTCACATGTTGCAGAACTTCTGCAGTAAAAATCTGCATGAAGATTGCCTCAAATCCAAACTGAAGGTTGACGACTGCAACGGATGTTCCTCTGGCCCCTCCTGGGGACGCGCCCTCAGGCCGCGCTCACAGGGCAAACCTGCAACAGATATCCCACATAGAACTTCCACATTACAGTAGCAGCAATGTGGGGGGATTCTGAAAATCCGGCGACCCCCCGCGATTCCCGCCAGCGACCCCCCGCGATTCCCGCCAGCGACCCCCCGCGATTCCCGCCAGCGACCCCCCGCGATTCCCGCCAGCGACCCCCCGCGATTCCCGCCAGCGACCCACCGCGATTCCCGCCAGCGACCCACCGCGATTCCCGCCAGCGACCCACCGCGATTCCCGCCAGCGACCCACCGCGATTCCCGCCAGCGACCCACCGCGATTCCCGCCAGCGACCCACCGCGATTCCCGCGCACTCTTGACATTTTTCACACGTGTTTTTAAAAAATTGCATCTTTGTTCTCTCTTTAAAATTATGGTTTCCATAGTTACCTGCATTAAAGTCACAGTAACATGGTGTGCGAGTCCGAAACCCAATCACTTGGGGGAAAAACATTCCTTCCCGACTCCAAGATTTCCTTCTGATTTTTTCAGAAAGGCACGTGGTAATCGCCGGTGTGAGAAACCGACCTGGAACGTGGCGTTTACGGGGGTTAGACAAACGCGTCTGCTTTCTTCCAAGCGCAGCGCCACCCTTGTCCAGTGGTCATGTGTTGTACTGCAGCTCAGCTTTATTGAAGTGAATGAGCTGCAATACCCGACACAACCTCCATACAAGGGTGGCGCTGTGCTTGGGAGAAAGCAGCCAGAGATACATCCTGGCAGCGAGGACATTTATGCTGGCTAAAAGCCAACAACTCGCGAGCGGAAGGATTGTCGCTATTGCCCAGCCTCTACAGGAGCGGCGACCGTCCCTGGCGGACACAATTGTATCACATTTAGTCACTAGGGAGTCTCAGCCAAGAAACAATTGATTCTCTTCACTGACAGCAAGCAGAGATAGCGTCAAGTTACAGAGGCACTCTGAATTGCACCAAACCCATGGCAGTGTGACACACCCATAGATTGGACTCTGCTTCCAACATCACATCCCCTGCCGGCTGCTGCGGCGCACCTTACACCAGACCACAGCGTCGCCGTCCGCAGACGCTTTCCAGCGAGGCGCCAGCTGCTTCTCCAGCCACGAGGCAGCGGGACGTTTGCCTGAACTGATTAGGGCCAAAATTTTGTCTCAAGTGGAACAATAACGGCGGCGGCAGAGAGCGGAGAGCGGATCTTACAAAGGGTTAAACTTCACAGAAAAAGTAGCCAAGGCAGGAAAATAAAGATGGCGGCCGGGAAGCAGCGCTGCGGAAAAGATTGTGGGGGAGTCCCACTAATCAGGACCCCCTATAAACGCGTACGGAAAAAAACTTACTGAGGTGGGAGGGGCACTTACCCGCTGAGGAGTCTCTTCAAGGGCCTCTGAGGATCTCCGGAGCCGTTGGTGCGGCAGCTCAAGAGCCAAGATCTGAAAGGAAGACAAACACAAATCAGTCAGACGGAACAGCATGCTACCTGGCATTCATCTGCTCCAACCAACATGGCCGCCGTGTAGCAGAGCTGGGCGCGTCTGACCGCCACGTAGCAGAGCTGGGCGTGTCTGACCGCCACGTAGCAGAGCTGGGCGTGTCTGACCGCCACGTAGCAGAGCTGGGCGTGTCTGACCGCCACGTAGCAGAGCTGGGCGTGTCTGACCGCCACGTAGCAGAGCTGGGCGTGTCTGACCGCCACGTAGCAGAGCTGGGCGTGTCTGACCGCCACGTAGCAGAGCTGGGCGTGTCTGACCGCCACGTAGCAGAGCTGGGCGTGTCTGACCGACATGTAGCAGAGCTGGGCGTGTCTGACCGACATGTAGCAGAGTTGTATGGTGCATTGGAAACATTGGTACTATATAATTTCATAATCATTACTAGTCTCCCATACGAAGGGCAAATGTCACATAACCGGGGGTCCGACCACTGGTTCCCCTCCCCTAGCAACCCCAAGAACAGCGCCATCAGTATGCATTTGTGGGACCGCCACTCCATTTAGTTCTACGGAGCTTGGCGCAGCGTTCTGTGGCTCCCCCGTTGGAATAAACAACTTTCATAGAGAAAGGGTTAAATTATGAAAAGCATGTAGTACAAAAATGAGTCCCCCTCCCCCCTGACTGCCGCAGGCCCCCCCCCTTCCTCCAATCCGACTGCCCCGGGCCCCGCCCCCCCCCCCCCCCCCCCGGCTGCTACCACTGGCTGTCCCCAATTCCAGGGTCTCTGGTGTTTAATTAGCCGGGTCCTCGGGGGCGCTCAGCCCGACTTCAAGGAGACAGAAGCTCGTCAGCGCATTCATTAACATCCTCCCCTCCGCGCCTTCGGACCAGCGCCGGGGAAATACTCCGCTGTCTGGGGTCAGGCTGCGCCGGGTCACTGGGCCGGGCCGCCACAGAAGGGCTCACGCTTCATGCCAGCGCCTGCAAGACGACACCAGACCATCTCTAAAGGCTTCAATACCAGCACAACCAGCAGCCGAGGGCGACAGGGAATCATCAGCCGGCTGTTCTAACGAGCGGACGTCATGTGACGACTGCAGATGCACTAAGGGGTTAAAGTCCTCCAGTCGTGGCGGCACATCAGCAAGACGGGCAGTCACCACCACACAGGCTATAGCAGGAGGCTTTCATAACTTCTTTCTTTGCTCCGACTTCCAGTAAATGTGTCAAGTGGGCGGTCCATAAAAGTTCTAGCTCATTATGACAGGTCTGATGGATATTGCTGAGAGTCAAATGGCTGCCACAGGAGGCTCCAACCACCCGACTGCAGAAGGGCCCCCCCCCCCCTCCGACCCGACCGCCGCGGGAGCCCCCCCCCCCCCCCTCCGACCCGACCGCCGCGGGAGCCCCCCCCCCCTCCGGCCCGACCGCCGCGCGGGGCCCCCCCCCCCCTCCGGCCCAGCCGCCGCGGGGGGCCCCCCCCCCCTCCGACCCGACCGCCGCGGGAGCCCCCCCCCCCCTCCGACCCGACCGCCGCGGATCACCCCACAGTGCTACACGAGGGGCCCCGGATCACCTCACATCGGGTCTCATCAGGTGGAGCCTCTGTGGGATGTGCTGGACAACATGTCCGATCCATGGAGGTTGGCAACTTCCAGGATCTGCACAGGACTGCTCAGAGGGGTCCGGGCCCTGCAGGTCATGAGGGGCCCACACAATACGAGGCATGTAGAGGAGACCATCAGAGGTGTCTGGGCCCTATGGGTCATGAGGGGCCCACGCAATACGAGGCAGGAGGTTTAATGTTCTGGTTGGTGGGTGTACAGTATATTGATGAGACCATCAGAGGAGCCCGGGCCCCGCACATTATGAGGCAGGGGGTTTAATGTTGGACCCTAGCAATCAGTACCGAACCCAGGCGGGCCCCCAGCCACCAGTAGCGGACGGCAGAGGGCGGCGCCCCCAGCCACCAGTAGCGGACGGGTAATCTCAGAAGGCGCTGCGGCCCAGTAGTCGGCGTGCAGTGCCACCACACGTCCTGATCACCGAGGGGCAGCCTGCAGGGGGGACACTGGGCACCAGAGCTCGTGTGGCAGCGCCAGTGACCCTCCTTATGGGACCTTTCTTCTGCTAAATATTGCTTTGCACAATGCAAAAAAAACCCAAAGAAACTGCGCGCCAAATTAACATTCCAGGAACGGAATGCGAGAAACTGAAAGATTTTAGCGTGTGAAATGGAGAACTGAAGCAATTGGCTTCCACCACGGCCGGCGAGTGCAGCGGCAGCTGTCAGACAGCGGCCAGAACATCCTGCAGCGAGGGGCGGCGGGCGGAGCCCAGAGGGGCGGCGGGCGGAGCCCAGAGGGGCGGCGGGCGGAGCCCAGAGGGGCGGCGGGCGGAGCCCAGAGGGGCGGCGGGCGGTGCCAACGGTCAGCGACGGGAACCAGTCAGCATGCACATCAATATAAAACACTACATCCCCCACAATGCCATGCAGCAGGGCATCGTAGACACAACTTCTGGTATGATGAGGGGATAGGACAATACAACGCAGGATTAGAGAAAAGGGCCTGAAAACAGCACCCCAAAAGGCCGTGCCTGGTACTGCAGAATTCAAGTGAATGAGGTGAACCGCAACACCAGAGGTGGCGCTATTCTGACACCTGCTTTAAAAGGGTTGTGCAAAGACGGCGCCCCCTGTTCCTTTCTCCTTTTAGCGCAGTCCCCTCTCCCGGGACCCCCTTTATGTCCCACAATGAACAGCTGTTCAGTCAGAGACTGCCATCCCGGCAGTGAGACAGTGGGGGCGCTGCAGGGGAAATGGTGGCGGGCGGCACCTCTCCCCAGAGTGGGATTAGGGGTGATCCCCCGGGGGCGGAGGAGGGGGGGGGGGGGCGCTGAGAGCGGGGGCTGGGCCTGATCCGCCAATTGCTGGGGGAGCCATCCTGCTGGCATGGGCACTCACATCCTGTGCCCCGTGATGCATCGCTGCCACCTGTGACTGGCAGTCACCCGCCTTCCGTTGTCGGTCTAGGAGGACTGCCCGGGACTGAGCAGGTAAGTGCGCTTTGTGCTCCATTGTCTTAACCCTTTTAATTGTAATTTAGAATGGTCACTTCTGCCTGGACACCTTCAGTGTCAGGTGGTGCAGGACCGCCCTCCGGCATCGATGGGCAGCTGCTATATACAGGCCCGCTGCCGGCTGCTTCTGACAACTGACACCCTCCGGCAACAGCTGCAATCAGCGCTCGGCTGATCATGGCTGTTAACCCTTTAAATGCTGTCCATTCTAACAGTAACTTTTAAATGCCCCGACCAGGATTCGGGTGCCCCCCTCCAAAGGGGGATCCTACGGTGAACGCCAACGTCCCGCAGTTCCCAAAGACCTCCCACAAGCCAGCGCTGCAGGAAGCTCCGCCCCCTCGGGGGTCTTTTATTTCCGCGGGCGTAAAAAACCTTTTTATTTCTCCAAGACACAAGTCTTTATAAGGTTGTGCAGGCGGTATAGGCGCGGCGGCATGACGGTACACGAGTCACAGGTACCGCTGCGTCCTCCTAGACCGCGGACGGCGCTTCCTGCACACCCCGAAACACGGCGTGAAGCCATAAAAGTGTAGAAACGGCAAATAACCCTTTCATGTCACCCGGTAAAGCAGCGCAATTCCCGCAGCGGTGCGGAGCGCATTGTGCGCGTACAAGTCACTACTCATTAGTGGGTACGGAGACGCAGCACTGGGGAGCGGCGGGCAGCAGCAGCGAACGTGCCATGGCCGAGTGACGGTCCTCAGACGCGCTGACACAGTTACAGGCCGTATCTATACCATCCAGCCCGGCGGCCCGCTGCTTACATTGGCGCAGTCAGACGAGCGGCTCTCAAGCAAGTTATTATACGTGTAAAACAAGACCCGATCCACTTTACTGCGTATACCAAAGAGGCGGCGCGACGTCCGCAGGACCGCGCAGGCACACGTGGAATCACTGCGCATGGGCGCAGGTCCGCATGGGCGCAGGTCCGCATGGGCGCCCGCAGCAGGTCCGCATGGGCGCAGGTCCGCATGGGCGCAGGTCCGCATGGGCGCAGGTCCGCATGGGCGCAGGTCCGCATGGGCGAAGGTCCGCATGGGCGCCCGCAGCAGGTCCGCATGGGCGAAGGTCCGCATGGGCGCCCGCAGCAGGTCCGCATGGGCGAAGGTCCGCATGGGCGCCCGCAGCAGGTCCGCATGGGCGCAGGTCCGCATGGGCGCAGGCCCGCATGGGCGCAGGCCCGCATGGGCGCAGGTCCGCATGGGCGCAGGTCCGCATGGGCGCCCGCAGCAGGTCCGCATGGGCGCAGGTTTGCATGGGCGCAGGCCCGCATGCTTTATTTAGTACACAACAATTACGGGAGCAACAGAAAAAACGCAAGAAGGGCCAAACTGCACCCCGAGAAACGCAGCGCATCCGCAAGCACATACGGGGCCGCTGACACAGCCAATAGCGGCACATGTTGCACCCACAACCCTCGGCCCTGTGAGGTGTGATGCGCAGCTCGGCCGTCGTCAGGACACCTCAGGATCTGCGGTCAGAACGCGTCCGTCCGCACCAGGTCTGCGCCCGCCTACCCCTGTGAGGCAGCATTGGTCATGGCACTGAACAGCTTAAACAGCTGAGAGCCTCCGCTGATCGCACGATTATCCGGATCTCAGACAGGTCAGAGCGCTTACAGATTACAGGCCGGCGCCAGGTAATAATACCTCCAAACAGTCAGCGTGGCAGCGGCTCAGAGCTGGCATCGCCTCGCCAGCCTCTAACTGGGCAAAAGCAAGGTGCAGCCAAGTGTGAGCAATGTAACCAGTAGTGCACGGCGCGGGGCCAGCCGGACACCTCCCCGCGTCACTCTGCAGGAACGATGCATTATATATAAAAGCTGCAGCCTCCCATAATGCGGAACGTCTGATAATCCGACAACAGTCAGGTACTAATGACAAGAAAATGGAGGATAAAACTCGTCCCACCGCCAGCAGCGCAAACAGGTAAAGTAACAGACGCAGCCGGCCGAGCGGTGAGCCCAGACATGACACTGATACTGTGCCGCGCCCTCAGGCAGTCACATTATACCTCTCATCTATATACCATGAGTGATGGCACCGATCCGCAGCACCGCTACCAACCGAACGGCGCAGGAGCGGCGGCTGTATCCGCATACGCAGATATATACGCTAAAACAGCAAATGCCTCAAACTACTTCTCTGTCCCAGATTACGCAATTCCAACCGGCTGATGTGATTGGAGCTGCGGCATTCAGCAGCAAACTGCAGCAGTTCATGTGACCACAGCAGCCGCAAGTCCGATCCTGTCATACGAGAAGGACGAAACGGCCAGAAGCTTCCATCATCCACACCGAGCAGACAGACTATAATTAATAGCAACCAATCACAGCGCAGCTTTCAGGTTACCTCAGTATAATATATAACAACCAATCACAGCGCAGCTTTCATGTTACCTCAGTATAATATATAACAACCAATCACAGCGCAGCTTTCATGTTACCTCAGTATAATATATAACAACCAATCACAGCGCAGCTTTCATGTTACCTCAGTATAATATTTAACAACCAATCACAGCGCAGCTTTCATGTTACCTCAGTATAATATATAACAACCAATCACAGCGCAGCCTTCATGTTACCTCAGCAGTATAATATATAACAACCAATCACAGAGCAGCTTTCATGTTACCTCAGTATAATATATAACAACCAATCACAGCGCAGCTTTCATGTTACCTCAGTATAATATATAATAACCAATCATAGCACAGCTTTCATGTTACCCTATGTACAAGAATATAACTACTATAATACTGCCCCTTATGTACAAGAATATAACTACTATAATACTGCCCCCTATGTACAAGAATATAACTACTATAATACTGCCTCCTATGTACAAGAATATAACTACTATAATACTGCCCCCTATGTACAAGAATATAACTACTATAATACTGCCCCCTATGTACAAGAATATAACTACTATAATACTGCCCCCTATGTACAAGAATATAACTACTATAATACTGCTCCTATGTACAAGAATATAACTACTATAATACTGCCCCTATGTACAAGAATATAACTACTATAATACTGCCCCCTATGTACAAGAATATAACTACTATAATACTGCCCTCTATGTACAAGAATATAACTACTATAATACTGCCCCTTATGTACAAGAATATAACTACTATAATACTGCCCCCTATGTACAAGAATATAACTACTATAATACTGCTCCTATGTACAAGAATATAACTACTATAATACTGCCCCCTATGTACAAGAATATAACTACTATAATACTGCCCCCTATGTACAAGAATATAACTACTATAATACTGCCCCCTATGTACAAGAATATAACTACTATAATACTGTCCCCTATGTACAAGAATATAACTACTATAATACTGCCTCCTATGTACCAGAATATAACTACTATGATACTGCCCCTATGTACAAGAATATAACTACTATAATACTGCCCCCTATGTACAAGAATATAACTACTATAATACTGCCCCCTATGTACAAGAATATAACTACTATAATACTGCCCCTTATGTACAAGAATATAACTACTATAATACTGCCCCCTATGTACAAGAATATAACTACTATAATACTGCTCCTATGTACAAGAATATAACTACTATAATACTGCCCCCTATGTACAAGAATATAACTACTATAATACTGCCCCCTATGTACAAGAATATAACTACTATAATACTGCCCCCTATGTACAAGAATATAACTACTATAATACTGCCTCCTATGTACAAGAATATAACTACTATAATACTGCCCCCTATGTACAAGAATATAACTACTATAATACTGCCCCCTATGTACAAGAATATAACTACTATAATACTGCCCCCTATGTACAAGAATATAACTACTATAATACTGCTCCTATGTACAAGAATATAACTACTATAATACTGCCTCCTATGTACAAGAATATAACTACTATAATACTGCCCCCTATGTACAAGAATATAACTACTATAATACTGCCCCCTATGTACAAGAATATAACTACTATAATAATGCCCCCTATGTACAAGAATATAACTACTATAATACTGGCCCCTATGTACAAGAATATAACTACTATAATACTGCCCCCTATGTACAAGAATATAACTACTATAATACTGCTCCTATGTACAAGAATATAACTACTATAATACTGCCTCCTATGTACAAGAATATAACTACTATAATACTGCCCCCTATGCACAACAATATAACTACTATAATACTGCCTCCTATGTACAAGAATATAACTACTATAATACTGCCCCCTATGCACAACAATATAACTACTATAATACTGCCCCCTATGTACAAGAATATAACTACTATAATACTGCTCCTATGTACAAGAATATAACTACTATAATACTGCCTCCTATGTACAAGAATATAACTACTATAATACTGCCCCCTATGCACAACAATATAACTACTATAATACTGCCCCCTATGTACAAGAATATAACTACTATAATACTGCTCCTATGTACAACAATATAACTACTATAATACTGCCCCCTATGTACAAGAATATAACTACTATAATACTGCTCCTATGTACAAGAATATAACTACTATAATACTGCCCCCTATGTACAAGAATATAACTACTATAATACTGCTCCTATGTACAAGAATATAACTACTATAATACTGCCCCCTATGTACAAGAATATAACTACTATAATACTGCCTCCTATGTACAAGAATATAACTACTATAATACTGCCCCCTATGCACAACAATATAACTACTATAATGCTGCCCCCTATGTACAAGAATATAACTACTATAATACTGCCCCCTATGTACAAGAATATAACTACTATAATACTGCCCCCTATGTACAAGAATATAACTACTATAATAGTGCCCCCTATGCACAGGAATATAACTACTATAATACTGCCCCCTATGTACAGGAATATAACTACTATAATACTGCCCCCTATGTACAGGAATATAACTACTATAATACTGCCCCCTATGTACAGGAATATAACTACTATAATACTGCCCCCTATGTACAGGAATATAACTACTATAATACTGATCCTATGTACAAGAATATAACTACTTTAATACTGCCTCCTATGTACAAGAATATAACTACTAGAATACTGCCCCCTATGTACAGGAATATAACTACTATAATACTGATCCTATGTACAAGAATATAACTACTATAATACTGCACCCTATGTACAAGAATATAACTACTATAATACTGCTCCTATGTACAAGAATATAACTACTATAATACTGCTCCTATGTACAAGAATATAACTACTATAATACTGCCTCCTATGTACAAGAATATAACTACTATAATACTGCCCCCTATGTACAAGAATATACCTACTATAATACAGCCCCCTATGTACAAGAATATAACTACTATAATACTGCCCCCTATGTACAAGAATATAACTACTATAATACTGCTCCCTATGTACAAGAATATAGCTACTATAATACTGCCCTCTAATTACAAGAATATAACTACTATAATACTGCCCCCTATGTACAAGAATATAACTACTATAATACTGCTCCCTATGTACAAGAATATAACTACTATAATACTGTCCCCTATGTACAAGAATATACCTACTATAATACCGCCCCTATATACAAGAATATAACTACTATAATACTGCCCCCTATGTACAAGAATATAACTACTATAATACTGCCCCCTATGTACAAGAATATAACTACTATAATACTGCCCCGCCTATGTACAAGAATATAACTACTATAATACTGCTCCCTATGTACAAGAATATAACTACTATAATACTGTCCCCTATGTACAAGAATATACCTACTATAATACCGCCCCTATATACAAGAATATAACTACTATAATACTGCCCCCTATGTACAAGAATATAACTACTATAATACTGCCCCCTATGTACAAGAATATAACTACTATAATACTGCCCCGCCTATGTACAAGAATATAACTACTATAATACTGCCCCCCATGTACAAGAATATAACTACTATAATACTGCCCCTATGTACAAGAATATAACTACTATAATACTGCCCCCTATGTACAAGAATATAACTACTATAATACTGCCCTCTATGTACAAGAATATAACTACTATAATACTGCCCCTTATGTACAAGAATATAACTACTATAATACTGCCCCCTATGTACAAGAATATAACTACTATAATACTGCTCCTATGTACAAGAATATAACTACTATAATACTGCCCCCTATGTACAAGAATATAACTACTATAATACTGCCCCCTATGTACAAGAATATAACTACTATAATACTGCCCCCTATGTACAAGAATATAACTACTATAATACTGTCCCCTATGTACAAGAATATAACTACTATAATACTGCCTCCTATGTACCAGAATATAACTACTATGATACTGCCCCCTATGTACAAGAATATAACTACTATGATACTGCCCCCTATGTACAAGAATATAACTACTATAATACTGCCCCCTATGTACAAGAATATAACTACTATAATACTGCCCCCTATGTACAAGAATATAACTACTATAATACTGCCTCCTATGTACAAGAATATAACTACTATAATACTGCCCCCTATGTACAAGAATATAACTACTATAATACTGCCCCCTATGTACAAGAATATAACTACTATAATACTGCCCCCTATGTACAAGAATATAACTACTATAATACTGCTCCTATGTACAAGAATATAACTACTATAATACTGCCTCCTATGTACAAGAATATAACTACTATAATACTGCCCCCTATGTACAAGAATATAACTACTATAATACTGCCCCCTATGTACAAGAATATAACTACTATAATAATGCCCCCTATGTACAAGAATATAACTACTATAATACTGGCCCCTATGTACAAGAATATAACTACTATAATACTGCCCCCTATGTACAAGAATATAACTACTATAATACTGCTCCTATGTACAAGAATATAACTACTATAATACTGCCTCCTATGTACAAGAATATAACTACTATAATACTGCCCCCTATGCACAACAATATAACTACTATAATACTGCCTCCTATGTACAAGAATATAACTACTATAATACTGCCCCCTATGCACAACAATATAACTACTATAATACTGCCCCCTATGTACAAGAATATAACTACTATAATACTGCTCCTATGTACAAGAATATAACTACTATAATACTGCCTCCTATGTACAAGAATATAACTACTATAATACTGCCCCCTATGCACAACAATATAACTACTATAATACTGCCCCCTATGTACAAGAATATAACTACTATAATACTGCTCCTATGTACAACAATATAACTACTATAATACTGCCCCCTATGTACAAGAATATAACTACTATAATACTGCTCCTATGTACAAGAATATAACTACTATAATACTGCCCCCTATGTACAAGAATATAACTACTATAATACTGCTCCTATGTACAAGAATATAACTACTATAATACTGCCCCCTATGTACAAGAATATAACTACTATAATACTGCCTCCTATGTACAAGAATATAACTACTATAATACTGCCCCCTATGCACAACAATATAACTACTATAATGCTGCCCCCTATGTACAAGAATATAACTACTATAATACTGCCCCCTATGTACAAGAATATAACTACTATAATACTGCCCCCTATGTACAAGAATATAACTACTATAATAGTGCCCCCTATGCACAGGAATATAACTACTATAATACTGCCCCCTATGTACAGGAATATAACTACTATAATACTGCCCCCTATGTACAGGAATATAACTACTATAATACTGCCCCCTATGTACAGGAATATAACTACTATAATACTGCCCCCTATGTACAGGAATATAACTACTATAATACTGATCCTATGTACAAGAATATAACTACTTTAATACTGCCTCCTATGTACAAGAATATAACTACTAGAATACTGCCCCCTATGTACAGGAATATAACTACTATAATACTGATCCTATGTACAAGAATATAACTACTATAATACTGCACCCTATGTACAAGAATATAACTACTATAATACTGCTCCTATGTACAAGAATATAACTACTATAATACTGCTCCTATGTACAAGAATATAACTACTATAATACTGCCTCCTATGTACAAGAATATAACTACTATAATACTGCCTCCTATGTACAAGAATATAACTACTATAATACTGCCCCCTATGTACAAGAATATAACTACTATAATAATGCCCCCTATGTACAAGAATATAACTACTATAATACTGGCCCCTATGTACAAGAATATAACTACTATAATACTGCCCCCTATGTACAAGAATATAACTACTATAATACTGCTCCTATGTACAAGAATATAACTACTATAATACTGCCTCCTATGTACAAGAATATAACTACTATAATACTGCCCCCTATGCACAACAATATAACTACTATAATACTGCCTCCTATGTACAAGAATATAACTACTATAATACTGCCCCCTATGCACAACAATATAACTACTATAATACTGCCCCCTATGTACAAGAATATAACTACTATAATACTGCTCCTATGTACAAGAATATAACTACTATAATACTGCCTCCTATGTACAAGAATATAACTACTATAATACTGCCCCCTATGCACAACAATATAACTACTATAATACTGCCCCCTATGTACAAGAATATAACTACTATAATACTGCTCCTATGTACAACAATATAACTACTATAATACTGCCCCCTATGTACAAGAATATAACTACTATAATACTGCTCCTATGTACAAGAATATAACTACTATAATACTGCCCCCTATGTACAAGAATATAACTACTATAATACTGCTCCTATGTACAAGAATATAACTACTATAATACTGCCCCCTATGTACAAGAATATAACTACTATAATACTGCCTCCTATGTACAAGAATATAACTACTATAATACTGCCCCCTATGCACAACAATATAACTACTATAATGCTGCCCCCTATGTACAAGAATATAACTACTATAATACTGCCCCCTATGTACAAGAATATAACTACTATAATACTGCCCCCTATGTACAAGAATATAACTACTATAATAGTGCCCCCTATGCACAGGAATATAACTACTATAATACTGCCCCCTATGTACAGGAATATAACTACTATAATACTGCCCCCTATGTACAGGAATATAACTACTATAATACTGCCCCCTATGTACAGGAATATAACTACTATAATACTGCCCCCTATGTACAGGAATATAACTACTATAATACTGATCCTATGTACAAGAATATAACTACTTTAATACTGCCTCCTATGTACAAGAATATAACTACTAGAATACTGCCCCCTATGTACAGGAATATAACTACTATAATACTGATCCTATGTACAAGAATATAACTACTATAATACTGCACCCTATGTACAAGAATATAACTACTATAATACTGCTCCTATGTACAAGAATATAACTACTATAATACTGCTCCTATGTACAAGAATATAACTACTATAATACTGCCTCCTATGTACAAGAATATAACTACTATAATACTGCCCCCTATGTACAAGAATATACCTACTATAATACAGCCCCCTATGTACAAGAATATAACTACTATAATACTGCCCCCTATGTACAAGAATATAACTACTATAATACTGCTCCCTATGTACAAGAATATAGCTACTATAATACTGCCCTCTAATTACAAGAATATAACTACTATAATACTGCCCCCTATGTACAAGAATATAACTACTATAATACTGCCCCCTATGTACAAGACTATAACTACTATAATACTGCTCCTATGTACAAGAATATAACTACTATAATACTGCCCCCTATGTACAAGAATATAACTACTATAATACTGCTCCCTATGTACAAGAATATAACTACTATAATACTGTCCCCTATGTACAAGAATATACCTACTATAATACCGCCCCTATATACAAGAATATAACTACTATAATACTGCCCCCTATGTACAAGAATATAACTACTATAATACTGCCCCCTATGTACAAGAATATAACTACTATAATACTGCCCCGCCTATGTACAAGAATATAACTACTATAATACTGCTCCCTATGTACAAGAATATAACTACTATAATACTGTCCCCTATGTACAAGAATATACCTACTATAATACCGCCCCTATATACAAGAATATAACTACTATAATACTGCCCCCTATGTACAAGAATATAACTACTATAATACTGCCCCCTATGTACAAGAATATAACTACTATAATACTGCCCCGCCTATGTACAAGAATATAACTACTATAATACTGCCCCCCATGTACAAGAATATAACTACTATAATACTGCCCCCCATGTACAAGAATATAACTACTATAATACTGCCCCCCATGTACAAGAATATAACTACTATAATACTGCCCCCCATGTACAAGAATATAACTACTATAATACTGCCCCCCATGTACAAGAATATAACTACTATAATACTGCCCCCCATGTACAAGAATATAACTACTATAATACTGCCCCCTATGTACAAGAATATAACTACTATAATACTGCCCCCTATGTACAAGAATATAACTACTATAATACTGCCTCCTATGTACAAGAATATAACTACTATAATACTGCTCCTATGTACAAGAATATAACTACTATAATACTGCCGCCTATGTACAAGAATATAACTACTATAATACTGCCCCCTATGTACAAGAATATAACTACTATAATACTGCCCCCTATGTACAAGAATATAACTACTATAATACTGCTCCTATGTACAAGAATATAACTAGTATAATACTGCCTCCTATGTACAAGAATATAACTACTATAATACTGCCCCCTATGTACAAGAATATAACTACTATAATACTGCCCCCTATGTACAAGAATATAACTACTATAATACTGGCCCCTATGTACAAGAATATAACTACTATAATACTGCCCCCTATGTACAAGAATATAACTACTATAATACTGCCCCCTATGTACAAGAATATAACTACTATAATACTGCCCCCTATGTACAAGAATATAACTACTATAATACTGCCCCCTATGTACAAGAATATAACTACTATAATACTGCCTCCTATGTACAAGAATATAACTACTATAATACTGCCCCCTATGTACAAGAATATAACTACTATTATACTGCCCCCTATGTACAAGAATATAACTACTATAATACTGCCCCCTATGTACAAGAATATAACTACTATAATACTGCCCTCTATGTACAAGAATATAACTACTATAATACTGCCCCCTATGTACAAGAATATAACTACTATAATACTGCCCTCTATGTACAAGAATATAACTACTATAATACTGCTCCCCATGTACAAGAATATAACTACTATAATACTGCTCCCCTATGTACAAGAATATAACTACTATAATACTGCTCCTATGTACAAGAATATAACTACTATAATACTGCCTCCTATGTACAAGAATATAACTACTATAATACTGCCCCCTATGCACAAGAATATAACTACTATAATACAGCCCCCTATGTACAAGAATATAACTGCTATAATACTGCCTCCTATGTACAAGAATATAACTACTATAATACTGCCCCCTATGTACAGGAATATAACTACTATAATACTGATCCTATGTACAAGAATATAACTACTATAATACTGCCCCCTATGTACAAGAATATAACTACTATAATACTGCCTCCTATGTACAAGAATATAACTTCTATAATACTGCCCCTATGTACAAGAATATAACTACTATAATACTGCCTCCTATGTACAAGAATATAACTACTATAATACTGCCCCCTATGTACAAGAATATAACTACTATAATACTGCCCCCTATGTACAAGAATATAACTACTATAATACTGTCCCCTATGTACAAGAATATAACTACTATAATACTGCCCCCTATGTACAAGAATATAACTACTATAATACTGCCCCCTATGTACAGGAATATAACTACTATAATACTGATCCTATGTACAAGAATATAACTACTATAATGCTGCCCCCTATGTACAAGAATATAACTACTATAATACTGCCCCCTATGCACAACAATATAACTACTATAATACTGCTCCTATGTACAAGAATATAACTACTATAATGCTGCCCCCTATGTACAAGAATATAACTACTATAATACTGCCCCCTATGTACAAGAATATAACTACTACAATACTGCCCCCTATGTACAGGAATATAACTACTATAATATTGCCTCCTATGTACAAGAATATAACTACTATAATACTGCCCCCTATGTACAAGAATATAACTACTATAATACTGCCCCCTATGTACAGGAATATAACTACTATAATACTGATCCTATGTACAAGAATATAACTACTATAATACTGCCCCCTATGTACAAGAATATAACTACTATAATACTGCCCCCTATGTACAAGAATATAACTACTATAATACTGCCCCTATGTACAAGAATATAACTACTATAATACTGCCTGCTATGTACAAGAATATAACTACTAAAATACTGCCCCTTATGTACAAGAATATAACTACTATAATACTGCCTCCTATGTACAAGAATATAACTACTATAATACTGCTCCTATGTACAAGAATATAACTACTATAATACTGCCCCCTATGTACAAGAATATAACTACTATAATACTGTCCCTATGTACAAGAATATAACCACTATAATACTGCCCCCTATGTACAAGAATATAACCCCTATAATACTGCTCTCTATGTACAAGAATATAACTACTATAATACTGCCTCCTATGTACAAGAATATAACTACTATAATACTGCCCCCTATGTACAAGAATATAACTACTATAATACTGCCCCCTATGTACAAGAATATAACTACTATAATACTGCCCCAATGTACAAGAATATAACTAATATAATACTGCCCCCTATGTACAAGAATATAACTACTATAATACTGCTCCTATGTACAAGAATATAACTACTATAATACTGCTCCTATGTACAAGAATATAACTACTATAATACTGCCCCCTATGTACAAGAATATAACTACTATAATACTGCCCCCTATGTACAAGAATATAACTACTATAATACTGCCCCCTATGTACAAGAATATAACTACTATAATACTGCCCCCTATGTACAAGAATATAACTACTATAATACTGCCCCCTATGTACAAGAATATAACTACTATAATACTGCTCCTATGTACAAGAATATAACTACTATAATGCTGCCCCTATGTACAGGAATATAACTACTATAATACTGCCCCCTATGTAGAAGAATATAACTACTATAATACTGCCCCTATGTACAAGAATATAACTACTATAATACTGCCTCCTATGTACAATAATATAACTACTATAATACTGCCCCAATGTACAAGAATATAACTAATATAATACTGCCCCCTATGTACAAGAATATAACTACTATAATACTGCTCCTATGTACAAGAATATAACTACTATAATACTGCCACTATGTACAAGAATATAACTACTATAATACTGCCACTATGTACAAGAATATAACTACTATAATACTGCCCCCTATGTACAGGAATATAACTACTATAATACTGCTCCCTATGTACAAGAATATAACTACTATAATACTGCTCCCTATGTACAAGAATATAACTACTATAATACTGCCCCTATGTACAAGAATATAACTACTATAATACTGCCTCCTATGTACAATAATATAACTACTATAATACTGCCCCTATGTACAAGAATATAACTACTATAATACTGCCCCTATGTACAAGAATATAACTACTATAATACTGCCCCCTATGTACAAGAATATAACTACTATAATACTGCTCCTATGTACAAGAATATAACTACTATAATACTGCCTCCTATGTACAGGAATATAACTACTATAATACTGCCTCCTATGTACAATAATATAACTACTACAATACTGCTCCCTATGTACAAGAATATAACTACTATAATACTGCTCCCTATGTACAAGAATATAACTACTATAATACTGCCCCCTATGTACAAGAATATAACTACTATAATACTGCTCCTATGTACAAGAATATTACTACTATAATACTGCCCCCTATGTACAAGAATATAACTACTATAAAACTGCCTCCTATGTACAAGAATATAACTACTATAATGCTGCCTCCTATGTACAAGAATATAACTACTATAATGCTGCCTCCTATGTACAAGAATATAACTACTATAATGCTGCCTCCTATGTACATGAATATAACTACTATAATACTGCCCCCTATGCACAAGAATATAACTACTATAATACTGCCCCCTATGTACAAGAATATAGCTTCTATAATACTGCCCCCTATGTACAAGAATATAACTACTATAATACTGCCCCCTATGTACAAGAATATAACTACAATAATACTGCCCCCTATGTACAAGAATATAACTACTATAATCCTGCCCCCTATGTACAAGAATATAACTACTATAATCCTGCCCCCTATGTACAAGAATATAACTACTATAATCCTGCCCCCTATGTACAAGAATATAACTACTATAATCCTGCCCCCTATGTACAAGAATATAACTACTATAATCCTGCCCCCTATGTACAAGAATATAACTACTATAATCCTGCCCCCTATGTACAAGAATATAACTACTATAATCCTGCCCCCTATGTACAAGAATATAACTACTATAATCCTGCCCCCTATGTACAAGAATATAACTACTATAATACTGCCCCCTATGTACAAGAATATAACTACTATAATACTGCCCCCTATGTACAAGAATATAACTACTATAATACTGCCCCCTATGTACAAGAATATACCTAGTATAATACTGCTCCCTATGTACAAGAATATAACTACTATAATACTGCTCCTATGTACAAGAATATAACTACTATAATACTGCCCCCTATGTACAGGAATATAACTACTATAATACTACCCCCTATGTACAAGAATATAACTACTATAATACTGCCCCCTATGTACAAGAATATAACTACTATATTACTGCCCCTATGTACAAGAATATAACTACTATAATACTGCCCCCTATGTACAAGAATATAACTACTATAATACTGCCCCCCATGTACAAGAATATAACTACTATAATACTGCCCCCCATGTACAAGAATATAACTACTATAATACTGCCCCCCATGTACAAGAATATAACTACTATAATACTGCCTCCTATGTACAAGAATATAACTACTATAATACTGCCTCCTATGTACAAGAATATAACTAGTATAATACTGCCTCCTATGTACAAGAATATAACTACTATAATACCGTCCCCTATGTACAAGAATATAACTACTATAATACCGCCCCCTATGTACAAGAATATAACTACTATAATACCGCCCCCTATGTACAAGAATATAACTACTATAATACTGATCCCTATGTACAAGAATATAACTACTATAATACTGCCTCCTATGTACAAGAATATAACTACTATAATACTTCTCCTATGTACAAGAATATAACTACTATAATACTGCCCCCTATGTATAAGAATATAACTACTATAATACTGCCCCTATGTACAAGAATATAACTACTATAATACTGCTCCTATGTACAAGAATATAACTACTATAATACTGCCCCCTATGTACAAGAATATAACTACTATAATACTGCTCCTATGTACAAGAATATAACTACTATAATACTGCCCCCTATGTACAAGAATATAACTACTATAATACTTCTCCTATGTACAAGAATATAACTACTATAATACTGCCCCCTATGTACAAGAATATAACTACTATAATACTGCTCCTATGTACAAGAATATAACTACTATAATACTGCTCCTATGTACAAGAATATAACTACTATAATACTGCCCCCTATGTACAAGAATATAACTATTATAATACTGCCCCTATGTACAAGAATATAACTACTATAATACTGCCCCCTATGTACAGGAATATAACTACTATAATACTTCTCCTATGTACAAGAATATAACTACTATAATACTGCCCCCTATGTACAAGAATATAACTACTATAATACTGCTCCCTATGTACAAGAATATAACTACTATAATACTGCCCCTATGTACAAGAATATAACTACTATAATACTGTCCCCTATGTACAAGAATATAACTACTATAATACTGCCCCCTATGTACAAGAATATAACTACTATAATACTGCCCCCTATGTACAGGAATATAACTACTATAATACTTCTCCTATGTACAAGAATATAACTACTATAATACTGCCCCCTATGTACAAGAATATAACTACTATAATACTGCTCCTATGTACAAGAATATAACTACTATAATACTGCTCCTATGTACAAGAATATAACTACTATAATACTGCCCCCTATGTACAAGAATATAACTACTATAATACGGCCTCCTATGTACAAGAATATAACTACTATAATACTGCCTCCTATATACAAGAATATAACTACTATAATACTGCCTCCTATGTACAAGAATATAACTACTATAATACTGCCCCCTATGTACAAGAATATAACTACTATAATACTGCCCCCTATGTACAAGAATATAACTACTATAATACTGCCCCTATGTACAAGTATATAACTACTATAATACTGCCCCCTATGTACAAGAATATAACTACTATAATACTGCCCCCTATGTACAAGAATATAACTACTATAATACTGCCCCCTATGTACAAGAATATAACTACTATAATACTGCTCCTATGTACAAGAATATAACTACTATAATACTGCTCCCTATGTACAAGAATATAACTTCTATAATACTGCCCCCTATGTACAAGAATATAACTACTATAATACTGCCCCTATGTACAAGAATATAACTACTATAATACTGCCTCCTATGTACAAGAATATAACTACTATAATACTGCCTCCTATGTACCAGAATATAACTACTATAATACTGCCCCCTATGTACAAGAATATAACCACTATAATACTGCTCCCTATGTACAAGAATATAACTTCTATAATACTGCCCCCTATGTACAAGAATATAACTACTATAATACTGCCCCTATGTACAAGAATATAACTACTATAATACTGCCTCCTATGTACCAGAATATAACTACTATAATACTGCCCCCTATGTACAAGAATATAACTACTATAATACTGCCCCCTATGTACAAGAATATAACTACTATAATACTGCCCCCTATGTACAAGAATATAACTACTATAATACTGCCCCCTATGTACAAGAATATAACTACTATAATACTGCCCCCTATGTACAAGAATATAACTACTATAATACTGCCCCCTATGTACAAGAATATAACTACTATAATACTGCCCCCTATGTACAAGAATATAACTACTATAATACTGGCCCCTATGTACAAGAATATAACTACTATAATACTGCCTCCTATGTACAAGAATATAACTACTATAATACTGCCCCTATGTACAAGAATATAACTACTATAATACTGCCCCCTATGTACAGGAATATAACTACTATAATACTGCCCCCTATATACAAGAATATAACTACTATAATACTGCTCCTATGTACAAGAATATAACTACTATAATACTGCCTCCCTATGTATAAGAATATAACTACTATAATACTGTCCCCTATGTACAAGAATATAACTACTATAATACTGCCCCCTATGTACAAGAATATAACTACTATAATACTGCTCCTTTGTACAAGAATATAACTACTATAATACTGCCCCCTATGTACAGGAATATAACTACTATAATACTGCCCCCTATATACAAGAATATAACTACTATAATACTGCTCCTATGTACAAGAATATAACTACTATAATACTGCCTCCCTATGTATAAGAATATAACTACTATAATACTGTCCCCTATGTACAAGAATATAACTACTATAATACTGCCCCCTATGTACAAGAATATAACTACTATAATACTGCCCCCTATGTACAAGAATATAACTACTATAATACTGCTCCTATGTACAAGAATATAACTACTATAATACTGCCTCCTATGTACAAGAATATAACTACTATAATACTGCCCCCTATGTACAAGAATATAACTACTATAATACTGCCCCTATGTACAAGAATATAACTACTATAATACTGCCCCCTATGTACAAGAATATAACTACTATAATACTGCCCCCTATGTACAAAAATATGCTTAGACCTGATGATGCAATGATTACGCTCGGCTCAGCGAT
Organism: Eleutherodactylus coqui; assembly: GCA_035609135.1. Taxonomy (NCBI): domain Eukaryota; kingdom Metazoa; phylum Chordata; class Amphibia; order Anura; family Eleutherodactylidae; genus Eleutherodactylus; species Eleutherodactylus coqui. The sequence continues at coordinate 175,543,928 of CM069413.1, forward strand.
GTATTACCGTATGCATGTAACGGTATATATCAGTACAGTCACACAGCCTGGTACTCTCTTCTGTATAGATGTAACTCGCCCCTCCTGAGTTTGATGATTGAGTAGTCACCATACAGTGATGCTGGACTGCTCCTTTAAGAACCTCTGTCCCGGAGTCTTCCTCTAGGTACTGTGAAATTGGGATGGCAACCAATATGGCTGCCCTCAAAGCTTCAGTGGGTTGTCACCCAGCTTTCCCAAGGAAGTATCCATCTACAAGTCTTAGCTGATGGATAAGAGGGGCACAGATCTGAGCGCTGGCCAGAGGGACTGAGGGGGCTGCTCACAGGTGCCACAGAGCAGCACTCCCCAGTGGGTCAGTGGGAAGGGGGCTGCTCAGCAGTGGCACGGAGCGGCGTTGTTCAGCGAGTCGGAGGGGGGAGCTGCTCACCGGTGGCACAGAGCGGCGCTGTCCAATGGTTCTAAGTCAGTGGGGCTGCTCACAGGTGGCACAGAATGGCGCTGCCCAGGAGTTCAGAGGGGGGAGCTGCTAACAGGTGGCACTGAGCGACGCTGCCCAGCGGGTGGGAGGCGGGAGGGGGGGTTGGAGACTGCTCACCAGTGGCACAGAGCAGCGCTGCCCAGAGTGGAGGGGCTGCTCACATGTGGCACAAAGTAGCGCTGTCCAGTGGGTCGGAGGGGCGATCCGCTTACCGGTAGCAGAGCGGTGCTGCTCAGTGGGTTGAAGGGAGGGGGTGGGAGCTGCTCACAGGTGGCAGAGCGGCAGTGCCCAATGGGTCAGCTGGGGGACTGGTCACAGGTGGCATAGAGCAGCGGTGCCCAGCGGGTCGGGATCAGGGGGGCTGCTGCAGGTGGCACAGAGTGGCGCTGCCCAGTTTGTCAGAGTTAGGGGAGCTGTTCACAGGTGGCACAGAGTGGCGCTGCCCAGTAAATCGGAGTCAGGGGAGCTGCTCACAGGTGGAACAGAGTGGCGCTGCCCAGTGGGTCGGAGGGAGGATGCTCACAGGTGGCACAGAGCGGCGCTGCCCAGCGGGTCAGAGGAGGGGGGGGGAGGGCTGCTCACCAGTGGCACAGAGTGGTGCTGCCCAGTGGGTCGGAGGGGGGCTGCTCACAGGTGGCACAGAGCGGCGCGGCCCAGCGGCTCAGATGGGGGAGCTGCTCACCAGTGGTAGAGCGGCACTGCCCAGCGGGTCAGGGATGGGGGGGCTGCTTACTAGTGGCACAGAGCCACACTGCCCAGCAGGTGGGAGGGCGGAGCTGCTCACAGGTGGCATAGAACGGTGGTGCCCAACGGGTCAGAGGGGGGGGGGGGCTGCTCACAGGTGGCACAGAGCCGCGCTGCCCAGTGGATCGGAGGGGGGAGCTGCTTACTGGTGGCACAAAGCGGCGCTGCCCAGCGGGTTGGAGGGGGGCTGCTCACAGGTGGCACAGAGCAGCACAAGCCAGCAGGTCGGAGGGGTGGGGGGGGGGGGGGGCAGCTCGGGAAGGGGCTGCTCACATGTGGCACAAAGTAGCGCTGCCCAGTGGGTCGGAGGGGCGAGCTGCTTACTGGTGGCAGAGCAGTGCTGCTCAGTGGGTTGAAGGCAGGGGGTGGGAGCTGCTCACAGGTGGCATAGAGCGGCGGTGCCCAATGGGTCAGAGTGGGAGCTGCTCACAGGTGGCATAGAGCGGCGGTGCCCAATGGGTCAGAGTGGGGGCTGCTCACAGGTGGCACAGAGCGGCGCTGGCCAGCGGGTCGGAGTCAGGGAGGCTGCTCACAGGTGGCACAGAGCGGCGCTGCCCAGCCGGTCGGAAGGGGGCTGCTCACAGGTGGCATAGAGCGGCGCTGCCCAGCTGGTCGGAAGGGGGCTGCTCACAGGTGGCACAGAACGGCGCTGCCCAGCCGGTCGGAAGGGGGCTGCTCACAGGTGGCACAGAACGGCGCTGCCCAGCCGGTCGGAAGGGGGCTGCTCACAGGTGGCACAGAGCGGCGCTGCCCAGCCGGTCGGAAGGGGGCTGCTCACAGGTGGCACAGAGCGGCGCTGCCCAGCCGGTCGGAAGGGGGCTGCTCACAGGTGGCACAGAGCGGCGCTGCCCAGCCGGTCGGAAGGGGGCTGCTCACAGGTGGCACAGAGCGGCGCTGCCCAGCCGGTCGGAAGGGGGCTGCTCACAGGTGGCACAGAGCGGCGCTGCCCAGCCGGTCGGAAGGGGGCTGCTCACAGGTGGCACAGAGCGGCGCTGCCCAGCCGGTCGGAAGGGGGCTGCTCACAGGTGGCACAGAGCGGCGCTGCCCAGCCGGTCGGAAGGGGGCTGCTCACAGGTGGCACAGAGCGGCGCTCCCCAGCCGGTCGGAAGGGGGCTGCTCACAGGTGGCACAGAGCGGCGCTCCCCAGCCGGTCGGAAGGGGGCTGCTCACAGGTGGCACAGAGCGGCGCTCCCCAGCCGGTCGGAAGGGGGCTGCTCACAGGTGGCACAGAGCGGTGCTGCCCAGCGGGTCGGAGGGGGGCAGCTCACAGGTGGCACAGAGCGGCGCTTCCCAGCGGATTGGAGGGGGCTCCTCACAGGTGGCACAGAGCGGTGCTGCCCAACGGGTTGGAGGCGGCTGCTCACAGGTGGCACAGAGCGGCGCTGCTCAGCGGATCGGAGGGGAGAGCTGCTCACTGGTGCCACAGAGCGGCACTGCCCAGAGGGGAGGGGCTGATCACATGTGGCACAGAGCGGCACTGTCCAGCAGGTTGGAGACTGCTCACCGGTAGCACAGAGCGGCGCTGCCCATCGGGTCGGAGGGGAGAGCTACTTACTAGTGGCAGAGCGGTGCTGCTCAGTGGGTTAAAGAGAGGGGGTGGGAGCTGCTCACAAGTGGCATAGAGCGGCGGTGCTCAACAGGTAGGAGGGTGGGCTGCTCACAGGTGGCACAGAGTGGCACTGTCCAGCAGGTCGGAGATTGCTCACAGGTGGCACAGAGTGGCGCTGCCCAGTGGGTCGGAGTCAGGGGAGCTGCTCACAGGTGGCACAGAGTGGCGCTGCCCAGTGGGTCGGAGTCAGGGGAGCTGCTCACAGGTGGCACAGAGTGGCGCTGCCCAGTGGGTCGGAGTCAGGGGAGCTGCTCACAGGTGGCACAGAGTGGCGCTGCCCAGTGGGTCGGAGTCAGGGGAGCTGCTCACAGGTGGCACAGAGTGGCGCTGCCCAGTGGGTCGGAGTCAGGGGAGCTGCTCACAGGTGGCACAGAGTGGCGCTGCCCAGTGGGTCAGAGTCAGGGGAGCTGCTCACAGGTGGCACAGAGTGGCGCTGCCCAGTGGGTCAGAGTCAGGGGAGCTGCTCACAGGTGGCACAGAGTGGCGCTGCCCAGTGGGTCGGAGTCAGGGGAGCTGCTCACAGGTGGCACAGAGTGGCGCTGCCCAGTGGGTCAGAGGAGCTGCTCACAGGTGGCACAGAGTGGCGCTGCCCAGTGGGTCGGAGTCAGGGGAGCTGCTCACAGGTGGAACAGAGTGGCGCTGTACAGTGGGTCAGAGGGAGGATGCTCACAGGTGGCACAGAGCGGCGCTGCCCAGCGGGTCAGAGGGGGGGAGGGCTGCTCACCAGTGGCACAGAGTGGTGCTGCCCAGTGGGTCGGATGGGGGCTGCTCACAGGTGGCACAGAGCGGCGCGGCCCAGCGGGTCAGATGGGGGAGCTGCTCACCAGTGGTAGAGCGGCACTGCCCAGCGGATCAGAGGGTCGGGGGGGGAGGGGGGGGCTGCTCACCAGTGGCACAGAGCCACACTGCCCAGCAGGTTGGAGGGCGGAGCTGCTCACAGGTGGCATAGAGCGGTGGTGCCCAACGGGTCGGAGTGGGGGAGCTGCTCACAGGTGGCACAGAGCCGCGCTGCCCAGTGGATCGGAGGGGGGAGCTGCTTACTGGTGGCACAAAGTGGCGCTGCCCAGCGGGTTGGAGGGGGGCTGCTCACAGGTGGCACAGAGCAGCACAAGCCAGTGGGTCGGAGGGGTGGGGGGGGGGGCAGCTTGGGAAGGGGCTGCTCACATGTGGCACACAGTAGCGCTGCCTAGTGGGTCGGAGGGGCGAGCTGCTTACTGGTGGCAGAGCAGTGCTGCTCAGCGGGTCGGAGTCAGGGGGCTGCTAACAGGTGGCACAGAGCGGCGCTGCCCAGCCGGTCGGAAGGGGGCTGCTCACAGGTGGCACAGAGCAGCGCTGCCCAGCGGGTCGGAGGGGGGCTGCTCACAGGTGGCACAGAGCAGCGCTGCCCAGCGGGTCGGAGGGTAGAGCTGCTAACCGATGGCACAGAGCGGCGCTGCCCGGCGGGTCGGAGGGTAGAGCTGTTGACCGGTGGCACAGAGCGGCGTTGCCCGGCGGGTCGGAGGGTAGAGCTGCTCACCGATGGCACAGAGCGGTGCTGCCCGGCGGGTCGGAGGGTAGAGCTGCTCACCGATGGCACAGAGCGGTGCTGCCCGGCGGGTCGGAGGGTAGAGCTGCTCACCGGTGGTACAGAGTTGTGCTGCCCGGCGGGTCGGAGGGTAGAGCTGCTCACCGGTGGCACAAGGACGCCGAGACCGAGAGGAACGTAAAAAATGTAAAAGGCAAACCATAAGACGGCGCCAGGAAGTCGCTGCGGTGATGGGGCACAGGTGGCAGGGGCACAGGTGGCAGGGGTACAGGTGGTCGTGTCATCAGGGTGGGTCTGGAGGGGAAAGCACCAAGGTACACGGCGACGCTGGGGGCACAGAGGGACCCCAGGAATGATACCCTGCAGGGGCAGAGACTGGCATGCTGGCACACCGGGGGATGCAGGGGCAGTGAGGCCAGGCATCAGCCAGAGGACCCGCCGCGCTGCCCTCACCTGCTGCGTCCGCTCCTCGGGCCTACAGTCCCCGCTGCCGCATCTCCATTCACGGCTTCCTCCTCATTGAAGCTCCCGGCGGCTCTGACACCCACTGCCGCAGCTGGGGGCGGCGCCTCCCAGCTCCCCGCCCACTACTGCCCGCCCCGCGGCCTCACACTGGAGGAGCAACATGGCGCCGCTGCGTGACGACTTCCGGTGCTGTGCGGTTGGCGGGGCGGTCTGAGACGCACTGGAGGTAGTGCTGTGATTGGCTGCTGCGAGGGGTTGCTAGGGGCGACGGCGACTGTTTATCCTCATGGATCTCTCTTTGTATTTGGGTACCGACATAACACAGGGGTCAATAACGGTCTATGGTGTCCCATAGAATGGGCGGCGGGTGTCTGTGCGGGTGAGGACGGCCGGGGCGGCGGGTGTCTGCGCGGGTGAGGACGGCCGAGGCGGCGGGTGGCTGTGCGGGTGAGGACGGCCGGGGCGGCGGGTGGCTGCGCGGGTGAGGACGGCCGGGGCGGCGGGTGTCTGCGCGGGTGAGGACGGCCGGGGCGGCGGGTGTCTGCGCGGGTGAGGACGGCCGAGGACGGCCGAGGCGGCGGGTGGCTGTGCGGGTGAGGACGGCCGGGGCGGCGGGTGGCTGCGCGGGTGAGGACGGCCGGGGCGGCGGGTGTCCGTGCGGGTGGGGACGCCCGGGGCGGCGGGGGGCCGCGCGGGTGAGGACGCCCGGGGCGGCGGGGGGCCGCGCGGGTGAGGACGCCCGGGGCGGCGGGGGGCAGCGCAGGTGAGGACGCCCGGGGCGGCGGGTGTCTGCGCGGGTGAGGACGGCCGGGGCGGCGGGTGGCTGTGCAGGTGAGGACGGCCGGGGCGGCGGGTGGCTGTGCGGGTGAGGACGCCCGGGGCGGCGGGTGTCTGCGCGGGTGAGGACGGCCGGGGCGGCGGGTGTCTGCGCGGGTGAGGACGCCCGGGGCGGCGGGTGTCTGCGCGGGTGAGGACGGCCGGGGCGGCGGGTGGCTGTGCAGGTGAGGACGGCCGGGGCGGCGGGTGTCTGCGCGGGTGAGGACGCCCGGGGCGGCGGGTGTCTGCGCGGGTGAGGACGGCCGGGGCGGCGGGTGTCTGCGCGGGTGAGGACGCCCGGGGCGGCGGGTGTCTGTGCGGGTGAGGACGGCCGGGGCGGCGGGTGTCTGCGCGGGTGAGGACGCCCGGGGCGGCGGGTGTCTGTGCGGGTGAGGACGCCCGGGGCGGCGGGTGTCTGTGCGGGTGAGGACGGCCGGGGCGGCGGGTGGCTGTGCGGGTGAGGACGGCCGGGGCGGCGGGTGTCTGTGCGGGTGAGGACGCCCGGGGCGGCGGGTGTCTGTGCGGGTGAGGACGCCCGGGGCGGCGGCCCGTGGGGACCTGAACCTGTTGCCCATTGATCTCTCTAACATTGCAGTTCTTTTGCTCCGCATCATCACCGATCATAGGGATCATAGGGATCACCCGTTGTCTGGTATCCAGTTGCCATGGCAGCCCATCAGCCCCGCACACTTACATGGTGGAGGGCCAGTGACCTCCCAGAGGGAACATTCTCTCTTTGAAGTATTTTCCTGCCATGATGAGCATTGATAGCGGCATGTAAGGGGTTAATAGTGGGGATCAGTGCTCTCAGCGATCCCCGCTGCTGTCAGTCACAGCTGCCTCATGCGATCCATGGGACGTACATTTACCCTCTGGGGCAGGAAGGGGTTGTCCGCGTCTGAACTACTGCCGGCCTGTTGAGCTGCTGTGCTGACAGCGCCGCCTGCAGTGCAGTGGTCCAGGCTGGTATTGCATGGAATTCTTCCCATTGAATTGGTTCAATACCCGCCTGCGCGGCTGCCCCAGGGCCGGAGCGCTGAGCTGCCTCTCCGTACACACTGATGGTGGGCCGAGCGGCGGACCCCCACCAATCAGACGTGGCTGGCCCTTTACTGCTCCGCCTCTCTCCTGGCTCCACTTCATCAGCGCGGCCGCTGCCATCTCCATTTACAATAAAATGATGGCAACCACAACACAAAGTGCACAGCGCCTCCAGCAGGGGGCGGCCTCACGCGCCCGCTGGCCTCACGGGTCCCGCAGACCGCTGCTGCTTCATTCTCTTGTTCACAGAGGATTCTCTAGACTGGATACAACTGTAACAAACGCTCAGCTGTGGGAAGCAGCAGGTCTGTTCAACCTTTAGATGTATACAAGAACGTTCCAATTCATTGACAGCAAGCAGAGATCTTATAAAAGGAGGAACCACGAAAACACAAATAGAGGACATTCCCTCAGCACTTCATGCCGGATTCTGGTGTGAACCGCTACAACAGTCCTGCTTGCACAAAAATTCGGTTGACTTTTTTTTTTACTGCTGCGTGGGCACATGCCACTTTCCAAACAAGGGGGCGTGGCTTGCTGCCCTGGACTGATAGATCCGTGAATCACTTACCCCAGAAACGGCCGATGGCATGGCGGCTAATAAATCCTCAGAAAGTTACAGAACTTCTTGTTATACAATCAAAAGACTTTATTTGCCAAAACCAGACCGCCCCTTTAAGGCCTGCAGTGCCGCCATTAGTGGCAAAGTAAATGGTTGGTGAGTGCGGTGAGTCCTCCCCATCACAGACGAGGACCCCTGTGAGGCCGGGGGATCGGCTGTACCTGCGGTCACGGGTGTAAATCCTCCTCCGATCTGCAGTGATTCTCCTCTCACCCTGTAATCCCCCCTACGGTGCTGCACCCCCTGACCGGTCACATAAGATAGAGAGCGGCCGCCTCTAGGCTGTAGGGCAGGAGACGGGTGGCGCTAATAATCCGAGTGCGGCACCATTTCCACCGCAAGAAGTAATGAAGAGCATCTGCCGTGAGATGGGGTCACCTTAAAGGGGCGTCTCATCAGGAGACCCCCTATTAGTCAGCTGGGGCTCTCCACGCCGGACCCCTCTTAGAGGATCGGTCATCTGCGAGGCCCCCTTTAATAAGGGCCTCTATAAGTTGTTCTTCAAGGTTTGTTAAACCACTTTTCATTGTTCAAATTTATCCAACATGACATTTAAAGGGGTTTCCAGCTCTGAAGATCGATGACTGGCCTGCAGGGGAAGATCCACTGCCCAAGACCCCCGGCCATCGGGTTGTTGAATCAGTGTGCAAAGCTATAAACACACAGCGCCATACTCTGTGCAGAGGCCTGAAATGGTACTGCAGGTACTGCTATTACGGTGAATGAAAGCTGTACCTGCAATATCAAGCCAAGCCACTGCACAAAGTGTGGCGCTGTGTGCTTCTGGCTCCATGTGATTGTTCTCAGTGAGGGAAACCCAGCAATCTTGTAGATATGAGACCTTTTAATGGCTAGCAAACATACATGATGTTACAGCAGCTTGTGAACCTCTCAGGGTCCTTCCTCAGGCTGAATGGAATAGATCTGAAGAGGCATATATACAATAACTAGCTGATATACCCGGCTTCGCCCGAGTTAATTTGGTACTGGTGTTTATCTGGTGTTCACACGGAAAATCTTATGAAGTCGTGGTTACTTTAGAGATACTGAGGAAAAACATATGTTCACCATTTTGCATAGTTCTCTGCGTTACCCAGGAAATACTACGGGGAGGTAACCATGCGACGTTTCCTTCATATAAAATAACATCAGGAAGTGAGAGAATTAGATTACGTACATAAAATTTGGACGCTAATTCTTTTGCGCTTAGAATTGAATAATCGAGTTGGGACCCATTAGCTTTTCATATTTATGACACAATCAATGCTCGGGGCAAATTTCCCGTTTCTATGACATTGGGAAGTGAGTGATTTAGATTCCGTACGTAAAATTTGGACGCCAATTCTTTTGCGCTAGAATTGAATAATCGAGTTGGGACCCAATAGCTTTCCTATTTTGGAGATAATCTATGCTTGTGCCAAAATTCATGTTTCTACGACATCGGGAAGTTGGAGAACTGTTGGCGAGTCAGTGAGGGCTTTTGTCTATATATATATACTAGCTGATATACCCGGCTTCGCCCGAGTTGATTTGGTCCTGGTGTTTATCTGGTGTTCACACGGAAAATCTTATGAAGTCGTGGTTACTTTAGAGATACTGAGGAAAAACATATGTTCACCATTTTGCATAGTTCTCTGCGTTACCCAGAAAACACCACATGGAGGTAACCATCCGACGCTTCCTTTATATAAAATGACATCAGGAAGTGAGAGAATTAGATTACATACATAAAATTTGGACACTAATTATTTTGCGCTTAGAATTGAATAATCGAGTTGGGACCTATTAGCTTTTCATATTTATGACATAATCAATGCTCGTGCCAAATTTCATGTTTCTATGATATCGGTAAGTTGAAGAACTTTTGGCAAGTCAGTCAGTGAGGGCTTTCAGCTTTATATATATAGATAATATCCTTCCTCTCCAGAAAGACATCTAGTCCCTCTTACACTCCTCTATGGATCCTGCCATCACCACATCCTCAGGCAGAGAATTCCCCAGTCTCACTGCTCTTACAGTAAAGAACCCTTTTCTATGTTGGTGATGAAACCTGCTTTCCTCTAGCCGTAGCGGATGCCCTCTTGTTACCGTCGCAGTCCTGGGTATAAACAGATCCTGGCAGAGATCCTTGTATCGTCCCCTCATGTATTTATACATGGTTATTTGGTCGCCCCTTAGCTGTCTTTTTTCTGGGGTGAATAATCACAGTTTTGGTGCCTCTCTGGGTATTCCAGTCCCGTCATTCCATGTATTAGTTTAGTTGCCCTTCTTTGTACCCCTCCAGCACTGTGACATCTTTCCTGAGCCCCGGTGACCAGAACTGTGCGCAGTATTCCATGTGGGGCCTGACAAGTGCCTTATATAGTGGAGGGATAATGTTCTCGTCCCTCGCCCCTATACCTCTTTTACTGCACCCCAAGACTTTATTAGCTTTTGCAGCAGCTGACTGGCATTGGTTACTCCAGTTTAGTCTACAGTCCACTAGTACCCCCAGGTCTTTTCCCTAGCAGTACCCCATTTAGTGTATATTGGTGACATCCGTTTCTCCTGCCCATGTGCAGAGCCTTACATTTATCCACATTGACCCTCATCCCCCCCCCCCCCCCCCAAGCCCCCGGCTTATCTCGGTCCGTTTGTAGCCGCACATTGTCCTCCGTTGCATTGATTATATTGTATTGTTTTGTATCATCTGCAAATATTGATATTTTGCTGTGCAGCCCCTCTATCAGGGCGTTGGTAAATATATTGAACAGACTGGGGCCTAATACTGAACCCTGTGGCCCCCGCTAGCGACTGTGGCCCAATCAGTACGAACCATTTATTACCCCCTCCGCTTTCTATCTCTGAGCCAGTTCTTTACCCAGTATGAGGGATTAGCGTCAGGATAAGGTAGCAGCCTGGGCATCCACAGCCAGAGACAGTGATGCCAAGGGTAAAGTTCGCAGTCCAGGCTTCGCCTGGGTTTATTTCAGCAAAACAAAACCAGACGGGCCTTAACTCCAGGCCAACAGAAGACCAACCCCGGCTCGTCCGAGCGCTCACTATACACAGGATGTTCCTGACTGCTCACAGCCAGTCTGCTCCTCCTTATGCAGAGGTTTTCACCAGCTTTTATAAGGCCTGATACCAGCCTCACCCGGTACGTGGAGTGGCCATCCCACCCTTCACTCTGACCACTCCAGGAAGAGCCGGACTATGCGGCTCGGAGCCACTTACACACTACAACGTGTCAGTATCTTAGTGTTATTGACACACAAACGCTGGCTTCCTCCACCGGGCCCAGGCTGCTGGGGGCACGTATCTGCCCAAGTACTCCCTAAAGCCACATAAGAGCATCCTAGGCAAAACATATCTGCCCTCAACAACTTTGCCAGTCACTATCTCACACCAGATACACACATTTTCACCCAATCCGAGCTTCTCATTTTATATATCAGCCTATTATGCGGCACGGTGTCAAATGCTTTAGAGAAGTCCAGATATACGAGATCAATAGACTCTCCCAGGTCCAGCCTAGAGCTTACTTCATGGTAGAAGCTGATCAGATTGGTCTGACATGATCGCCCCCTCATGAATCCATGCTGGTGAGGAGTTATTCCGTTGTTTTCCTTGAGGCACTCATCGATGGCGTCTCTCAGAAACCCCTTGAATATTTTTCCCGTTACTGAACTGAGACTTACTGGTCTGTAGTTACCAGGATCTCTTTTGGTCCCCTTTTTGTAAATTGTAGCCACGTTGGCAATGCACCAATCCAATGGTACGACCCCGGTCTTGATAGTATCAATAACTATTAGATATAGCGGCCTAGCTATCACATCACTTAGTTCCCTTAGTACCCTTGGGTGTATTCCATCTGGGCCCTGCGATTTATCGATTTTTAATCTTCTTTAACCGGTTCCGCACTTCCTCCAGTGTTAGGTATGAGATATTTTGTGAAGAGTTCATTTTATACCCCTACATCATGTGTGGCATTTCCTTTCTGTTTGTGAATACGCTTGAAAAGAAACTAATAGGTTTTTAACATCTCCAACACATTATATGTCCCCCAGAGTGCAGCCAGTAACATCAGCAACACATTATATGTCCCCCAGAGTGCAGCCAGTAACATCTCCAACACATTATATGTCCCCCAGAGTGCAGCCAGTAACATCAGCAACACATTATATGTCCCCCAGAGTGCAGCCAGTAACATCTCCAACACATTATATGTCCCCCAGAGTGCAGCCAGTAACATCAGCAACACATTATATGTCCCCCAGAGTGCAGCCAGTAACATCAGCAACACATTATATGTCCCCCAGAGTGCAGCCAGTAACATCTCCAACACATTATATGTCCCCCAGAGTGCGGCCAGTAACATCTCCAACACATATGTCCCCCAGAGTGCAGCCAGTAACATCTCCAGCACATTATATGTCCCCCAGAGTGCGGCCAGTAACATCTCCAACACATTATATGTCCCCCAGAGTGCAGCCACTAACATCTCAAACACATTATATGTCCTCCGGAGTGCAACCAGTAACATCTACAACACATTATATGTCCTCCGGAGTGCAACCAGTAACATCTACAACACATTATATGTCCCCCAGAGTGCAGCCAGTAACATCTCCAACACATTATATGTCCCCCAGAGTGCAGCCAGTAACATCTCCAACACATTATTTGTCCCCCAGAGTGCAGCCAGTAACATCTCCAACACATTATATGTCCTCCGGAGTGCAACCAGTAACTTCTCCAACACATATGTCCTCCAGAGTGCAGCCAATAACTTCTCCAACACATTATATGTCCCCCAGAGTGCAGCCAGTAACTTCTCCAACACATTATATGTCCCCCAGAGTGCGGCCAGTAACTTCAACACATTATATGTCCCCCAGAGTGTGGCCAGTAACTTCTCCAACACATTATATGTCCCCCAGAGTGCGGCCAGTAACTTCTCCAACACATTATATGTCCCCCAGAGTGCGGCCAGTAACGTCTACAACAGATTATATGTCCCCCAGAGTGCGGCCAGTAACGTCTACAACAGATTATATGTCCCCCAGAGTGCGGCCAGTAACGTCTACAACACATTATATGTCCCCCAGAGGGCAGCCAGTAACATCTACAACACATTATATATATCCTGGGGCACAGAAAGTAAAATATCCTACTCGTAGCACAACATACCAACCCTCATAGAGTTATGGCTCTTGGAATACAATGATGATGATTGTTTAGTCTATAAAGCTTCGTTGCTGTGAGAAAATCGCAGCAATATCGAATCGCTGGTCTGTGTTATATCGCTGCTGTTTCACGCTGTAATATCGTGACTTTGTAGTTTCACATGCGAGGATTTTCACCATGTGTCAGCCAATCATAGCCGCCTCCTGAAAGTGCTGGCTGTGATTGGTTGATGCTTAGCTAACCAGAGCCCGTCCTCATTGAATGGCTGTGGTTGGTTCATCGAGCGCTGAGTGTGATTGGCTAAGCATCACAGCCAGTCAGAGGCAGTGCTTCCAGGAGGCGGGTTTTTCAATCCCCGGCCAGAAGAGATGCTGAAGAGCAGTGTTGGGGTCCAGGGAGAAGCTGCAGCGGATCCTGAGAGCGCTTCTAAGGTGATGGATACTGTTTTGTTTTTCTCCCGCAGCTAGCTCTTAGATTAGGGCTCTGTTAGTAGGATATCTTACTGTCAAGGTTGCATCGCACCGCAAGGAAATCACATTTTTGTGCGATGCAACAAGGAGGAAGGCTCCATAGGGAAACATGGGCTACAAAACCTCACGAGTCGCGTGCATGTCGCCGGACCCGCAAGGTTTTTGTGTCAGGATGTCGCACGCTACAAAACATCGCATGTGTGGAGGAACCCAGAGGGAAGCATGGGCCGGACATACATGGGATCGGTAGCAACGTGACTGCCGGCCGTGTGAAGGAGGCCTGAGGCACAGAACAGGCCGCTGACTAAAGATCCCTTCTTGCCTTGTGTGGGCGGCCTCTGTGCAGATCTGTGTGTCTCCTCTGATCTGGGAGTCATATGTTCCGCAGGAGCTGACTAGACAGAGTTTGTAGCCGGAGGCACATAGATCTGCACAGGAGCTGCAGACTAATCAAGAGAAGATTCTAATTAAGACTATTTACAAGGTATATTTGCTGCAGTGAACCATTGGTGCTGCGGATGTTTAGCCCTAGGATCGCCCAGACGGGATACAAGTGTTAGAGAGCAGCAGCTGCTGAGGGGCAGGAAAGATTTACTAAATGCAGCTCTAAAGGAAAGTTCTCATTCAGGGAAAGCAAGCAGAGATGCTTAGAAATCACACTCACCCCCTTACATCAGAAAGCTGGAGACCTGTTCCGTATCAGTGCAGCCGGAGCCCTCCGGGACGCGTTCATGCAACCAAATCTGCATTGGAGAACTCCAACACAGATCTTAATCCAGCATAGATGTCTGATGACGACTTGTATGTCAGCTGCTGCAGGTGAAGGGGCCTCATTCCATGAAGCTAATCTGTTGCAGTTCTGGCATTAAGAAGTGACGTCACTTTTTTTGTTTTCCCCGTGATTAGTGATGAGCGATTAGTGGAATAATCAGTTTGTGTCATCATCGAGCCAATTTCATAAAAATCATCGTGAATCAGGACGGTTTATTCCAACTCCCATCAAAGTCAATGGGAGTAAAAGTGCACTAATTTGCCCTTCAGGAGGTCACCAATGCAGCCAGAGCCCCCCGTCCCCCCAAGATTGCATGTAAATACAGGCCCACATCTGGGGAACGCTCCCCCCAAAACTGGTCAAAATAGTGTGCAGTGGTGTTGGGGTCACAGCACAGGGCTGTCACTGAAAGCAAAAGAGGCCCGGACAGGGTCTCCTAGGTCAAAAATTGCACCAAGAGAGACAGCAGGTGGGCTGCTTGTTATAAAAGCAATGCCATAAAGTCTGTAAAGGACAAATTGTACCAGAACAGCCGAGCACGGACCCCCTCCAAGGAACAGCTGGAGAGCTACAGATGTTTTCTGTGCTTTAGAAAATGTTTGTTTTGAGAGAAGGAGGGGACAGATAGGGATGAATGTCCCACAACTCTTGGGGGTACCATGAAACGTAGACCACCACTTTCAGCTTCATGCCTTACCTGCAGGACATTGATCCAGTGTGCTCTTCAGGATATGTTATGCCCCTGGCCTTGCTTGCTGTACTACGTGTCTGTGGTCAGGTGCACCCTGCCACTGAAAGTGTTCTGCAATGCCAGGGACACGTTATCACTCACGTGGTGGTGCCCAGCAGAGATGGCTTTTCGGGCAATGAAATGGCAGCTGGGCATCTGGTACTGTGGGTTGGCATAGAGCTTCACATTGTGGAAGACGTCTGTACCCACTAGCCTGAAGGGCAGCATTTCCACCATCAGCAGCTGTACAACGCTTGCATTCAGGCTCTGCGCTCACGGGTAGTTGGGGTGGTGTTATTTTATGTTTCCATATCTGGGAGAGGGTTGGGCATCAGTGCATTCAGTGTCCTGGTCTTCTCCTTCTGGTTGTTTGGACTACTGGGTTGACATCCATGACACTGAATGATCATCAACTTCTCAGACTGTTCCATATTTTACAAACTAGTAATCATTAGGAAATTATAGTACCAGTGTTTCTGGTGGCGCAATGCTCCACACGGCTCTGCTACATGGTACATCACACACACACCTCTGCTACATGGTACATCACACACACAGCTCTACTACATCCATTATGATCCCCACACATTACACACAGCTCTATTGATGTATGATCTGATCTTTGATGCATACCCAGGGCACAAAGGAAATGAACAAAGATTTATTCTGTTTCGACACAAGTTGAGTCTGAGGGCCACGTGAGTTCACAAATCTCAGACTGCTTTATTACATCATAACAGAGCTTTTTATATCCCGTAGGCAGGCTTAGTAAAAGCTAACACTTATTGGTTCATCCTATCGTTTCATCACATAAAGAATCCAGAAAGAGTATATTTACTTTCACTTAAGGCTGGTTTAGACACATTATCGCTCAAAAGGTTGTGTTCTTTTTACAGCGCAAGGTGATCGCTCAAATTTCCTTCTGCATCCAGCTGTTCCCCGCTTGCAGCGCTCAGCTCTTATACAGCCGAGCGCTCCAAGTAGGGTATGGAGAACGCAGCTGGACCGCTCTGTTCTTCATACCCAGCTGTCATCAGGGAGTGGAATACAGCTGAAACACTAGTATCAGCTGTATCCCACTGGGAATCCCTGATAAGGCTCATTGTTGGCACGCTGAAAGACAACGATGAGCGACGGCATAACGAAAACTGCAGGATGTCGGTGCAGCTACACAACGATTATCGCTCAAAAGACGGCTTTCAGCGATTTTTTTTGAGTGAAAATCGGTGTGTCTAAAAGGGCCTTTATGCAAGTTACATGTAGAAAAGGTGGGAGGGAGATACAGGAAGAGAGAGACACAGTCGGACCAGGGAGCAGAAGCAGGGGATCGCAGCTGCAATCTCTTAGCTTCCACCACACTCTCAGCTAACAACATGGGAGACCTATTACAGCAGAGCAGGGAGGGGTGGATTGAGTGAGTAAAGGTGGGGGGGGGGTAGTGAGTGATGTCCAATCCTGGAACCTGGTTACACGGTGTATCTTAGCTTAGTATCACACAGGAAAAGATTAGATACACAGCAGAGCAGACAATTACGTTTAGAAGAAGGGAAGTTAGGAAAGGTAAAGGTAAAATTAGTATACAGTAGCTACATTTCATTTGGTAGATAACTACATAATAATATATAATATGCTTCATCCATCCATCCATCCTGATTCCCACACATTTCACACACAGCTCTACTACATCAATCCTTATTCCAACACATTACACACACAGCCCGACTACATGCCACACACAGTTCTACTACATCCATCTTGATTCCCACACATTACACACACAGCTCTGCTACCTTGTATATCCATTATGATTCCCCCACATCACATAAAAAAGCTCTGCTACATCCATTATGATCCCACACATCACACACACATTGTTATCCTCCCCTTTTTCAAAAGCCCTAACTGTGTTGCTCTTCTGTTGGTCAGGCTGTGTGTTTTATATATGTTGCAGGACCTATGATGACATCACTATTATATTTGTTAATGAACCCCTGTATTCAGTGTCACTATTATTTATCTTTTTATAGAATCAATATATATATATATATATATATATATTATATATAAATATAAAGGTGAAAGCCCTCATTGACTGACTGACTCACCACTTTCAGTGTCATACAAACATGGAATTTGGCAGGAGCATCCTCTAGGTCCTAAATAGGAAAGGTAAAGGGGTCACAACTCGATTATTTAATGCTAATTGCAAAAGTAAGTGCACTCCTATGTAATGTAACTTCCCGGTGACGTAGAAGCGTGAAATTTGTCGCGAGCATTCTTTAGGTCCTAAATGAGGAGAGTGGGAGGGGGAGGGGGCACATTCTGTAGAGGGACATCGGTACATGCAGCCTGAGGAGAATCTAACGCTCCTCTACGTATATACATATTTTATTCCTTAGTTACCCTAAAATAACCTTGACTTCATAAAATTTTCTGTGCAAACACGTAAACACCTGTATCAAATTAACTCGAGCGAAGCCGGATATATCAGCTAGTATATATTCCTAACCTTCATCTAAGATTACCATGAACTACTATTATATTTACTCCTACTACACTATTACCCTTGTTACTGAAACAATTCCCCACAACGTTCAATGTGACACGGCTGTAAGCTAGCGTTCCACGTGACATCTGAGACGCCATAGACATCATCAATAGGGCGCCGCCTAGGAGCGGTGTGGCGCCATCTTGAACGTATGTGGAGCGCAGCATCACTCCAGCTTTCCACATGACACCACCAGACAAGAGTCCAACTAAGAAAGACGTCACAACTATCCACCCCAACTACATTCAGCGCCAATATCTCTACTCCTATTTAAGCAGGTTTGGATGCATACTTCATTTGGCTAAGGGGTTAATATAGACCTGCAGCACGTTGCCCAGTTATTCTTATACTTTTAAAGCTTTTTGTGTGTCTTGTTATTTTGAGTATTTGTAACCCTTAATTGTATATTATTGTACTGGAATCAATGACTGGGAAAGACTTCTAAACCCTCCAAGCAATCTTGTGTCGGCGCACCTGGACTTGGGGGATTTGGTGGCGTCCATGCCCCCCCCCCCCCCGTGATGTAAGTTCTTCTGTTTTATCAAAAGTAGCGCAGGAAACTATTTTTTATCCTCACTGTGAGACTACTACCTATTTCACACTGATCCATGTGGAATGCTTCGGAGGGTGCGGGGGAATTTGGCACAGGTGAAGTAAAGGTGAGGGGGAGGCTCATGGCCGACTGCTGTGTGCCTGCAACTGGGAGGAAGAGGAGGAGGTGGTACTTGAGGCATGTTGTGTCATCCGCTCTACGACCTGTTCTGTGTGCTGCGGATGTAAGGCACGGGCAGGACCACTTCTAAGGAATGGCAGCAGGCTTCCGTCGCCTCCTGCAGAACGTGGAGCCGTTGCTTCAGTGAGAGCCGCTTAAAAAGCCACCTTGGCCCATTCCCTACCACCTCCACCATCAACACATCCCCACCCTTTGCTTTCTTCAGGTTACCTTTTCATTTTTTTTTAACTTAGCTACCTTTTAGTGTAGTTGTATGTAACATCAGATAACTTGTTTGTAGAAAACCACTGCTAGCTGCCTAAGGTCTGCAAATAATATGTGCTGGCAACTTTGAACAACATCTGAGTCTGCTGCCTCGCACTGCGTGTATTTGCTGTTTCCCTGTTTGGGTTTCTGTTATGGGCTAGTTAGCCCCGGGGTCACATGAACGTTACTGGGATAGGGAACACCAGGTGAAACAACCACTGATTAACACCTCTCCCTGTCTTCTACAAAGGAAGATGACCAAGCACCTACCTGAGTGGGAACATTGCCCCAATAAGGGGCGGCCCAGCGGTCTTCGGATCTGGGCCCTTGCTGCCCCTAGGAACCCACACACCCAGGCTAGAATGTATTCACACATGCCACCACCGACAGGAACAACTGGACAGGATAAGAAGACACTCAGAGCCACAATCACACCGTACAACAGCCAATATGCAAACGCTAGTGGGAGATGTTAATGTTATAAATGCCAGATATTCATTTACATTTTGGCCAAAATATGGAAGCTAGCAGGCCACATCACGGCTCCTCATTATACCACTAGTCCCTACACTAACCAGGAGTCCAGCGACATAACCAAACAACACCACAAGACACAAACCTTTCTTGCAGCCACCACACATAGAACCTGCTCACACCACAGAGAGAGAGGGAATGAGAACAGAGAAAGCTGACCGCACCCACACCTGGGAAGACAGCTGACCGCACCCACACCTGGGAAGACAGCTGACCGCACCCACACCTGGGAAGACCGCTGACCGCACCCACACCTGGGAAGACCGCTGACCGCACCCACACCTGGGAAGACCGCTGACCGCACCCACACCTGGGAAGACCGCTGACCGCACCCACACCTGGGAAGACCGCTGACCGCACCCACACCTGGGAAGACAGCTGACCGCACCCACACCTGGGAAGACAGCTGACCGCACCCACACCTGGGAAGACAGCTGACCGCACCCACACCTGGGAAGACAGCTGACCGCACCCACACCTGGGAAGACCGCTGACCGCACCCACACCTGGGAAGACCACTGACCACACCTGGGAAGACAACTGTTATGTGTACTGACCTGGAGTGATTGGCTGTCTGGAGACCCACCAGCCAGCCTCAGGAGACGGACGTGACAGTTTCTTTTTGTTTTATATTAACAGAAGAAGCAGCACTAACTAAATGAGCTGCAATCCTGGGGCCACGCGATCTGTCAGAGCAGAAGGCTGCAGAGTCTGGCTTGTATCTTCGTGAGCCCTCCATGTTTGGCGCAGTGTAAATTCCCTAGACCGCACTGCTGGCTGCGTAAGGTCTGCAAATAATTGGTAGTGGCCGGACTGCCGACTTTGAGCGACATCTGAGGCCACAAACAGAGATCTGCAAGATTTCCCACTCCAAAGTAAAACTTGTCTGTTTGCTTTGCTGCTATGTAGGTTTACACCCCCTCCCCCGGCGTACAGACCGCTCTTCGTATAGGCACATAAACGATATGCAGACTACATCAAACCCTGAGTCCCTTCCATCTGCCTAATATACATGGGAGGGACTGCAGGATTAGACTACACAGGGACTGTTTGTAGTCTGTAACCATGGAGACGCATAGTTCCACATGGATGCTGCAGCCACAAAACAGTAGAACGTTTTTGCCCTGTTGCTTCATTTTTATTTTAGATACATTGAAGCAATACAAAAACTGGCAGCACTAGTGGGCATCCCTGCTATTCACCCACCCTGGTAACCTGCCTGATATGGCACCTGTTATTTGCATCGCGCCCAGCCGGCTCATTGGTATTCATTGGGCTTCTGCTGGAAACGTAAGGGGCTTTTAATCCACAATCTCTCTACTGCGCTGTCCAGAATGCCATTGGTAAAATCCCAATGTAAGATTTGGCAGCCATACTTTTGCTCCTGAAGCGTCTTCTAGGGAAATAACACCAAAATATTGAATTGAATTTTCATCTTGGAGCTTCATGCATATACGCTACCTGTTGTCACAGGTCAGAGGTGGGGCTGGCGGAGCTTTTACAGGAGTTGTCCTACTGCTTGCTGTTCTGCTGCAGGAAGCAGACAGCACCATACATTTCACAGTGGCCCTTGTTGGTACTGCAGGCAGAGTTCCATTCACTTCAGTAGGTACCAACCCAGGACAAATATGCAATGTATGGAGCTGTCTGCTTCCTGTAAGAAAATGGCTGGAAGTGGGATAATCCCTTTAAGACTCCAAGGGCACAAACCAAAAATGGTTAGTAATTCCAGGAGATGATACGAGAATACAAAAAGTCCAGAGATTTCAGCGTCACCTGATCTGATCTGTAAAAGCTTGCTGCATATTTGTTTCTCCTTTTATTTCCATTAAGGGGTTGTACCAGTGATGCAAGTTATCCTCTCTGCACAAGATCCACAGGATAGGGGGTAACTTGCTGATCAGTGGGGGTCTCACTGCTGAGACCCATGCTAATCTCGAGAACGAGGGCTCCGTGTCCCCCATCCTCCTCACTGCAGGGTTACTGCGACCCCCGCAGTGAGGAGGAGACTGAATGGAGCGCTTGTCATGCAAGGACACTAGTACTCCATTCACTGTTAAAGGGGTTGTCCCACGGCACCAAGTGGGGTTATACACTTCTGTATGGCCTGGTCCTTAAAGGGGTTGTCTCGCGGCACCAAATGGGGTTATACACCTCTGTATGGCCTGGTCCTTAAAGGGGTTGTCTCGCGGCACCAAGTGGGGTTATACACTTCTGTATGGCCTGGTCCTTAAAGGGGTTGTCCCGCGGCACCAAGTGGGGTTATACACTTCTGTATGGCCTGGTGCTTAAAGGGGTTGTCCCGCGGCAGCAAGTGGGGTTATACACTTCTGTATGGCCTGGTCCTTAAAGGGGTTGTCCCGCGGCACCAAGTGGGGTTATACACTTCTGTATGGCCTGGTCCTTAAAGGGGTTGTCTCGCGGCAGCAAGTGGGGTTATACACTTCTGTATGGCCTGGTCCTTAAAGGGGTTGTCTCGCGGCAGCAAGTGGGGTTATACACTTCTGTATGGCCTGGTCCTTAAAGGGGTTGTCTCGCGGCACCAAGTGGGGTTATACACTTCTGTATGGCCATATTAATGCACTTTGTAATATACATCGTGCATTAATTATGAGCCATACAGAAGTTACTCACTTACCTGCTCCGTTGCTAGCGTCCCCGTCTCCATGGATCCATCTAATTCTGATGTCTTCTGGTGTTTTTAGACGCGCTTGCGCTGTGCGGTCTTCTGCCTGGTGAATGGGGCCGCTCGTGCCGGAGAGCTGGTCACCGCGTCGTCATCGTAGCTCCGCCCCGTCACGTGTGCCGATTCCAGCCTATCAGGAGGCTGGAATCGGCAATGGAACGCACAGAGCCCATGGTGCACCATGGGAGAAGCCCCGTGGTGCACCATGGGAGAAAACCGCAGTGCATCCCTGGGAAAGGACCGGCGGCCATTTTTGGGAGAAGATTTTTTAAAGTCCTTATTTCATCAGATCGGTGAGTAGCAAGCGGCTTAAAAACCGCTTTACTTTGCTATTTTATGCCAGGGGGGTGACAGGGGGAATGGGGTAAGGTAAAATTTTGAGGTTTGCCGCTAGACAACCCCTTTAATGAGACTGTGGAAATAACCAAGCGGGTGCCGCTCGGGGATGTCCGTCAGCCCCACTGACATGAATGGAGCGCTGACCTGCATTGGGGTCAGCAATTTAGCCCCGATCCTGCGGAAGGGAATAACTTGCAGTTTGGGTATAATTGTCCCCTGGTGCAAGCACCGAGTCATGCCTGACCCCTAGGGTGACGTCACAGCGGGATGATTTCTTGGCAGTCTGTTTTTGTTGGGTGATTTGCCATTGCCTTCCCCAGCAGTTTTGGTACAACCCCTTTTAACTGTCTTGTTCTCCTTCAATTGGAGTCTTCAGAGGCGGACAGACATCTGTCTGGGATGATTTAGTGATCCTGCACTGAGCAGGGGGTCGGATGTAGGCTCCATCTTGCATGAATACAGCATCGAGGGAGTCAGAAGCATCAACCTTATTGTTGGGCCGGGCCAAGTGTCATGTGCCAAAAGGTCTAGCTATGTGTGACAACCCCCTTTAATTACAATGTAACAAGCCACAAACAATGTATCATATGACATTATACCTGAGTACAAGCACCGCTGTGACTGGCAGGCGTCCCGAAGCAGATCAGAGACCGGAGAGAGATCAGGATATCCCCGAGCGGGCCGTGCAAACCCACAGTCAGAAAAGGGATCTGCAGGAGGAAGAAGAGGTTTACTGCAGAGGCTGCACATTATACACACCTTGTAGGACAGGACATCGCGGGCCGCAGCGCTCGGCCAGGGGAAGCTACAACACATTTATTAAGCAGTGCAGACTCCTTCCGAAGTTTGATGCTTCTTTGACTCTCTGAGCTCCTGAAATCTACGGCAGCTATGAGCCAGCATAGATACGCTATAATGTACACCAACTCCTGTAGTCAAAGCTGACAATTAGTGGTAGGGACTCCTTCCCATACCCCCACAGCATGATCAGAGGGTGCCGATGGGCTGAAGCCTCGCAGGGCTGCCATGCATTGATGCCTATTAAGTCCTGCCCGAGAGAACTTCAAGAATCACTATATACTGCAATGCTGAAGTATTGCAACATATAGTGCAAGTGATCAAATGGGGACCGAATTAGTGTGAAAAAAGAGAGTTTCCCAGCCACAAATATTATGAAGACCTATCCTCAGGAAAGGTCAGCAATAGTTGATCGTCCGAGGTCCACTGCTCGGGACCCCTGACCGATCAGCTGTGTGAGCGCATGCTGTCACCACTGCTATGGGCGGGGGTTGGAGCAGAAGCCGCTGCTCTGACCGCTGCGTAGTGGCCAGCACTTATAATTGCAAGCACAGCTCCCATTGATTTCAATGAGACCATAGCCTGCAATTACTGCAAGTGCTGGCCACTACACAGGGGGCGCCATCGTTACACCCCTGTGTGTCAGAACCATTTGCAGGTGCTTGGCTGAAGGACATTTGGTCTCTCATCCCCCATTACATGTACGACCTCTGACTCCTGCCATCGCCCCATTTGCTGTGGTGTCGTCAACGATAAAACCTGACTGCGGAGGAGAACCAGGTTGTCTTCAGACATAAATCCAGGTTTAGTTTTGGCGCTGACGACGGCTGTGCTCGTGTCTGGAGACCTTGGGGTGAGCGCCTCAATCCTGCCCTCTGCTGGTGTAATGGTCTGGGGGGCGTCACATACGACAGTCAGTCCCCCTAGTGGTGGTACGAGGGACAATGACAGCTCAGTGATACGTTCAGGACATCCTGCAGCCCCATGTGTTGCCCTCATTACAGCTTCCAGCAGGATGATGCTCGGCCGAACACACAAGAAGGTTACAGGAAGCCCCCACAACATTGCCACACCTCTGTAACTGCCCGGTCACCAGATGTATCACCAGTGGGACAAGTATGGGACCATCTGGGACGCCAACTTCGACAGCCTACGAGTTTACATGAGTGATATGTGGCAGGAAAACCTCTATGCCTCCATGCCTGCCTATATCACATGTTGTATCCAAGCTAGAGGTGGTACAACAGGGTACTAGAGCCTCCATGCCCGCCCATATACATCTTGTATCCAAGCTAGAGGTGGTACAACAGGGGACTAGAGCCTCCATGCCACACTATATCACATGTTGTATCCAAGCTAGAGGCGGTACAGCAGGGTACTGGAGCCTCCATGCCCGCCCATATACATCTTGTATCCAAGCTAGAGGCAGTACAACCGGGTACTAGAGCCTCCATGCCTGCCTGTATCACATCTTGTATCCAAGCTAGAGGTGGAACAACAGGGTACTAGAACCTCCATGCCCCCTGTATCACATCTTGTATCCAAGCTAGAGGCAGTACAACCGGGTACTAGAGCCTCCATGCCCCCCGTATCACATCTTGTATCCAAGCTAGAGGTGGTACAACAGGGTACTAGAGCCTCCATGCCTACCGGTATCACATCTTGTATCCAGACTAAAGGCGGTACAACAGGATAGTAGAGCCTTCATGCCACCCCATATCACATCTTGTATCCAAGCTAGAGGTGGTACAACAGGGTACTAGAGCCTCCATGCCTACCTGTATCACATCTTGTATCCAAGCTAGAGGTGGTACAACAGGGTACTAGAGCCTCCATGCCTGCCTATATCACATCTTGTATCCAAGCTAGAGGTGGTACAACAGGGTACTAGAGCCTCCATGCCCGCCCATATACATCTTGTATCCAAGCTAGAGGTGGTACAACAGGGTACTAGAGCCTCCATGCCCGCCCATATACATCTTGTATCCAAGCTAGAGGTGGTACAACAGGGGACTAGAGCCTCCATGCCTGCCTGTATCACATCTTGTATCCAAGCTAGAGGTGGAACAACAGGGTACTAGAACCTCCATGCCCCCTGTATCACATCTTGTATCCAAGCTAGAGGCAGTACAACCGGGTACTAGAGCCTCCATGCCCCCCGTATCACATCTTGTATCCAAGCTAGAGGTGGTACAACAGGGTACTAGAGCCTCCATGCCTACCGGTATCACATCTTGTATCCAGACTAAAGGCGGTACAACAGGATAGTAGAGCCTTCATGCCACCCCATATCACATCTTGTATCCAAGCTAGAGGTGGTACAACAGGGTACTAGAGCCTCCATGCCTACCTGTATCACATCTTGTATCCAAGCTAGAGGTGGTACAACAGGGTACTAGAGCCTCCATGCCCACCCGTATCACATCTTGTATCCAAGCTAGAGGTGGTAAAGCAGGGTACTAGAGCCTCAATGCTCTACCATATCACATGTTGTATCCAAGCCAGAGGTGGTACAACGGGGTACTAGAGCCTCCATGCCCCCATATCACATCCTGTATCCAGACTAGAGGCAGCACAACAGGGTACTAGAGCCTCCATGTCCACTCGTATCACATCTTGTATCCAAGCTACAGGTGGTACAACAGGGTACTAGAGCCTCCATGCTCTACCGTATCACATCTTGTATCCAAGCTAGAGGTGGTACAGCAGGGTACTAGAGCCTCCATGCCCGCTCGTCTCACATCTTGTATCCAAGCTAGATGCGGTACAGCAGGGTACTAGAGCCTTCATGCCCCCCATATCACATCTTGTATCCAAGCTAGAGGTGGTACAGCAGGGTACTAGAGCCTCCATGCCCGCTCGTCTCACATCTTGTATCCAAGCTAGATGCGGTACAGCAGGGTACTAGAGCCTCCATGCCCCCCCCGTATCACATCTTGTATCCAAGCTAGATGCGGTACAGCAGGGTACTACAGCCTCCATGCCCGCCCCCATCACATCTTGTATCCAAGCTAGAGGTGGTACAACAGGGTACTAGAGCCTCCATGCTCTACCGTATCACATCTTGTATCCAAGCTAGAGGTGGTACAGCAGGGTACTAGAGCCTCCATGCCCGCCCATATCACATCTTGTATCCAAGCTAGAGGTGGTACAGCAGAGTACTAGAGCCTCCATGCCCGCCAGTATCACATCTTGTATCCAAGCTAGAGGCGGTACAACAGGGTACTAGAGCCTCCATACTCACCCGTATCAAATCTTGTATCCAAGCTAGAGGTGGTACAACAGGGTACTAGAGCCTCCATGCCCACCCGTATCACATCTTGTATCCAAGCTAGAGGCGGTACAACAGGGTACTAGAGCCTCTATGCCTGCCCGTATCACATCTTGTATCCAAGCTAGAGGCGGTACAACAGGGTACTAGAGCCTCCATGGCCACCCGTATCACATCTTGTATCCAAGCTAGAGGTGGTACAACAGGGTACTAGAGCCTCCATGGCCACCCGTATCACATCTTGTATCCAAGGTAGAGGCGGTACAACATGGTACTAGAGCCTCCCCACAAGCGTTCAGCTCTCCACAATGAATGCTCCTTTGGTTCCGATACTGTAAGGACTTCTATCAGCGTTACAATCACACAGTCTCATCCCGACAACTTCCTGGGAGGTATTCTTACTATATACTGTGATACTTCAGTATTACAGTATTCAGTGATTTGATCTTGCCTCGGGGAGGCCTTGATAGGCATCTATACATAGCAGCTCTGGGGGCATTCAGTATACTAGAGCTTGGGCTTCCCCGATCACGCTGTCCATGGGGAGCTGGATGGAGCCCCTCTCCCCACGCTGATTCTTTACACGTATGGTATCTAATGTATTAACTGGCGTGATTGGAGCTCACTCTGTTCATCGGCGTTACCGCTGGTTGCCAACTGTTAGAAGCAGCTGACCGCTGCCGGGTTTGGTGCTGACTGTCTCCTGAGCCGCTCCATGCACACATCAGCACTGCAGGACGTCTAGATGCATTCGGCGGTCCTGAAGGGGTTAAGATTCCATCCCATTCAAGGCCAAAGGGCCACAGTGATCAGTTCCAGAAACCAGAGAGCAGTAGATGCCGCCATGTCCCATATCTAGGGTATCTCCAAAGATCATGTAAGCAGCGTTTCGACTGCACTGCTTGACAAAGACTGCGATTTGCAGTCGAAATGTTGCGGCGAATATGCAAAGTAGGGATTAATAAAGAAGCTTTTGCACTTTTATAGAAGATGAGTTGTGGATAACTTAACCCTTCGTGCTGCTTACATGATCTTTGGAGATATCGGTTGCTAATTGGATGCATGGTCCACATCCGGGTAAGCCTGCATGAACTAAGACAAGAACGTCTCTCCCCTCAAGGTTTGAGATTCTATTGTGTGCGGCAACCAGACGGCAGCCATATCTAGAGTAGGGATGACGGACTCCGCACTGTAGACGGTCTGCAGCCTCTTTTATATCAGCTCCGCAGACCAGCGCGCTGATGTTTGTCTCATCTCATTACTCTGTGCAGAGGAGCTAATTGTGTGAAGGCGACAGAGCGAGCGCTGCAGCTGTGCATGGGGCCGCTACCTCTGGATGCTGCGTTAATCATCAGCTCATACAGCGGCTCACAGAAGCATCCGCACGTCTCATCATACATACAAGAGATAGTGTTGTGATGCAGATTCCAAGTATGAATAATTATATCATCCATCATATGAGACCAGTGCTGCGGGAGAGGGCATCCAGCGCTGACTTTAGATATTGCACTGATAGTCAATCTTCTTGTATTCTGCTTGTGCAAAAAACAGCAAGATGGCAACGTAACACTATTTAAATACACCACCAGAACCAAGCTCATATAATAAATGCAGCACCAGAACCAAGCTCACATAACAAATGCAGCACCAGAACCAAGCCCAATTAATAAATACACCACCAGAACCAAGGTCATATAATAAATACAACACCAGAACCAAGCTCACATAACAAATGCAGCACCAGAACCAAGCTCATATATTAAATACAGCACCAGAACCAAGCTCAAATAATGAACACAGCACCAGAACCAAGCTCACATAATAAATACAGCACCAGAACCAAGCTCATATATTAAATACAGCACCACAACCAAGCTCAATTAATAAATACAGCACCAAAAACAAGCTCACGTAATAAATAAAGCACCAGAACCAAGTTCATATAATAAATACAGCAAAAGAACCAAGCTCAAATAATAAATACAGCACCAGAACCAAGCTCATATAATAAATACAGCACCAGAACCAAGCTCAAATAATAAATACAGCACCAGAACCAAGCTCAAATAATAAATACAGCAGCAGTACCAAGCTCAAATAATAAATACAACACCAGAAACAAGCTCAAATAATAAATACATCACCAAAACTAAGCTTAGATAATAAATACAGAACCAGAGCCAAGCTCAAATAATAAATACACCACCAGAACCAAACTCATATATTAAATACAGCACCAGAACCAAGCTCAGTTAATAAATACAGCACCAGAAACCAGCTCCTGTAATAAAGGCAGCACCAGAACCAAGCTCATATAATAAACACACCAACAGAATAAAACTCATATAATAAATAGAGCACCAGAAACCAGCTCACATAATAAATACAGCACCAGAACCAAGCTCAAATAATAAATACAGCACCAAAACTAAGCTTAGATAATAAATACATTTACAGTAATACAGTATTATAGTCGTTATATTCTTGTACATAGGGGGCAGTATTACACTAGTTATATTCTGGAATATAGGAGCAGTATTATAGTAGTTATATTCTTGTACATAGGGGGCAGTATTATAGAAGTTATATACTTGTACATAGGGGCAGTATTATAGTAGTTATATTCCTGTACATAGGAGGCAGTATTATAGTAGTTATATTCTTGTACATAGGGGGCAGTATTATAGTAGTTATATTCTTGTACATAGGGGGCAGTATTATAGTAGTTGTATTCTTGTACATAGGGGGCAGTATTATAGTAGGTGTATTCTTGTACATAGGGGGCAGTATTATAGTAGGTGTATTCTTGTACATAGGGGGCAGTATTATAGTAGTTATATTCTTGTACATAGGGGGCAGTATTATAGTAGTTATATTCTTGTACATGGGAGCAGTATTATAGTAGTTATATTCTTGTACATGGGAGCAGTATTATAGTAGTTATATTCTTGTACATAGGGGCAGTATTATAGTAGGTATATTCTTGGACATAGGGGGCAGTATTATAGTAGGTATATTCTTGGACATAGGGAGCAGTATTATAGTAGGTATATTCTTGGACATAGGGGGCAGTATTATAGTAGGTATATTCTTGGACATAGGGGGCAGTATTATAGTAGGTATATTCTTGGACATAGGGGGCAGTATTATAGTAGGTATATTCTTGGACATAGGGGGCAGTATTATAGTAGGTATATTCTTGGACATAGGGGGCAGTATTATAGTAGGTATATTCTTGGACATAGGGGGCAGTATTATAGTAGTTATATTCTTGTACATAGGAGGCAGTATTATAGTAGTTATATTCTTGTACATAGGGGGCAGTATTATAGTAGTTATATTCTTGTACATAGGGGGCAGTATTATAGTAGTTATATTCTTGTACATAGGGGGCAGTATTATAGTAGTTATATTCTTGTACATAGGAGGCAGTATTATAGTAGTTATATTCTTGTACATAGGGGACAGTATTATAGTAGTTATATTCTTGTACATAGGAGGCAGTATTATAGTAGTTATATTCTTGTACATAGGGGGCAGTATTATTGTAGTTCTATTCTTGTACATAGGAGGCAGTATTATAGTAGTTATATTCTTGTACATAGGGGACAGTATTATAGTAGTTATATTCTTGTACATAGGAGGCAGTATTATTGTAGTTCTATTCTTGTACATAGGAGCAGTATTATTGTAGTTCTATTCTTGTACATAGGAGGCAGTATTATAGTAGTTATATTCTTGTACATAGGGGGCAGTATTATTGTAGTTCTATTCTTGTACATAGGAGCAGTATTATTGTAGTTCTATTCTTGTACATAGGGGGCAGTATTATAGTAGTTATATTCTTGTACATAGGAGGCAGTATTATAGTAGTTATATTCTTGTACATAGGGGACAGTATTATAGTAGTTATATTCTTGTACATAGGAGGCAGTATTATAGTAGTTATATTCTTGTACATAGGGGGCAGTATTATTGTAGTTATATTCTTGTACATAGGGGGCAGTATTATAGTAGTTATATTCTTGTACATAGGGAGCAGTATTATAGTAGTTATATTCTTGTACATAGGGAGCAGTATTATAGTAGTTATATTCTTGTACATAGGGGGCAGTATTATAGTAGTTATATTCTTGTACATAGGGGCAGTATTATAGTAGTTATATTCTTGTACATAGGAGCAGTATTATTGTAGTTATATTCTTGTACATAGGAGCAGTATTATAGTAGTTATATTCTTGTACATAGGGGGCAGTATTATAGTAGTTATATTCTTGTACATAGGGGCAGTATTATAGTAGTTATATTCTTGTACATGGGGAGCAGTATTATAGTAGCTATATTCTTGTACATAGGAGCAGTATTATAGTAGTTATATTCTTTTACATAGGGGGCAGTATTATAGTAGTTATATTCTTGTACATAGGGGGCAGTATTACAGTAGTTATATTCTTGTACATAGGGGGCAGTATTATAGTAGTTATATTCTTGTACATAGGAGCAGTATTATAGTAGTTATATTCTTGTACATAGGGGGCAGTATTATAGTATTGCTATTCTTGTACATAGGGGGCAGTATTATAGTAGTTATATTCTTGTACATAGGGGGGCAGTATTATAGTAGTTATATTCTTGTACATAGGGGTGCAGTATTATGGTAGTTATATTCTTGTACATAGGAGGCAGTAGTATAGTAGTTTTATTCTTGTACATTGGGGACAGTATTATAGTAGTTATATTCCTGTACATAGGGGGCAGTATTATAGTAGTTATATTCTTGTACATAGGAGGCAGTATTATAGTAGTTATATTCTTGTACATAGGGGGCAGTATAATAGTAGTTATATTCTTGTACATAGGGGACAGTATTATAGTAGTTATATTCCTGTACATAGGGGGCAGTATTATAGTAGTTATATTCTTGTACATAGGAAGCAGTATTATAGTAGTTATAT
The DNA here is from genome assembly GCA_035609135.1 of Eleutherodactylus coqui. NCBI lineage: Eukaryota > Metazoa > Chordata > Amphibia > Anura > Eleutherodactylidae > Eleutherodactylus > Eleutherodactylus coqui. The sequence goes on from CM069413.1 coordinate 175,574,482, forward strand.
TCTTGTACATAGGGGGCAGTATTATAGTAGTTATAGTCTTGTACATAGGGGGCAGTATTATAGTAGTTATATTCTTGTACATAGGGGTAGTATTATAGGAATTATATTCTTGTACATAGGAGCAGTATTATAGTAGTTATATTCTTGTACATAGGAGGCAGTATTATAGTAGTTATATTCTTGTACATAGGAGGCAGTATTATAGTAGTTATATTCTTGTATATAGGGGGCAGTATTATAGTAGTTATATTCTTGTACATAGGGGTAGTATTATAGTAGTTATACTCTTGTACATAGGAGGCAGTATTTTAGTAGTTATATTCTTGTACATAGGAGGCAGTATTATAGTAGTTATATTCTTGTACATAGGAGGCAGTATTATAGTAGTTATATTCTTGTACATGGGAGCAGTATTATAGTAGTTATATTCTTGTACATAGGGGCAGTATTATAATAGTTATATTCTTGTACATAGGGGGCAGTATTATAGTAGGTATATTCTTGGACATAGGGGGCAGTATTATAGTAGGTATATTCTTGGACATAGGGAGCAGTATTATAGTAGGTATATTCTTGGACATAGGGGGCAGTATTATAGTAGGTATATTCTTGGACATAGGGGGCAGTATTATAGTAGGTATATTCTTGGACATAGGGGGCAGTATTATAGTAGGTATAGTCTTGGACATAGGGGGCAGTATTATAGTAGGTATATTCTTGGACATAGGAGGCAGTATTATAGTAGGTATATTCTTGGACATAGGGGGCAGTATTATAGTAGTTATATTCTTGTACATAGGAGGCAGTATTATAGTAGTTATATTCTTGTACATAGGGGGCAGTATTATAGTAGTTATATTCTTGTACATAGGGGGCAGTATTATAGTAGTTATATTCTTGTACATAGGGGGCAGTATTATAGTAGTTATATTCTTGTACATAGGGGACAGTATTATAGTAGTTATATTCTTGTACATAGGGGGCAGTATTATTGTAGTTCTATTCTTGTACATAGGAGGCAGTATTATAGTAGTTATATTCTTGTACATAGGGGGCAGTATTATAGTAGTTATATTCTTGTACATAGGGGCAGTATTATAGTAGTTATATTCTTGTACATAGGAGCAGTATTATTGTAGTTATATTCTTGTACATAGGAGCAGTATTATAGTAGTTATATTCTTGTACATAGGGGGCAGTATTATAGTAGTTATATTCTTGTACATAGGGGGCAGTATTATAGTAGTTATATTCTTGTACATAGGGGCAGTATTATAGTAGTTATATTCTTGTACATGGGGAGCAGTATTATAGTAGCTATATTCTTGTACATAGGAGCAGTATTATAGTAGTTATATTCTTGTACATGGGGAGCAGTATTATAGTAGCTATATTCTTGTACATAGCAGCAGTATTATAGTAGTTATATTCTTTTACATAGGGGGCAGTATTATAGTAGTTATATTCTTGTACATAGGGGGCAGTATTATAGTAGGTATATTCTTGTACATAGGGGGCAGTATTATAGTAGTTATATTCTTGTACATAGGGGGCAGTATTATAGTATTGCTATTCTTGTACATAGGGGGCAGTATTATAGTAGTTATATTCTTGTACATAGGGGGGCAGTATTATAGTAGTTATATTCTTGTACATAGGAGCAGTATTATAGTAGTTATATTCTAGTACATAGGGGTGCAGTATTATGGTAGTTATATTCTTGTACATAGGAGGCAGTAGTATAGTAGTTATATTCTTGTACATAGGGGGCAGTATTATAGTAGTTATATTCTTGTACATAGGGGGCAGTATTATAGTAGCTATATTATTGTACATAGGAGGCAGTATTATAGTAGTTATATTCTTGTACATTGGGGACAGTATTATAGTAGTTATATTCCTGTACATAGGGGGCAGTATTATAGTAGTTATATTCTTGTACATAGGAGGCAGTATTATAGTAGTTATATTCTTGTACATAGGGATCAGTATTATAGTAGTTATATTCTTGTACATAGGAGCAGTATTATAGTAGTTATATTCTTGTACATAGGGGGCAGTATTATAGTAGCTATATTATTGTACATAGGAGGCAGTATTATAGTAGTTATATTCTTGTACATTGGGGACAGTATTATAGTAGTTATATTCCTGTACATAGGGGGCAGTATTATAGTAGTTATATTCTTGTACATAGGAGGCAGTATTATAGTAGTTATATTCTTGTACATAGGGGGCAGTATTATAGTAGTTATATTCTTGTACATAGGGGACAGTATTATAGTAGTTATATTCCTGTACATAGGGGGCAGTATTATAGTAGTTATATTCTTGTACATAGGAAGCAGTATTATAGTAGTTATATTCTTGTACATAGGGGTAGTATTATAGTAGTTATATTCTTGTACATAGGGGGCAGTATAATAGTAGTCATATTCTTGTACATAGGGGGCAGTATTATAGTAGTTATATTCTTGTACATAGGGGGCAGTATTATAGTAGTTATATTCTTGTACATAGGGGCAGTATTATAGTAGTTATATTCTTGTACATAGTGGGCAGTATTATAGTAGGTATATTCTTGTACATAGGGGCAGTATTACAGTAGTTATATTCTTGTACATAGGGGGGCAGTATTATAGTAGTTATATTCTTGTACATAGGAGGCAGTATTATAGGAGTCTTTGGGTCCACGTATCCTCTATTTTCTTTAAAGTCTTGTAAATCGCGCCTAAATTTTGAATGCTTTCTTTCTTTTATATGATTAGTAAATTTTTCTCTATTGGAATAAAGTTTTTTTTTTTTTTACCAAAAATTTGGGCACAGAGAGAAAAGTTTTTGCACATTCAATCTGATCCTCCAATATTTTCTGATTAGTGGTCATGGTAGATTTTTCTTTTTCACAAAATAGATTGATAAATCTCAAAGAAGACTGGGTGGACTCATGCTCCCATTACTTCAAAAATTCAGGATTATGTAATCTTTGAAAACCTTACCCAAAATCTAAGAATCTACATTGACAAAATCTTGCGACCATTAGTTTCATCGTTATGATACTTCGTCCAAGATACTATGGATGTCCTCCGTATACTAGATGGTATTTCTGTGGGCTCTGATACATTCCTCGCCACCTTAGACATAGAGTCTTTATATAGTTCTATTCCCCACCAAGGAGGCCTACAGGCAACCAAATACTTTCTACAACAAAGAGGACCACCTTACCATCTACACAATCAATGCGTCTTAGAATTCCTCGAATTCGTTCTTAGTCATAGGTTTTTTCTATTTGAGACCAAGTACTTTCACCAGCTCAGGGGCACGGCGATGGGGACGCCATGTGCCCCATCATATGCCAATTTGTACCTGGGCTAATGGGAGGAAAGGGTCGTCTTTGCAAGCGAGAACAGCATGTGGTCGAACAGCATCACACTTTGGATACGCTACATCGATGATGTCCTCTTATTCTGGCAAGGTACCTCTGCTTCCTTTCAGGCGTTCATTGATGAACTGAATCAAAACAATTTAAACCTACGGATAACATCAGACATCAATCCCACCACTTCACCATTTTGTGGACCTCCTGATCCAGAAAAGTGAGGACGGTTCAATTTAGTCTTCGCTATATCGTAAATCGACAGCAACAACAAGCCTATTAGGATGGAACAGCTTTCATCCCTTTCCATTAAAAAGAGGGATTCCGAAAGGCCAATTTTTACGCTTGTGACGCAACTGCTCTGACGATTCTTCCTTCATGACTGAGAGCAAAAAACTCATTAAAAGATTCCAAAGTAGAGACTATCCAGATGAAGTAATTCAACAGGCATACTCTTTTGCGGTTCAACAAAATAGAACAAGCCCCCTACTGCCACGAGAACGCTCCACTGATCAATGTACCCGAATCATAGGTACACTTGACACGGGTTCGAAACAGCGACGAAATATCTTAAATCACTATTGGGAAATTCTAAGACGGGATAGTGATTTGAAAGACCATTTATCCATCTCACCCTCAATCACTTTCCGTCGTGGCCACAACCTAAGAGACCATTTGATCAAAAGTCATCTATACCCAAGTGATTCACAAAGAACGTGGCTTAACTCTAATAAGCCACAGGGTTCCTGCCCTTGTCAAGGATGCTTAGCCTGGCCCTTCATCCTGCAAGGAAACTTGTTTAAAAGAGCATCAACAAATAAAACGTATTCATGGCGAGACTTTGTGAATTGTAAAACTCAGAATGTCGTCTGTTTGGTCACTTGCCCGTGCCCAAAAAATTATGCTGGAAAGACTATTCAACAGTTTCGCCGTAGGATCCCAGCCCACATAGGAAACATAAGACACCATGAATCCACCCCCCAGCAGACCATGTATGGAGTACACATAATGGCGATGCCCAATCCCTAAAATGCCAGAGCATCGAAGTACTCAAGACTCATGGTCGCAGAGGAGACATCGATATACGACTACTTCAAAAGGAAGCCTCCTGGATCTATCGGCTAAACACCATTAACCCAACTGGCCTCAATGAGAGTTTGGGCTTTAATTGCTTTCTCTAAAGTTAAAGGGGTTGTCCCGCGGCAGCAAGTGGGTCTATACACTTCTGTATGGCCATATTAATGCACTTTGTAATGTACATTGTGCATTAATTATGAGCCATACAGAAGTTATAAAAAGTTTTTTACTTACCTGCTCCGCTGCTGGCATCCTCGTCTCCATGGAGCCCGCCTAATTTTCGCCGTCTAAAATGGTCGAATGGCCAAATTAGCCGCGCTTGCGCAGTCCGGGTCTTCTGCTTTCTTCAATGGGGCTCCGTGTAGCTCCGTGTAGCTCTGCCCCGTCACGTGCCGATTCCAGCCAATCAGGAGGCTGGAATCGGCAATGGACCGCACAGAAGAGCTGCGGTCCACGGAGGAAGAGGATCCTGGCAGCCATCTACACCGGTAAGTATAGAAGTCACCGGAGCGCGGGGATTAAGGTAAGCGCTGAGCGGTTTTTTTTTTACGTCCCTGCATCAGGGTTGTCTCGCGCCGAACGGGGGGGGTTTGAAAAAAAAAAAACAACCCGTTTTGGCGCGGGACAACCCCTTTAATTCTTTCCCTGATTCCTTCCTTTTCCTCTCTCACTGACTACCCTGTTCTGGATCTCTACCACATACTCTATTATGAGTTACATCTTATTTTTCGCATCGCTTTTGACATCTGATGTTCCTTTAATTCCGCTGTTTACAGTATTTGGACCAATTAGGTATTGTTGCCTAATTATGAGAAAAACTCCATTCTTTAAGAATTCAGACCAACATAAGCCAGCTATAATTCAAGGTAGTCATCAGCCAAGAAGCCTCTTCTAACCGCTGATCAGCACCTCCGCAATGTTATATCAATGAGATTCTAAATCCTCGCCCTTTATTTATTCTCTCTCACACTAGAATGCCTCCTGTTGAGATTACCCCAGATGGCACTTACCTGTGTGCTAATCTCATATGTATCGTGTTAATATCTATGATCAAGTTTAGGCACATTGATGCTGGCGCATTATGTGGATCCAACATAATAATAGCTACAGTGGGCCGAACTTGATTGCCGCTTTCTGGTTTGATATCACTATGCCAGACAGAGCGCATTGATGCGTTTCATTCATACCATGGGGGTGGCACGCTGTCACATGACCCAAGTGTTGACCGCACCATCCTCTGTCCGCCGAGTCAATTTGATGAATGGGCGCATCACATGACCAGCGCGGCGACGTGATGACGTCCTCCAACAACGTGCGCATGCGCAGTTACCCACTAATCATAGTGGATCTGCCAGCATTATACTATGTGCCATATCTTTTCATCGGCTACCTCCACGTCAGATCAGAAATAAGCGCTGGCTTCCCACTGCATCCATTAAGGTAATGCTTAGTTATTTGCTATTAAAAGTATTTAGTGTGAGAATCCTGAGCGATCGTTACTGTGGGGGGTATTGGCTCCTCCCCCTATCTAGCCTTATATGTAATTGATTGGCTGACTGGTCTAAACTGCCTCCTCTGGGAGGTCCTAACAGGGGTATATCTCTGGCCTAGCTCTGGGCTCACAGTCCTATGCCTTGGTTCACCATCAGAGCCACAGGTTTTTTCATTTGCTTTCTATCTTTTTGGTTATTTCGGTATCTTGGTGCGCCTCTGACCAGAGTCAGGGATGGGTTTAGCTTATTGACATCTCTATAAAAGCATTAGGGAAAGTCCTTTTTAACTCTGTGGTTTTTGCACCTAATTTCTTCTGGCCTTTATCAGTAAGCCTGGCCATTACACGGATAATATTCTGCTACGTTCCCTAACGGCATAGTACTTGCATTATGCAAGGGGCTGATTACCCCGAACAAACCCATACCACACTATATATCTGACTTGGATGTATTAGAATCCTCTTTCACTCTTGGTCCACACGGGCATATCGCCCCTCTGTGTGAGGCACTAAACGCTATATATTGAATGTTAGTGATCACCAAGACACCACCTTATTTTGTCTGACAAGGACTGACTATATAGTAGTCCATTGCCCAGGAATAATCTGGCATGGACCAGGGTTCATTTATGTATAGCTCATGATGAACTGCTGGCAAACACAGCAGGGAAACGCGCTGAGCTGATCCGTCTGGGCCGATCCGTCTGGGCCGATCCGTCTGGGCCGATCCGTCTGGGCCGATCCGTCTGAGCCGATCCGTCTGGGCCGATCCGTCTGAGCCGATCCGTCTGGGCCGATCCGTCTGGGCCGATCCGTCTGGGCCGATCCGTCTGGGCCGATCCGTCTGGGCCGATCCGTCTGGGCCGATCCGTCTGGGCCGATCCGTCTGAGCCGATCCGTCTGGGCCGATCCGTCTGGGCCGATCCGTCTGAGCCGATCCGTCTGGGCCGATCCGTCTGGGCCGATCCGTCTGGGCCGATGCGTCTGGGCCGATGCGTCTGGGCCGATGCGTCTGGGCCGATGCGTCTGGGCCGATGCGTCTGGGCCGATGCGTCTGGGCCGAACCGTCTGGGCCGATCCGTCTGGGCCGATCCGTCTGGGCCGATCCGTCTGGGCCGATCCGTCTGGGCCGATCCGTCTGAGCCGATCCGTCTGAGCCGATCCGTCTGGGCCGATCCGTCTGAGCCGATCCATCTGGGCTGATCCATCTTGGGACTCATCTCAAGCCCATATGTGACGCAATAACACATATCTATAAATCCAACAAGCTCTGGGCTATTGTGCGCCGTCTCTGATCAATTCACTATTGGCTGTAGTCCTTACACGGATACCTCCCGTTATCTGACGCTGTGTACTGAGACCACAGCAATACATTTGAAGAAGATCTATATAGAGACTACACAGACAATATATTAATCCACAAACACTATACAATGATTGGTTTAGTGGCGGTGACGGGCTATAGATCTAGCATATGTTTCCTGGTCTTCTGTTGGCCACATATCTGGTTTTAAGGATCATAATAAAGGTTAATTATTTTAGTCTTTACGTAAATTATATTATAGACGCTTTTGCTGCTCTGCGAATTTGAAGTTATTAGAGGAGGTTTACAACCTTATCAGCAACCAAGTAGCCCCATAACATCCCATGAGCCCTGGAGCTTCACCAAAAGCACCAACCTCTCCTCCAACTTCTCCTGTATGTTCCTCCTCTCTTTGATTCAAATCCCTCCAACTCCTCCATCCACAATACTGTTCTTGACATCCAAAGTCCAACACTTCTTTAGCCATTTGAGCTGTTTTTTTACATATGACTTTCTGAACCTCAAGAATCCCAGAGTTTGTTACCAAGGTGGGGATTTGTTCACATGGCTCTCAGAACTGTTGGATCTAGGCCAGTGTGTGGGGCATGGGGTGCACACAGCTTTCCCAATGAATACCCACTTTCCTTGTTAATTAAGGCAGCCTGGTACAGTGGATGGTGCCTGAGCACGAGGTTCCGTACATTTCTGCAAAGTGCTGCAGTTTTGTGATTGACTCCTGGTTTTAATTCTTGTCTTCTGCTATCCTGACCTCAGCTAATACCTCCGCCATGATGTATCTGCCTGTCTCTCTGTTTCCCAGCCTGTGATATAGACTACATCTCTGCCTGTCCTTCCAGCACAGCGCTATGTTGCCTCTGACCGGTCCATGTCAGTTACCACTGCATCAAGACTAAGGGTGGGGCATCGAAAACCGATATATCGAAATACCGCTATATGGCTGATGCTTTGGCGATACTTCTCATGGATATTGTGATGTCCGATATATCGGTAACATCGACAGTTTAAGGCGGTATCATATGGATTTGTCTTGCGGTCCGGTGACCGGATCTTCTTCCCTTTGTGTTGTACAGGATGTAGTTTTGCTCGCGGCACTAATGAACTTATAAATAAGTTTTAGGAACTTCTGGAAAGTGTCAGGTGACTCTGTGTCACCAATCAGGTTTGCTGCAGGCAGAACGACTCTCAGATTAGTGGGGTCTTCGGCCCCTCCTCCACATGGTTTGTTCATGGCGTTAGACGAGGCTCTGAGCACTGGGGTCTAACGCCATGGCGGTGGGCAATGCTTTCTTAATAAAAGCATTTCCACATGCAGATGGAGGGCTGCGCTGAACGCAGGAAGGTCGCGTCCAGAAGAGGAGATGCGACATGTCGTGCGTTCAGCGTCTAACGGGAACGCAGCGCCCATAGAAAAGATAGGAGACCCATCTAACACAATTACAAGTGCGTTCGGGGCGCTGCGTTCGCATTACCAGGCCCTGCATTGTTTACAGGTTGCCATGGAGACCGTTGGTCCCTCAGCGGCAACTTGAAAAAACGCAGGCAGGCCGCCCCACAAACACACAGATCCCGCTCACATCCCGTCAGCTCCAGCGGCTTCTGGCCTCCTTGTCGCTGGCAGGACCTCGTCTCAGTGGGTTTACCTCCAATCATCGTTCTGCACTCCGGTCATGTGATGGGAGAGCGGGCAGCACATTAATATGAGATAACGATTATTGGGGCCGATGATAAAACACTTCTCTTCATAGACCTCATATTAATTCTAGGTTTCATCTGTAACGTTAGTTTATTAATAGTTAGAAGTTAATAATAAATTCAACAGTTTAAAGTTTTAAAAGAAAACTATAATTTTTTGCTGATTGTTGCTTTATTAACCCCCGACCTGCTTTATATTTATACAGCATTTTAAAAAGTCGATATATCAAAATATGGATAGTTTTCCACCGATTTTACAATAATCGATAGTATCGACTATCGCTGAACAAACTATCGACTATCGATATTTGTGTCGATGTCCCAACCCTAATCAAGACTACTTTTTGAGTAATGGCCTAGGGGCCCGTACAGCTCTGACCAGATCCTGGTTGGAGGGAATAAAGAATGAAAACAGGAGCACCTCTGGGTGCCGTCCTAAGGAGTAGCCCAAAGTCAAATGGGCCAGTGGCATGTTGGATCAATGCGGGGCTGGGACGATGGATAGGCAGGGGCAGGTGACTGCCTAGGGTGCCGCCTTGTCACAGACGATGAGAAAGTACAATGTTATTGGTACAAAAAAATGTCAGCACAATTTTCTATCTAATGAGCACTTTAATCAGTGAGAGATGCGCTCATTGTTACAAAAGACCCTAGAAGCACCTTGTCCCAGTCCTGGACCCAACAGGGAATGATAATGAAGACTGTCCAATCACACATTCCAAATAAATATGCAATTTAATATCATGTCAGAATCACAAAACTCGTCATCCAGCCTGAGTCTACAGAAGATTTCCCCAGGATCTGAATGTCTATTATTGGATGCTGGATGAGAGGAGCCCCAAACCCCCAACACAAAAGTATCAAAAGACCTGATGATGGCAAAGTTGAGAGGCCACTACTCCTTACTAATCTTCCTTGACCTCTCTTCTGCATTTGACTTTGTTGACCATGACCTCCTCCTCCATGCTATGCTCTCCTGGTTCTCCTCCTACCTCTGACTGTTCTTTCAGTGTCTGCTTTGCTGGCTCTATCTCCTCTCCACTTCCTCTTGCTGTTGGGGTCCCCCAGGGCTTGATTCTCGGCCCCCTTTTCTTCTCTATCTACACAGCCCCAGACAAACCATCTGCAGGTTCGGCCTCCACTACCATCTCTACACTAATGACACCCAACTATACCCCTCCTCCTGTAATATCTCTGCACCTCTCCTCCAGACCGACTGTCTGTCCGCTGTCTCTAACACCAGATCCTTTATCTTGCTCAACTTAACCTTTCAAAAACCGACCTCCTTGTCTTTCCGCCCTCAACGAGCCGACCCCCCCCCCCCCCCCAACATCTCGATATCAGTATCTGGCACCACCATAACCCCCAGACCGCACGGCCGCTGCCTTGGGGGTCACACTGGACTCTAACCTCTTCTTTTTTCTCCACATCCAATCTCTGGCCCGAACATGCCGCCTGCACCTCAGGAATATTGCTAAAATCCGTCCGTTCCTTACCATGGACACGCTAAAGACACTCACCGCCCTCAATGATTCCCGGCTCGACTACTGCAAGTCGCTATTCATTGGCCTTCCCCGCACCAGACTCGCTTGACTCCAATCCATCCTGAATTTGGCAGCCAGACTCATCTTCCTGTCCAGCCGCTCCTCAGATGCCCCTGCACTATGCCAGTCGCTGCACTGGGTGCTTATCCACTACAGAACTCAATTTAACCTCCTCACCCACAAAGGTCTCCATTGTGCCGTGCCATTGTACATCACTTCCCTCCTGTCCGTACATCACCTGGCCTGCACACTCTGATCCACCATACATCGTTTCCCTCCTGTACACCACCCAACCCGCACGCTCTGCTCTGCTAACACCCTCAGACTAAACACCCCTGTAATATGAACCTCACACGCTCGCCTCCAGGACTTCACTAGAGCTGCAGTGATCCTCTGGAACGCTCTGCCCCCAAGGCATCCAGAAAAATGCCCGACACGTGGAAATTCAGACGCACCCTAAAAATGCACTTCTTTAGGGAGGCATAACAAACCTTCTGACTTAGTCCTTGCCCCTCCCTATGGCTCCCCACATCTTCCACCCTGCCTATCGCATACGACTTCTACCCCTTTACCTCCTTACCGCCTCAACCCCATTTGTTTCCTAATAACTGATTTCCCATGTAATTCCAATACTGCCTGTGTCCCCCATGCCTCACCCCCCCCCCCCCCAGCTTGTACCCCTGTATCACCAGTACCCCGGTTGTTTCAAACTGATTGTATATCACATTAATTGTTGTATTGTCTGTGTTCTCCCTGCCTGAAAGCGCTGCAGAATAAGTGGCACTATACAAATAAAGATTATTATTATATGCGATAGGCCACATGCCAAGCGCTTACCATGATTACACCAGCTTGCCCCTTCTGCATGTGTCGCCCATACTGTACGTCTCCCCCAGCAGACATGACACGTCTCGCTCTACAGATCCACCCTGCAAGCGTCCTTTGTCCTGAGAGCCATCGTGTTCACAACCAACCTAATAATGATATATTTCTGAGTCTCACTGATGGCGATTTCTTCGCAGACACAAGAAGGCATTTTCCTTCTGTACATTTCTAATAAAACCGTTCTCCCTTCCCGCTGAGATCCCTTCAAAGCCTCCGGTCTGATGCAGCCGCCCGAACATTAACATAATATTACATCTGATGGAGTGACCTGATTCTGGCACAGCAGCGGGCTCTGAGCAGGGAAGCGGGGATTCAGGATGTCGCGCTCACATTCAGCGCTCCTGACCTCATGTACCAGGCGGGTCTGGAGAACCCCAGGTCCCATAGATGTGTCCTAAGTGCATCATGGTTAGCCACAAGAAGTATCTGCCCCGGCGTCCTTAAATCAAAGCTTCTTAACCCATGGAAGGTCTACCGGGTCGTTAGATACCCCCAATACTATTGAGATTTCAGCTCTGTTCGCATGTATGGGGGTAACACTGCCAACGCTCCTCCTGGTATATACCGCTGCACTGTTGAGCCCCACCCCCGCTGGTCCAGGACTTACCCAGGAGGACGAGAGCAGAGACCGGCTTAGTGCCCGGTTAGTGTGGCCCTTACCAGTGCTATGTAGAAGCCCCTCCACTAGCAGTACCACGGCAGGGATGGGGTTAATGTTTCTGCAGCCCTGTGTGGAGCTTCTGCAGAGCTTCTACCCTCTCTATGATGTAGCTAGTTAGTCACCAACCAGAAGAAAGCCCATTGGCTGGAGTGAGAGGGAGGAAGGTTCCGCCTCTCCTGTGGAATAATCCAGAAGACTCTAGAAGGTGCTGCGGACTAAGTCCCGCCCCTGTGTGATGTCATGGCGGCCATCATAGCCAGTGGGTGAGAGAACTGAGATCTGTGCAGCGGGAGACTGGCGGGAGCAAAAGTGAGGCCTGAAGGGGGCGTGGTGGCAGCCTCTGCCAACGGAGCGGACTATACAGCTGGAGGATACGAGGTCTGTATGGTAACCCAGTGTGTGACGCTGCGAGCAGCAGGAAACATGGCGGCACAGAGACTGTGATGGCGCTGCAGTAAGCTGCGAGAGCAAAGACTGTTCTATGGGTGTCAGAGGATGACTGTGCCATGAAGACGCAGAAAGGACTACAGACTGATGGAGGTGCGGACTGAGCAGACAACGGGGTCCAATGAGAGCCTGGAACTGCGCCACACAGTAAACGGGGCACTGAGGTTAAAGAGCATTGCACCGTAAGTAGGCCGACCTTAAACACAACCAACCCATGTACAACATGAAAGAGACTTGATGACTACAGGCCTGCCAGCAGTCTAGCAAGGGTCAAGGCTCCAGGTTTACAGCGACTGAGAGTCCCGGAGTGGAACCGGGACGGAGTTGTTTAGAGTTAGTTATATGGGTTATATAATGGAAGCTTTTATTCCCACAATGCTATATGTAAGGGAGCAACGAGTCTCCGGGGCGGTAAGTATGTCTAGGAAGTGTGTTAGAGCCTGCAGAGACCTGTGGGAAGTGTGGCATGTAAGGTGTGGAGGGGCAACCCCTACAGGGCAAAAGGAAGATGGTTTGAGCCAGGGCTCTCTAACCCACCACCTGCGGCAGCGATTCTCCTACTTGTTCTCCCGAGTCCTGACTTCTCCTATCCAGTATCGAGGTAAGGATGAGAGATGGTGGTCTCATCATGGCCAGCTGACCCTATGTGCCATCCTCTGGTGTCAGAAACGGGCTCATGGCCAGGAACTCCATGCGAGTCAGCAGGAGAATGATTTGGGTTGTTTGGGGACACAGCAAATGATGATAAGGGATTGTTTAGAGAACAGTGGAGGTGATGAGGGTTGTTTGCAGGACTGTAGAGGACAAATGGGGGTTGTTTGGAGGACTATAAAGGGAAAAGGGGTTGTGTGGAGGACTATAGAGGCAGAGAGGGTTGTGTTGAGGGCTGTAGAGGCAATGGGGGTTGTTTGGAGGACTGTGGATGACAATGGGGGTTGTTTGGGGGACTCTGAAGGTGATGGGGTTGTGTGGAGGACTGTGGAAGTGATGAAGGTTATTCGGAGGATTGTGGAGGTGATGGGGGTTGTTTGGAAGACTGTGGTGGTGAGAGAGTGGTTGTTTAGAAGACTGGAGGTGATGGGGGTTGTGTGGAGGATTGTGGAGGCAATGGGGGTTGTGTGGAGGACTGTGGAGGTGATGGAGGTTGTTTGGAGGACTGCGGAGGTGATGGAGGTTGTTTGAAGGACTGTGGAGGTGATGGGGGTTATTTGGAGGACAGTGGAGGTCATGGAGGTTCTTTGGAGGACTGTGGAGGTCATGGGAGTTCTTTGGAGGACTGTGGAGGTCATGGGGGTTGTTTGGAGAACTGTGGTGGTAATGGTGGTTGTTTAGAAGACTGTAGGTGATGGGAGTTGTTTGGAGGACTGTAGATCTGATGGGATTGTGTGGAGGACTGTGGAAGAAATTAGGGTTTTGTGTAGGACTGTGGAGGCAATCAGAGTTGTGTGGAGGACTGTGAAGGTGATGAGAGGTGTTTGGTGGGTTGTGGAGGTGATGGGGGTGGTTTGGAGAACAGTAGAGGTAATGAGGGTTGTGTGGAGTATTGTAGAGGTGATGGGGTTTGTTTGGAGGACTGCGGAGGTGATGGAGGTTGTTTGGAGGACTGTGGAGGTGATGGGGTTGTTTGGAGAACTGTGGAGGTCATGGGGATTGTTTAGAGAACAGTGGAGGTGATAAGGGTTGTTTGCAGGACTGTAGAGGACAAATGGGGGTTGTTTGGAGGACTATAAAGGGAAAAGGGGTTGTGTGGAGGACTGTAGAGGCAGAGAGGGTTGTGTTGAGGGCTGTAGAGGCAATGGGGGTTGTTTGGAGGACTGTGGATGACAATGGGGGTTGTTTGGGGGACTCTGAAGGTGATGGGGTTGTGTGGAGGACTGTGGAAGTGATGAAGGTTATTCGGAGGATTGTGGAGGTGATGGGGGTTGTTTGGAAGACTGTGGTGGTGAGAGAGTGGTTGTTTAGAAGACTGGAGGTGATGGGGGTTGTGTGGAGGATTGTGGAGGCAATGGGGGTTGTGTGGAGGACTGTGGAGGTGATGGAGGTTGTTTGGAGGACTGCGGAGGTGATGGAGGTTGTTTGAAGGACTGTGGAGGTGATGGGGGTTATTTGGAGGACAGTGGAGGTCATGGGGGTTCTTTGGAGGACTGTGGAGGTCATGGGAGTTCTTTGGAGGACTGTGGAGGTCATGGGGGTTGTTTGGAGAACTGTGGTGGTAATGGTGGTTGTTTAGAAGACTGTAGGTGATGGGAGTTGTTTGGAGGACTGTAGATCTGATGGGATTGTGTGGAGGACTGTGGAAGAAATTAGGGTTTTGTGTAGGACTGTGGAGGCAATCAGAGTTGTGTGGAGGACTGTGAAGGTGATGAGAGGTGTTTGGTGGGTTGTGGAGGTGATGGGGGTGGTTTGGAGAACAGTAGAGGTAATGAGGGTTGTGTGGAGTATTGTAGAGGTGATGGGGTTTGTTTGGAGGACTGCGGAGGTGATGGAGGTTGTTTGGAGGACTGTGGAGGTGATGGGGTTGTTTGGAGAACTGTGGAGGTCATGGGGGTTGTTTGGAGGACTGTGGAGGTGATGAGGGTTGTGAGGAGGATTGTGGAGGCGATGGGGGTTGTGTGGAGAACTATGGAGGTGATGGAGGTTGTTTGGAGGACTGCAGAGGTGAGGGAGGTTGTTTGGAGGACTGTGGAGGTGATGGGGGTTGTTTGGAGGACTGTGGAGGTCATGGAGGTTGTTTGGAGGACTGTGGACGTGATGGGGGTTGTTTGGAGGACTGTGCTGGTGATGAAGGTTGTTTGGAGGACTGCGGAGGTGATGGGGGTTGTTTAGAGGACTGTGATAGTTTTTAAAGTGCGCAGATTTGAAATCTGTATGCAAAAAAACATTTGAGTGAGGTTATATCTTGGGGCATCGATGGATCTGCATGCAGATTTGCCCACTGAGAAGGGTAAAATGCGCAAGAGAATCGGCGGTAACTGAACTGCAAATCCACAAAAGAAATCCGCAGCTCAGCCTCAGATTTTGAGAGCAAATCTGCAGGGAAAAATCCGACGTAGATTGCGCCGTGTGAATGGCCTACGGCCCGCTCACACGACCGCGTCGGCACAACATATTCTGCACCCAGATCTAGTGCGTGTAATATGCTGTACCAATCTCCCAGAGGCGGCTATGTTGCCGCCCACATAATTTACGTGAAATATGCACACAAGAAAAATCGCAGGGTGTCTGTATGACACGCTGATGAGCGGCACGCAGCCAGTACTCAATGTCACCGCGTACTGTGTGCCGCATGCGTATATCTGGCAGCCTGCGGCTCGGCTGACCCAGCTTACCTCTAGCTTACAGCTCACTGAGCAGTTCTGCTGCTGGAATATGTGATGATGAGTTAGTAGAGGAAGTGACCCCCTCCACGTCCCGCACCCTGCAGTTCCCCTTTCCCTGTAGAGATGCAAAAACTTCATCAGTCACTGACAAAATAACAAAATGTACGCGGTGAACGCAGACAGTATTGTAGAATCCAGCGTGGGCGCGATAGGTCGGTCCCCAAGGTTATGCGGCGCTGGTCCTCACGTTACACGGATGAATTGCTGGTGACTCCGTTATTCTTCAGTAAGAGCCCGTGGTAGACTTGCCTTTTCAGTAAATGCAGATGTCCGGTTACTGGAGAAACCCTTTTTAATAGAACCCCCTATATGAAAGTGATAAAGTGAGATATACCTACCCCTCCGCTGTGGCCCCACTAACTGCTGGGACAGATGTCACAGGAAATCAGGTGATCACTACGGCCAATGAGAGGCAGCAATTCATTGTCACATTCTTGAACTGCTGGCATCATGGCGCTCAGGATGTGCGTTCTGATGCCAATAGAACGAGCAGTGATGCTGCAGCCTCTCATTGGCTATCAGTAGTCACCTAATTTCCTGTGACATAATCTGTCACAGTAATCACCGGGACCACAGCGGGCTGCAGAGGGGTAAGTGTATCTTTATTATTTTCATACATGGGGTCCTGTTGAAAAAGGTTTTTTCAGTAACTGGACAACCCCTTTAATTTTCCTGCGGATTTCTTTTGCCCCGTAGGAGTGACTGCGTCCTTAGAAATCTAAGCTACCAAGAACGCCATAAGCACTTTTGTTGTTTGTCTCCCTCTCAAATCAGACTACTGCACTCTGTGGCCCGAGGCCTGCATCACTTCCTGTCACCTGATCCAGCCAACCACGTGGGAACCAGCCACACCAGCCCTTAAAGGAGACATAATATAAAGTTAAGGAACTAGAACAAACCACGTAAATACAAGAACTTAGGAAAGTTACAGAATAAGGAGTGCTAACAGAAGATGTCGCACAACGCTGCGGCCTGGAAGCCCCGGGGCAACAAAACTGATCATCACACAAAGGGAACGTCAATCAGATGAACGACGGAAAGGAAGGCGATGCCATCAAATGTGCCACAAGACCATTCCACCAAGCATGAAGGTTCGATTATACCTCATCTCCCACCGTTCTTGGTGACATTTTCCAAAGTTTGTCCGTCCTTAGAAGAAGAAAATGCATTTCTATCCGACTGAAGAGTTCTTTAAAGGACTTCATGGGAGATGTAAGTCATATCTCACGGCTATAGAAGAAGGTGGCCGTGGACATTGTCTTCTCCTTTACAAGCCTTGTTAAGCGATGCCGCCAGATCTTCTCTCCTCCTGGCTGCAGATCCAGCTAAAATACTCTCTATTGTTCCAACATACTGAACAAGAACAAAAAGAGTGACATAAAGGAAGCTGCTGCAGCGCATCGCAGAGGCTCCGGGGTGAGGGCGTCTCATCACAATGCACAACTATATGGGAAATATCCGAATGGAGGGTCGGCGCTCTTAGGAAGGTGACAGCGGTGACAGGATGGGAGGAATAATGCGCCGCGGACAGTCATTCGGAGATGCACTCAGCGCCATGAAGAGCGACTCCTACTACACTCAAAAATACATCAGCAGACATCAATCATTCATCAGCATCCTCTCCAGCTGAAATCTTTTCTGGGGACCTCTATGGCCTCGCAATTCCTTCAGTGTCACCCAAGATGCCAAACCTGCCAACACATTACAGACTCATTGCCAGCAACATGCCCCCCAGAAGAAGGATATTTATACCCTGTTGTATCACCTCCAGCTTGGATACAAGATGTGATATGGAGGGGCATGGAGGCTCTAGTTCCCTGTTGTACCACCTCTAGCTTGGATACAAGATGTGATACAGGCAGGCATGGAGGCTCTAGTTCCCTGTTGTATCACCTCCAGCTTGGATACAACATGTGATATAGTGTGGCATGGAGGCTCTAGTACCCTGTTGTACCACCTCTAGCTTGGATACAACATGTGATATAGTGTGGCATGGAGGCTCTAGTACCCTGTTGTACCACCTCTAGCTTGGATACAAGATGTGATACGGGGGCATGGAGGCTCTAGTCCCCTGTTGTACCACCTCCAGCTTGGATACAACATGTGACATAGTGTGGCATGGAGGCTCTAGTACCCTGTTGTACCACCTCTAGCTTGGATACAAGATGTGATACGGAGGGCATGGAGGCTCTAGTACCCTGTTGTACCACCTCTAGCTTGGATACAAGATGTGATACGGAGGGCATGGAGGCTCTAGTACCCTGTTGTACCACCTCTAGCTTGGATACAAGATGTGATACGGGTGGGCACGGAGGCTCTAGTCCCCTGTTGTACCACCTCCAGCTTGGATACAACATGTGATATAGTGTGGCATGGAGGCTCTAGTACCCTGTTGGATCACCTCCAGCTTGGATACAAGATGTGATATGGTCAGGCATGTAGGCTCTAGTTCCCTGTTGTACCACCTCTAGCTTGGATACAAGATGTGATACGGAGGGCATGGAGGCTCTAGTACCCTGTTGTACCACCTTTAGCTTGGATACAAGATGTGATATAGTGTGGCATGGAGGCTCTAGTACCCTGTTATACCGCCTCTAGCTTGGATACAAAATGTGAATCGGCTGGGCATGGTGGCTCTAGTACCCTGTTGTACCACCTCTAGCTTGGATACAGGACAGACATGGTGGCATATGGGTTCTGTATGGTATCCTGCGGCACATAGCTCCATATTTGCTGTAGCTGAGCTTCTAGATCCTGTAAACTCATAGGCTGTGGAAGTTGGCCTCCCACATGGTCCCATGCATGCTCTATTGGTGATAAATCTGGTGACCGGGCAGCCATGGAAGTGTGACAAAGTTGTGGGGGCTCCTGTGACCCCCTTGTGTGTGCGGCCGAGCATTATCCTGCTGCCTCTTGGAAGCCGCCATTAGAGGAACACATGTGGCTGCAGGATGTCCTGTACATATAGCTGAGCTGCCATTGTCCCTCGTACCACCACTAGGGGGGACCGACTGTCATATGCGATCGTAGTGGCCCAAAATACACATGTCTGGCCCCTTCATAACTGTCTTGTATTTGTGTCACATGTCATGTCTACAGTGTGGATGCTCTGTGCAAATTGTCTTTTCACCAGTTATGTGTATTGCTACAGCATGTAAGAGGTTAATGTCTGTGAATGTCTAGAAAATGTAACCAATTTTGTAACGTGAGCATGCTAGTTATATATGTGAGTGCAAAGGGAAAGTTCTATTTTCTTCAACGGTTATGAGAGGAGTGAGAGTGCCGGCCGCATGGGAGTACCTTCAACCCTCATGTGGTGAAGAGATGGAGGAGGAGAGGTACCCTGATGGTCTAATGCCAGGATTCCTACCTTAAAGGGGTTGTCCCGCGCCGAAACGGGTTTTTTTTTTTTCAACCCCCCCCCCCCCCCCCGTTCGGCGCGAGACAACCCCGATGCAGGGGTTAAAAAAGAACACCGGACAGCGCTTACCTTAATCCCCGCGCTCCGGTGACTTCTTACTTACCCGGTGAAGATGGCCGCCGGGATCTTCTACCTCCGTGGACCGCAGCTCTTCTGTGCGGTCCATTGCCGATTCCAGCCTCCTGATTGGCTGGAATCGGCACGTGACGGGGCGGAGCTACACGGAGCTACACCGAGCCCCATTGAGAAGAGAAGAAGACCCGGACTGCGTAAGCGCGGCTAATTTGGCCATTAGACGGCGAAAATTAGTCGGCTCCATGGGAACGAGGACGCTAGCAACGGAGCAGGTAAGTGAAAAACTT
The DNA here is from genome assembly GCA_035609135.1 of Eleutherodactylus coqui. Lineage (NCBI taxonomy): Eukaryota > Metazoa > Chordata > Amphibia > Anura > Eleutherodactylidae > Eleutherodactylus > Eleutherodactylus coqui. The sequence goes on from CM069413.1 coordinate 175,594,140, forward strand.
CTTATAACTTCTGTATGGCTCATAATTAATGCACAATGTACATTACAAAGTGCATTAATATGGCCATACAGAAGTGTATAGACCCACTTGGTGCCGCGAGACAACCCCTTTAAGAAAGAAAGAGAGAAGAGAAAAAGGCCCCGCCGTGCAGTGTCCTGAAACCGTCAGCAAGTGAGTGTCAGTGGGGTGTTGTGTCCTCCTCCGGTGTGTGTGTCCAGGAGCGGAGTCATACAGATACCTGACTGTAGGCCCGCTGTCGTCCTGTCTTCTTCCTTCCTGACCTCCATCTTTGTTCTTTCTGCACTGGTGTGTGAAATTCCCCCAAAGAATTGTGAGTGTGTATCCAGATAATCTATCTGCAAGTAAAGTTCCCAGTAACTGAGTTTCTCTAGTTGACTGTGGACTCTCTGACTTTCCCGTTGGATATCCTATGGAGTAAGGAGCAGTGGCATCACCCAGGACAAGCTTCTTTTAGTGCACTACACTATTTATTCAGGTAACCACCACCCTAGTGTTGCCCGCAGAGGCCTGTCAGTGCCTTGGCTGAGTGTCACGCGTTTATAGTGTATGACACTATAAAGTGTAATGGACAGAAAAAAAGGAATGCCATCATTTAAGAATGACCCAATTTATCAACTCTTTGAAGGTCAAGATGGAGATACCCAATTAACTTAAAAGAAGGTCATTGAGACGCGTCAGAAGATGTTATCAGCAAGAGTCTGTCTAATGAGACCTCCATTACTTGCTAGAATGAGGTAGCCACAGTATTCCTCCCATTCATTGGTCAGAGACTTACATTTTCTGCAATGGATGGGACATTTCCAATAACTGAATAGGAGATTCTAAGATTCCCGAGTCAGGAAACAAAGGGGCACAATGCTTAAAAAAGTGCCTGGGCATCTTTATTGTAACTACCATGGGTAGTGGGGGTACAGAGAACAGACACCCTAAAGGTAACATCTGGATGTCATGGCTGCTGTCCGTGACTAGTGGTGCTTCCTCTGCTGCTGTTACTTGTGCCCTTGTCTGTTGTGCTGCCAATGCAACATCCTTCTTAGCACTGTTTGGACTCGTAGGGCACAGATTTCCTGTCCTAGCCTATCTCATCCCTTTCTGGGTTATTTAAGGCACTGTCCCCCATTGGAGGGTGCCTGAGCAATTCATTTTCTAGTGTTCCAATATTCTGCTGCCCAGTTTGACCAGCCGGCTTTGACTTCTACTTGTTTTCTGACTACATCTTGCCTGATTTACTGCCTGCACTGACCTTAGCCTGTTTTACGGACTCCATCTTTGCCTGTCCCTTTGATCGTGCGCTCTGGTGTCTTTTGACCCGCCTGTGTCCGCTATCACTCCACTGAAACTATTCCTGGGGAAGCAACCTGGAGATACTTAAGGGCAGAAATGTCCAAGAAGGTTGGGAAATATTGTGAAATGAGATTCTTAAAGCACAACCGTTACCAATCCCTAAAAGAAGGAACAATGGGAAGCATTTAAAGAGACCCGGATGGATGAACACAGAACTTGTACACGTGTTAAAGAGGAAGAAAAGTATATTTATCAAATGAAAAGAGGGGGGAATATCTAAAGAAGAATATAATGGGGTCTGCAGAAACTGTAGGGCAAGTGTCAGAAAAACTAAAGGTGAAAATGAATTGAGGCTTGTAACAGAGGCCAAAAGCAATAAAAAAAGGATTTGAGAGGTCAAAATCAAAAGAAAAGTCAGAGATGCTATAGGATGCTTGCAGGATGAAAATGGTGAATTGGTTAAGAATGATGTTGAGAAGGCTGAACTTTTAAATTCCTATTTTGTATCTGTTTTCTCTTGGAATGTAGATGTAACATCAACTGATCTTCCCTGTGCTATTGGGGGAATAAAAGAATGCAGGCTATCTGTAAGCAGAGAGATGGTGAGGGAACACTTAGCTAATTTACATGAAGCCAAGTCTCAAGGTCCAGATGAATTACATCCTAGGATACTAAACGAAGCAGCGGAGGTAATTGCTGAACCACTCGCCATAATCTGTGCCAATTCCTGGAGAACAGGAGAAGTCCCAGAAGATTGGAAAAGAGCAAATGTTGTCCCTATCTTCAAAATAGTGAAGAAGGTGGATTAAGGAAACTACAGGCCTGTGAGCCTGACTGCTATACCGGGAAAGATCTTTGAACAAATTATTAAACAGCATGTATGCAAGTACTTGGATGGGAATTGAGTAATTAACCAGAGCCAGCATGGGTTTGTAACAGACAAGTCATGCCGGACGAATCTAATGTCCTGCTATGACAGAATCACCGACTGGGTTGGTCAGGGAAATGCAGTCGATATAGTATATCTTGGCTTTAGTAAAGCATTGGACAAAGTATCTCATACCATACTTATTGAAAAAATGACCAAATCCGGGATTGACAAGGCAACTGTTAGATGGATCCACAACTGGCTGAGTGATCGTACTCAAAGAGTGGTCATAAATGGCTGCACATCCAAGTGGAAGAATGTATCAAGTGGGGAACCACAAGGCTCTGTCCTGGGCCCAGTGTTGGCCAACATTTTTATAAATGTTTTCGAGAACTTGGAGATGTTTTTGATGATCGGATACCGCCAACCCCGGACCGTGCGGGGTTGGCGGTGTCCCATCTCATGTCTCTACGTCAGGGGCAGCAGTGGGTAGAGGACTATTGCTCTAAATTTAGACTATGCAGGTGAAACCTCCTGGAACGATAGCGCCCTTAAAGATGTGTTTTTGTTGGGTACTTCTGACGCTGTCAAGGATCTACTCATTTCTCATCCCGCTCCCGTGACACTCAATGATGCGATGGAATTGGCAGTTAAAGCTGACAGGAGGCTGAGATGTAGAAAAGAGAAGCGTCAGGCCCGTAAGGCTAGGGAATCCGGCAGACCCGCTCCCACTTCTCTCGTGCCAGCTTCTGGTGCTGAGCCTATGGAAGTGGATCAGCTAAGTCCCGAGGAATGGTGACGGTTTTGGATGATTCATCGTCTCTGCCTCTATTGTGGGAAAGCCGGACATCGTGTAGCGACCTGTCCTCTGAAGCATCTGCGACAGCAGTCTGAACCGACGGAAAACTTCAGATCCTAGGCGATTTTTGGGAGGATCGCCTAGGATCACAGGTACTCACTAAGTTGTTGGTGCCTTGTCACATTGGCTTCCGGAATTTCACTCAGTCCAGTCAGGCTTTTATTGATTCGGGTGCTGCCGACAATTTGATTAGTTTAAGTTTTGTCAGACCCCTGATGACTGAATTCTCGGCGTTAAAGATTCCCATACGCTTCACTAGTATTGATTCTACCCCTCTGTCTGCAGGTGTTGTACAATGGAGGACTCCCATGTTACAGTTCACTGTGGGTGTTCTCCATTCTGAGAATCTGTCGTTCTTGGTCATGGAAATGATGTCCGTTGATGTAGTGCTTGGTATGCCCTGGTTGGCACTGCACAATCCCTGATTTGATTGGTCCACTCGGGAATTGACACATTGGGGGTTGTCCTGTCATAGTCACTTAGCTACTATATCCATGTGTTCAGCAGATACCATACTTATCCCTGAGTATTTGTCTGATTTTCAGGAAGTATTTTCCAAGAAACTGTCTGAGACTTTGCCTCCCCATAGGGAGTGGGACTGTGGTATTGATTTGATCCCCGACAGTCCCATCCCTAAGGGAGCCATTTTCAATTTGTCTGGGCTTGAGCACGAAGCTCTTAAGTCCTTCATCTCAGGGTCTCTGGCCAAACAACATATCAGGCCATCCAGGTCCCCTACCAGGGCAGGTTTCTTCTTTGTAGAGAAGAAGGATGGGACATTGAGGCCTTGTGTGGATTATTGGGCTTTGAATAAAATTACAGTGAAGAACCAGTGCTCCTTGCCCCTGATTCCTGATTTATTGAATCAGGTGGTAGGGGCCCACTGGTATTCCAAATTGGACTTAAAGGGGCTTACAATTTAATTTGCATCCGAAAGGGAGATGAGTGGAAGATCGCGTTCAACACCCCGTTAGGACATTTTGAATGTCTGGTCATGCCCTTCGGACTTTGTAATGCCCCCGCGGTGTTCCAGGGATTTATGGACCCGGTCTTCCACGACTTCCTGGGGGTATTTTTGGTCATATATCTCGATGGCATTCTGGTGTATTCCCCAGACTGGGATTCTCATGTGCGGCACTACAGGCTGGTTCTGACCCATTTGCGCAAGTACCGACTTTTTGTCAAGTTGGAGAAATGCATTTTTGGTATTAAACAAGTGTCTTTCCTGGGTTATGTGATTTCACCCACGGAGATACAAATGGAGTCAGATAAAGTGGCAGCAATCTCCCAATGGGTCAGACCAGATGACCTGAAAGCTCTCCAGCGCTTTTTAGGGTTCGCAAATTTTTACCATAAATTCATTAAAGGAGATGTCCCGCGCCGAAACGGTTTTTTTTTTTTTTTAACCCCCCCCCCGTTCGGCGCGAGACAACCCCGATGCAGGGGTTAAAAAAACCACCCGCACAGCGCTTACCTGAATCCCGGCGGTCCGGCGTCTTCATACTCACCTGCTGAAGATGGCCGCCGGGATCTTCTACCTTCGTGGACCGCAGCTCTTCTGTGCGGTCCACTGCCGATTCCAGCCTCCTGATTGGCTGGAATCGGCACGTGACGGGGCGGAGCTACACGGAGCCGCTCTCTGGCACGAGCGGCTCCATAGAAGACTGCTGAAGACCCGGACTGCGCAAGCGCGGCTAATTTGGCCATCGGAGGCCAAAAATTAGTCGGCTCCATGGAGACGAGGACGCTAGCAACGGAGCAGGTAAGTATAAAACTTTTTATAACTTCTGTATGGCTCATAATTAATGCACAATGTATATTACAAAGTGCATTATTATGGCCATACAGAAGTGTATAGACCCACTTGCTGCCTCGGGACATCTCCTTTAAGAATTATTCTGTTATTGCTCAACCTCTGACCGATCTTACCAAGAAGGCGGCTGACTTGGTGAGATGGTCATCAGAGGCCCTAAAGGCTTTTAGTCGTCTCAAAAGTGCGTTTACTGCTGCCCCGGTGCTAGTACAGCCTGACGCGCAATGACAGTTCTTCATTGAGGTCGATGCGTCTGAGGTGGGGGCGGGGGCTGTATTGTCTCAGGAAGTCAGCGGGAGATCTGGGTATAGTCCATGTGCATTCTTCTCGTGGAAGTTCAGTTCAGCGGAACATAACTACGACATGGGTAATTGTGAGTTATTGGAGATTAAGTGGTCTCTAGAAGAGTGGCGTCTCCATCTTAAGGGGGCAAGGCGTCCCATTACCGTGTATACTGATCATAAAAACGTATATCTCGCCAACGCTAAGAGACTCACGGCCCGTCAGGCCAGGTAGGCGTTGTTTTTTGCCAGGTTTAACCTCGTCGTTACATATATTCCAAGGGAGAAGAACGTGAAGGCAGACGCTCTCTCATAGAGTTTCCGTTCGTGGGAAAGTGAGACAGTGCGTCCCGAGAATTTCTTGGCACCTGGGGTGGTGGTGGCAGCTGTAGAATCTGCGGAATAAGTTGGCGCTATACAAATAAAGATTATTATTATATTATCTCGTTCCTCATCTACAAAATTGTCAGCAGGACGTTCCCTCGGGGGTGCCGGAGGGCAAGTGGTTTGTGCCAGAGACCTTGCGTCTCAGAGTCATTAAAGAGCCTCACTCATCTGTTCTCGCAGGCCATCCGGGGGTTCAGGGGACTCTGGATCTTTGTACTAGACACTACTGGTGGCCAGGCATGTCTCGGCAGATCCCTGACTTTGTTAAGAGATGTTCTGTTTGTGCACGCAGTAAAAGTCATCGGCGTCGTCCGGAGGGGCCTCTGAGACCATTACCGGTGCCTTCTCATCCGTGGTCGCATTTATCGGTAGATTTTATCACCGATCTACCTGAGTCTCAGAAGTTCACCACTATCCTAGTTGTTGTAGATCGTTTCTCAAAGATGGTACATTTCGTGGCACTAAAGAAGCTACCCTCTGCAATAGAATTTGCCAAGATTTTTGTAAAGAAATCCTTCGTCTACATGGGGTTCCCGAGAACATCGTATCTGATCGCGGGGTTCAGTTTGTTATACAATTCTGGCGAGCCTTCTGTAGAAACCTGGGAACGTCGCTTTCCTTCTCCTCAGCATTCCACCTGCAAACTGATGGTCAGACTGAGCGGAAGAACCAGGATTTAGTGCAATATTTATGGTTGTTTGCTAGCGAAAAAGGCTCATCAGTGGGCGAAGTTCCTGCCGTTGGCAGAGTTTGCGCTTAACAACCGTACTTGTTCCTCCACTGGGGCGTCGCCATTCCTTTGCGTATATGGTCAGCATCCTCGCTTCCTTACGGCTATTTCTACTCCGTCTGTCTGTCCTGCAGCTGATGTCGCCACAGTTGCGCTGCAGGGGGTATGGAAAGAAGTACAGAAGAACCTGGAAGCAACGGGGGCTCGTACGCAGTTGCATAGTGGGAGGAGTCTGTCAGTATCTGAACCTTACAGGATGGGACAGAAGGTATATGTGTCTTCTGGAAATCTCAAATTGAAGGTTCTGTCTTTGAAGCTGGCGCCACATTACGTGGGTCCCTTTGTCATCACGCGTGTAGTAAACCAGCTTGCTTATGAACTTGATTTGTCAGCTACATGGAGGGTTCACAGGGTTTTTTATAAGTCATTATTGAAACCTTTTGTCCCCTCGGTGAGGAAGTACTGTTAGTGTTACCATGCGGTGGTTCCTGGTCCTCGCGGGGCGGAGGTGTGCGGGGTCCTGCGGTCGGAGTGTGTCCCCCCGGCTTGTTGTCTGGCTGCCGGGGGCGCAGGTGCCTGGCTAGCATGGGCGGCGTGGTGCTGGTGGCGCGCGGCGCCATACGTGTTTGGTCAGGCAGAGACTTGCAATCACTGCCAGTTATTTGTTTCCCTCAGTGTGCTAGCTAGTCTGCCTCTGTTGGTCTCCTGCCTCTGTCATCTTGTCTGCTATACTTTGCTATTGTCCGCCAGGTTTTTCCCATCTGCCTCAGTTCTGCTTTGTATTGTTCGTGTTGGTTATTTACATCTGCCTTTTCTGTCAGTGTTCTACCCTTTCCATCCAGGTACGCCAGTGTCCCTTTTCGGTCCCTATTGAGAGTAAGGACCGCCGCCCAGTTGCCCGCCTGGGGTTAGCCAGGAGTGGAGGCAAGCAGGCAGGGACAGAGGTTGTGGGTGAGATCTAGGGCACTCGGGCTGGCATATCACGGATAGTATACCGTGACAGTTAGGCTGGGTTCACATGGGACGGATTTGTCGTGGAAATTCTGTGCGGAATTTCTGCGCGGCAAATCCGCCCACGCCTCCTAATCCCAGGATTAGCCAGGCACGTGGATGAGATTTTGCAAAAATCTCGTGCACATGGGGCGGCCAACCCGTCACTGCAAAGCCGGGGGTGGAACCAGCGATGCGGCATGTAATTGATGGCCGCAGCATGTCTATTCTTTTTTTTCTTCCGTTGCAGCCTCACTGCTCTTTATGGGGAGAGAAAGCCGCAACAGAATGACGCCGGTTTTGAAGCTGCGGCTCTCCCGCGGAAATCTCTTGGCTTTTCGGTGTGGCCAAACCGCGAGATTTCCACAGGACTTCTGTCCCATGGAAACCCAGCCTAAAGGTTGTGCTGCAGGGATCGGCTGTACTACATGGGTTTTCAGCAGCACAGCCCCACAGATGGTGTTTGATTGAGCTGGCTGGGTGTGGAATTCTCTAGCCAGCCAATCACCACCAGTCTGCTGCTCATATATAGCAGCTCCTCTGCTAGAGCCTGCTGGCCTTCTCTCTGTTTGTTCAGTGTGAACAGTGGCACTCTCCTGTGTGTCTGTGTAGCCTGCCTTTCATATAGTGTGAACTGTGTCTTGCTGTGGGTCCTTTATCATATAGGATGAGGTAGATCCCTAGGTTCCAGTGTGGGGTGTCACTATCAGGATGATCGCCCTGCATTGCAGGCAGGTTTCCTGGGGTTAGTTGTGTCGTTAGTGTAGGGACTAGGGTTGCCACCTTTGTCACAAAAAAATACGGGCCATGGTTTAAAAAAAGGGGCGTGGTTTATCACAGCATTTTTTCTTTTTTTTTGGCTGCCTGTCCACGGGTGATTGTTCATTGCGTTACCCGTGGTGATAATCCGGCTGCGGGTAACACAGTGAATGCTTTCCATAGCGTTGCTATGAAAACGCAGCCGTGGCATCTATGAGTGGAGAATCATAGCGATTCTCTACTCGCTGGATCTAAATCGCGGTATGCCGCAATTCTCCATGGTGAGCCTATCTGTCAGATAGGCTCACCGCTGAGACCCGTTAGCGCTCCCCCCTGCTCCACCGTGGCGGAATATCACTGGCGATATTCTGCAATGGCCGTGGACAGGGGGCCTTATTATTCCACACACTCTGCTTCCTCTCTTCCTCGATCTCCTCCTTACCTTCCTCACACTCTGCTCCCTCTCCTCCTCCTCCTCCTCCTCAGTACCTTTCACCACAGCAGCAGCTTCTTCTTCCTTCCATAGAGCTGCATTAATGAAAAGCCCCGCCCCTTCCAGTCCGGTCCGGTGACCCATACACTACTAGCAGCGCCTGATCTCTGGAGATGGTGGCTGGGTATCTGGATGTAGTAGAATCTCCTCTCTGAGCGCCACCAGTTCATGAGGAGATCCACGCTGGCTGTCAGCTCCGCAGTCCAGTCGTGTACCCGGCCTCCACCGACCGCTCATCTGGGATCTCGCTGCAGTAAACATTCAAAAATACCAGCCTCTAATAGGGCTGGTAAAAAAAAATACCGGCCAGGCCAGTGAATTACCGGTTGGGTGGCAACCCTAGTAGGGACCCACAAGACAATGAGGACCCTTGAATTGGGCTCGGGGGCTTAAGCGTCTTGGCCAAGAACTAATTCCTCGTATTGTATCTATTCCATCTGTTTATACATGTGGGTATGCTTGGTTCTTGTTTTGCGTGTTTATCAGACGTTATTTTGTGTCTGTCCACGAGTATGAAGTCCGTTCCGCAGTTCTATCTGGTTTTGCCAGTTCGTGAGTGTGAATGGAGTAACATTTATGTCTGTTTCTCAGTCATGTCGCGAGTTTTGTGTCCAGTCCACCGTTCAGCAGTTCCGGTGCCGGTAAGACTCTGCAGTGTTCTTGTACTAGTTTGACGTTACAGAATATACACGTACAGAGATAAGGAGATATTTGTTCCTGTCCCTGCTTGCCACTTAAGACTAGGGCTACGTCTGTGCATGTGCTCTTCCTTTAAGAGATAGGCTTAGCATGCATGTGGGATTGGTAGGCAGATCTCGGGACCGGGGCAGATCCCTGGGGGTAACCCCTTTATTATTACCCCTTTGGGGCCAGAGAGTTGCCAAGACACTCATCAGTTCTGTAGTGGGGCAGACGGCGGTGGCCAATGGAGGCACAGGATTAACGCTCACCGGGACCCTGTAAGTGAAAATACGATCACTGGGTTTCCCTAGGCCCCAGCCCCTCTGCTTTGCATACAGAGGGAGAACGCGCTCCACGATTCTGTGCAGTTTAACAAGTAATGTAATTCAACGGAACGAGCCTCTTGCTTCTTCCCCCAGGGACAGCAGCAGGAGTGGATTCAGGTGCCACGACAGTCCAATAGTCCAGGCAACCTGCCCACCACTCCGGAGGAGTGAACAGCTTACAGTTACAATACTCATCTAGTCAGGCGTAGCCGCTCTCTAAACCGGAGCCTGCAAGCAGGCAAAACCCAGTTTCTCATTAGTCACCACCAGAACATGTGACCCAGAACCTAGCAGCACTTTTCATTAACGCTAAGGCCAGGCTCACACGAACAAGTTTGATTCTGCATGTGGAAGACCTACGATCATTCGTGAAAAATAATTGCGAATGATCACATAAGACTACTGGAGTCACCATGGTGGTCACTATTACTACTTCGGACACTATGGGGTTGACTATTACTACTGGGGCCACCATGGTGGACACTATTACTACTGGAGCCACTGAAGGAGACACTTTCTATTGGAGTCACTATTACTACTGGGGCTAGTAAGGGCGTCACTATTACTACTGGAGTCACTATAGAGTTCACTATTAATACTGGGACCACTGAGAGGGACACTTTCTATTGGAGTCACTACGGTATTACTACTGGGGCCACTATGGGGTTGACTATTAACACCGGGGCAAACATGGTGGACACTATTACTACTGGAGTCACTATTATCACTGGAGCTATTGAGGGGGACACTTTCTATTGGAGGCAGTATTACTACTGTGGCCAGTAAGGGGGTCACTATTACTACTGGAGTCAGTATGGGGTTCACTATTAATACTGGGGCCACTGAGGGGGACACTTTCTATTGGAGTCACTATTACTCTGTCACTTCAGACAACTCTCAATGCTTCAGATATGTGTTCGGTATCTTGTGTATTGGGGCTCTCAATGCCTGTGGATTTTACACCTTTCCTCAAGCAGCATAAAGGCTTGAGGCAACCCTGGTCTAATAAACCTTCTGTCTGACTTCAAGTGGATGGTTCTGAATTCTTGTATTCTTTGCTATTTGTGGTAATCTCAAAAACTTTAAAATTCCATTGTTCTAATATTCCATCCATGTCCAACATTCACTGGATAGTCAGTCAACCATGGCAGTGCCTCCTCCCGCCCGGCAAGATGTGCTTTAAATATGGAAGCGGCATTTCCTGCATAGGCCGGGACGACTTCACAGACTTCACATCCACTTCTACAGCAAAGTCTTCCCACTGATGGAGAACAACGTCTGGAGCCGTCTGTGCCAGAAGACGGGCTTATAAATATTCATGAGCTGTTTCTCCAGCAAATCCTTAGAGGAATCATGTTTAAATCATGCTGCTTGTATTCTGCGGCTCCTCAGCAACAGATTACTGAACTCTCAGCCTGAATGCATGGAAATGATCCTGGACGGACACCAAGGGATCGCGCTAGGGGCTGGGGATAAATACCCCGCAGCATTCTGCTTGTCAAGGGCCTCTTCTCTCACAATGCGGTAATTAACGATCAATAAATAAAAACACAATAACAACAAATAGCAAAAAAGCAAAAAAATGATAATTACAAGAGGAATAAGATAAAACAGAAGATGTTTGGGGGATCTTTCTTTAAGGATTCTTAAAGTGACTGTCTACCTAATTAAGATCATTTATGCAGCTACCAGGAGGTGGCGCAACAAATACTCTGCCTATTCCCCAAGCTGATCGCCAGTGGAGACGCCATTGACATGGTCACCTAGCGGTTCCCTCCCAACTGACAGATCATCTGCCATCCTACCACAACAGCTGGTATTTTTTTTGCCCCTGCTACAGGAATGTCAACCTTGAAGTGCCCATCACGGGGTGATATGAGCAGCAGGTCAGGGCATAAATAGGAGTGATCTTTCCAAGGGGTGTGGCCTATAAAAAAGTTAGGCTAAATATATTCATAGCCCCTATATTAACATGAAATCCTAGATCAGACCCCCTAATATATATTCAGACACCAGACCCCTGAATACAGTCATTGCAGTGAACACAGTAAAAGGTGTGAACATCTTCAAGGTAACAGGAAGCAGCCGCATTCAGTTTGGTTCGGCTGATTCCCTCATTTTTCTTTTTTTAATTCAGTTGACCAATTTAGTTGGAAAAATATAAAAAGCAGTAATGAGGATTATTGCTGGTATAGACTAAATACTATTTTACAACCAGCATTGTAACACATGGAGGCGTGTACACAGCATTGCACTTGTGTAAGCCAGCAACACCTGTCATTACTACTTTGTAGGGGCACACAGGGGGCATTATTACTTTGCAGGGGTACACAGGGACTGTTACTACTTTGTAGGGGCACGCAGGGGGCATTATTAATTTGTGGCCCTCAAAGGGGTAGAGTAGCGTGGGTCACTGGCAAGATGGAGAGTCTACAGAGATGAGTTGTGGCTGGAAGAAGTCATCATGGTGGTCTGGCTCTGGACAGACAAGAAAAGGGAAAATGGATGACTCCAATTACAAGAGACGTCACCTGTGATCACTGGTGGTAGCTGTACTATAATCACCACTATAGAGCTGCTATTTGTCTATTTTATAATGACTACATTGTTTCATGGTATACTAGAGAGGAGTCGCTGCATCTGCCAAGTTCCAGGTATGATGTCTCATATATACTCATATTATATACAGTGGATAGAAAATATCCAAACACCCCAGTTAAAATGCCAGGTGTTTGGCATATTAATGAATCCGACAGAGAAGAATCCCTTTAGATTTATTTCAGTCTTCCTTGTGAGCCGTTATCTGTGCGATTCCATTGAAAAACAAATGGATGTCTTTTAGGGTGGAAAGAGAAACATACTAAAACTAAAATAGTGTGGTTGCATAAGTGTTCCCACCCTCTTATATTTGGGGGTGTGGTTGTGTTCAGCAGAGCCAATCACATTTAAACTCCTGTTAGATAGCAGTCAGCACTCCGCAGCCTTAGTTTACAGGGATTCTGATTTCCCCCATATAAAGTTCGGCTCTTCTAGGAGGATTTTCCGGACATTTTCTTAGTTGGTGAATTAAAGGCCTTCTCTAATGAAGAATACAACAAAATATGTAATTAAAACCTAAAAACTCCGCCTTCTCAGAGAGTCCTGCTAGAACAGATAAGTTGCTCAAAAAGAATTTTGTAGCCAAGTTTCTAGCTGAAGAGACACTGAACAGTAATAATCCCCTGTCATTAATATGATAATCCTCCTGACTGGCAGAGATTTGGAAAGTCAGAAATTGACTTCACACCAGAAAGGAAAAGAAATGTGTCTCTAAAACAAAAATCTACAATTCTACTACAATTCATAGAGAAAAAATGTAACATTGTATTAAAAGAAATGGAAACACATGGATTGCAATGTTATTTTTTTTTCTTGTATCCCTACAACAACAGCTTACAGCACAGACAGTAAATGAAGCTGAGCTCTCTTCCTCTCTCAGCTGTCAGTCACAGCATAGTCTCAACATGCTGAAATACATACAGTCAAAAGGCTGCATATGTATGAAGCAGAAGAATCTAACTCAGAACTATTTATCACCATTGACACTATGTAATGTATTTTTTGACAAAGAAACTAGACAGAAAGGTGTGTTTCACAGGCAGAAAACTAAGCCTTTCAATGTCATTTCCAAACCTGCAAAAACACATAATATAATACTGCTTCCTAGGTACGAGAATATAACCACTAAATTACTGCCCCTATGTACAAGAATATAACTACTATAATACTGCCCCCTATGTACAAGAATATAACTACTATAATACTGCCCCCTATGTACAAGAATATAACTACTATAATACAGCTCCTATGTACAAGAATATAACTACTATAATACTGCCCCCTATGAACAAGAATATAACTACTATAATACTGCCCCCTATGTACAAGAATATAACTACTATAATACTGCCCCCTATGTACAAGAATATAACTACTATAATACAGCTCCTATGTACAAGAATATAACTACTATAATACTGCCCCCTATGTACAAGAATATAACTACTATAATACTGCCTCCTATGTACAAGAATATAACTACTATAATACTGCCCCCTATGTACAAGAATATATCTACTATAATACAGCTCCTATGTACAAGAATATAACTACTATAATACTGCCCCCTATGTACAAGAATATAACTACTATAATACTGCCTCCTATGTGCAAGAATATAACTACTATAATACTGCCTCCTATGTACAAGAATATAACTACTATAATACTGCCCCCTATGTGCAAGAATATAACTGCTATAATACTGCCCCTATGTACAGGAATATAACTACTATAATACTGCCCCCTATGTACAGGAATATAACTACTATAATACAGCCTCCTATGTACAGGAATATAACTACTATAATACTGCCCCCTATGTACAAGAATATAACTACTATAATACTGCCTCCTATGTACAAGAATATAACTGCTATAATACTGCTCCTATGTACAAGAATATAACTGCTATAATACTGCCCCTATGTACAGGAATATAACTACTATAATACTGCCCCCTATGTACAGGAATATAACTACTATAATACTGCCTCCTATGTACAGGAATATAACTACTATAATACAGCCTCCTATGTACAGGAATATAACTACTATAATACTGCCCCCTATGTACAAGAATATAACTACTATAATACAGCCTCCTATGTACAGGAATATAACTACTATAATACTGCCCCCTATGTACAAGAATATAACTACTATAATACTGCCCCCTATGTACAGGAATATAACTACTATAATACTGCTCCTATGTACAAGAATATAACTACTATAATACTGCCCCCTATGTACAGGAATATAACTACTATAATACTGCCCCCTATGTGCAAGAATATAACTACTATAATACTGCCCCCTATGTACAAGAATATAACTACTATAATACTGCTCCTATGTACAAGAATATAACTGCTATAATACTGCTCCTATGTACAAGAATATAACTACTATAATACAGCTCCTATGTACAAGAATATAACTACTATAATACTGCCCCCTATGTACAGGAATATAACTACTATAATACTGCCCCCTATGTGCAAGAATATAACTACTATAATACTGCCCCCTATGTACAAGAATATAACTACTATAATACTGCTCCTATGTACAAGAATATAACTGCTATAATACTGCTCCTATGTACAAGAATATAACTACTATAATACTGCCCCCTATGTACAGGAGTATAACTACTATAATACTGCCTCCTATGTACAAGAATATAACTACTATAATACTGCCTTCTATGTACAAGAATATAACTACTATAATACTGCCTCCTATGTACAAGATTTTAACTACAATACTACTGCCCCCATGTACAAGAATATAACTTCTATAATACTGCCCCTATGTACAAGAATATAACTTCTATAATACTGCCCCCTATGTACAGGAATATAACTACTATAATACTGCTCCTATGTACAGGAATATAACTACTATAATACTGCCCCCTATGTACAGGAATATAACTACTATAATACTGCTCCTATTTACAAGAATATAACTACTATAATACTGCCCCCTATGTACAGGAATATAACTACTATAATACTGCTCCTATGTACAGGAATATAACTACTATAATACTGCCTCCTATGTACAGGAATATAACTACTATAATACTGCCCCCTATGTGCAAGAATATAACTACTATAATACTGCCCCCTATGTACAAGAATATAACTACTATAATACTGCCTCCTATGTACAAGAATATAACTACTATAATACTGCTCCTATGTACAAGAATATAACTACTATAATACTGCCTCCTATGTACAAGAATATAACTACTATAATACTGCCCCCATGTACAAGAATATAACTACTATAATACTGCCCCCTACGTACAAGAATATAACTACTATAATACTGCCCCTATGTACAAGAATATAACTACTATAATACTGCCCCTATGTACAAGAATATAACTACTATAATACTACTCCCATGTACAAGAATATAACTACTATAATACTGCCCCCTATGTACAAGAATATAACTACTATAATACTGCTCCCTATGTACAAGAATATAACTACTATAATACTGCCTCCTATGTACAAGAATATAACTACTATAATACTGCTCCCTATGTACAAGAATATAACTACTATAATACTGCTCCCTATGTACAAGAATATAACTACTATAATACTGCCTCCTATGTACAAGAATATAACTACTATAATACTGCCTCCTATGTACAAGAATATAACTACTATAATACTGCCCCCATGTACAAGAATATAACTACTATAATACTGCCCCCCTATGTACAAGAATATAACTACTATAATACTGCCCCCTACGTACAAGAATATAACTACTATAATACTGCCCCTATGTACAAGAATATAACTACTATAATACTGCCCCCATGTACAAGAATATAACTACTATAATACTGCCCCCTATGTACAAGAATATAACTACTATAATACTGCCCCTATGTACAAGAATATAACTACTATAATACTGCTCCTATGTACAAGAATATAACTACTATAATACTGCCCCCTATGTACAAGAATATAACTACTATAATACTGCCCCCTATGTACAAGAATATAACTACTATAATACTGCCCCCTATGTACAAGAATATAACTAGTATAATGCTGCTCCCTATGTACAAGAATATAACTACTATAATACTGCCTCCTATGTACAAGAATATAACTACTATAATACTGCTCCTATGTACAAGGATATAACTACTATAATACTGCCCCCTATGTACAAGAATATAACTACTATAATACTGCCCCCTATGTACAAGAATATAACTACTATAATACTGCCTCCCATGTACAAGAATATAACTACTATAATACTGCCTCCTATGTACAAGAATATAACTACTATAATACTGTCCCCTATGTACAAGAATATAACTACTATAATACTGCCCCCTATGTACAAGAATATAACTACTATAATACTGCCCCTATGTACAAGAATATAACTACTATAATACTGCTCCTATGTACAAGAATATAACTACTATAATGCTGCCCCTATGTACAGGAATATAACTACTATAATACTGCCCCCTATGTACAAGAATATAACTACTATAATACTGCCCCTATGTACAAGAATATAACTACTATAATACTGCTCCTATGTACAAGAATATAACTACTATAATGCTGCCCCTATGTACAGGAATATAACTACTATAATACTGCCCCCCTATGTGCAAGAATATAACTACTATAATACCGCCCCCTATGTACAAGAATATAACTAGCATAATACCGCCCAGTATTCTGTACTGTTAGTTGGGCATACATATTGCATTACCTGCTTCATTTGATACTGAAAATAGTACGTAGCATAATACTTCAGTGAACTTTTGTAAGTAATTGAAAAAAAAAAAAAAAAAAGAATGTTATTAAATTTCAAAAATTGATCAGCAGACGGAGGTTTTATGCTGCTTACTTACGGTTTTCAGTATCTAACAGCTAATACCGCATGCTATACAGTATTTTTGTACATTTCTGTATCTTTTTTCACACTATTAAGATAGAGATTGATGAGGCTGTGGAAGCTAATCGCTGCTTACAGCAACCAATCAGAGATCAGTTTTCATTCATCACAGCACTGTGGTAAAACAAAAGCTGCTCTGTAATTGGTTGCTTCATAAATCTGCTCAGTAGTGACTGCTGCCGTAGGACGCCGACAAGTGGGTTGTGGTGAGTGAGGGGTTTGTTGCTCGCGCCTTGTATCTCCTCATCATGTCTGCAGGTTCCAGGTCTCATCATGAAGGATGGCCATGTGAAAGGGGAAGAGAGCGGCTGTAACTTCCTCTTCCGTTGGCTCCACAATAAGCGGCTATCACATTTTGGAGAAGCTGTCATAGAAGTTTCCGTAGCGTTCAGTCAGCGGCGGATTAACCATTAGGCAGACAAGGCGCGCCCGGCCAGCCGGAGATCCGGGCCACCGAAAATAAAGTAAAAAAAACCGTGATCATCGTCATCATCATCAGGTGGTGATTAGCCGCAGCCTGGAGGCTGTTACCCACTAGCGATTTTTAACGCTGTGATGTTACTGCGCTTTTTGTTTTTTTTTACTACAACTGTCAATGAAACTTTCTAATGTTAAAATCGCATCATAGAAAAATCGCAAGTTTGCGCTTCTGAGACGTTTGTGCGATTTTAACATTAGAAAGTCCCATTGACAGTTGTAGTAAAAAAAAACAAAAAAACTCTGCGATATCGAAGGGTTAAAAAACACTAGTGGGTAAAAGCCCTAAGGCTGCCTGTCCACGGGCGGGTTTTCATTGCGTTCCCCGCGGCGATAATCCGGCCTTGTATGGAGAGCGCTTCCTTCCTGCCCATGAGTGGAGAATCATTGCGATCCTTCGCTCGCAGCCAGCAAATCGCAGTATGCTGCGATTTGCCGCGATTCTCTGTGGTCAGCCTGTCAGATAAGCTGACCGGCAGAGATCTGTCTGCCGGCTCCTGCTCCCAGGTGGCAGCTCCCGCGGCAGAGATCCCCCACGGGATACCGCAACGCCCATGGACAGGCAGCCTTAGACTCTTCGGAGCAGCACGTGATCGCTGTCGTGGCAGCACATCCAAATGTGGAAGTGGGCGAGCGCCCAAGCGTGAGCAGCACGCCGGTGATGGGGATGCCACACGTGGGAACGGATGTTGGGCAGCAGCAGTTTAACACCTTTTATGTCATCGTCGATCCGCTGAAGAGGGCCCTACAAGGACTTACTGAGGCGTCTTCATGGCTGCAGAGGTTTGGCTGAGGAGGACTCCAGCCTGAGGAAGATATCCATGTTGGCATCTCCAGACTTGTTGGTTTCTATCCCAAGGACTTGTCTTCCGATTTCCCAGCAGAATTCCCTCTGCACTATTTGCAATGAAAGGAGGCGGGATGGGGCGGGGCTAAGTTCTGAGAATTAGCCCTGCCCCGTCCCACCTCTCCCCATTGCAAATAGTGCAGAGGGGTGGAGAGGAGGCAGAGAGGCGGCGGGAGCTCAGTTCCTGCTCCTGGCTCTTCCATCCTCCCCCCTGCAGATGAGGGCGATGTATATCAGCTCGGTGTGAAAACCGAGCCAATATTCGTTCGTGTGAATCCAGCCTTAAACGTACGTCCGGAGCAATGTGCCTCAGACGCAACGGGGACGAGTCTACAGTGGTAAGCGACATTGGTTTAGGGAGAGTCTCTATCGTCAGACCAGCTTTTAGGGCAAACCGAGAATTTATCACATTAACCTCAGCAGAGACGTCGTGTCTGGACTTCGCCAAACAACCAACTTGAGGATCCCGCTGAATCACTGGTCGCTTGTTCCGGGGTCTCACTGGACAACTGTGAATAAAGTGCCCGTCATGCCCACAATAAAAGCACAGAGCTTTCTTTAGACGAATATCCCTACGTGCTTTAGTAGTAGAGACCGTCCCCATCTCCATAGGTTCCTCCGCAACCTCCTCAGGGGATACCGACGATGAGAAGGGGACTCAAACATGGTCTCCTGCCTTCTCTCCTGCAGATGGTGATCAATCCTTATTGCCAAGGCCATGGCATCCTCCAACATACAAGGTGTAGCATCTGAACCATAGCATTCTTCACCCTGCATGGCAGACAATAAAGAACTGGCTTCTCAAAGCCGAATCGTCCACTGGGTCACATTTGCCCAGCGCCGAAATTGCGCACAGTAGTCCTCAGGCGGGCGGCTGCCTGGTAGCATCATGCAAAATAAAAACTGATCCAGCGCTCACTAGCAGACAGATATGGCGACCTTGGCCAAAGTAGAGGTCATCTGTTTATGTGCAAGACACATATATACAGACACATATATACAGACACATATATACAGACAGATATACACAGACACATATACACAGACACATATATACACATCTACATATAGAAAAATGAATCTGACTGTATGTCTGTCTGTATGACCGTCTGTATATATGTCTGTCTGTTTGTCCTTTATGCATTACTACACCATTCATCCGATCGCCATGACACTTTGGGAAGTTGTTGAGTACACTCCTGGGAAGGTTACTGGCATAGTACAACTATCCTACGATAGGTGGCGCACGTGCGAGCATCGTCGACAGTTATGCCCTCCAGACATAGATTGACCAATCGATTTCCATCTCAAGCACGAAAGAAAAAGGCATTAAGAGCTTCAGAAACAGACGAGCCGCGGGATGCGTGTCCAACTACAAGATGATGCATCCGCCGAACGTATCACTAAACAACTGCTGGATACTGGGAATGCTGAGGTAACATGAAAGCTGCGCCGTGATTGGTCATTATATATTATACTGCTGAGGTCACATGAAAGCTGCGCTGTGATTGGTCGTTATATATGATACCGCTGAGGTCACATGAAAGCTGCGCTGTGATTGGTCGTTATATATTATACTGAGGTCACATGAAAGCTGCGCCGTGATTGGTCGTTATATATTATACCGCTGAGGTCACATGAAAGGTGCTCTGTGATTGGTCGTTATATATTATACTGAGGTAACATGAGAGCTGTGCTGTGATTGGTTGTTATATATTATACTGCTGAGGTAACATGAAAGGTGCTCTGTGATTGGTCGTTATATATTATACTGAGGTCACATGAAAGGTGCGCTGTGATTGGTCGTTATATATTGTACTGAGGTCACATGAGAGCTGCGCTGTGATTGGTCGTTATATATTGTACTGAGGTCACATGAGAGCTGCGCTGTGATTGGTCGTTATATATTGTACTGAGGTCACATGAGAGCTGCGCTGTGATTGGTCGTTATATATTATATCACTGAGGTAACATGAAAGCTGTGGTTGGTTGGTTGGTTGGTTGGTTGGTTGGTTGGTTGGTTGGTTGGTTGGTTGGTTGGTTGGTTGGTTGGTTGGTTGGTTGGTTGGTTGGTTGGTTGGTTGGTTGGTTGGTTGGTTGGTTGGTTGGTTCATCGCGCGACGGGTAAGCTAGTTATTTATATATATAAAAAAAAACCCTTACTTCAGACTTCATTGCAGCATTTGGCATCTCTCTCTGCCGCGCGGCTGCACTTCTGGGTTGGGGGAAGCGGGTGGGAGTGGGCGGAGGGAGGAGTCCCTGCGGATGAACGTATCTATAGAAGGCATGCACGTAGATGTGCGCTCCATGGGCCGACACGTGCAGAGCGCACATAAACACTCCATCGAATACTACATCTCATTCATGAGAGCTCCTTATAGCGGTTAGGCTATCGAAATACTACCAACATACGGGCTTCAGATTTACTTGGGATACATATAAGAAAATACTAAAAGAGGATTATGGGTATCAAATTTTCAATAAAATGGTAACTTAATATCAATCCTCCTGTGTAATACAATAATGAAGACCGTTTGGCAAGATATATATAAAAAATAAACTAAGCCATTAACATAAAATGATTAACATCAAGAATATATAAAAGCACCATATATATTGGCAGTGCTCTTACCGAAACTAACTGTGTGTATATATAAGGAAAATCTAGAGAGATAGAAGATGACCGCCGGACAAAATACCACTAAAATGACCTAAAAGAGTTCATTACTGCACACAACATAGTAGGAACTAAAACAGGATTCTCTCAAAAGAAACATTTCTTTAGGATTATGTAAAAAACACGCAGAATTAAAAACCTCCCATTTCTTCCAATCCTTCATTTAGCCCGCGGGGCACGAACGTTTATCTTAAAGATCCAATCCATCTCTTTGGCGCGTAAATCGCTTACAGTCATTATGGATGTATTCTAGTGGAATCTCACGTCAGCCTGAAAAGTCCCCATCATGGTGGGTTTTATGGTGCTGTGATAGCAGCTTTTATATTCCTCCCGTGGTTACTCCTCCCCGGACGCCGTGCACTAATGGTTCTACCCACATGGCGTTCCCACAGGGACATTCTAAGTATATAACCGGTTTGGGGTTTGACTTTTCTTACTTCCTTCGTATCCACATTTATTCCCATCTCGCCTCTATGTGGCCACAACAGGGACATCTTTTCTTTCCGCTGTACGTTGTGTTTTAATCTCGTTCTTGCCATCCGTCTTTCTCCTTTGGGGCATGAAGGTGCCAATATGTTTTTTGGTGTTTTGTTTCGGTCACAGAAACCTGTAGGTTTCTCTGTGATCTCTAGTTAAAGGGGTTGTCCTGCGCCGAAACGGGGGTTTTTTTTTCAACACCCCCCCCCCCCCCCCCCGTTCGGCGCGAGACAACCCCGATGCAGGGACGTAAAGAAAGCTTACCGGAGCGCTTACCTTAATCCCCGCGCTCCGGTGACTTCTATACTTACCGGTGAAGATGGCCGCCA
The DNA here is from genome assembly GCA_035609135.1 of Eleutherodactylus coqui. Lineage (NCBI taxonomy): Eukaryota > Metazoa > Chordata > Amphibia > Anura > Eleutherodactylidae > Eleutherodactylus > Eleutherodactylus coqui. The sequence goes on from CM069413.1 coordinate 175,616,005, forward strand.
GGATCCTCTTCCTCCGTGGACCGCAGCTCTTCTGTGCGGTCCATTGCCGATTCCAGCCTCCTGATTGGCTGGAATCGGCACGTGACGGGGCGGAGCTACACGGAGCCGGCATCCTGCACGAGAGGCTCCATAGAAGAAAGCAGAAGACCCGGACTGCGCAAGCGCGGCTAATTTGGCCATCAGAGGCCGAAAATTAGTCGGCACCATGGAGACGAGGACGCCAGCAACGGAGCAGGTAAGTATAAAACTTTTTATAACTTCTGTATGGCTCATAATTAATGCACAATGTACATTACAAAGTGCATTAATATGGCCATACAGAAGTGTATAGACCCACTTGCTGCCGCGGGACAACCCCTTTAAATACGGTGAATGATGATCTGTATTTGGTGATGAATGTAGTTTTGATCTTAGATTTCTCATAGTTTTTTAGTTCTTTCACCTTCTGGATTTTTTGTTGTCCTGTTTCCATTAAGACTCTATGAAAAGCAGAATCCATGATAGATTTGGGCTACCTTCTTTCACATAATCTTCTCTTCACCACTCCTGCCTGTTGTTTAAAAGTCCCAATTTTGGAAGAATTTCTCTTTGCCCTCCTCAATTGGCCATAAGGTATGTTAGTTTTCCAACTTTTGAGGTGGCAGCTTTGATAATTGAGGTAACTATTAGTATCCACCGGTTTACGTTTTGGTTACTAGATTGTCATTTTGTGATCCAGTTTCTAAATCTAGCACTGTACAGTCTTTATGATTCACCTGTGACTTTAGGATTCTGTTCATTGTCATCGAGCTGCTCGATATAGGATGATAGATCCCCCATGCTTCCATTCCACATAATTAAGATGTCGTCTATATATCTTTTGAATAAGATGATCCATTTATCTAAAAACCTTCTTCTCTCAAACACGCCCATTACCACATTAGCAAAACATGGGGCGCATTTCGCCCCCATCGCAGCCCCGAATATCTGCTTGTAGAACACTTGATTATAGAAAAATAATTATTATTTAGGATAAATAAAATAGCCTCTGAAATAAAATCTTTTTGTTGTATTGGCATCAAAGGATCTTCTTCTAGGGTCTTAGTTATTGCCTTGACCCCTAAGGCCAGCTGTCCACGGGCGTTGCAAAGTCCCGTGGCAGATCTCCACTACCCGGGAGCAGGAGCCGCTGCCGAATCTCCGCTGGTCAACCCTATCTAATAGATAGGCTGACCGCGGAGAGTTTGGGCACTTCACAGCATGCTGCGAATTGCCCGCCGTGAGCGGAGAATCACAATGATTCTCCGCTCGTGGACAGGTGCCGGCGCTTTCCATAGCAATGCTATGGAAAGCGTCGGCCGCGTGATTCGCCAGCAGTTAACCACCGGCAAAATCACTGCCGTGGACAGGGGGCCCCAGTCATGTGGAATATTAGAGTATAATGATTCCACGTCTAGTGTACACCATACATACGCGTTGTCCCATTTGCCATTCTCTAAAACCTTTAATAGGTGCCCTGTATCCTTTACATGGGATGGCGGAGAGGACCCTGTCAGCGATTACTAGAAGCCCGCCTGGACGTGGAGGTGTTAGCGGGAGTTCCCAGGAGGGCACCCCGCTATACACCGGCTGAGTCCTTTTATTCAATTCTATTTTGAAGTTACTCTCCTGGATTTGCCGTGGAGCGCTGTCCTAATTGTTCTTTATTGTAGTATCATGTGGAGTTTACTTTCAGCGAGGGCCACACAATCCAGATCATCATAGAGCAAGGCTAGAGCTGAGAAAAAAACTGTCCACCGAAGACAGAGCCGGTGAGGCGGGAGAAAGGGAAAACGCCCAGGCCTGAGGGTCTCCCTGTAACCGGGAGATGACTATCCCCAGGCCTGAGGGTCTCCCTGTAACCGGGAGATGACTATCCCCAGGCCTGAGGGTCTCCCTGTAACCGGGAGATGACTATCCCCAGGCCTGAGGGTCTCCCTGTAACCGGGAGATGACTATCCCCAGGCCTGAGGGTCTCCCTGTAACCGGGAGATGACTATCCCCAGGCCTGAGGGTCTCCCTGTAACCGGGAGATGACTATCCCCAGGCCTGAGGGTCTCCCTGTAACCGGGAGATGACTATCCCCAGGCCTGAGGGTCTCCCTGTAACCGGGAGATGACTATCCCCACACGCTGGGCCTCATTCCCTGAAGAAACTGGCCTTAAACGAAAATATAACTTGCAGGCTTCACGGAAAGAAACAAAATTGCTACATTTACCAGAAAATCGGTCTGGTAGCTCAAGCCTTGGTTCAGACTGCGCAGACAAGTCAAATGCTGCAGGCACAGACTGAAGGGCAGACAGCTGCTGCATGATGTCCGCCATCTGCTGCATTAAGGCTAGGGCTTGCTGAACCAGAGCTTGCGTTGGATCCTGTACAGACATGGCACTAATCTGACTGGTAAGTGCCTGACCAGGATCCATACTGCGTCTAGTAGTTTATTAGGGCCGATCAATATGTCACGTTTGTCCTGGACTGCCAACATGAACAGGGTACGGGGGGGCAGCCAAGACGGATGTGGGAAAGCACTGGTACGAGTGGCAGGATGCAGGACAGACAGAGAGCACCTCTGCGGGAGGGTAAAGGCCTGTATATCTCAACCGTGCAACGTAAATGCAGAATAAACTAAGGGAAATCCTTTCCCTGCAGACCCCTACCCCAGGAGGGAGCCCTGCCTAATCTGTGGGCCGATCGCTTCCGACAGGTGCGGACCCACATTCGTACCTGGGCCACTACCAATCCCCATTAGGGAGCCCTGAGCACTCGGGATACAGTAGACGGAAATAAACAGAACTAGTACAGACAAACAATAGACACAAACTGGGAACAAACCAAAGCACCGTAGCCAGATACTCAGCGGCTCTGAGCAGGAGGACTGCTCAGGGATCACTGGAAATTAATCAGCAACCTCCAGGCAGCAAGAGCTGGATCTTATAGGGAGGAGGGAGAAGCCGATTGGCTGACAGACATGTCAATTACCAGCCACACCTCTCAGACACTAGCAGGACTGATTAACCCAGACTAGAAAGCACAGGAGCTGTTAACCCTGGCTAGTCTGGAGAGAACCTAAAGAAACTAGGTGTGCTGGCAAATAATTAACCATGTGCTTACTGAGCTGTGACGCTCACATGATACATACAAAACAATACATTTTTCAGACAGGACAGAACATAACAGACATTAACCCCTTTCAGTCCTGCAGCCATCCAATACACATGAATCAAATGCACTCCACAAACAAAAGACTGACAAGACAGTGACACGAGACAGACATAGAACATTCTGGAGGGACCCCAATAACTCTGGGCCACTAGACTGACATAGAGTTCCAAATCTCCTGCACAGACCTGAAGTGAACCTTTCACCAGTCTTTAGGCTTAGACTCTAATGGCAGGAAGGTATCGATGAAATAGACACAACTCCACACCTGTCACACATTGCACATTGTTTTCACATGATAGAAGAAATATTTATTAGTTCCAGTGTCGTATGCTAATGCACACAAAGAGTCCGGTGGGCGGGCCCAGACTGCAGGGCGCTCAGCAATCCTGTCCCTCTGGTGGCGATGAACGTGGATGTGCATGTGAAATCTTGTGCATGTGTTGTTGGTGAAAGTATCGCAATGCGGATTTACAAAAATATCCAATGTGTATTTACAAAGAAATTAAAGTAATGCTGTAATAAGAAGGAAGCGGTTTATCGTTTACCGCAGATTTACAGACGGCGACCGCGCTAACTAAACCCAGGATCAACGATACGAAGCAACAGCGATGACGCAGCTCAACGATCAACTTGTGAAGCAGGAATGCGAGTCGCGCAGCGCCACGCACCGTTCATCTGCAGTACCTTTACCTCAGTGCCCTTTCACTAGTGTGAGGTGCCTTTAACCCCTTAGTGACGCGGCCTATTTTGGTCCCAAGGACATGATGACTTTTTGGGAATTTTCATCTCCACTTTGCAAAAGCCATAACTTTTTACCTGTTTCCGCCGACGTGACCGTATGAGGGTTGTTTTTTTGCGCAGCGAGCCGTAGGTTTTTAGGGTACCATTTTTGGGTGCATACAACGTATTGTAGAACTTCTATTACATTTTTGGAGAGGGCAGGGGAAAAACATCACTTCTCTCTGGTTTTGTTGCGTTTTTTTTCACAAAGTTACTCATTCAGCATAAATGACATAATAACATTTTATTCTGCAGGTTTGTTTGACTACAATAACATCTAAATTCTATATATATTTTGGTTTTTCCACTTTTTGTACAATAAAAACCTTTTACTTTAGAAAGTCCTTTTTTTGCATTGCTGCGTTGAAAGCCCCATGACTTGTATTCTTCCAAGGGCGGAGCTCTGTGAGGGCTGCATGAGTTTTGTGTGAGGAGCTGCAGTTGTTTTGGGGGTAAATATGGCTTTTCTGATCACTTTTTTTTTTACTATTTTTGTCGTGCAGAATAAATAGCATTCAGTTTACTGTACAGGTCGTTATCGATGCAATGATACCAAATGTGTGGGCCTTTTTTCCTCCTTTTTTATAAACAAAGAGGAGGTAGTGCACAAAAAGGGTTTTTAAATCCTTTTTAATGCCTCTGTAGAGCATCCCCCTTCTATGAACTGTAGACAGTCAATTGATCGTGGCATGTAAGGGGTTAATAGCGTGGATCAGTATTTTCACTAATCCCCGTTGTTGCAGAAAAAGGCCGGCTGTTATTCGCAGCCAGCTCTTGCTGCGAATGGCATGGACTCAGCTTACATCCTGTAGTGAAAGGGGTTAAATAACACAGTTCTTCAACCAGGTTCAAGCACCTGAAACTTGCATAAAGTGCAGCGCCTGTACTATTAGCCCTGTCCCTTCTAGCAGGCCTGATAATTACTGGACTAAGTCCCTTTCTGCTGTGCTCACCTCTGTGTTGGAGGTCGGCCCCACTTACAGTTGTGTTGTAAGGGAATCGCCAATCTACTGACTCAGACTTGTCCCAAGTCAGGAGGGCAACTCTATTGCACAGTTCTCCTCGGTTCCAGGTAGCAATCAACGGCCTCAATAGAAACTATAGGACGGCCTGCAAAAAACTGAGCCCTCGCACAACTATGTCAATAGAAAAATAACGTTCTGGCTGTCATAGGATGGCGGCAGAAAACAATTCTATTTCTTTCCAAAGATATTTTATCTTAAAAGTAGTACAGAAAAATACCCTCCATAAATTTGGTATCGCAATAATCGTACTGATATAGAATTACGTTATTTTGTCCTTTTATGCTGCAGAATTTCACTTTTTTCCATTTCCCTCATTTTGAGTTTTTTAAATATACCGTATAATGTACTGAAAAACATTAGATAGTATCAGCGAAAAATACAACTCATCCCGCAAGAAACAACAAACCCTCCGCCGGCGACGGATAAATCAATGAGTGGTGAGATGAGAAACTGAACAAAAGGCAGCGTCCTTAAGGGGTTAAAAAATTTTTCCAAAGGCTATGAAGAAGTGATGTGCAATAACTGACTGCTGCGGAATGGTTTCTTCCTCATCGCGATCTTCCTGCCACTGGTCTCTGTGTTCACCACACAATTCAGGAAACTATTCCACCTCTATAAGAGCTCTTCACTTGTACGGCCACGGATCCGCGCGCAAATGTAGTCCACTTTATATACAAATCTGCATACAGATTTAATGATGAAGATGCCACATGCGATCCGCGTCAAGGTGCGCCGCGTCACTTTGGTGTTTTTACATAGACTGCAATGCAGATTCCAATTAAAACCCAGTGGGGTGCCGATTCAGGACAGATTCCATACCAAATCTACATCCAATTCTCCAATGTGTAACAAGGTATAAAACTGCTGACAGATCCCAAATTAAAAGGTAGGCTCTAGTACCCTGTTGCACCGCCTCTAGCTTGGATACATGATGTGATACAGGTGGGCACGGGGAGCATGAAAAAAGCACATCCAGAATGGGAAGAATTGGGCTAAGCAGCAGCACATGAGAAAAAGACGTGGGTATACTAATAGATCATAGACTGAACATGAGTCAACAATGTGATGCAGCAGCCAAAAAGGCAAACACAATTCTGGGATGTATTAAGAGAAGCGTAGAGTCTAGATCATGTGAGGTCATTATCCCCCTCTACTCTTCCTTAGTCAGACCTCATCTGGAATACTGGGGCCACTGCTGGAGTGTATTAAGAGAAGCATAGAGTCTAGATCACGTGAGGTCATTATCCCCCTCTACTCTTCGTTAGTCAGACCTCATCTGGAATACTGGGTCCAGTTCTGGGCACCCCCCTTTATACAAGACATAGACAAACTGGAGCAAGTCCAGAGAAGAGTTACCAAGATGGTGAGCGGTCTGCAAATCATGTCCTATGAGGAACGGTTAAAGGATCTGGGAATGTTTAGCAGAAGAGAAGGCTGAGAGGAGACTTAATAGCTGTCTACAAATATCTGAAGGGCTGTCACAGTGCAGAGGGATCAGCCCTATTCTCATCTGCACAAGGAAAGACTAGAAGCAATGGAATGAAACTGAAAGGGAGGAGACACAGATTAGATATTAGACAGTGAGGGGGATCAATGAGTGGAACAGGTTACCACGGGAGGTGGGGAGTTCTCCTTCAATGGAAGTGTTCAAACAAAGGTATTGATATTCTTGGGATTAGCGAATTGCTCCTAATCAGACGCTTCTCTCTACTGGTGGTCTGTAGGGGGCGTCCTGAGCCCGGTCACCTTGTGTGCCCTCACACATCCAGTGGTCACAACACCCTCTAATAGTCTGGTCAGACACTCCTCTCTACTGGTGGTATGTAGGCGGTGCCCTGAGCCCGGTCACCTTGTGTGCCCCCATCCACTGGTCCCAACACCCCCTAACAGTCTGGTCAGACAGTCTTCTCTACTGGTGGTCTGTCAGGGGTCCTGAGCCCAGTCACCTTGTGTGCCCTCATCCACTGGTCCCAACACCGCCTAACAGTCTGGTCAGACGCTTCTCTCTACTGGTGGTCTGTTGGGGGTCTTGAGCCCGGTCACCTTCTGTGCCCCCATCCACTCATCCCAACACCCACAAAACAGTCTGGTCAGATGCCCATCTCTACTGGTGGTCTGTAGGGGACGTCCTGAGCCCGGTCACCTTGTGCCCCCATCCACTGGTCCCAACACATCTTAACAGTCTGGTCAGACGCTCCTTTCTACTCATGGCCTGTAGGGGGCATCCTGAGCCTGGTCACCTTGTGTGCCCTCACATATCCACTGGTCCTAACACCTCCTAATAGTCTGGTCAGACACTTCTCTCTACTGGTGGTCTGTAGGGGGCGTCCTGAGCCCGTTGACCTTGTGTGCCCTCATGCATCAACTGGTTCCAACACCCCCTAACAGTCTGGTCAGACGGTCCTCTTTACTTGTGGTCTGTAGGGGGCGTCCTGAGCCCGGTCACCTTGTGTGCCCTCATCCACTGGTCCCAACATCTCCTAACAGTCTGGTCAGAACAGCCCGGTGGGGGACAATTCATCGATACGACCATCCAGCTTCTCACACCCCAATAATGCGTCCCCTCTGGTAACGGGGTGAAATCTCTCCTCTGCGTCGTAGAGGCGTCTAGTGGCCAACAAGCTCTACAAGCAGAAGAAGAGGTCACTACACACAAGGAGCCCCCGAGAGCCTCTTATAGGCCAGGGGGGGGGGGGAACCACTTTTAGGGCCTCCGATGACAAGACCATTCATATAATCACCACAACTCTCATCATCTACAGATCTGCCTGAGATGGAGCCGCAGGATGAGAGCTGCAGTAAAACGATGACTTCTGGGGGTGCAGAAGGGTTTATGACAAAGAATGTATATATACTCATATAGTGGAGGTATTAAATTGTAAGCTCTGCAAAAACTATAAAAACACGGAAAACCTCTTCTAAACTCTTAACCAACTTTGACCATCAGACTACCAGGACGCCCCTGTCCACCTATTTACTTCCCTAGACCACCGGTGATGTTACCATTAACCCCTTAACTATCCTAGAATGATAGACACCAGACTGTAAGATAGTCAGTGGCATTGCTATGGTGGGTGCGGCGGTCGCCTTTGTTCGTGGTCGCTGCGCTGCAGGGCGATGGTGTATTATAATAACAGCACAATAACTTCTCCTGCTTCTATGGAGGTGACATCTTCTCCAGCGCGACTCTACAGCCCCGGCGCTCCTTATACACGTGAACAGTGGACTTTCCTGCTGTATATAGATGAGACGCAGTGTGGGGTCCCTGTATACAGCGGCACATCAGCTGCGGCTGCACTTCATATTTTGCACTCTGAAACTTCAAACTGCGCCTCCGGCTACAAATGTTTCCATATCAAAGACGCTTTTCCCTCTACGATGGAGGGAAACCGATTGCGTGAGAGCAGAATAGACGACTTCATCTACTGACGGACGGGATCGTCTTAAAATACCAAATATACGGATCCAGAATCTGGGAACCGCCCCAGCGCCCAGACTGTTCTCCGGTCAGTCCTGGACCGCTGCTGCTCAGGTCTCCCCTCATTTATGGGGGTCTAGATGGCAATCAAGGGGTCACTGCGGGTTTAGATAAGCCAAACGATGACGAAATTATAGAACCCCTTTAAGATGGTAAAACATCACCTAGTCATTAGCGCTATACCAATAATCGCTGTTTCTACAGTGACCAACAGAGACAGGAAAATCGCTCCGACCCTCCCGATCTGTATCCCAGTTGACCGGTTCCAACCAAGTGAAATCAGTGAAGCCTTTGGAAATACCTCTCTGTCTATAATGTTCACTGAGTGGCCGCTTTATTGGATGCCCGTGGAGGAGCCGGACCGCTGCAGCAATTCATAATGCAGCATGGAGTCCATCCACAACTATCAAAGCTTCTCACCATTACTCCACCAACTGTCAGGAAGGGGTCAGCGATTCATGCTGCTTGCGCCAAATTCTGACCTCCCATCAGCAACAGAAATCTGCATCCATCGGACCAGGAGATGTTTTTCCGCTGCTCAGTGATACCAGTTTTGTGCTCTTTTGCCCGCTGGAGTCTTTCTGTTTCTCTTAGACACAATGGCGCTGGAACTGGTCGTCTGCTATTATAGCCCATCCGTGCGGAGGATCGGCGAGTTGTGCGTTCGGACATGTTAGTTGGAGCTCCAGTGTTGTATTCAGCTGACTGTGCAGCCTGTTGGTCAGAACGATTCCTGACATCCTCCTCCGACCCCTTTCAGTGAGGAGTTGTTTCCGTCCACAGGATCCCCTTTCGCTGGATGTTTTCCTCGATTACACCATTCTCGGTATACTCTCCACACTGTTACATGAGAAAACCCCCCGTGGTTAGCGGTGAGACCCCGGCTAGTCTAGCACTGATGACCGGCCTCGTGGGAAGTCGCTCTGATCACTGGATTTTCCCATCTAATGTGGATTCACACCTAAACTAATCCACGGAAAGCTTGTCACGTGATTTTATGCCGCACTCTGGGGTCACAGGGAAAATTACCGTACAGTGGGCGCAAATCATGAGGATGGGGTCTCTAATATAAAGGGTCCGGGGGCTCTAATAAAGGGGCCCTTCTGTGGTATTCCCCTCCATACAGCTGTGCAGTGCTTATGTTTGGCTGTGAGGGGACACCTTGCTTGGAAGGTACTGTTGTACTATGTCTCCACCAGAAGCTAAGGGCTGGCTTCTGGTTGGCTCATATTGCGGCAGGGAGGGAGGAGACTGAGAGACAAGGTGTTGTGGTGACAGCTGGGAACACTGACAGTGGGGCCAGCTTCTTTATCCCCTGATGCCGAACTCACACCTCTGGCCTCCACACTAGCTGGGACTGCTGTCACTCAGCTCCCCGCTGCTCTCCCCGGGGGACTGGCACCTCCACTCCTGCCGCTTGCTCCCGGCAGGCATCTCTGTAAATGGGCTGCATGCTCTTCTCTCCACCGCACTGCCATCTGGCCTCCCATTCCACCCATTCCACCTGCGGCCTTTGCAGCCAGGAGCGCTGGCGCTGGGGGACCCTGCTGCTCTATTTCCGGGGGACTGGCTCCTCCACTCCCGTCCCACCATTGTCTGCTGCCGGTGGGGAACACTGTAAATGTGCTGCACACTCCTCTCCCCGTTGCACTACAATCTGACCTCCCGTTCCGCCTGCAGCCGGGAGCGCTGTCACTGGGGGTCCCCGCTCCTCTCCCAGTCAGACTGTCATCTCTCCGACTGGTCCCCCTGCGTCCAGGACCACTTTCAGTATGGTGCGCGCTCCTCTCCCTGCCACACAGCCATGTACGCTCTGGTTACCCCTGCGGCCGCTGCAGCCGAGACCAGAGCTATTGCCCGATATGATGGTAGACTGCCGGGGATGGTCGCCTTGGATGGAGGGTTAGGGTTACATCATTAGGTGTAAGCAGCTAACCCTGCATCCAAGGTGATCCTCAGTCTCCACGCTGCTAGGACCCTGCTCCAGGCAGCCAATCAGCAGCTTGCGGGGGTACACTGGGCGGGTACTGCCCATCACTAGGTCTCCGCCCATACTTGTGGTGAAGATAAGGTACAACAGCACCTGCTTGGAATTTCCCTTTATTAGCCAGATTTGAGAACCCATGCGAAGAGGGACTCCTGCTCTGGAGGGCTTGTCATTTATTAATAACATGTTCCCTGGGGGCAGCAGGCGTTACAGTCAGCTGCAATGGATACAAGTACACTAGTACAGTACTGAGCCAGCAGCTGAACAGTTAAAGGGGTTGTCTAGTTGCAAAGCATTTATGGACCTCCCCCGATCAGCTGTCTTCTAGGCCCTGTGCTCATGCACTAAGCTAATTTCTGCATGAAGCAGACAGCTCCATTGCAGCTGCAGTGGCCAGGATTGGTATTACAGGCAAAGCTTCTATTCACTCCAATGGCAACTTGACCTGTAATACCAAGCCTGGCCACTACAGTGGGAATGGAGCTGCCTGCTTCCTGCAGAAATCAGCTCAGTGCACGAGCACATTGGCTCAGAGGACAGCAGACCAGTAGGCATTCTGAAGAGTGGACCCCCACTATTTAGCTATTGTTGAACTATTTTGTGCATAGACCCATCAATAGTTTACAACTGGACAAGACCTTTAATCACTGGCGTGCACCCGGGCCCAGGAGCCTTAGGGGCCCATAAGGCCTCTCTTCTCCATATAGGCAGCCCAGTACCATGAATAAAGCATTATAGTTGGGGACCCTGTTACAGGTTTTGCATTGGGGCCCAGGAGCTTCACGTTACGCCTCTGTGTTAAGGGATTAAGAGAAGTTAAGCCGCCTGCAGACGGCCGGGTTGGATCCAGCAGCGAGAATTATCACCGCGGGACCCGACCCAAGCACCTGCAGAGAGCAGCGCGTACTCACCCGCGCCCCGCAGCTCCAGATCTTTCATGTGCCGGCATGCGCAGACCGGAGTCGGCGGTGTGTGAGTGACGTTTCTGTGAGCCCTGCACAGAAATAGAGCATGCCGCGGTTTGTTTGCCGAGCGAGATTTCGTGCGGCCGTCTGCATAGGATTGCGTTTGTTAACGCAATCCTATGCAGGCTTCCAGCGGCGGAAATCCCGCAGGAAATCCCGCCGCGGAATTTCCGCCCGTCTGCAGGCAGCCTTAGGGGGCCCCAAGATAAACTTTTGCACCCGGGCCCATGAGCCTTTAATGATTGTCTTGTGTCATTACTCTGCTAATTGAGTGATTATTTGCCACTTCCAGCTGCTCCTCCAAACAGGAAACAATCATCAGGCTGAATGTCCCCGAGGTCAATGAGATCTCACGTGCTCCGATACATAATAGCAACACGTACCGCTGCTACAGGCGCCAATCATCCGCGTCACATCAGCGGCGATGGGACGGTGACGATCTCGCTGGGGATTTTGCCGCAGATTTCACCCCTTCAGTTTGATTTTTTATAAAATCTGCGGTGTAAACACAGCCGAAGACAACGCCAGGGGAATTAACCCTAAACAGGTCGCCATGCATGTGACTACAAAGCCACACCCCTTTTTCACTTTGCAAGTCTTAAGAAAAATGGGTCTCAGCAGGTGCGTCAGATTTACATAATGTAACGGTAATGGAAATTGTATCACCGGAGCGAGCGGAATATTCCAGATATGTCACATCGCAGGAAGGAGCCTGATACATTGTATCACATCCAGTACCCGACCCGCTGCTGTACAGCGACACTGCACATAATTGTCCATCATCAGCTAGAGTGCAGAGAAGCCCTCCGGGACCAGCGGCTGCTCCTCATATACAGTACATGCTAGGTAATGACAAAGTATGAAGGCACAAGACGACGTACAGGAACTGTGTGCACATATGTATATATGTACCAGAGGGATTGTGCTGTGTGGACATGTATGTATATGTGCATCCAAGGGTATATGCTGTGTGTGCATGTATGTATATCTGTACCTGAGGGTATGTGCTGCGTGGACATGTATGTATATATGCACCTGAGGGTATGTGCTGTGTGTACATGTGTACATGTATGTATATATGCACCCGAGGGTATGTGCTGTGTGGACATGTATGTACATATGCACCCGAGGGCATGTGCTGCGTGGACATGTATGTATATATGCACCTGAGGGTATGTGCTGTGTGTACATGTATGTATATATGCACCCGAGGGTGTGTGCTGTGTGGACATGTATGTATATATGCACTCAAGGGTATCTGCCCTGTGTACATATTTGTGCATGTATGTATATATGTACCTGAGGGTATCTGCCATGTGTACATGTATGTATATGTGCATCCAAGGGTATATGCTGTGTGTGCATGTATGTATATGTGCACCCTAGCGTATGTGCCTTGTGTACATATTTGTGCATGTATGTATATACGTACCCGAGGGTATGTGCTGTGTGTACATGTGTGCATATATGTATATATGTACCTGAGGGTATGTGCACCTATGTATATATGCACCTGAGGGTATGTGCTGAGTGTACATATTTGTGCATGTATGTATATGTGTACCCGAGGGTATATGCCGTGCGTGCTTTTAGATGGGTGTCTGGCTTTCTGTACATGTAGCCCTGTGGGATTCCGCGCTCAGTCTGTCTGCTATCATGTGAATATAATGTGTGCAGGTTCTGACCTGTTCTCTCTGGCGGATGTGTGAGCTGCACGCAGTGTATATATATATACCTGTCTGCTGGGGTATTTGCACACATGTTGATTGCATTCTGTCTTCAGCTGTCTGCCACATGCATGTTATAGCCTTACATCCCACATATAGCAGGTGGCAGGAGCTGTCCATCCTCCTATCAATGCTAGCCGCAGGGTCACTTACCTGGGCTGGACCCTCCTCAGTGCTGATCGGGGGGCTGCAGCTGCTCTCAGCTTCTCCTTCTTCAGATTTGTGTGAGAGAAGCTTCCGGGTTGGTGAATCTCGTCAGAGGCTGAAATGTGCTGAGCAGCTACTGAATATCTCTATAAAAGGAAGAGACATGATGGAGGAAGAGGAAGCTCACCTTCCCAGCAGCCCCCTCCTGCAGCACTCACAGGGTTAATACAGAGCAGCTGCAAGCAGAGGAATTCCTCCATGTACCCCAATAGAGAATCTCCAAAGGGCCCCAAAGTGATAAATCATCCCAATTACCCTGACGAGGGGCATCAGGGGATGCAGAAATGTGATGCGCTAATTTATCAAGTTAGGAATCATCCCTTTCCTGCAGCACGCAAATCACAAGTAGTAAACATGACACCCTTCATCACCAGACCAACCTCCTCAACTAATAGGGACCCTAGACCAGAGCCAATAACCTAACGCAGAGCCCAGACTAGACCCCCTAAACTAATAAAGGCTTCAGATCCCCTAACCCAATACATACACAAGACCAGAACACACTCCCTAAACTAACACAGACATCAGACCCCCTAAACTAATAGAGACCCCAGATCGGATCATCTAACTGAAAACAAACCCCAGAGCAAACCCCTCAATCTAATAGAGAGCCCAGACCAGACCCTCTAAATGTATAGAGACCCCAGGCCCCTTAACTGAATAAAAACCCTAGACAAGAGCCAATCAACTAATAGAGACCCCAGATCAGACCCACTAACCGAATACAAACCTGAAAACAGACCCCCTAATACAGACCCCATAAACTAATAGACACCAGACCAGACCCTCTAACCAAACGCAAACCCTAGACCAGACCCCCTAAACTTATAGAGGCCCCAGACCAGACCCCAGACCAGAACCCCTAAACTAATACAGACCCCAGACCAGACCCTCTAACCTAATACAAACCAAAGACACCTTAACCTAGTAGAAACCCAGACCCCTAAGCGTATAAGGACTCCTGACCAGACCCCCTAACCTAAAGAAAACCCTAGACCAGAGCCCCTCAACAAGTAGATTCACCAGAACCCCTAAACTAATGGAGACCCCAGACCAGACCCACTAAACTAATACAGAATCCACACTAGACCCCTAACCTAATACCAATCCCAGACCAGCCATCCGTAAACTAATAAAGACCCTACACCAGACCCCCAAAACTAATGCAGACTACAGACCAGACCTGCTAACCTAATACAGACCCCAGACTAGAGCCCCTAAACTAATAGAGATACCAGACTCCCTAACCTAATAGAAACCCCAGACCAGACCCCCTAACCTAATAAAGACCCCAGACCAAACTCTCTAAACAAAATGCACACCAATGAACAGACCCCTAAACTAATAGACACTAGACCAGACCCCCTAACCTAATACAGACCTCAGATCAGATGCCCTAACCTAATAAAGACCTCAGACTAGACGCTCTAAACTAATAGACCAATGAACAGACCCCCTAACCTAATGGAAACCCCAGACCAGACTCCCTAACCTAATAAAGACCTGAGACCAGATGCCATAACCTAATAAAGACCTGAGACCGGACCTAATTGAGACCCCAGATCAGAGACTGGAGCGCCAGGAAGAAAATTTGCATATTGCATGGTGCATTCTGGGAAGAGTGAAGAGTTCCTGTGAGCAGGAAGATTGCTGGGTTAAGCCGGGTCTAGCTGCTCAGAGGACATTGCCTGACCACGCCGCTGACACTTAGTAGCATCTTATGGGTCATATATCATCACTAGAACTCTTGACTTATAGAAGTGGACATCCACTGACAACATGGGAAAGCAGAGAACCATATGGTGAGCTGCAATGTATGCTATATGTTTACAGACCGACCAGAGGAAAAGCCAAACTTCACCGGCCAGAAATGCAAGCTTGTGTCTCTACTGGAGGAAAGGTGCAAAGTCTTCGGGAGAGAATAGCTACATTGTAACTCATTAAGGAAGATGAAGATTTCCTTGACAAAGCAGAAGTAAGTTTTCAAAATATTGAAGAAATGTTTAGCGTACCTGCAGAAGCCGAGGAATGGAAGCATGTGACCCAAAGAAGCCGGAGGATCAGGAATCAGTCAGCACCCATACTGTTCAGGAACCGGAGCCAGGCTTTAACACAGGAGAACAACAAAGTGTGGCGGCCAAGCGCAGACCTTAGTGGGGAGGTTGTCAACGGTGGCTCTACGGTCCCTTCCCGGAATATCAAGATGCAGCCTGGCCTGGCTGCGCACAGTAGCAAAAGTAATAACCGTGTTGATGAATGGTGTAGTTTGAGTGCTCACGTGACCCCAGTGCCTTTTTTGGTGAAGCATTTTGGTAGTGATGAAATACAGAGTCCAAACCAGATTTGATAAAGTAAACCAAAGGTACACAGTTTACTTAACGCTTGGAAGAATGACAACAGTTCAGACTTTGCAGAATTTTAATTAGCATTAACTTTAACAGATTTGTTGTGAACAGAAATTATATGTACTAGTTCCTTAATTTCTCCTCAGTTCAGGAAGATGAGCCCACCAACCCAAGTTATCTGGGGGTCCTCTGAGACGGGTATTTGTGGAGGAATGGAGTGAATCGGGACGGCTTTCCTGGACTTAGTTAGATTAACGCTTAATAATGGCCACTCTACTCCGCATTCCGAGGGGTCTGCCCTGACTGTGATTCCTTCTTCAGTAGGGATGAAAAAGACTCCTTCCATTCTGGTCTCCTGACCTTAACTTTCCTTACTGAGCTTGACCAGAATCTCTAAGGCCTGACTTCTCCTGACTTGAGCCTTGCTTGCTTAGACTCCACTTCCAGACTACTCCCTCTGACTCAGACTCTGCTTCTTCTTCAACTCAACTCCACTCTACTCTACTCTCTAACGACACCAATACTCTGACTTTTTCTTCGTTTGCCCTACAGCTATGGGCTGATCTACCTAGCCAATCCCCAGGATAAGTCCTGTGCACACTATGTCAGTAGGAAGGGTAGAAGAGAATGAGGAAGTGGGCCACATTTTGCAGTGTAATTCTTGGGAAGGTTTTGTAGTGGAGGTGGCAGTAAGTAACCGGTCTCCGTCATTTGTTACAGTGTCTGACTCTGTCAGCGAAGGAAGTCAGAGACTTGCTATTGCGAAACTGTTATTACTAGAGATGAGTGAGCACACTGGTCTGAGCTTGATGCTCGTTCGAGCATTAGGGTACTCGAGATGCTCGTTATTCGAGATGAACACCACGCGGTACTCCAGTCAATTCCATTTACTTCCCTGCATGTTTAGCGCCATTTTCTGGCCAATAGACATGCGGGGAAGGCATTACCACTTCCTGCTGTGACGTGCCAGCTCTCCCCCCCCCCCCCCCCGCAGTAGTGAGTGGCTGGTGAGATCAGGTGACCGCTGAGTATATAATGTGGTCCAGCCCGCGGCTCGCCTCAGACACACACTGGGCGAGATCAGGGACAGTGCTGCTGCTGATATAGGTAAAGTGGTAGTGTAGGATCCTGTCCTCAAGAACCCCAACGGTCCTTCTTATGGCTACATCTGACCGTGTGCATTACTGTTGTGGCTGCTGGGAGCAGTTTTGCACAAATTTTTTTTTTCATCTCGGGCTGTGCAGGCCATTTCATCTATAGCGTTCTCAGGCTGCAGTCTGTACTACATAGTATAGGGGCAGTACTGGTGAGGCAGGGACAGTGGTAGTGTAGGATCCTGTCTACAAGAACCCCAACGGTCCTTCTTAGGGCTACCTCTGACCGTCTGCATTTTACTGGGTGTCTGCTGGGAGTTGTAGTGCCTCACTATTATGCAGCTAGGCCTGTTTGCAGCCTTCCGTAATTTTTTTTTCTGTCTGGAGTTAGTGTTACAACACCGCTGTCAGCGTGAAAGTGTTCGCAAATAATTCCATAATTATTTACACCAGTCTGTGTCTGCAGTGAATTATACGCAGAGCGTAGGGACAACACCGACACTTCTAGAGGGTAAGTGATATAGACAGTATACAGCCTGTATTCTTTTTCAAACAAAAAGAAAAACAGCTCCTTCGTTGGGCTGCACCTCACCGTCTCCATATTGCTGGGTGGCTGCTGGGAGTTGTAGTGCTTCACTATTTCACAGCTTGGCCTGTTTGAGGCCTTCCGTATTATTTTTTTCTGCCTGGAGTTTGCGTTACAATACCGCTGTCAGCGTGAAAGTGTTCGCAAATAATTCCATAATTATTTATACCGTTCTGTGTCTGCAGTGCATTAGACAGCGGTCCCACCGCTAAACAGTACTGTAATATTACCGGGGCCACTGCAAAGCATTTCAGCTCTGCCGCTGTGCAGAGCGTCTCACAATACCCTTTCCTTGGTGGGGTTGAGATCGCCGCAGTTACCAGCACTATCCACTGGCTTTAGAGTCTTCTCCCACTCCACACAGCCTCTATTATCTACAAGTCTCTGCGAGCGGTAAATTACCCCTAGGTATCAGCGCAAGACAGCGGTCACAGCATAGAGCCTCCGCTATCTACAAGTCTCTGTGTGCGGTGAATTAGCCACAGTCGTCAGTGCTGTACAGTGGGGTAATTTATTTGGGCCCTGCTCTATTCGTAATCCGCCATGATGAGGAGTAGGGGTAAGGGTCGAGGACCAGGACGTGGACGCGGGCGTCCAAGTGGGTGTGGGCACAGGCCGAGTGTCTGGGCGTGGTGAATCACAGCCGACTGCTGCGGGATTAGGAGAGAGGCAAGTTTCTGGGGTCCCCAGCTTCATATCACAATTTATGGGTCCACGTGGTAGACCTTTATTACAAACTGAGCAGTGCGAGCAGGTCCTGTCGTGGATGGCAGAAAACGCGTCCAGCAATGTATCGACTACCCAGTCTTCTATGCAGTCCACTACTCCTCGCTTAGGGACTGCAACTCTGAATCCTCTGGCTGCTGCTCCTCCTTCCTCCCAGCCTCCTCACTCCATGAAAATGACATATTCTGAGCAGGCAGACTCCCAGGAACTGTTCTCGGGTCCCTGCCATGAGTGGGAAAAAATGGTTCCTCTCCCACCTGAGGAGTTTGTCGTGAACGATGCCCAACCTTTGGAAAGTTCCCGGAGTCCGGGTGATGAGGCTGGGGACTTCCAGCAGATGTCTCAAGAGCTTTCAGTGGGTGAGGAGGACGATGATGATGAGACAAAGTTATCTATCAGTGAGGTAGTAGTAAGGGCAGTAAGTCCGAGGGAGGCGCGCACAGAGGATTCGGAGGAAGAGCCGCTGAATGAGGAGGTGACTGACCCCACCTGGTTTGCTAAGCCTACTGAGGACAGGGCTTCAGAGGGGGAGGCAAGTGCAGCAGCAGGACAGGTTGAAAGAGGCTGTGCGGTGGCCAGGGGTAGAGGCAGGGCCAGAGCGAATAATCCACCAACTGTTTCCCAAAGCACACCCTCGCACCATGCCACCCTGCAGAGGCCAAGGTGCTCAAAGGTGTGGATGTTTTTCAGTGAGAGCGCGGATGACTGACGAACAGTGGTGTGCAACCTGTGTCGCACCAAGATCAGCCTCACCACCTGCATGCGCAGGCATATGATGGCCAAGCACGCCACAAGGTGGAACGAAGGCCGTTCACCGCCTCCGGGTCGCACCAATGCCTCTTCTTCTGTGCCTCAAGCTGCCACTCAGATCCAACCCCTCCTCTCAGGACACAGGCACGAGCGCCTCCCGGCCTGCACCCACACCCTCACCTCCACTGTCCTCGACCCCATCCAGCAATGTCTCTCAGCGCAACGTTCAGCTGTCGCTAGCGCAAGCATTGGAGCGAAAGCGCAAATACGCCGCCACGCACCCACATACACAAGCGTTAAACGTGCACATTGCCAAATTAATCAGCCTGGAGATGCTGCCGTACAGGCTTGTGGAAACGGAGGCTTTTGAAAAACATGATGGCGTCGGTGGTCCCGCGCTACTCGGTCCCCAGTCGCCACTATTTTTCCCAGTGTGCCGTCCCAGCCCTACACCAGCATGTCTCCCGCAACATAAATCGTGCCCTCACCAACGCGGTTACTGGGAAGATCCACTTAACCACGGACACGTGGACAAGTACTGGCGGGCAGGGCCACTATATCTCCCTGATGGCACATTGGGTGAATTTGGTGGAGGCTGGGACCGAGTCAGAGCCTGGGACCGCTCACGTCCTACCCACACCCAGAATAGCAGGTCCTTCCTCGGTTCGGGTATCTGCGGCGATCTATGCCACCTCCTCCAAACCCTCCCCCTCCTCCTCCTCCTATGCAACCTCTACCTCTCAATTAAGAAATGTGAGCAGCACGTCACCACCAGTCGGTGTCGCGCGGCGTGGCAGCACAGCGGTGGGCAAGCCTCAGCAGGCCGTGCTGAAACTACTCAGCTTAGGAGAGAAGAGGCACACGGCCCACGAACTGCTGCAGGGTCTGACAGAGCAGAATGACCGCTGGCTTTCGCCGCTGAGCCTCCAACCGGGCACGGTCGTGTGGGAACTGCTACTGCGCCAGGTTGGGCCTGTGGAACTTTTTCCTGGCTAATCCAGTCTTTGGAGCGGTGAAAGAAAACGTAACTGATTTAATGAGACCTTCACAGCTGCACTAGCATCGGAGTCCGCTCTATGCCCGCGATTGCTGAGGGTTTGTGCAGAGGCCTATGTCCTCGGCGCAGTGAAAGTCTGCCATGTTTGGACACTCTGATTTCTTTATGTGTCCTGTCTTTGGGTTCCTGGGACCCACTCATGCTGTGGGTTCACACAGATTTCTCATAGAGGTGATTTAACTGCCTGGCACTAAAAAAAACACTGACTGACTAGGGCATGGATTGTGGGCCGAAGCAAACATGTATTTTCTCTCATGTTACCACAGTTATCCGCGGCACTGCTTTGGGACAAACAAGAGGAGCGATACAGCGCTAATGAGACTTTACAGCTGCGCTAGCATCGGAGTCCGCTGTAGGCCCGCGATTGCTGAGGGTTTGTGCAGAGGCCTATGTCCTTGGCGCAGTGAAAGTCTGCCATGTTTGGGCATTCTTATTTCTTCATGGTTCATGTCTTTGTGTTCCTTCGGCTCGCCTACGCTGTGGGTGCACACAGACTTCCCATAGCAGTGTTTTACCTGTCTATCACAAATACACTGACTGACTTCGGTAGGGTGCAGAGTGCAGATGGCTTTCCCCTTGCGTTGTCGATGAGGTTTCCGGCACCCAAATAGAATGAGTAGTGTGTGGACACATGGATTCCCCATTGCTATGTAACTCGCGGCACCTTGGGTAACACAAGGTGTTTGCTAGGACCGAGCCTCACCCTGGGCCCGCTCACATACTTCCCACAAAGAATATTGCTGCATTGTGGAGATGTGTAGAAGTGCTGGCACCTGAGTCCCCTTTATGCCCACGTTTGCGACTCGTGACATTTTTGCGACGGAGGTGGCACGGGATTGGAATGATGATCGTACATCAATTTATCATCGATTCTCAACAGATTTGTGGGCTATCGCCCCGCCCCTTTCGAAGAGGGTCGCTGCCTGGCCCTGCCAACCCTCTGCAGTGTGTGCCTCCGATTCCTCCTCATGGCAGACGCACTTATAAATAGACATGAGGGTGGTGTTGCTATGAGGCCAGCGTGTGGCATGAGGGCAGCTGAAGGCTGCACAGGGACACTTTTGTGTGCCCTGCAGACGCAGGGTCGTGCGGGGGGGTTGGGCAGCATGTAACCCAGGAGAAGAGGCAACGGTGTGTCCTGCAGGCATTGCTTGTGCTTGGTTGGAGGTAGTGTGGTGCTTAGCTAAGGTGTGCCTTGCTAATGAGGGTTTGTCCGAAGTAAAAATTGTTCCGGGGGGAGGGGGGGGCAGACTCTAGCCCCTATTGTGGCTTAATAGTGGGACCTGGGAGCCTCAGATGCAGCCCAGCATGTTGCCCCTGGCCTGCCCTATCCGTTTCTGTGATGTTTCCATGACTTTCGGATGTTTTCTGGTTTTTCACAAGTGCAAAATGCTCGGGTCGCCCATTGACTTCAATGGGGTTCGTTACTCGAAACGAACCCTCGAGCATCGCGGAAAGTTCGACTCGAGCAACGAGCACCCGAGCATTTTGGTGCTCGCTCATCTCTAGTTATTACTCGCCAACAACTCTCAATTTTCCATAAGATGGACTCTTATAAGAGACTCTAGACTGTTTCTACACCCCAGTTAAGCTCCTTTATATGAAAAAGGACTTTTAAAGGTCTTCCCCATTTACGTAGTTATTTGATGACTCTTGTTTTACAGATTGAAAAGTTTAAAATGTTAGTAACATTCAAGCTATGTGCAGGAGGAGGTTTAATATAGTGTTTATGGTGTTCTTTGCTTGCTCATGCCTAATTTGTAGTAATTTATCCTCTTATAATGGGATATGCTAATTTAATTATGCTTAGTTTAAATATGCCACCATGCGCATGAGTCCTGTGTGCCTGGTATGTTTGCTCTGTGTGTATGGCTGGAGGTTTCATGTTCCCCATGTAGCGTCTCAATGTTGGTCCACCGTCCAGTCTGTCCCAGTAGGCGGGGCCTTCCTTTCACCTTTTTCTTTAGTCAGGGAGAGTGATGGTAATTCCACTCGTCTCTTGTTTTTCCTACCAGTCACCCTTCTCTAGTTTTTGCAGTTTGGTAGCGGTGTGTTTCATTCTTCAATAGAGAAAGTGATGGTCATTCCACTTATCTCAGTTCTTTTATCTTTGGGGAAGAGAGTAATGAACAAGCCCCATAGCTATACTAGTGAATCCTGAATTCTTTTCAGCAAAGTAGAAATACAAATGTACTTGCAAGTCATATTCCTGACATACTGTCGTAAATAGAAAAGCGGTACTCAGAAATGACACTTCTTGTTAGTCTCAGTACACCTGGAGTGGGTTTATTCTTCACATAGGTAACCAGGGGTAGGAGTTGTGTTTATAGGTTTCGCCTTACACACTCCGTGACCGTGCAGAGGTCTCACAGGTGAATTGGAAGTAATACACTGAAGATAGCTCAACTCCGGATCTTACATTCTGATTTGGAGGCGCCGTGGTCAGCTTATTTTTAAGTAGGGGGGAACTGTAGTGACCCAGTACATGCTTTTGCTGGCCCCCCTCCATAATGTCATACATGTCATGCCTAATGTTGGTGTGCTGTACAAATCTGTCTAGTCTTTCTGTTATTTTTGTATTGCACAGCTGCAGCGTGTGATGGATTAAGTGTTTACAAGAGCCTGTAGATTGCCTGTGAAGGTATCAGTTTATATCCTGTCACTTGGTATGAGTGTGATGATAAATAGGAGTGTTTGAGAGTGGGAAAGGAGTTCCATTTCTTCTGAGTTCCTGATAAAGAGTGCCAGCTACATGAGGGTACCTTCAACCCTCATGTAGTGAAGAATGGAAGAAGAAGAGAGGTCTCCGGTTCAAGCATGAGAGAAGAGTGAGCCTCCAAATGGAGAGAGAGAGCATGAGCAAACCGTGAGTGGGTTTTCCCAAGGACCAGGGCAGAAGTACTTGTTGCTAATTGTTCACACCCAAGCGTCCTGAAGTCTGGGACTGCTGGTTGGAGGTACGCGTCTTCAATTGTTCATGCCCAAGCATCCTGAAGCCTGGGATCACCGTGTGGAGGTACTCTTAATCAAGTTTGTCTAAATACATGCACTTGGAAGTTTGTCTACTTTGCCTTGTACTGCTGGAGTTTGTTTAAGTAAATTTATTCCAGGCCCTGACCATTCCCAGGGACCTGAGGTATGTGTTATCTGTCTGCAGCTCCTTTATTCTCCACCGAAGGTCATTCTGGTGTGTAACGGAATTGTGGCATCACCCGTGACAATACCTATCCCTGTTCTACAGTTAATTGGGCATCCCTCTCCGAGGGGTGTCCGGAGGAGGCCCAGTGTTGCCCTGGCCAAGGCTACATGCATCCCTCAGGGAGGGAGCAAGGTAGGTGCCGCCGTGACAAGCCAGCATCTTACCCTCTCTGCTCGTCAATGTACGCCCTGTGTGTGGGGGTCACCCTATGGGACGCTGCAGCCGTGCACCTACAGACACGTGAAAATCCTACCCAGAACTACATATATACATACATACAGAGATACACACTGTGGTAAGCTGGCGTCACTCGCCCCCAGGATCGCCGTCCTTTCCTTTCGGAATGGGCACAACATTGAAATGCTCCAGAGACTTGTATTCTCTTTAAATCTTACGCTTGCCGGTATTTATTTCATACAGAGCAAAGTTCATTACATCAATAGCACAGTCCATTATCCGTACCCCACCAAAGTGAGAGTCTAGGGGCGTCCTCCCTGTCAAACTCAAGGCCGCCACTGGTCCACACTGGTCCTCGGGCTTGCAGCTCTCCTGAGCTATCAATTTCCCCCTGAGTGTGGAAGGAGCTGATACTTTTAGGCGTCCTTCACATGAAACCACCACAAGGAAATTGCAGCAAGATCATATTGGTGGTCTGTGTGATATTGCTGCATTTTCTCGCAGCAATACTGTAATTTTGTGGCACTACAAAACTGCAAGCTGTGCTACAAAACATGACTTTGTGGCACCATGTGCGAAGGTTTTCGGGGGAGGGCTTGAAATATAACCCGTATCCTGAAAATAAGCCTTAGCTTATAATAATAAAAAAAACACATACATCACCTCTCCGGTGCGGTCAGCTCCACTGCATCTTCTCCCCGGAACTGGTCTTCAGAATGTCTTCCGACTGGGGATTGGAAAATCCTCGCCTCCAGGAAGTGCTGCCTCTGATTGTCTGAGCTCTGTGACGCTCAGCCAATCAGTACCAGCGCTTGATGAATTAATCACAGCCATTCCTTAAGTGCCTGCTCTGATCATCTGAGCCACGGCCCTCAGCCACTCAGAGGCAGCGCTTCCTGGACCCAGGGATTTTTCAATCCCCAGACAGAAGAGACGCTGAAGACCAGTGCCGGGGACCGGGAAGAGGATGCAGCGGAGCCAGAGAGCGCTTCTAAGGTGATGGATGTGGCTTTCATTTATTTTTTCCTGCAGCTAGGTCTTATATTAGGGCTCTGTTAGCAGGATTTCCTACTGTCACAGTTGCATCGCACCGCACATAAACCGCATTTTCATGTGATGCAACAGAGAGGGAGGCTTCATAAGGAAACATGGGCTACAAAACCTTACAGGTGGCGGCCGTATCGTGAAACCCGCGAGGTTTTGGACTTGCATGCTACAAAACATCGCAAATGTGAAGGAACCGGAGGGAAGCGTGGGCCTGAGGAAGGCCATACGGCCGAAACGTCGCTACTACTTATAGATGATGGGGGAATAAAGGTCACATTTTGCTGGCAGCCCGTTTATGCTGCCGGTCTTCTACATTCATCTGTTGGACTTGGTGGAGTGGAAGCTCTCAGACTCCTGCATGGCTGTGCGCCTTTTTAGGACCGGACCGGCTCTGGGAGATTGTTGGTGCTGCTGGAACAATTTGTAGGAAAACATGGGCGTCACATCCATGCAATTTGCAGCATTGTCGCAATGTGAGAAAATCGCTTGACTTTGTCGCCCGTGTGAAGGAGGCCTTATGTTACTTCCTGCAACACCCGCAGGTGTTACCTCTTGTTTCTACAGCCCTCTGCAGACCATTCTGTGTACTGCAGCACCACAACACACATGCACCAAGTTCTGAGAGGGAATAAGAGAAATGGATAATGATCAGCGCCATCTAGTGGCTACTTATATATACGGACTGGTGGTGATTGTCAGGCTGGAGAACTCCTCACCATCCTCCAGCCAAATCCCACAGATCTGCAGCCACACATTGCACTACAGGTCCCAGGAGTGCAACCTCACCGCAACGCAAGGCTGAATCCACCGCCAAACACTGATGTCTGCAGTGGATAAACGCGACACATTATTGCGAGTGCCGATGAGCGCGCCGTCACACGGGGAGTCCTGTTGTAAGATCTGCACCAAATGCACATCAGAAATGCGCGCGTTTTACAGCCGTTGCACCAAGTTTTCTTTTTCCCCCCCACAAATGCAGCCCAACCGCGGCAACCAACCCCCACATGAAGGCATCCTGCAGCCGCCTGCACTT
This sequence comes from Eleutherodactylus coqui, assembly GCA_035609135.1. Taxonomy (NCBI): domain Eukaryota; kingdom Metazoa; phylum Chordata; class Amphibia; order Anura; family Eleutherodactylidae; genus Eleutherodactylus; species Eleutherodactylus coqui. The sequence goes on from CM069413.1 coordinate 175,641,368, forward strand.
TTCACTGTGTGGTTTTCAGATGCACAACAAATGGCGCACTTCAACCGCAGGGCAGTTTGCTAACAGTAAAGACTGAATTAGGGGGAACGGCACGGGATTGGCCGCAGTTCACGGTTGTTACAGCAAATTCTCCTGCATTTTCTCCCATGTGGCTTTGGTGTTTTCGCCACAACCAGTCCGCCCCGTGTGACGCATCCGTACAGCGAATGTCCAGGGTTCACGTGCGCCAACTTTGGCCATTCCTGCAGTCCTATCAGGTATCCTGGGGGATTCTAGGAGCGTTGGAGTAGAGCTGTGTGCTTGTGAACATCGTGGCCACAACACAAGATGCGAGGGCGTGCGGACACACCCTCTGCCTAATTGATCGCATTTTGCACAGTTTTCATAATTGAAGAAAAACATCATAAAAATTATAGAAAGTAACATCCCAAAAATCGCTGCAAATCTGATGAAAGTGCGTCCAGCCTAAAGTATTCGACACGAAGGGCGTTTCCATGGGATTCAGGGCGCACACACAGACATTGTAAAGTTGGGCCAAGACTCTCCGGCGGGCTCGGACATCCCTTCCGTGTGCAGCAGGCGCTCGCTGCCGTGTGCGATTCCTCAGGACACGCTGCACATTCATCCGCGCAGCGAAGCGCCCGTGTGCAAACACACATTCTACTGAACCTCCAAGAATCGGACAGAGAACAGTCCCGGGTCCAAGTACCCCCACAGACCCAAGAGATCGCTCCAAAATCAGACAGAAATAGAACATATTGGGTCAAACTGTTGTTTTTACACTTCACATTTTTTGGACGAACATTGCTAGAAAAAATAATGGCAGGTCCTATTTTGGTGTCATTTTGGACAAGTCTATGGCTGCAGATTGCACTCCAATGATGTGAGGGGATCCAATTTTTATGCAGGTAACTCTGGAAATCATAAATAAAAAGGAGAAACAAGATGCGTTTTTTTTTACACGCATGTGAATAAGCCCCGAAGATTATAGCGGGTGACCCGACGCCATGATGGCTTCCATCTTTCTGGCGGAGACGCTCATGTAGTCCTGAATATCAGCCTGCATAGAAGGGGTTAATGAATTAATCAGGTGAAGCAGGAGCTACAGGTGAGATGACTGACTATATAAGCCAGCTGGGAGCAGTAGTCCTTCCCACTCAAGGACACAGGTGAGAGCTAAGAAGAGGCATCATGGCTGACAAGGGGAAGGTTCACTTGAATGTGGTCATCATTGGCCATGTGGACTCTGGGAAGTCCACCACCACCGGCCACCTCATCTACAAGTGTGGGGGCTTTGACCCAAGATCCCTGGAGAAGCTGGAGGCTGCGGCTGGCCAGGTAAGGATGGAGGTGGTCAGCACTGGGGGGGCTTTGTGCTCAGGTGGCTGTATATGTAGCAGAGTTGGATCTGTATGATGGCCTGAACTGTGTCCGGCGTGTCAGTGACCAGCTGGAGGGGCTCATGCAGGGTAGATTATATCCCACTGTCAGCTAACATCGCAAGGGGAGCTAACACTCACCATTCTGATGACCTCTGACTGATTTCCTTACTCAGGATGGAGGAGAAACTCCACTACTCTGTTCTTCCTCCCTCTATCTCCTGCGTGATGCACCACATGTATCAGCTGCTCTGCCCCCCTTGTATGTCATATCTGCAGGTATAATACTAAGCAGCCCCTGCCCAATATGTGGTTGTTGGTCAGTATATTCCCCCTGTGCCCCTCCGCTGAGGGCTGTAGACCAAGATGTGAGGCTGCTGGTGGCGGTTTGTATCTCGCTCTACTAATGGGGGTACTTGGTGATGTGACAGCTCTTGGCTCACACAGAAGTACAGTAGCTAGACTGCATAAGAAAGTCTGCCCCTTGCCAGACCCTTCTGACTTCACCCCACAGAGTGTGATATGTGCACCTCTACTCTTGGTGTAGGTTCTAATGGGAACGTAGATGACTGCATGTAGACTAGCTTATTGACAAACTTCATGACTAATGGAGGTTTCTACACTTCAGATTGGAAAGGGTTCTTTCAAGTTTGCATGGATCCTGGACAAGCTGAAGGCTGAGAGGGAGCGAGGAATAACCATCGACATCTCCCTGTGGAAGTTCCAAACCAACCGCTTTGCCATCACCATAATTGATGCCCCAGGACACAGGGACTTCATCAAGAACATGATCACTGGCACATCCCAGGTAGGGGCTCATTGGCTGGCTTATGGAACCACAGGATGGGTGCAGACCTGACTTCTGGTTAACTTGTGACTAATGTAGATGAGGGTGTTTGCCTGGGTGTGGGTGGGCACACATACTAATCCTCACCAGGAAGCTGCTGTGAATTCTTGGTGGTGCCACCTTGCAGTTCCTAGTCATGTTGGTTCACCTAAAATACAACTAAACCAGTAGCCCCATCTTCTTTCAGGCTGATGTGGCTCTTCTAGTGGTTTCAGCAGCCACAGGTGAGTTTGAAGCCGGGGTGTCCAGAAATGGTCAAACCAGGGAACATGCTCTTCTGGCCTACACCATGGGCGTCAAGCAGCTAATTGTCTGTGTGAATAAGATGGACGTAACGGATCCTCCATACAACGAGAAGAGGTTTGATGAAGTAGTGAGGAACGTTGCCATCTACCTGAAGAAGATTGGCTACAACCCAAACTCTATCCCATTTGTCCCAGTGTCGGGGTGGACTGGAGAGAACATCTCGTCTCCGAGCCAGAAGGTACGTCTCTGTAGAAGGTCATGCATGACACCATGGAAGCAGTAGATCAGCATTGACTTGTCCTAAACTGCCCTTCATGTGGAACTTTATTTCTGTTGAGCTGTAACCTATCCAAGGGACATCTTCCTTCTCTGCCTCTGCTAAAGACTTTAGTCTTGTTTATAAAATCATGGTCACAAGTGACTTCTGATGAAAACCAAATGTCAATTCCCTCAGCTGGAAAATAGACCAGGAAGATCTGCTGCTGATCTGTCTTTACGGCAATCCTAGTATGTAAAGCCCAAAAGACATTTGCCCATCTGATGCAGCCATCTCCCCCATGTTGATCCAGAGGAAGGCAAAAAGAACCCAGTGAGGTGGAAACCAACTCTCCCCAATTTGAAGGAATATTCCTTCCTTACTCCAATCTGGCAATTAGAATAATTCCCAACCCTTCTGAGTGATCAGTGATGTAATGTTGTAACGCTCAAGAAAGACCTCCAGAATCTTACATCGTATCACCGTCACGACGTCCTCGGAGTTCCATAGTCTCACTGGTCTTACAGTAAAGAACCCACTTCTATGTCATGTGGAAACCTTCTTTCCCCTAGATGTAAATAACACCCCCTTGTTACAGCCATGGTAATAGATGATGGCAGAGATCTCTGTACTGACGCTGATATATCTATACATAGTTACTAAAGCGCCCCCTTGTTACAGTCCTGGGTATAATAGATGATGGCAGAGATCTCTGTACTGACTCCTGATATATCTATACATAGTTATTAGAGCGCCCCCTTGTTACAGCCATGGTAATAGATGATGGGAGAGATCTCTGTACTGACCCCTGATACATTATACATGATTATTAGGTCTGCACTTGGCCGCTAAATTAAATAACCCCAGTTTCGATGGCCTCTCTGGGTATTGTAGACCATCCTTTTATTACTTTAGTCACTACCTTTGTACCCACTCGAGCTTTGTCTGATTACTGGTACCCAAAATTGTCCACAATATTCTATGTGTGGCCTGACCAGTGACTTGTAAAGGGGAAGAACAATGTTCTTATGGGCCCCCTAGGCCTCTTTTTAACTAACTGCCCCCCAACTCCATGTCAGGGTCCCCAGTGGTTTCCCATTTAGTGTGCAATGGTGACATGGATTTCCTGCTGTGTGCAGAACCTTAGTGTTTCGCCTCAATTGCCATCTTTCTGCCTCCAGCTTATCCAGATCCTCTTGCAATCTCCTTGCGTCCTCGTGTCTATGTAGACCTAGTTTTGTATCATCTAAAAATATTGATTTGCTGCACAATCCTTCTACCAGGTCACTGATAAATATTAAAGAGAATATGGCCCCAAACTGCTCTCTGGTGCCTCACTAGTGACGACACCTCTAGTACTGCCCCCTGTGGTACCACAGTAGTAACAGCACTCAATCAGTATGTACCATATAGAACCCCCCCCCCCCCTCTGCTTTCTATCACTGACCAGTTACTTACCCACTTACACTTTCACCCAGACCAGTATCCTCATGTTATATAACAACCTTTTATGTGGCACAGTATCCAAAAGATCCAATGACACCCACCCCAGTCTAGTTTAGAACTTACCTCCACATAGAAGCTGATCAGGTTGGTCTGACCGGAGTAATCTCTAATAAACCCATGCTGATGTGGAGTTTTAAAGCTCCTTTCCTTGAGGTCCTCCATGATAGCATCTCTTAGAAACCCTTCAGACCTTTTACCCACAATAGAAGTCAGACTTGCTGGTCTGCAGTTTCCAGGTTTGCTTTTTGACCCCCTTTTGACTATTGGCCCCACATTAGCTACACTTGAGTGTAATGCCGAGCCTCCGACCATGTGCTCTAGATGACTACTTTTCACCCACATACTAATATTGCTGCATTCAACAGATGAGTTGGTTTAGAGGATGGAAAGTGAAACGAAAAGATGGCTTTAGCAGAGGACAATCTCTACTAGAAGTCTTGGATAATTTGGTTCCTCCAGTGCGACCAGCAAACAAGCCATTACGACTGCCACTGCAAGACGTGTACAAGATAGGTGGTAAGTGGCATGCTGCATGGAACGTTCAAAAGTGCTACTGAACTCAGTAGGTATATATGTAGAATGGTTAAAGGGATTGCCCAGGACTTTGTAGGGAAGCACAGCTGCATTCTTCAAAAATAAAACAGTGCCCCCCCCCCTCCGGTCAATGTGTGGCATTGGTGCTCCGTCTCACTTCACTGGAACTCTGTTGCAGTACCAGGCAATCCATGGATGTCCTTGTTCAGAACTGATATCCAACTGTAGCAGTGCTCATCATGGCAAACTTCTGACAGGCTGCACCCCTTTTTATTGAAAGCCACACCCTGTGTCCCATAATGTCCTTTGGTGACCCCTCCATGACAGCCAGACTAACCCCACAAGCAGTGCACTTGCGGTCAGGTGGCCGCCACGCTTTCTGACTTGTGATGCCTCCCCAGCATCTGTATGCAGCTGTCAGGGGTCAGATGTATTGCTGCCAGTCAGGACTAAACCCCAAGTGAATTAAATGCTTGTCGGTGGGCAGGATGGCATCCTAAATCGGGAGTGCCCCACAGAATCTGGGCTGGTTGGGAAGCATGCCAGTGGATGGTGTGGAGCAGCTTCTGGAGTGGCTCTCTGCAATCCTGGGCAACTCCTTTAAAGCAACTTGCTGGTCCTGGAGAAACCAAGATGGCCACACTGCTTGTGCCTACCTGATGTACACTGCATTAGTTTGTATCGAAGACACTACACCTGCTTTGATTGGGCAGTGCCAGTCAGAGCAGCATGTAGTATGACTACCATTGTATAATATGCACAGTGGGCATCAGGTTGTACGGCCATCTTTGTCCAGGGTCAGTGACTTTGTCTCCTTTGCACACAATGGCTCTCGCTGTTCTCTAGTCAATCCTCCATTTCTTCAAAGGAATTGGCACTGTGCCAGTGGGTAAAGTTGAGACTGGGATCCTCAAGCCAGGTATGACCATCTCGTTTGCACCATCAAACTTTACTGCAGAAGTAAAATCCATAGAGATGCATCATGAACCTCTGCAGACGGCGTTTCCAGGATATAATGTAGGATTTAATGTGAAGAACATAGCCATGAAGAGTCTGAGACGTGGCAACGTTGCTGGAAACTCCAAGAGTGACCCACCAACTGAGGCCACCAGCTTTATTGCCCAGGTACATGACTTCCTATGGTGGAAGGGTACTGCCAGGTCAAGAATGTCTGATCTTGTTGCCCACCAGGTGCCCCTTAACTGCCATAGTGATGGGTTTATCTCTCGCAGGTCATCATTCTGAACCATCCTGGCTTTATTAAAGCTGGCTACTCTCCAGTCATAGACTGCCACACGGCACACATTACCTGCCAATTCTCAGAGCTGCAGGAGAAGATTGATCGAAGGTCTGGCAAAAAACTGGAGGACAGTCCTTATCAGCTGAAGTCTGGAGATGCAGCAATTGTAACCCTCAAGCCCATCAAGCCTTTCTGTGTAGAGCGGTTCTTTGACTACCCACCTCTAGGTAGGTTTGCACATTGAGTTGCAGCTGGTCATCAAGGGTTGACAATCTACGGTATATTGTACTTCGTACCCATGTTAATCACTCGGAGTCTACTGGGTTATGATGGTCGGCTTCTCTATTGCAGGACGCTTTGCTGCCCGGGATCTGAAGCAAACAGTCGCAGTGGGTGTGGTTAAATCGGTGGAAAGAAAAGCCAACACCTTGGCCAGGAGACAAGGCCAGAAGCCCATCTTGGTGAGGTGAAGAGCTCGCCGGCCGGCTTGCTTTCCATTTCTGTAGTCTTGCAGAAGTTTCTGCCATAACAGTGAGCTGTAACTGTTTTATGTTAGTTGTTTTCAATAAAGATATGAAGCATAGAGTTCGGCATTGGTGACTTGACAGGAGGGGATGGCTCTCTGCTATCTATGGATTACTCCAATGAAGTAGAGTTTTAATAGTCCTAGAAGGGGACTTCTACAAGCCACCCTCAGACCACTTCAGCTATACCTGGCAGAGCCTAACGGGACTCCATAAGATGCAGGACCGGAGTCCATTGTTGGGTCTCTGGCTGCCACAGCAATCCAGCAGCATGGTGTGAGTGGGCAGAACCCCTCTGACTACATGCTACAGTCAAGTGACATGGCATCTAAGGGGTAAAGGGCTGGGATCAGTTCTCCTCCTATCCTGGCCATTGACTGTTATGAGAAGTTGCATTATAAAGCCGGCTTCACACGACAAATACTGTAGAATCCTCACAGCAAACTTCAGCATTTACAGCATCTTCCAGGTGAGACTTCAGATCTGACCGGAAGCGTCCGGTGACCCTGCAGCGCGCCCATCTGTGCTGTGGACTAAAATACGAAGGTTAGACTCACAGCAGATACCCAGCCACAGCACTTGGGGGTAGACTAGCAGAGGTACTGGTGCAGATTACAGCGACCTAACGTTGGCCTGTTCATGCAATAACTGCATATTCTGCGGTGAGCGCCTCCTGCTGGTGGCTGCAAGATGAAGATCTAACTGCTTGGGTTTTAAACTCTAGGTGGTTCAGCAGAAGTCTTAGACTTCGTGGTATTCAAACTTGTATTGGTATCATGTCATCTCAAATGTAAATGCTGCCAACACCGGTCCAGCCTTCATCTAATCATCAACAATTGTCCAGTGTTCAAACAAACCGTTGCTGTCATGCCAACATGTCACTGCAGAGGGTCCAATGCTGCCATACAGCTTACATGGCAGCTACAAGTCATGATATTTCCACGGGGGACGGGCGCACTTGGCGGGGCCACGGGGGACGGGCGCACTTGGCGGGGCCACGGGGGACGGGCGCACTTGGCGGGGCCACGGGGGACGGGCGCACTTGGCGGGGCCGCGGGGGACGGGCGCACTTGGCGGGGCCGCGGGGGACGGGCGCACTTGGCGGGGCCGCGGGGGACGGGCGCACTTGGCGGGGCCGCGGGGGACGGGCGCACTTGGCGGGGCCGCGGGGGACGGGCGCACTTGGCGGGGCCGCGGGGGACGGGCGCACTTGGCGGGGCCGCGGGGGACGGGCGCACTTGGCGGGGCCGCGGGGGACGGGCGCACTTGGCGGGGCCGCGGGGGACGGGCGCACTTGGCGGGGCCGCGGGGGACGGGCGCACTTGGCGGGGCCGCGGGGGACGGGCGCACTTGGCGGGGCCGCGGGGGACGGGCGCACTTGGCGGGGCCGCGGGGGACGGGCGCACTTGGCGGGGCCGCGGGGGACGGGCGCACTTGGCGGGGCCGCGGGGGACGGGCGCACTTGGCGGGGCCGCGGGGGACGGGCGCACTCGGCGGGGCCGCGGGGGACGGGCGCACTCGGCGGGGCCGCGGGGGACGGGCGCACTCGGCGGGGCCGCGGGGGACGGGCGCACTCGGCGGGGCCGCGGGGGACGGGCGCACTCGGCGGGGCCGCGGGGGACGGGCGCACTCGGCGGGGCCGCGGGGGACGGGCGCACTCGGCGGGGCCGCGGGGGACGGGCGCACTCGGCGGGGCCGCGGGGGACGGGCGCACTCGGCGGGGCCGCGGGGGACGGGCGCACTCGGCGGGGCCGCGGGGGACGGGCGCACTCGGCGGGGCCGCGGGGGACGGGCGCACTCGGCGGGGCCGCGGGGGACGGGCGCACTCGGCGGGGCCGCGGGGGACGGGCGCACTCGGCGGGGCCGCGGGGGACGGGCGCACTCGGCGGGGCCGCGGGGGACGGGCGCACTCGGCGGGGCCGCGGGGGACGGGCGCACTCGGCGGGGCCGCGGGGGACGGGCGCACTCGGCGGGGCCGCGGGGGACGGGCGCACTCGGCGGGGCCGCGGGGGACGGGCGCACTCGGCGGGGCCGCGGGGGACGGGCGCACTCGGCGGGGCCGCGGGGGACGGGCGCACTCGGCGGGGCCGCGGGGGACGGGCGCACTCGGCGGGGCCGCGGGGGACGGGCGCACTCGGCGGGGCCGCGGGGGACGGGCGCACTCGGCGGGGCCGCGGGGGACGGGCGCACTCGGCGGGGCCGCGGGGGACGGGCGCACTCGGCGGGGCCGCGGGGGACGGGCGCACTCGGCGGGGCCGCGGGGGACGGGCGCACTCGGCGGGGCCGCGGGGGACGGGCGCACTCGGCGGGGCCGCGGGGGACGGGCGCACTCGGCGGGGCCGCGGGGGACGGGCGCACTCGGCGGGGCCGCGGGGGACGGGCGCACTCGGCGGGGCCGCGGGGGACGGGCGCACTCGGCGGGGCCGCGGGGGACGGGCGCACTCGGCGGGGCCGCGGGGGACGGGCGCACTCGGCGGGGCCGCGGGGGACGGGCGCACTCGGCGGGGCCGCGGGGGACGGGCGCACTCGGCGGGGCCGCGGGGGACGGGCGCACTCTAACAATTACACGGGGGAAAAATATATTCTTTTCAGTAATACTCCCCTAGCAGGGGTATGTCTCTAGGGGATATACCTGGCTTCACCCAAGGTAATTTGGTACTTGTGTCTACCTGTTCACACACCTGTCTGAGTTCCATGAAGCAGAGGTGTGCTACACCTCTTCCTGTGACATCTCAACACCATCCCTACAAAATATCACTGTCTGTCCGCTGTTTTCTAACACTGTCCTCTGTGGGTTTTTTTTTGTTTTGTTTTTTTAACTTGACCTCTCTAAAACTGACCACCTTGTCCTTTCTGCTCTCCACCAACCTCCCTACCCCAACATCTCCATATAATATCTGGCACCACCATAACCCCCAGAGCGCATGCCTGCTGCCTCAGGGTCACACTGGACTCTGCATGTTGGGGGTAAAGGAGGTCAATCTCTGGCCTGAACATGCTGCCTGTGCCTCCGGAATGTTACTAAAATCCAGCCATACCCCACCACGGATACGCTAAAGACATTTGGTTGTCACCCTCATCTACTCCCGACTCAACTACTGCAACTCTCTACCCATTGGCCTTCCCCACACCAGACACTGTCCAATCCATACTAAATGCAGCAGCTAGACTCCTTTCTGTCCAGGCATTACTCAGAAACCTCCGCACTATGCCAGTCACTGCACTGGCTGCCCATCCACTGCAGAACTAAATTCAATCTACTCACCCAAAAAACTTCTAATACGATCCTCACATGCTCGCCTCCTGGACTTCTCTAGAGCAGCACCCATCCTCTAGAACACTCTACCCCCAAAACATCTGGACAATCCCCATTGTGCAGAACTTCAGACACACCTCTTCATGGAAGTATACCAAACCTCTGGATCTAATCTCCTCTACCTTCCACTTTGCTTTTCATATACATCTTCTGCCTCATACCTTCTCACCCCCCCCCCCTGTTTTGTTTCATAACGAAATACTGTATGTTTTCATTATTTTATGTTCCCCTGCGTCTCATCTCATGCCCCTGTATCACCCCTACCCAATCTTTCTCCAAATAAGTGTCTACCACATGTAAATGTCTTGTTTGTATCCCCCATGTTTTGCAATTGCTATGGAATAAGTTGGCACTATACAATAAAGGTGTGTATAATTGTATCCATTCATTGTCAGTAACATCCTTCCCCCCCTAGGAGTGTATGGATATATACTAGCTGATACACCCAACTTCACCCGAGTAATTTGGATTAGGTGTTTATTATTCGCATGGAGAATTCTATGAATTTGTGGTAAATTCAGAGAAATAAAATATGTATACACAAAGAGCATTAGATTCTCCTCAGACTGCATGTACTGATGTCTCTCTGTAGGTGTTGCCCCTCCCACTCCTCACTTTATACCCTTAAAGGTAATGCCCTTTTATTCAAATTTACCGCAGATTGAAGGTTGCAGCCCCTTCTTAGCCTTAAAGGTTCCATCCCTGCAATCCATGGCCGCTTCCTTGAATACCTTTTATAGGCTTTCAGTCTATATACATAGAGGGGAGGTAACTTTCTCCTCACTATATACACATGAAGTGGAGGTGGATTCTCCTCACTATATACATAGAGCAGAGGTGGATTTCTCTTCATTATACAAATACTTTTCCCTAGGCCTTATGGTTTCTGAGAAAAGAACTCGTATATTGCAGATTTTCTTTTCATTTTTTTTTTTTAATGTTTAGAATTGAATAACGAAGTTGTGACCCCTAAGTTTTCCTATTTAGGTTGTGGCAAACGTCATGTTTGTGCAGTATAATTCTGTAGAAACTGTTTGGGTAAGAATACAAGGAAAGAACGACAGAACGGACACCATTGTAGGCATTTACTATAGGCCGCCTGGACAAGCAGAAGATATGGAGGAACTCTTTCTACATCAGATGGCCAAGCTCTCAAAGAAGCCCAACATAGTGATCATGGGAGATTTTACCCATCCAGACATTTGTTGGGAATCTCTCAGGTAAAAGTAATGGATCCAACAGATTCTTATCCGCTCTTAGTGACAACTTTATCTTCCCAAAGACAGAAGAGAAAACAAGGGGATCTGCTACCTTGGACCTAATGCTTACCAACAGGGAAGGAATGGTTGAGGGATCGTGATATCCTTGGATGTTGGATAACAAGGGGAGGAAGACCTGAGAAGACTCAGACCTCAAGGTTGGATTTCAGAAAGGCAGATTTTAGTGAACTCAGAAAGAGGAAGAATCCAATGCCTGGATGTTTTTAAGGACAGAAATGTCCAAATGGTTGGGAAATATTGTGAAATGAGATTCTCAAAGCACAACTGTTACCAATCCCTGGAAGAATGGGAAGCATTTAAAGAGACCCGGATGGATGAACACAGAACTTGTACACATGTTAAAAACGAAGAACAATATGTTTATCAAATGGAAAGAGGGGGAATATCTAAAGAAGAATATAATGGGGTCTGCAGAAACTGTAGGGCAAGTGTCAGAAAAGCTAAAGCTAATAATGAATTGAGGCTTGTAAGAGAGGCCAAAAGCAATAAAAAGGATGTGGGTGGGGGGGGGTCAAAAAATGAAAATGGTGAATTAGCTAAGAATGATGTTGAGAAGGCTGAACTTTTATATTCCTATGTTGTATCAGTTTTCTCTCAAAGTAGATGGAACATCAGCTGATCTTCCCTGCGCCATTAGGGGAATAAAAGAATGCAGGCTATCTGTAAGCAGAGAGATGGTGAGGGAACACTTAGCTAACTTACATGAATTCCAGTCTTCAGGACCAGATAAATTAATAATAAACTTTATTTGTATAGCGCTAACATATTCCGCAGCGCTTACACTGACGGGGGATACAGAAAGACAAAAGTACAAACATTACAGGACCACGGTTATATAGTAATCAGTTGATGGAAACAATAGGGGTGAGGGTCCTGCTCCAACGAGCTTACATACTACAAGTAATAGGGGGATACAGAAGGTAAAGGGGCTGGAGATGTACACGGTATGGGGAGGTGGAGAGTGAGGGATGCTGTACACATAGACAATGGTCAGACATTTGGCCGTGTGACGGCAGAATCGGTATGACTGCAGGAGTGGTTTATGATGGTCAGGGAACATGTTATCAGGCGGAGTATTGATGGGAAACTGATCAAATTTGCTGATGACACAGCTAGGAGGGATAGCTAACACTAGGAAAGAGAGAGAGAGAGGATTCAAAAAGATCTAGAAAAGCTTGCACAGTGGGCATCGACTAACAGAATGGTATTTAACAAGGAGAAATGCAAAGTCCTACATCTGGGCAAGAAAAATGAAAAAAGGACATACAGAATGGGAGGAATTGGGCTAAGCAGCAGCACATGTGAAAAAGACTTGGGTATACTAATAGATCACAGACTGAACATGAGTCAACAATGTGATGCAGCAGCCAAAAAGGCAAACACAATTCTGGGATGTATTAGAAGCATAGAGTCTAGATCACATGGGGTCATTATCCCCTCTACTCTTCCTTAGTCAGACCTCATCTGGAATAATGTGTCCAGTTCTGGGCACCCCACTTTATAACAGACATAGACAAACTGGAGCAAGTTCAAGAGAAGAGTTACCAAGATGGTGAGCGGTCTGCAAATCATGTCCTATGAGGAATGGTTAAAGGATCTGGAAATGTTTAGCAGAAGAGAAGGCTGAGAGGAGACTTAGTAGCCGTCTACAAATATCTGAAGGGCTGTCACAGTGCAGAGGGATCAGCCCTATTCTCATCTGTACAAGGAAAGACTAGAAGCAATAGGATGAAACTGAAAGGGAGGAGACACAGATTAGATATTAGACAGTGAGGGGATCAATGAGTGGAACAGGTTGGCACAAGAGGTGGGGAGTTCTCCTTCAATGGAAGTCTTCAAACAAAGGCTGGACAGACATCTGTCTGGGATGATTTAGTGATCCTGCACTGAGCAGAGGGTTGGACCAGATGACCGCGGAGGACCCTTCCAACTCCACCATTCTCTTCTATGATAGATGTGTGTTATTAGTTACATTACATAGGGGGAGGGGAGTAACTTACTTTTTAAATTTCTAGTTGCTAAATAAGAAAAGTAAAGGGGTCACAACTCGATTATTCAATGCTAATTGCAAAAGTAAGTGCACCCCTATGTAATATAACCTCTCGGTGTCGTACAAATGTGAGACCATTATTTAGGTGCTAAATAGGAAAAGTAAAGGTCTTGTAACTTGATTATTTAATTCTAAGTGCAAAAGTAAGTGACCCCTGTGTAATATAAATAATAACACCTGTACCGCACAACTCTAAGAGCAAAAGTAAGTAACATAGTATGTTAGGCTGAATGAAGACAATGTCCATCTAGTTCAGCCTGTTCTCCCCCTTGTTGATCCAGAGGAAGGCAAAACAAAAACCCAATGCACTTTTTTGGTCACCCTGTCTCCGAGGAAAAAATCCAATAAAAAGCAATCAAAAAAATCGTATGTGTTCTAAAATGGTACCAACAGAAACTACAGGATGGACCGCACCAAATGAGCCCTCAAACAGCTATGTTGACGGCAAAATAAAAAAATTATTATGCACAGAAAATGATGGCATAAACTAAATGAAAAAAATTAAATGTCTTTGAAAAAAAATAACTACTATACCAAATTTTTGTTTGGTATAGTAGTTAATGTTTTCTTTTTCCTGTACGGCTTTTATCGTACCGACCCATAGAATAAAATTATCAGGTCATTTTTGTTGTAGTTTGTGCGCCAGAGAAACAAGACGCACCGAACGATGGCGGAATGTCAGGGTTTTTTTTCATTTTACTCACTTCAAATTTTTTCAGGGTTTTTCAGTATATCTTCTGGTACATTAAGCAGTACTAATGAAAAATACAACTCGTCCCGCAAAAACAACAAGCGCTCACACAGCGACCGCGATGGATAAATAAAGGAGCTCGATTACTTTGAAAGTATTTTATTTTAAATCCAGTTACATGCGCCTTGTATGCCGGCGATTCCCCTCGCAGGGGGTAAAACAAAAATATAAATGGCATACCCAATCATACAAAAACGTTAAACTACTGGTACTATGAAGAACAGCAAGTGTCAGCAGATGGTTACTAGCAGTTGGTATCTGTACCAGCTTGGGATCCCCTCTATCGTTTCCCCTCCAATCAATGTCTCTTCTAACTGTCTGATTCTATGTCGCTGCGAGAGCCCCAGTAGGGAGGAGTTCCGATTTTTTTTTTTTGAAAGAGGTGAGGAAAAAACGAAAATGGGAAAAAAAAAAGGACCGCATCATTAAGGAGTTAATCTTTTATAACAGACTCTGCACTTCCTCTTGTATTAGCCATGCAATATTTAGCAGGGGGTTAGTTTTATTCCCCTGCATCTCGTGTGATATTTCTTTTTCCTTCACGTATTGAAGAAGCGTGGCAGCATCAGTGGGTCTAGAGATGGCTGTTGCATCTGCTAAGAGGATCCAACCACAGGTGTGGTATATTTTATGTGCTGCTGGGACTTCTATCTATATATCGATTTCTTTTTCCTTTGTGAATACACTTGAGAAAAAACTATTTAATAGCTTTGTCTTCCCCCTCTCTTCTTCTATGATTTCTCCTGCATTATTTGTTAAAGGGCCAGCGCTCTCAGTGCAAATCATCTTACCATTTATATAATTGAAGAATAGCTTCGGGTTGTTTTTGCTCTCTTTGGCGATCAGTCTCTCTGCCTCCTCCTTGGCAGTTTTTATCTTTTCCTTACATATTTTGTTTTTTTCCCTGTATGTCTTTAGTGCTTCTTCACTGCCTTCTTATTTTAATAATTTGAACACTTTTTTTTTCTTTATAGCACCCCTTACAGTCTTGGGGGGCAATTGGTTTCCTTCTACTTGTAGTTGTTTGTTTGTGTTTTAAAGGGTATGAACTGCTCACAGGTGATAAGGATCCTTTTAAACTCCTCCCATTAGTCCTCTGTACTGATATTTTTGATGTTGCCATGTAATTAATGTTGCCAATAGTAGTTCTCAGCTGATCAAATTTTGCTTTACTAAAGTTTAGTTTCTTTGTCGCTCCCTGATAAGGCTTCTTATTGAATGACAGCTGGAAGTTGATTATATTGTGGTCACTGTTCCCCAAGTGCCCCTTAGCCTGTAACCCCTTTATTTGGTCTGGTTTGTTAGTTAGTACTAGGCCCAGAGTGGCCCTCCCTCTCGTTGGTTCCCACAAGTTGGGTAAGGTAATTATCTTTAATTGTTCTCAAGAACTTATCACCCTTGTGAGATTTACAGGTTTTGTCTTCCCATATAATATCCATATAATTAACCCCTTAGTGATGAAGTCTGTTTGCACCTGAATGACCAAGTCGAATTTTGGAAATCTGACATGTGTTCCTTTAACATGGAATAACTCTGTTAAGGTTTTGCAGATCCAAGTGAATCTGACATTGTTTTGTTGTACTTCATTTAGGTGGTAAAAATAGTTCAATAGAATTTGTGTATATTTATTAAAAATGCCAAAATTGGGAAAAATTTTAAAATTGTCATTTTTTTACATTTTCAATTGTAATATCTCAAATATGTGCAAACATGCGGTACAAATTGCTGATGATATATATATATATATATATATATATATATATATATATTTCCATCTGTTTACTTTATTCTGGAAGCACATTTGAAAAACGTTCATTTTTATTAACCATTTAGGAGACGTACAAATTTAACATTGATTATCAACATTTTGAGGAACACTTTATTTTCCTGCACCAAACCAAGATTGCAAAGACTCATATGTGTCAGAATGATAGATCCCCCATAAAGACCCCATTTTATAAACAACACCCCTTAAAGGGGTTGTCCCGCGAAAGCAAGTGGGGGTATACACTTCTGTATGGCCATATTAATGCACTTTGTAATGTACATCGTGCATTAATTATGAGCCATACAGAAGTTATTCACTTACCTGTTCCGTTGCTGGCGTCCTCGTCTCCATGGTGCCGTCTAATCTTCAGCGTCTAATCGCCCGATTAGACGCGCTTGCGCAGTCCTGTATTCTGTCTTCTGAATGGGGCCGCTCGTGCCAGAGAGCGGCTCCTTGTAGCTCCGCCCCGTCACGTGTGCCGATTCCAGCCAATCAGGAGGCTGGAATCGGCAATGGACCGCACAGAAGCCCTGCGGTCCACCGAGGGTGAAGATCCCGGCGGCCATCTTCGCACGGTAAGTAAGAAGTCACCGAAGCGCGGGGATTCGGGTAAGTACTGTGCGGTTTTTTTTTTAAGCCCCTGCATCGGGTTTGTCTCGCGGGGGCTATTGAAAAAAAAAAAACCCGTTTCGGCGCGGGACAACCCCTTTAATGTACTCACTGAGGGGGCAGGAGGATTTTGATTCCACCGTGTTTTTCAGGAATTAATGCAATTTAGAGGAGAAAAAATACAATTTCATATTTTTGCAAATATGTCATTTTAAAGGCAGTTTTTTTTCCTCTACTTCACATGAAAATGAGGATTTACACCCTAAAATGGATCCCCCTGTTTGTCCTGTGTCAGGAAACATACCCATTGTGGCCCTAATCTTCTGTCCGTATGCACAACGGGGCCCAAACCGAGAGGAGCAGCCGGAGGCTTTCAGAACATACATTTTACTTGAAGGTGATTTAGGCCCCATTGCCCACTTGTAGAGCCCTTGAGCGGCCAAAACGATGGAAAACCCCCACAAATGACCCCATTGTGAATACTACACCCCCCTAACGCATTTCTCTAGGGGTGTACTGTGTATTTTGACCCCATAGTTTTTGAATGAATCTAAGCAAAGCAGAAGAAAAGATTATGATTTTGTTGCGTCCTCTGGACGAGCAACCTCAATAACATAAAGCAAATGCACAACTGTGCAAAAGGAAACAAAAACTAAAGGGGAATGCTCTCCCTATCGACCCTAACCCGGGAGGCGGCCCTGCCTACTCGGCAGACCGACCGCGCTGATAAGTGCGAGCCTGCACTCGAACCTGGGCCACTGACCAGTCCCTCACTGGAAGCCCTAGCACAAAACAAAAGGAGAAAAAAAACCAAACAGTAAAGAACTTTGCTTATCCAGCAGAGCTTCCACCACTCTGTGTTGCTCTGTCGCTGTCCAACATAGAACTGAAGTGAATTGACCAGCACAGGAGTAACAGTTAGCACTGCTTAAATAGGAGTAGAGCTACTTAGCACCAGGTGCTGACTGTCATTAATCTTGCAACCACCACACCTCTCAGCTCCAGGAGAGGTAGGAATGCTGCTAAACCCTGGTCTGGCCTGAAAGCAAGGTGGAAACCTCAGAACGGCTGCAACAGTACCTCCCCTTCTAGGAGGGGCCCCAGGACCCTTAAAGGGGTTGTCTCGCGGCAAACATCAAAATTTTACATTACCCCATTCCCCCTGTCACCCCCCTGGTATAAAATAGCAATTTAAAGTGGTTTTTAAACCGCTTGCTACTCACCGATCCAACGAAATATGGAGTTATAAAAATCTTCTTCCTAAGATGGCCGCCGATCCTTTCCCAGCAATGCACTGCGGTTTTCTCCCATGGTGCACCGCGGGTCTTCTCCCATGGTGCACCATGGGCTCTGTGCGTTCCATTGCCGATTCCAGCCTCCTGATTGGCTGGAATCGGCACACGTGACGGGGCAGAGCTACGATGACGACGCGGTGACCAGCTCTCCGGCATGAGTGGCCCCATTCACCAGCCAGAAGCACGGACTGCGCAAGCGCGTCTAAAAACGCCAGAAGACATCAGAATTAGACGGATCCATGGCGACGGGGACGCTAGCAACGGAGCAGGTAAGTGAATAACTTCTGTATGGCTCATATTTAATGCCCGATGTACATTACAAAGTGCATTAATATGGCCATACAGAAGTGTATAACCCCACTTGCTGCCGCGGGACAACCCCTTTAAGATCAGGACGACCAGGGTTTGATCTGTGAAATTTTTTGACTCACCGGGAGTCCAAAATGTGACTTATTACTAACTGCTCCTCCCCATCCGCTAGCACAGGAGCCGGGGGTGGAGGGTCATTCCCAGGATCAATGAATCTTTTGAGCAGAGATTTGTGGAAAACATTGTTAATTTTCATCGCACTGGGAATTTCTAACCGGAAGGCCACCGCGTTAATCGTCTCAATTATTTTAAACGGACCGATAAATCGTGGGCCCAGTTTAGCGGATGGTTGTTTGGGTTTTATAACTCTGGTACACAACGAAACCAAGTCTCCAACATGGAATTCCGCCCCCTCTGGGCGGTGACTGTTAGCAACTTGCTTTCTCCGCTGAACTGCTCGCCGTAACTCTCTCTGGACCTCGGCCATAATAGGCCCAGAAGAATCTGGCTGCCCCAGTGCCGGAGCCGTAGCAACACACTTCTTCAATTTCTGAACCCTCTCAGGATCCATCTTAAAACCCTCTTGAGTATAATCTTTGAGCGTTAGTCTCTCAGGAGGGGGTATGCGGCTCCGGGGGAACTCGTAGTCAGGGAGAAGTTTAATAGCACAATCTCCCTGTCTGTGCGGTGGTAATTTGTCTGCCCCCACTGGGGGAAGCCCCTCAGAGAGGTCGGCGATGACCTCCGGCAGCTCTTCTGTCTGAGTAGAAGCTATATCAAAAGAAACGCAACCAGACAGACAACCAGGGCTCCATTCAACAATGTCCCCCTTCTCCCAGTCTACTACCGGGTTGTGTAGACGTAGCCAAGGCAGCCCCAAGACTACTTGCCAAGGGAGGGATTCTATGACACATAATGTTATAATCTACCTGTGGAACAGCCCAATTTTTAAACGGACGTTAGGCACTAGAGATGAGCGAGCACCAAAATGCTCGGGTGCTCGTTATTCGAGACAAACTTTTCACGATGCTCGAGGGTTCGTTTCAAGTAACGAACCCCATTGAAGTCAATGGGCGACCCGAGCATTTTTGTATTTCGCCGATGCTCGCTAAGGTTTTCATTTGTGAAAATCTGGGCAATTCAAGAAAGTGATGGGAACGACACAGATACATATAGGGCAGGCGAGGGGCAACATGCAGGGCTGCATCTCAGGTTCCCAGGTCCCACTATTAAGCCACAATAGCGGCAAGAGTGCCCCCCCCCCAACAATTTTTACTTCTGAAAAGCCCTCATTAGCAATGCATACCTTAGCTAAGCACCACACTACCTCCAACAAAGCACAATCACTGCCTGCATGACACTCCGCTGCCACTTCTCCTGGGTAACATGCTGCCCAATCCCCCCGCACGACCCAGTGTCCACAGCGCACACCAAAGTGTCCCTGCGCAGCCTTCAGCTGCCCTCATGCCACACGCTGGCCTCATAGCCACACCACCCTCATGTCTATTTATAAGTGCGTCTGCCATGAGGAGGAACCGCAGGCACACACTGCAGAGGGTTGGCACGGCCAGGCAGCCACCCTCTTTAAAAGGGGTGGGGCGATAGCCCACAATGCTGTACAGAAGCAATGAGAAATCCAATCCTGTGCCACCTCCATCAGGAGCTGCACATGTGGGCATAGCAATGGGGAACCCATGTGCCACACACTATTCATTCTGTCAAGGTGTCTGCATGCCCCAGTCAGACCGGGGTTTTTTATAAATAGTCACAGGCAGGTACAACTCCGCAATGGGAATTCCGTGTGCACCCACAGCATGGGTGGCTCCCTGGAACCCACCGGCGGTACATAAATATATCCCATTGCATTGCCCATCACAGCTGAGGTAACGTCAGGTTTAATGCAGGTGGGCTTCAGCCCACACTGCATGCCCCAGTCAGACTGGGGTTCTTTAGAAGTGGACACATGCAGTTACAACTCCGTGTGGACCGACAGCATGGGTGGGTCCCACGAAGCCACCGGCGGTACATAAATATATCCCATTGCAGTGCCCAGCACAGCTGAGGTAACGTCAGGTTTAATGCAGGTGGTCTTCAGCCCACACTGCATGCCCCAGTCTGACCGGGGTTTTTTTTATACATAGACACTGGCAGGTACAACTCCCTTATGTGAAGTCCCTGTGGACCCACAGCATGGGTGGCTCCCTGGAACCCACCAGCGGCAACAGTAACATTCCCGTTGCAGCAGTTTAGGGAGATAACAGTCTCTTTCATATTTCAGTAGTTGCAGTATAGAAAAGGCCCCAGTTACATTTATGTAGCAAAAGTGTAGGCCAACCCCCCACACCTTGCTGTACCATGAGTGCAGGTGAAGCCCATAAAAATTACTAGGATTACACTGTAGGCGAGGGCCCCAAAAAATTGGTGTACCAACAGTACTAATGTACCTCAGAAAAATTGCCCATGCCCAACCAAGAGGGCAGGTGAAACCCATTAATCGCTTTGGTTAATGTGGCTTAATTGGTAACTAGGCCTGGAGGCCGCCCAGTTAAAATAAAAATTGGTTCAGGTGCAAGTTTCAACGCTTTAATGAGCATTGAAACGTATAAAAATTGTCTACAAAAATTATATGAGTGAGCCTTGTGGGCCTAAGAAAAATTGCCCGTTTGGCGTGATTACGTGAGGTTTCAGGAGGAGGAGCAGGAGGAGGAGGATGAATATAATACACAGATTGATGAAGCTAAAAGGTCCCAGTTTTTTATGGTGATAGAGAACGATGCTTCCATCCGCGGGTGCAGCCTACGTATTGTTTAGGTATTGCTGCTGTCCGCTGGTGGAGAAGAGGGATGTCTGGGGAAATCCAGGCTTTGTTCATCTTTATGATTGTAAGCCGGTCGGCACTGTCGGTTGACAGGCGGGTACGCTTATCCGTGATGATTCCCCCAGCCGCACTAAACACGCTCTGACAAGACGCTAGCCGCAGGACAAGCAAGCACCTCCAGGGCATACAGCGCGAGTTCAGGCCACGTGTCCAGCTTCGACACCCAGTAGTTGTAGGGAGCAGAGGCGTCACGGAGGATGGTCGTGCGATCGGCTACGTACTCCCTCACCATCCTTTTACAGTGCTCCCGCCGACTCAGCCTTGACTGGGGAGCGGTGACACAGTCTTGCTGGGGAGCCATAAAGCTGGCAAAGGCCTTGGAGAGTGTTCCCCTGCCTGTGCTGTACATGCTGCCTGATCTCCGCGCCTCCCCTGCTACCTCACCCTCGGAACTGCGCCTTTTGCCACTAGCGCTGTCGGATGGGAATTTTACCATCAGTTTGTCCGCCAGGGTCCTGTGGTATAGCATCACTCTCGAACCCCTTTCCTCTTCGGGTATGAGAGTGGAAAGGTTCTCCTTATACCGTGGGTCGAGCAGTGTGTACACCCAGTAATCCATAGTGGCTAGAATGCGTGTAACGCGAGGGTCACGAGAAAGGCATGCTAACATGAAGTCAGCCATGTGTGCCAGGGTACCTGTACGCAACACATGGCTGTCCTCACTAGGAAGATCACTTTCAGGATCCTCCTCCTCCTCCTCAGGCCATACACGCTGAAAGGATGACAGGCAAGCAGCATGGGTACCCTCAGCAGTGGGCCAAGCTGTCTCTTCCCCCTCCTCCTCCTCCTCAACGCACTGAGATATAGACATGAGGGTGCTCTGACTATCCAGCGACATACTGTCTTCCCCCGCCTCCGTTTCCGAGCGCAAAGCGTCTGCCTTTATGCTTTGCAGGGAACTTCTCAAGAGGCATAGCAGAGGAATGGTGACACTAATGATTGCAGCATCGCCGCTCACCATCTGGGTAGACTCCTCAAAGTTTCCAAGGATCTGGCAGATGTCTGCCAACCAGGCCCACCCTTCTGTAAAGAATTGAGGAGGCTGACTCCCACTACGCCACCCATGTTGGAGTTGGTATTCCACTATAGCTCTACGCTGCTCATAGAGCCTGGCCAACATGTGGAGCGTAGAGTTCCACCGTGTGGGCACCTCGCACAGCAGTCGGTGCACTGGCAGATTAAACCGATGTTGCAGGGTCTACCGGGTGGCAGCGTCCGTCTTGGACTTGCGGAAATGTGCGCTGAGTCGGCGCACCTTTCCGAGCAGGTCTGACAAGTGTGGGTAGCTTTTCAGAAAGTGCTGAACCACCAAACTAAAGACGTGGGCCAGGCATGGCATGTGTGTGAGGCTGCCGAGCTGCAGAGCCGCCACAAGGTTACGGCCGTTGTCACACACGACCATGCCCGGTTGGAGGCTGAGCGGCGAAAGCCAGCAGTCGGTCTGCTCTGTCAGACCCTGCCGCAGTTTTTGGGCCGTGTGCCTCTTCTCTCCTAAGCTGAGTAGTTTCAGCACGGCCTGCTGGCGCTTGCCCACCGCTGTGCTGCCACCCCGCGCAACACCGACTGCTGGCGACGTGCTGCTGCTGACACATCTTGATTGCGAGACAGAGGTTGTGTAGGAGGAGGAGGAGGGTGGTTTAGGGGAGGAAGCATACACCACCGCAGATACCAGCACCGAGCTGGGGCCCGCAATTCTGGGGGTGGGTAAGACGTGAGTGGTCCCAGGCTCTGACTTGGTCCTAGCCTCCACTAAATTCACCCAATGTGCCGTCAGGGAGATATAGTGGCCCTGCCCGCCTGTGCTTGTCCACGTGTCTGTTGTTAAGTGCACCTTTGCAGTAACCGCGTTGGTGAGGGCGCGTACAATGTTGCGGGAGACGTGGTCATGCAGGGCTGGGACGGCACATCGGGAAAAGTAGTGGCGACTGGGAACCGAGTAGCGCGGGGCCGCCGCCATCATGTTTTTGAAAGCCTGCGTTTCCACAAGCCTATACAGCAGCATCTCCAGGCTGATCAATTTGGCTATGTGCACGTTTAACGCTTGAGCGTGCGGGTGCGTGGTGGCGTACTTGCGCTCAAACAGTTGCGCTAGTGACGGCTGGACGCTGCGCTGAGAGACATTGCTGGATGGGGCCGAGGACAGCGGAGGTGAGGGTGTGGGTGCAGGCCGGGAGACGGTAGTGCCTGTGTCCTGAGAGGGGGGTTGGATCGGATCTCAGTGGCAGGTTGGGGCACAGGGGGAGAGTCAGTGGTGCAAACCGGAGGCGGTGAACGGCCTTCGTCCCACCTTGTGGGGTGCTTGGCCATCATATGCCTGCGCATGCTGGTGGTGGTGAGGCTGGTGGTGGTGGCTCCCCGGCTGATCTTGCACACCACAGTTCGTCGGTCGTCTGCACTCTCAGTGAAAAACTGCCAGACCTTTGAGCACCTCGGCCTCTGCAGGGTGGCATGGCGCGAGGGGGCGCTTTGGGAAACAGTTGGTGGATTATTCGGTCTGGCCCTGCCTCTACCTCTGGCCACCGCACTGCCTCTTCCAACCTGCCCTGCTGCTGCACTTACCTCCCCCTCTAAAGACCTGTCCTCAGTAGGCTTAGCAAACCAGCTGGGGTCAGTCACCTCATCGTCCTGCTGCTCTTCCTCCGAATCCTCTGTGCGCTCCTCCGTCGGACTTACTCCAATTACTACTACCTGAGTGATAGACAACTGGGTCTCTTCGTCATCGTCCTCCTCACCCACTGAAAGCTCTTGAGACAGTTGCCGGAAGTCCCCAGCCTCATCCCCCGAACCCCGGGAACTTTCCAAAGGTTGGGCATCGGTCACAACAAACTCCTCCGGTGGGATAGGAACCATTGCTGCCCATTCTGAGCAGGGGCCTGGGAACAGTTCCTGGGAGTCTGCCTGCTCCTCAGAATGTGTCATTGTAATGGAGTGAGGAGGCTGGGAGGAAGGAGGAGCAGCAGTCAGAGGATTCAGAGTTGCAGCAGTGGACGGCGTAGAAGTCTGGGTGGTCGATAGATTGCTGGATGAACTTTCTGCCATCCACGACAGGACCTGCTCACACTGCTCATCTATATATATAAAATTGAATGTATGTCTGTGTGTCTGTTTGTCCTTTATGCGCTACTACACCATTCATCCGATCACCATGAAACTTTGGAAAGTTGTTGAATACACTCCTGGGAAGATTATAGGCATAGTAAATTTATGCTACAATAAATGGCGCGTGTGCGTCGTCGACAGTTACGACCCCCCCGACGTAGATCGTTCAATTTCCATCATTGCCACTAATTCTCTCACTTCTCGATGTTGTAGAAACATGAAAGTTGGCACGGGCATTGATTATGTCATAAATAGGAAAAGCTAATGGGTCCCAACTCGATTATTCAATTCTAAGCGCAAAAGAATTAGCGTCCAAATTTTACGTACGTAATCTAATTCTCTCACTTCCTGATATATATAAACTAGCTGATATACCTGGCTTCGCCCGAGTTAATTTGGTACTTGTGTTTATCTGGTGTTCACACGGAAAATCTTCTGAAGTCGTGGTTACTTTAGAGATTCTGAGGAAAAAGATATGTTCACCATTTTGCATAGTTCTCTGCGTTACCCAGAAAACACCACATGGAGGTAACCATCCGACGCTTCCTTTATATAAAATGACATCAGGAAGTGAGAGAATTAGATTACATACATAAAATTTGGACACTAATTATTTTGCGCTTAGAATTGAATAATCGAGTTGGGACCCATTAGCTTTTCCTATTTATGACATAATCAATGCTCGTGCCAAATTTCCCGTTTCTATGACACCGGAAAGTGAGAAAATTAGATTCCGTATGTAAAATTTCGATGCTAATTCTTTTGCGCATAGAATTGAATAATCATATTGGGACATATTAACTTTTCCTATTTATGACATATTCAATGCGCGTGCCAAATTTGAAGTTTTTATGACATTGGGAACTGAGAGATTTAGATTATGTACGTTAAATTTCGACGCCAATTCTTTTGCGCTAGAATTGAATAATCGAGTTGGGACCTATTAACTTTTCTGATTTGTGACATAATCAATGCTTGTGCCAAATTTCCTGTTTCTATGACACCGGAAAGTGAGAAAATTACATTCCGCACGTAAAATTTGGACGCTAATTCTTTTGCGCATAGAATTGAATAATCGAGTTGGGACCCATTAGCTTTTCCTACTTATGACATAATCAATTCTCGTGCCAAATTTCCTGTTTCTATGACATTGGAAAGTGAGGAAATTACATTACGCACGTAAAATTTCGACGCCAATTCTTTTGCGCTAGAATTGAATAATCGAGTTGGGACCCAATTTCTTTTCCTATTTTGGAGATAATCTATGCTTGCGCCAAATTTCATGTTTCTACGACATCGGGAAGTTGGAGAACTTTTGGCGAGTCAGTCAGTGAGTCAGTCAGTGAGTCAGTGAGTCAGTCAGTGAGTCAGTCAGTGAGTCAGTCAGTGAGTCAGTCAGTGAGTCAGTCAGTGAGTCAGTGAGTCAGTCAGTGAGTCAGTGAGGGCTTTCAGCTTTATATATATATACTAGCTGATATACCCGGCTTCGCCCGAGTTAATTTGGTACTGGTGTTTATCAGGTGTTCACACGGAAAAGCTTATGAAGTCGTGGTTACTTTAGAGATACTGAGAAAAAAACATATGTTCACCATTCTGCGTTACCCAGGAAACACCACGTGGAGGTAACCATGCGACGTTTCCTTCATACAAAATGACATCAGGAAGTGAGAGAATTAGATTACGTACGTAAAATTTGGACATATTCTTTTGCGCATAGAATTGAATAATGGAGTTGGGACCTATGAACTTTTCCTCTTTATGACATAATCAATGCTCGTGCCAAATTTCATGTTTCTATGACATTGGGAAGTGAAAAAATTACATTCCGCACGTAAAATTTTGACGCTAATTCTTTTGCGCATAGAATTGAATAATCGAGTTGGGACCCATTAGCTTTTCCTATTCATGACATATCCAATGCCCGTGCCAAATTTTAAGTTTCTATGACATTGGAAAGTGACAGATTTAAATTACGTACGTAAAATTTGGACGCTAATTCTTTTGCGCTAGAATTGAATAATCGAGTTGGGACCCATTAGCTTTTCCTATTTTGGAGATAATCTATGCTCGCGCCAAAATTCATGTTTCTACGATATCGGTAAGTTGGAGAACTTTTGGCGAGTCAGTGAGTGAGTGAGTGAGTGAGTCCGGTCAGTCAGGTCAGTCAGTCAGGGCTTTCAGCTTTAAATATATAGATGACTGTCTGTCTGTCCTTTATGCATTACTACACCTTTCATCTAATCACCATGAAACTTTGGGAGGTTGCTGAGTACACTCCTGGGAAGATTACTGGCATAGTACATCTATCCTACAATAGGTGGGGGGCGTGCGAGCGTCGTCGACAGTTATGCCCCCCAGACAAAGATCGTTTGATTTCCATCTCAAGCACGAAAGCAAAAGGCATTACGAGCAACGGGAGGCGTGTTCAACTACAAGATGATACATCCGCCGAACGTATCACAAGACAATTGCTGGATATTGAGAATGCTGAGGTAAAATGAAAGCTGCGCTGTGATTGGTTGTTATATATTATACTGCTGAGGTAACATGAAAGCTGCGCTGTGATTGGTTGTTATATATTATACTGAGGTAACATTAAAGCTGCGCTGTGATTGGTTGTTATATATTATACTTCTGAGGTAAAATGAAAGCTGTGCTGTGATTGGTTGTTATATATTACACTGCTGAGGTAACATGAAAGCTGTGCTGTGATTGGTTGTTATATATTCTACTGAGGTAACATGAAAGCTGCGCTGCGATTCGTTGTTATATATTATACCACTGAGGTAACATGAAAGCTGCGCTGTGATTGGTTGTTATATATTATACTGAGGTAACATTAAAGCTGCGCTGTGATTGGTTGTTATATATTATACTTCTGAGGTAAAATGAAAGCTGTGCTGTGATTGGTTGTTATATATTACACTGCTGAGGTAACATGAAAGCTGTGCTGTGATTGGTTGTTATATATTCTACTGAGGTAACATGAAAGCTGCGCTGCGATTCGTTGTTATATATTATACCACTGAGGTAACATGAAAGCTGCGCTGTGATTGGTTGCTATTTTTTATATTGCTGAGGCAGAATAAAAGTTGCGCTGTGATTGGTTGTTATTTCTCTTACTGCTGAGATAACATGAAAGCTGTGCTGTGATTGGTTGCTATATATTATACTGAGGTAACATGAAAGCTGCGCTGTGATTGGTTGCTATTTTTTATATTGCTGAGGCAGACTAAAAGTTGCGCTGTGATTGGTTGTTATTTCTCTTACTACTGAGGTAACATGAAAGCTGCGCTGTGATTGGTTGTTATATATTATACTGAGGTAACATGAAAGCTGCGCTGTGATTGGTTGTTATATATTATACTGAGGTAACATGAAAGCTGCGCTGTGATTGGTTGTTATATATTATACTGAGGTAACATGAAAGCTGCGCTGTGATTGGTTGTTATATATTATACTGCTAAGGTAACATGAAAGCTGCACTGCGATTGGTTGTTATATATTATACTAAGGTAACATGAAAGCTGCGCTGTGATTGGTTGTTATATATTATACTAAGGTAACATGAAAGCTGTGCTGTGATTGGTTGTTATATATTATACTGAGGTAACATGAAAGCTGCGCTGTGATTGGTTGTTATATATTATACTGCTGAGGTAACATGAAAGCTGTGCTGTGATTGGTTGTTATATATTATACTGAGGTAACATGAAAGCTGCGCTGTGATTGGTTGTTATATATTATACTGCTAAGGTAACATGAAAGCTGTGCTGTGATTGGTTGTTATATATTATACTGAGGTAACATGAAAGCTGTGCTGTGATTGGTTGTTATATATTATACTGAGGTAACATGAAAGCTGCGCTGTGATTGGTTGTTATATATTATACTGCTGAGGTAACATGAAAGCTGTGCTGTGATTGGTTGTTATCTAGATATATATAAACGAATGAATGTCTGTGTCTTCGCAGCAACGCGCCACGGGTCAGCTAGTTTTCTAATAAAGGTCTACCGCGTGGACCCATTAATTGGGCGATGAATGTGGGGACACCAGAAACGTGCCTCTCTCCTAATCCCGCAGCAGTCGGCTGCGATACACCTGGATCAGGAGCTCGGTCTGTGCCCACACCCTGACTTGGGCCTCCGCGTCCTCGCCCGCGTCCACGTCCTCTAGGCCTACCCCTACCCCTCAGCATGCTGTATTACCAGTAGTGCAGAAACAGAACGCTGTAATTAAAGGTGCCGCTTATTGGCCTGTGGTTGGAGGCTGACTTCCCTTACGGAACGCACAGCAGAGCCAGGAAACAATTTTTGCGCACGCCTGTAGTGAGACGTAGGTGCGTATGACTGAGCTAGTGGAATTCATAGCGCAGAAGCAGTCAAGTGGCCAAAGGCCAGTAGTAGGCCTTAAGTATTTTGCTTCTATTTGTTTAAATGTTGAGCTGAAACACCAGACAGATACTGTAGGCAGCGTGTAATATTATGTATACTGTTTCCCTCTGGTGGGATGGCGGTGATCATGTAACAGAGACAGCAGAGCCAGGAAACAATTTTGTGCAAGCCTGCTGTAACGCTTAGCTGCGTATTAATTAGGACTACTACCCCCAGCAGATAGATACTGTAGGCAGCGTAGAATATTATGTATACTGTTTCCCTCTGGCAGGATGACGGCGGTGATGTAACGGAGACAGCAGAGCCAGGAAACAATTTTGCGCACGCCTGTAGTGAGACGTAGGTGCGTATGACTGAGCTAGTGGAATTCACAGCGCAGAAGCAGTCAAGTGGCCAAAGGGCAGTGGTACGCCTTAAAGGGGTTGTCCCGCGCCGAAACGGGTTTTTTTTTTTTTCAACCCTCCCACCCCGTTCGGCGCGAGACAACCC